>OX940904.1:7280000-8530000 GCA_954871355.1 Cabera pusaria | reverse complement strand
TTATTCTCTCATAATCTGAACTTTTGTGCTGAGATGCAATCCGAACTTTTAGTTTTATTTAATTAATTTATTTTTTGACTTGTTTAATACGCTGAATAAATGCATTTTCTTTATTTTCCTTCTTTCTATAACCTAGATTTAAATAGTTTTATAGTGCAGTATGAATAAGAAAAAAAAACTCTACAGGTTTACTCTACATTCAAGTTTTCTCTACATTCTAGCGTTGTACCATTTTCTACCCCCTTATTATTTAACAACAGGTGATGGTAAAACGCAATAGTTTAGCATGGGAACTGGCTCTCAAGGATAGCTTTAATAAGACGGAACACTTTAGATATTCTGTCGACAGATTTTCCAATTTGAGGCTGGCCAGGCGGACACTAGATAGTGTCCTACCACCATGCATCAGGCCTAAAGAAGACACCATTGATGCCATTTGTCAGCACTAGATACTTGTAAAATGTGTGTTCAAAACAATGATGTATTTTTTTCATCATCATCATCATCATCATCATCAGCTTATCTTCGTCCACTGCTGGACATAGGCCTCACCTATGGCACACCACTGAGCTCGATCTTCAGCTCTCTGTTTCCAACTGCTGCCAGCCAACTTGCGTATATCATCGCTCCACCTAGCTGGAGGGCGCCCTACACTACGTTTACCGAGCCGTGGTCTCCACTCTAGAACACGTCTACCCCAGCGGTTATCGGTTCTACGACAGATGTGACCAGCCCACTGCCACTTCAGCTTGCTGATCCTATGAGCTATGTCGATAACTTTGGTTCTCTGACGGATGACTTCATTTCGAATTCGATCCTTCAGAGAGACTCCAAGCATAACCCTCTCCATAGCTCGCTGAGCGACTTTGAATTGGTGAACCAGTCGCACTGTCAGCGTCCACGTCTCGGCTCCGTAGGTAATAACAGGTAGGACGCACTCGTTTAAGACTTTCGTCTTCAGGCTTTGCGGTATGGGCGATGAAAAGACTCGACGAAGTTTTCCAAATGCTGCCCATCCCAGCTGTATTCTTCTGCGAGCTTCCTTTTCGAAGTTTTTTCTACCCAATTGCAAGATTTGCCCAAGGTAGACATATTCGTGACCAACTTCGAGAGGAACTCCGTTTAGGGCAATCGGTTCCGGAATAACGTGTTCGTTGAACATGATCTTGGTCTTATCCAAGTTCATCCGGAGACCGATGCGTGCAGAAGAATCAGCAAGGGTGGTCAGCATGTTATGCAAGTCCTGCACGGTTTCAGCCATGATGACGATATCGTCCGCAAACCTCAAGTGAGAGAGGTGCTCGCCGTTTATACTTATGCCCCGTCCTTTCCAATCGAGCGTTTTGAACATATCCTCAAGAGTGTTGGTGAACAATTTGGGGGAAATAACGTCCCCTTGTCTCACTCCTCTATGTAAAAGGATATGTTCAGTCTGCTGATTTTGTACTTGGACGGTCATAGTCGCGGCGTCATACAGGCCTCTCAGTACTTGGACGTATCGCCAATCAACTTGGCACCGTTGCAAAGACTCCAGAACAGACCAGGTTTCTACAGAGTCAAAAGCTTTCTCATAGTCCACAAACGCAAGGCACAGGGGCTGGTTATACTCTTCGGTCTTCTGTATAACCTGCCGCACTGTGTGTATGTGGTCTATGGTGCCATATCCTCCTCGAAACCCAGCCTGTTCAGGGGGCTGAAACTCGTCGAGTCTACGTGCGAGACGATTTGTGATGATTCTCGAAAACAGCTTATAGACGTGACTCAAGAGTGAAATGGGTCGATAGTTCTTTAAGAGGGTCTTGTCTCCTTTTTTAAAGAACATAACGACTACACTCTTGCTCCACGCCTTTGGAGTTCTCCCCGAAAAGAGGACGGAATTAAATTTACGCTGCAGCTGTACAAGCGTTGGAGTTCCACCAGCTTTTAAGAGCTCCGTTGTAATTCCATCCTCTCCGGGGGCTTTTCCATTTTTAAGCTGTTTGAGAGCCATCACAATTTCGTCCAGGCTGACCTCTGGCAGATCCTCGGTATAATGGCGGGTAGTGACCCAGCTGTTGAACAAAAACTTTTGACCCCCGGTTTCGCTCGAACGCTTCTTTGATAGAGCGTGTGTTGGAGCTCCGGAGGTCACGTCTTACCATCTTAGAGATTTTTTTGTTCAAAGCCCGTTGGTCTGACGAAGTGACTGCGGGGTTTTCTCGTCGCCGCTGCATTAGCTGCAGAGATTCCCCTGAAAGCTTAGACTTCTTACCGGCACCTCACGTCTCGCAAAATTTCGTCCCCTCCTCCCTGAGTATTTTTTTGTTTTTGTTTATTCATAGCTGCATTGTTTAGTGCCCATTTGTCAAATGATTCCCGATAATGATGGTACACAGGCTGCAATATGATTTTAGGCAGTAAGACAACTTCACTACAAGCTTTTTATCTTTTAAGCTGCGTCTTTTAAGCGTCGTTTTAGCTGAGCACGAGCGGAGCACGAGCCGAACACAATTCGTCTAGTGTTGACCGACTTACAAGCTTCGAAAGAGCGCGCTTCGAGCGTTCGGTTCGTGCTTGACTTAGCTCCGCCTACTGTCGGTTTTTTGACGAACACAAAGGGTAAAAACTACGTTCGAGGACAGTGATCATTGTAGGTTCGTTGTACGTCCACACTTGACGCCGCAAACGACGAAGCCGAGAACGGCTCCGCTCGTGCTCGGCTCATGCTCGGCTCGCCTAGCATAGACGCAGCTTTAAAGTTTGAAATCCTGGTGTCGGGACAGATGCGCTGTTTTATTTATATTTATCTATTTCTGACTTAAAGCTCTAATTATCACTAATTATGCTTAGATAAAAAGGAAACTTAACCTTTTTCGCTACCGCGTCGACCAAAAACACATACAAATGGCCACCAGAAAAAAGTCGCACGTTTTAACTCGATTTTTTACCTGATTTTAAGCATATATATATTTTTAGCATCCTTGTCAATCAATTAGAACAATAATTCCAAAATATATTGCTTCTTTTGAGTCGCAGCCGGCACCACCCGGACCTTTCACCTTTTCAAGGGAAATCGATGAATGCCTGAAGTCCATATATAGCATATACAGCATTTCCCGCAGTTGCATTATTCAAATGCCCGCAGTGCCCCCCAAAATATTTATCGAAAAATGTGTGTGCGTATTCCACTGTGGCCGTGTTCCAAGCGGACGTTGTCTAGTGTCCGCCCGCCTGGCGAGCTACCACTACCACTACTACTACAAGTTGGAAAATTTTTGAAAGCCAGTTTCCATTCTAGGCTTAACATGCTAGTGTTACCATCCTTGAATGCGTTCTCACTTATCAACATACACGTTTAGGTATTTTTTGAACTATTTTGATTTAGTATTCTTTGTTATTTAGTCCAAAAACCTCTTCACACAATTTCAACGCGTACTTGAGCAACTTTATTAAGTACAATTCTCCGTGACTTTAAACTGTTCATAAATACCACATGTTATAAAATGTTTTCTAAAAATGTATTGGGCTGTTATGAAAGAAAAGTTTGAAGTTACGATTCTGTCATCGAATGTACGTCGCAAGGGGCACACTGACAGATATGGTCGCCCATTTCGGGATAGGCATAATGGTGTGGGTAAGGGTGGCTAAGTGGGGGGTTATGCGTGCGCATTTTCGTTGCGTGGCCCCCTTCCACCGGCCCTGCGTGTCTCACCACGTCGAGACCCTTTGTTTATATTGGACTTGATGCTACTTTAAATTGATTAATTCTTGCGACACCTTCGATACGAGAAAACAATTTACGGACTGTGTACTTTGAGCTCTTCAATTTTACTAATCTATTTTGTGCGGTTTGTTTTGGAAAAAGGGAAGAATTACTCCTGTATATTTAACAGTAAAATCTGTCTTGCTGTAATGAATAAGCCTATTTTTAAAAAGCTTAATGATTTTGAACTTATTTAGGTTAAGTTTGTTAAGTTAGTTTGTTCTTAAGTCAAAAGCTGAAATTATGATCCAGACGTCTAGACTAAATATTCTTGACGTAAACTTCATATACTTTTTAAGACTAGACGATAAAGGCAAGTTAACTTTTATACATCATACAAAATTCAATAGATCCTATTAAGGCACACTTTCAAGATCATGAAATTCGTCTTTGTGAAGGCGTCCTAAAGAGAGTTTTCCACAACTCACTAACACTGATCCGCGGGCGTACTCACGCAACTTTTCACGCACACACGTGCGTGTAGCAAAATAAGCGGCTGAAAATCAGGGGGCGGGCATCTGAAAAGCGTGACTATCTCGCTCTCTCGCGGTCCCCTGTCCCATTTCAACAGGTTTCGCTTTTCAGCAGTTGCAGTAGAACGCGTGCCTCTAGTAACAGAGCACAAACAGTGCGAGGAACACACGTCGCGTCGGGAAACCGAAACACAGTTTCACTGACAGCTTCCAACTCCACCTGACATTCGCCGGTGTCTTTCGAACTTCGGCACTCAGTATCGCCGGAACGGATATACATACTATTTATAAATGCATATTCTGTAAAGCGACGTGTGTTCAGTGTTCGGCCGGCAGTGGACGTGGAAATCTCGCGTTCCCGCGTAACCGAGTTCATCTCGCGCTTTGCGTGGTGATGACCCCTAAACTTTACTGTGCCAAAACTATCAATTAACCCCGCGAAGATATGCTCGCTTACACCGCTAGTGCGTCTACTGTGAGGTTACGGTCGACCTGGACGGAATCACCCCATCGATAAGACACGAAAGCTTTCAAAATGTAAATCTGGATTTTATCAATGTTTACCTCTTCAGTGTTGTGAATAACTTTTAGTTTAGTGTTTAAATAAAACGGAGAGATGTAGTTGCCTCAAAAGTCGCCTTCGGGACTGGAACGGAATGGTATGGTTGTGATTTAAACAAAATACGAAGTGTTTCGATTCTTTCCTTCGGCAATCGACAAATCTGGTTGTAATTTTCCGTACGTTGTGATTAAATGTAATTATATAAATTTATCGGATAAATAGTGAAGCTATACATGTGTTGATATGTACAAACGTTGATGTAAAAGGTTGTCTTCGTTTCATTCGGGGCTCGTTCCCTTCGATAATTTCCCTGGAGGTTGTGATTCTACAATAAACAAACTGAGGCAAAAACTTGGGAGTTCCATTCGTATTCAGATGTGGTAGAAACGTGCTTATTTACTGTTGTGGATGTACTCGGACTTTTACTGTGCTTGTGTGCCACATTGAGGGATCTCGGAGGAATATAAGGAGGTAAGTTTTGTTTGTGTTGTGCTTTCCACAGAGATGTTTATACGTCGCTCTGATTGATTTTATGTGAAGTTAGAAAATGTTTGAGTGTAACCGTCGATATTTAACGTATATATGGACACAAACCTGTTTTGTTGAGTAATTTTTTACCTAAGTTTAAGTATGTAGTATATTGTCTTTATGAAATAATCACTATAGAAATATAAAACAATAGAGTCATGGAAAGAAGAGCAAAAAAGCTCTATAACTGACTCTGGTAAAACAAAGGTTTGTAGACACTCGTAGTTAAAACAAATGAGGTAAGTTTTTATAGCATTGCATGTAGTACGATGAAATTTCTACTGACAAATAATCTCTTAATACATAGAACTTTTAGTGCAAACGAAATTGTCTAAAATTTCAAATTAAAAAATCTTAATTTCTATAAAAAATAAAACATTTTAGTGCTAAACTCTAGGCTGCCTAAATCCATCCCAAAAGGTTCTATTCAAAATATTATCGTTTGCAGCTCCAGGGCTCGAGGTAAGTAAACACAAATAGGGCCTACTTTGATCCTTCTTCAATACTGACAAAGGAATATGTACGAAAATATATTTAAATTCAATATAACGCGCTTTTCTCCTGGGCAATAGTAAAACGATTCTTATGTTTCTGAACTAAAGAAATCAATTTAGATCTGTCTCAATATGATAATTTTTGTAGCACTTGCGTTATGTTTTTATCCAGACTAATATTATAAAAACGTTTGTAACTCTGACTTGTCTGAGCTTGGAAAATATAGACAAAAAACACTGCACAGTGTTACTGTGATTTTTTTTGAGACTACACCTTGTCTGTCGAGTCAGCTAGTAAAAACGGTATTTGGAATCACTTCTGATACCTCTTAAGCTATAATCGCTTTGATATACAAATTACAATCACAGTAATGCACAGTTTTACAATAACTGTAGTAAAAGTAAGGCTGTTTACCATTTATTGGTGAGTAATATAAACACTTTCACTGATAAATCTTTAGACATAATATTGGAGTTCACCGTGAAATATTTCTGTCTGTTGAAACTGTCACAACCAGTAGAGGCCAGCACTATTTCACACAGTAGGAAAGAAAATACAATGTTTTTATGTTACGTATCGTTTGTAGAATCGTTGTAAGATCTTTGCAGTGCAATTGTAAAGTTAAATAATATTGTACAGGTTGAAGAGTTGTAGAGTTAGATATGTTTTAACTTGCAATATAAAGACTGCAATAACATTAATGTAATAATTAATCTTAGTACGTAATTAACGAACAAAAATTAATTAGCGTGTCTAATATTGCTTTAAAGATCGCCGATTGTAAACCCGCATTCAGAATTTGTTTTATATTGCTCTGGTCGTGAGTTCGATCCCCAACCATTGCACTGTTGACGTAAGACCTTTCCAGACACAAGCATATTTAGCTTAGTTAACAAGACTAATAATGTGCAACCCCCATTGTTAAATAAATTAAACATTATAAACTAGCATAAGATAGTTTAAAAACTAAAACAACCGACTTCCATGCCACGCCAGTCAGTTTCAGTTGCAAGTTTGAGACGTTTATCGACATATCTCTGGAGATACTTATTATCAGATCTCGATGAAATTAAAATAATACCACCCTTGGGATATCTCCTTTACAATAAAAAATAATCATCAAATCGGTTCATAATCGACGAAGTTATCCGCTAACATACATAAAAAAAATATATATACAGTCGATTTGAGAAACCTCCTCCTTTTTTTAGGTCGTTTAAAAATGGTTAAACAAATTAAATCAATGAAATCTAATAAAATGTAATTCGAAGATATATTAAACTTTAACAGTTTCCACAGTTAAAAAATCGTCGTTATAGTTTACCGTGTCACAATATCTGTTATTGGTAGATGTTATCGTTGAAAACCAAACGAACATTCTTCTTTGTCCTGTTACGTAACATCATAAAGCGTTTTAAGCGTAATAATTACATAATAATAACGCAATTGCAAGCTTTTACTACTATACATATACTTTATGAGTAGATCTGTTACATCAGTTATATGGCAACGTTAAACTGTTCAGGCAATATTTATGTTGAAAAAATACTATAAATCTATATAATTTGTCATATTTCAGTAGTTAATTTGACGAACGGCTCTGAAAACAAGTTCGTCGACTACTGAGAGTTTATGTGACAGGGAAGACTGATATGATTCAAACTAATTTGAGCTTTCATGTCCAGAATGTTTAATTTTATATCGATGTTGCTTTGTTTTTTATTCCCATTAATATTTCTTTTATTAAAATCTTAATAGTGATTACGTTTTTATGATATTAGAGGCTGGCAAGTAAGACGCTTGGTGGTGGTATGATATATATCGTCTGCATATAACGGAAATGGCAAATTTTGGATTGTTTTGGAATATTATTTAATTTACATCACGGGTCGTAAATCGCCGGTTCCTTTGGAAGACATTGACGGAGCCGAAGCCAACGTCAAGAGGCCCTTTACAATGATAACTATGATTTGTGGATGGAAAGATGAAAAGCTATAAAAAGATGGTACATTTTATCATGGCTATGAATGTGTAATGCTCGATGTCAGATTCCTGATCAATGGGATGAGGAACGGCACCCGCCAATTATGCCTCATTTCAATATATGTATTAAGGCGGGTAGTGACTTGCTATACACTGAATCGGCACTCATAAAGTTATGTTGGCGCCGAAGGGCAATATTGGCGTGGATAGCTATGGGTGTCGAGAGGTGTGCTGCACTTTCACTAAACGCTACTAGTGCTTTATACCTTTAACACTTCCACCCTGGAGTTTAGGTCGTAGCTCTTGTGATTCCCACCTCCGGCTGAATAATATTATTATGTACATATTTATTTTTTATCTTATATTATTATAATTATTAGCCTCTTTGACAACCGTGCGTGAGATATATAACATTTAGGGCCAGTTTCGCCGGTTCCAGATAGACTTATTAGGCATTTATCTGATAGATTTAGGCAACTTTTATATGGCATCATATGTCAGTTAAACTATTTGTCACTTTATCATGAACCGATGAAAATAGCCCTAAGATTTTTAAAATCAAACTGATAAAGCTAATCGTTATCAGCTTAGAGCTTTTATGCTCTACTTTGACCAGGATTTAAGCACAAAATGTCCTGTTTTGTCGAACCCTATCACAGATAACATCAAAACCCACTTGGCATTGAATAACCATTTGTGAACTCTGATTGTCGCCATAAAATACCCACTATACTGATGCAAACTACATTCAATTCGGCCGAAAAGTCGTTATATTTCAGACTAGTGATGGGAAAGGTTTAAATATATTGGTACAAATTAGACATGAAGACTATTTCACATATAGCTACCACCCGCAGTCGGGTCTACTGTTTTTTTTTTTAAATAAAATGTCTTGTATGTAATTTGGACAATACAAGGTTTGTCGTTATTAAAATAACAATTTTGGGATTTGTTTGCGAAATATTAAGCCAAAAAACTGCTTTCTGTTAGAGTCTAAGGTCCCTCCCTCTAGTATCTAAATGAAAGGTTGATTTTTAATGTGTGTAAAAATTCTCCAATTTTTGATGTGTCTAACAATTTTCACACACATAACTTCGTTCATAGGAAAACTATCAGAGCTAAGTAGTAGACTTTACAAGATTGCGAGTAACAGTCTAATAACCAAAATGTTAACAATTTAAGTCTGCAAATTACTATGACAGGCATCTACGGAACCCAATACTGCGCGTGGTTGGTTTTTCTCGTATTTAATCGTCATCGGCATACCGAAACAATACATTGTCCATCACTAGCCGATTTTGGTCGCGCGTCGCTGCGATGGCTTAACAGTTGTGAGCGAGCCAAATCTCGACGTGTAATATGCTAGTACTGCCAAGGCGAATTCTATTGCTATGATAGAACTATGACCTTTATTATATATATATTATTGTCTTCGAGAAACGGAACCACGGTGTTCCTTGTACACACAATACAGCTTTTAGGGTCTTAAATTAAATACAACTTTACAGTTTGGACTTCCAACGTTTGCTGAAAACTGTAATGTAAGGTGAAAGTATGTAACCTTAATACCAATGTGGGTAAAGCAAAAACCTACACATCCATTGACTACACACATTTCATCATTCATTTCATTCACATTTGACCATATCATCTTACCACAAGGCGAGATAATGGTCACATAAAGATAACATCGTTTAAAAAATTAAAATAACCGACTTCAAATGCCGCGCTATTAATTTTCAGTACCAATTATGAGGTGTTTATCTCCATATCTCTAGAGATACCAATCAGATCTTGATTAAATTACCATGGTACTACCCCTAGAATATCTCCTTTAAAAAAAAAAGACGTGTGGCACTCGGGGACTGCCGTGGTAAAGCTATTGCATAGCATTATTTTATTTATGCAGTATTTTTTTTCTTTGATATTTAATTCAAGTTACACTTTTTGAGTGTGGTGACCGATAAGAAAACATTTTTTTCTCTTTTATTAAATAAATGAGAAGTTAATATTGTTCAAAATATTTTTATTATCTTACAATACATGTAGGTTATTCAGAAATATTTATCATTGAAACTATAGGTTTATGGTAACTGAAATAAGAAACATAAGTTTGAGACTTGATATCTTCTAAATATCTGGAAAATACCGCGTCAATGGTGGTCCCATATTTTGTTGTGGATTCTTGTGGATCATTATTTATTTTCAAATTAATAATAATAAAATGTATGTATATAGAGTACTCACTCATTTTCTTTCACTATTTTTTTTGTGACTTTCTTCATTAATAAATGCACTTTGTTTATTCATATTTACAGATAGAGACACAGACATATTACAGATAGAGTACAGATATTCACTGTTGTACATAGATGATAAATACCTATACAGCTATCTATGTCACGGCTACATGTATGAAGGCAGTGAGTGTTTAACAAGGAGGAATTATGTAAAGTTCCGAGGACTTATTCACCCTTGACATAATTTGAAAATAGAATTGGGAATTTATATTTGTAAAAGGAACGAGAAGACAAAATCAAAATTAGCCGGTCCGAGGGGTATATAAGCGGTTAGGGTAGCTCCCCTACATGTGAGGTGGGGATGAAATCCAATAGATGGCGTTGTACACCGTTAACACACGCAAGTGTTTCATTTTATCAAGTTTTACCATTAAATTGAATGATGTGTGAAACCAAAGACGACCTTATCTCTACTATGCTAAGGCTTGAAATATGAGGTTCGTTGGGTGTAGGTTTTATATTCGTTACGGAATTTTTGGATTCGGTCTTCACGCTCAAGGCCCGCGATAGAAGCTATGCAATAGCTTAAAAAAGAATCATCAAAATCGGTTCATAAACGTTGAAGTTATCCATGAACAAACATAAAAAACAGTGGAATTGAGCAACATTAGTCGAAAACATTAGTAGAAGTCGGTTAAAAACACTACATTTTTAGAGTTCCGTAACCGAATGGTAAAAAACGGAACCCTTATAGATTCGTCATGTCTGTCTGTCTGTCCGTCCGTATGTCACAGCCATTTTATTCCAAAACTGTTAAGATTACAGTATTGAAACTTGGTAGGTAGATGTATTCTATGAACCGCTTTCCGATTTTTATACAAAAATATAAAAGTTTAGGGGGGGCATCCCATACATGGAACTGAAACAAAAAAAAAATGCTTCAAACCTATACGTGTGAGGTGTCTATGGATAATCTTTAAAAATGACATTGAGGTTTCTAAAATCATTTTTTCTCAAAGTCAATCATTTGAAAGATAGGCGCGTCTAAAGTGGTAAAATGTGTCCCCCCCCCCCCCACTCTAACTTTTAAAGTATAGGAGTGAAAAATAAAAAATTATATGCTGTAGATTTCAATAAAAACTAACAACAAAAATTGGTTTGAAAGAGATACAGTCAGCAGTTTTAGAGATATAGCGTCCGCAAAGATAACTTTGTTTTTCATACAAACACTATGAAAAATAAGTTTGTAGTTGCGAAAAATCATAGTTATGGAATACTTAACTGTGTTACGCAACCCTACGAGTGCGAGTCCGACTTGCACTTGGCCAGTTTATTGTGATATTTATTAATTTATTGAACAAGATTTTTTTAGATTTAATACAGAAGAAATAATAAGTAAACATGTATTTTTCGCCAGTTTATCTAATAATTCGTATAAATATTAATCATTTTTCGAATCTGGCTGAGAATGAAAATAATAAAAAAACTGGCATCCGTTTGCAGAATCGAAAAATAATATATTTGTTCAATCAAATCCTTTTTACGTTTCAGTTGAAAAATACAAAATGTTAAAGCAATAGTGATTCTTTTCGCTCCCTTAAATTTTAACCGACATCACAAAAAAACGAGGTTCAAGTCGACTTTTTTTTTTAATGTATGTTACATCTGAACAGAACTCCATCATTTGTCAGATTGAGAAATTTCTACTTTTGTTTGAGAAAATATCTTTCGTTTGGTCCCATTGTAATTTATCGAGATCTCATGAGTATCTCTCAAGAGATATGGAGATAAACCTGAAACTTGTTGCTGACAATTACTAGCGCGGCATTTGAAGTCAGTTTTATGGTTTTGTAAGCTATCTTAAATTATTTCTTTATAAACCCAGAACCTTACGTTAATTTTCATATCAGTACAGTCTGGAGTAAACATCTTAATAACTTTTGTTTCACAAACGTAAATTGGATTCGGAATCTAGTGTGTAAAATACAATTAAATCATTTTGGCCTCTATCTTTTGTGTGTAGAGTCGTTTGTTGATTGTCTGTTACATAAGTATGATCCAGTGCTTTATAATTTACAATATTTATAATAAATTAATGCAGCTTGTCCCTACGACCAGCATATCTTTTTACGCGACTTGTTTTCAGCTACCATCCTTTGAAGCCGTAAATTGGAAACGGCAATAGCCCAATGGCTAAGGTGTTGGCCTGGCGATCGAGAGGTCCTGAGTTTGATCCCCCCACATATTACTCTATTGACGTGAACCCACTCCAGACACAAGCATTTTAGCTCAGTTGGAGGGGTTAACAAGAATACTAGTAATGTGCGACCACATTGCGAGTAAGCTCTTTTTTCAACCAAATTACAAAAAGAAGGAGTTTTTTTTTTGTATGTATGTTACGCAATTATTCCGTCAATTGTGAATAGATTCGAATGATTCTTTTTTTAATCTGTAACGTTTTCGAGGTAGTCCCATCGTAATTTCATCGAGATCTGATGAGTATCTCCAGAGATATGACGATAATAGAAATTGACTCGCGCGGCATTGAAGTCGGTTGTTTTAGTTTTTAAACTATCTTATTAAATAAAAAAATTGTGTATCTTTAATTGAAATTAATATATATAACATATATATTAAAAACTCGCCATTTTTAGGGGTCCGTAGTCCTGACAAGGAACCCTTATAGTTTCGTCATGTCCGTCTGTCTGTCTGTCCGAGGTTTTGCTAAGAGACCGCTAATACTAGAAAGCTGTAATTTTGTGGGGGTATGTAAATGAATGACGTCGGCAAAAATTTTGAAAAATATATTTTTTTAGGGTAGCTCCCCTATATGAGTGAAGTGGGGATGATATTTTTTTTCATCGTCTACCCCATCGTGTGGGGTATCGTTGAGTAGGTCTCTTAAAATGACTAAAGGGTTGCTAATACCACTTTTCGATTGAATGCTCCATTTACGAAATAAAAACTTTAAAGTGCAAATTTTTATTCCAGTAGGGCGTCCCCCCCCCCCCTCTAAAAGCTAAACTGCTGGCTTGAAAAATCTGGAAAAATTCTTGATAATAGAATGATTTCTATTTTAGATGATTTCATGAACTTTAAAGGAAAACTATAGCGGTTAAGGTAACTGTATTAGTTTAGCAGTAATAGTCGTTGAACTTGGGTGTTGGATAATTTTATACCAACTACAAAATCCTTAGAATAAATCCTTTAAAGTGACAATGACGAAGTACCTAGTTACTTGTTTATAACGGGTAAAGACTTGCATTGAATAACGGGCTACTACGGAACCCTACACTGCGCGTGGCCCGACACGCACTTGCCCGGTTATTTAAGCAAGACTTCATACATGGTTATTTAAATGATGCCTATTACTCTAGAAACGGGAACACAAAAAGTTTTATACACACTTCGCGGTCTCAAATTTGTTTTTAAAAGTGAAAATATAAAAGTAACCACATTCACGCCAACGTAAATAAAACGTAACCATTTCACAGTCCAAGTCAAGGTTGGTTGGTGACGGAAAAATCTGGATGAAAATAGAATGTGCGTTTTGTTGATTCGTCATTCTGTCACGTTTCTTTTGTCACTGGCGTGTCACACACGTTGAGAAATCAGAAATAATTACCGGAATGTGCTCCTTGTAAATAGAACAATAATTATTAATGCACGCTTCGTAGAAATTCAGCTGGCGCTTCTTAAACCGTGCTCGTAGACTTTCTGGTTACTTATACATTTTTGTGTAATGGTAAAATTGTTTTAGTATGTTATATAGTAAAAAAAATCACATTTAAATACAAGCCTGGGATAATGGCCGCATCTAAAAGCTATTAGTCAAGGTAAAATGGATGATCAAAAAAACATGCTGAAAGAATAGTGCCATTAAATGTGTGACAAACGTCTCTTGATTATATTGTTATGAAAGAGCGGCCTTGGTTGGGCCTACGGATGCCGGAGTATTTGTGGAAATGACAATTATTTTGGAAATAGCCGAGTTTATGTTCCAACGATGAGTCTCTATTGTGCTGATGTTCATGGAATTGCCTATTTATAAGACTTATTAATCGTATATTCAGTTTTATAGTTCTAGTTCGAAGACGGGTAAAGATAGTTGCGATATTGTGGATTGAACTAATATTGGATGTCCAGATCCTCGTCATTTTAGGGTTCTGTGCCCAAAGGGTAAAACGGGATTTTACTAAGACTCCACTGTCCGTCTGTCTGTCTGTCTGTCCGTCAGTCACCAGGCTGTATCTTATGAACCGTGATACAGTTGTAATGTTCACAGATGATGTATTTCTGTTGCTGCTATAACAAATACTAAAATACAGAATAAAATTAATATTTTATAGATAATGGTACGAAACCCATCGTGCGCGAGTCTGATTTGCACATACTTGGCCGGTTTATTATATCGTATAGGATAAGGGTTCCTAATTTCTTTTTGAGATACGGAACCCTAAAAACAACAAAATCGGCTTACTCTGAAAAAGTTATGCAATGTTATATTTTAAGAATCATCATCATCATCATCATCAGCCGGTGTCAGTCCACTGCTGGATGTAGGCCTCTATTTTAATACCTCTTTCTTTTGTCAGGTCGGATACAAAATACCTTCTCTGATTCCATTCCAAACAAATTATATGAGCAAACTTATTAAATTCACGATCGTAATTACACCGCCCGACTGCATCCGTGATAAATTGCATGGCGTCCGTACAATCCGAATTCTGTGATAAATATGAATGTTTAATGTTTATAGTTGGCCCACATTTTTGGATTGCTCTACTGAAACGACGTTATGATGGCAAAAAAAATGTAGAATAATTTTGTGGGGATATAAAATTTTTGTTATTTGGTGAAATTCTTGAATTTCATTATATCCCTACTGGAAATCTATTGGCGCATGATTTCTTGTAATCTTGCTATTCTGTCTCTTTCATCGTAGCATGTAACTTTGTATGAATGAAAAACCGGCCAAGTGCCTGTCGGGCCACGCGTAGTTACCGCTAAACTAATAAAGTTATCCGAACCGCTATTATTTTCCTTTTAAGTTCATGAAATACATTATCATCATGAATTTTTCTTTTGAAGAGGGGGGAGGGGGTAGAAAAGTTATCCCTACTGCACATTTTTTTTCAAAATTTAATTTTACCACTTTTTCGGCGTATTTGATATACACACTCTTATATCGAATACGCCGATAAAGCGTTAAATTTCAGCTTTCTAGTACTAACGGTCTCGTAGCAAAACCTCGGACAAACAGACAGACGGACATGACGAAACTATAAGGGTTCCTTGTCAGGACTACGGAACCCTAAAATGTACATAAAGTAATATATAAATGAATGAAAAATACTGATCAAATGTGAGTCGCACTTGCGCACCAAGGTTTTGCTTTGTTATTTGGAAACAAATAGTTTTGCAAAGGAAAGCTTACTTGCATTTCACGTGCAGCCGTATATATTAAACTAGAGGTGCTCCGCAGCTTCATCCGCGTAAATACTTTTTTCATTCACCAAAAATTTTCTTTCGTTAAGCCTTACTATCACAAAAACACATCAAATAATAATAAGCCACATCAGTCCACCCGTTTTCAAATTATCGCGTAAGGGAAATAGGGATTCATTTTTACGAAGCCCGATATACCATATTAATTCTCCGACTTTGTTACCCCCCATTTCCCTCTCTTAGGGCTGAATTAATAACTATCTGCATGTCAAATTTCAGCGCTATCCGAAACAATATTGATATTTTATAGACTATTACCCTACTACTCTTAGGGGTGGAATTTCGAATAAAAATACTAACTAATCTTGTTTCTCCATACAAACTTTGAACTCCCGTTTCATACCCTTGAGGTGGTGTACATTTTAAAAAACCCTGAAACACGTATTTACTTATTAATTTACAGAAGTACTTGTGTGAAGTTTCTAACAAAAATCTAACTAGCTAATCTTGTATCTCCATACAATCTTTGAACTCCCGTTTCATCCCTATAGGCGGTGAATTTTGAAAAATCCTTTCTTAGTACACCCTTACGTACTAAGACAAATGTACCCTCCAAATTTCAAATCTCTACGACTAGCGGTTTAGGCTGTGAGTTGTCTATAAGTCAGTCAGTTAGTCAGTATGTCAGGATAAAGATTCTTATAGTATTAGATTGGATACAATGATATTAACCGTAAGCTTATATTATAGACCATCGTGATGGATAGTCTTTCCAAAACCGCATAATTTAAATAAATTAAATAAATAACTGAGTAATTGAATTAACCAATTTCGCTTTATCTAGATTATAAATATTTCGGCGTCCGAATGATACAAACAACTTGGAGCAATTTCTTGCAGTTGTGTCACGACTGAAGTAACGGAGTATTTTTTATAATGGTTAAATGGACCATTCAAATAATTTCTCCTCAAATCTTTATGGGACTACAAATATTTTATTTTTATAATATTTTAAGTTTCTTATTATACACCAACTAAGGTTTATTTGTACTTTTTTTTTGCGATTTCGAGTGCTACGAATGGGGATCTCTACGAAAAATATAAATCCTTTTTAATCCTTAGCCACCTATTTTAATTACACAATGTATAGATTGATATAACTCGATTGGAGATTAGTAGTAAGTAGGTAAACTTTGAAAAGGGTTGCATACGAGAAAGGTTTAATATGTCAAGTAGGTACTCAGGCATTAACTATTTGAGGAACGGAAGTATTACAGTCCTTAAACACTTTAACAGATTCATTGTTCTTTTTTAAGTAAATATATTAGTAACTATATAATCTAAGAAAACAGGTGGGAGTTCACATGTATTGGAATACATTTAGGAACACAGATAAAACAGCTTAGGATTAATATTAAGTTTTTTCCTTTTATGAAAGGCAAATATAATAAAGCGTAAACACAATTAGGCCTGTATACATAAGTTTTAAGATCAACGCGTTAAAGCTTGCATTTTAAAATCGTAAGAGAAGTGTATCGTCGTATTATAAAACACATATTTTTTATGACCGTTTAATATAGCAAAAGCTGAAAGTCATTTGTTGGACACTATTTCAGAGTACCTACGCTGCGCTCGTTTCCCCCGCAGTTGAAGTTAATATGACTCCAGACAGTCATATATTCCCGACCAAGAAAAATAAAAATATGTTTTATTTCATGTCCTATAACATTTTAATTTCCCTTGACGCACTGCAGTACCTGGTGATATGCTGATTTATTTTTGTTATACGATTGAAAATTATTTTTAAAACGCCAGTAATACTTACCACCGTGTTAACGGTGTTACCGACTCTTTACGTAATTAATTAACTGTAAAGAATAGTCAATTTATAAAGTAATAAGAAGGCAACGCGCCATTATCCAGAAGGTCGCTCCTTGAGTAAAAAAATATATTCTGACCAACGCATAGCGGGTGATTTGAAACAATTAATTTTCATTAAAGTGGGAGAAGCGAAGAGGTATATCAGGATCGGAACATATGGGAAAAGTAGTCTCTGCTTACCCCAACGGAAAAAAGGCATGATTTTATGACTGTACGTATGTAATGTTAGTAATGTATTCGTTTGACTGATATTATGCGTTAGTCAGCACAGTGAGACATCATAGTATTGTTTGTGAATACGCGGGTAAGAACCTTACATGGAAAAAACAGATTAACGCTGTACCTAAGATCGTAGTTTATTTTCACCATTCTAAAAACACTCGACTATGATAGAAATCGTCGCAATTTTCGTTACGCCTTTGAGATATTACAAAACTGCTCCCGCGGCATTGCGTGAGTATAACAGTTTCTATGTTACGTCCTGCCATAAACCAAAAGACTTTTTTTTCGTACGTAAAACGAAACAGACCAAACTGTTCGAACAGTAATTTATGGCAAGGTTTGTTTGACGTGGTCTGATTTATGTATGCCTCTGAACTCGTTTAGAAACTAAGAGCATGCGGTCGGTCTATTATATTTTATGGGTTAAAGCAGCCATGGATGTCTCATTTGATGATGGTTAGACATTTTATGGGATCGGTTTTGTAATAAATCTGAGTGGATTGATTATTTGAGGATGTAGACAAGATGTTTGGTTTTCATTTATCTTTAATACCTATACCTTGTGATAAAGCATGGAGTGATAGGGTGGAATGAGTGCTGGAACAGTATTATTAGTTTCACCTGTTCTGTGGTGCTGATTATAAACTAAGTACCTAAGTACTAAGTGATCACTATCTTCGGCCCCATCATCGTTTATCACCAGGCGATATAGTGGTCAAACACTAGCCTGTCTGCTATTAAAATAGGAAAAAATAAAACACATCGTTTTGTTCTTATGAATAGACTTTCAAAATAGTGTAAAACATCGAAGTCCAAACCTCGCTGCACCAAATGGATTTTTCTGTCGCAATAAAGTGCACACTCAAAGGTGCTCGTATGCGAATCCTTTAACCTAGTGATATCAACACATTTTGACCTAAGGAGTACATGGCAAGCCTATGCCATTTATTCACCTCAATGCACTATAGACTTTAGTATCCGATCAAGAGTGTGTAAATACTACTAGATGGTGTATCATATTCATCTTTTTATGGATGTAAAAGTCATCACTACAAAAACCTTAATTTCTTAGCCCGATCAAGATAGCTCAAAAATATGGGTAACCTTACATTAATTCACATAGAGCTGAAAATTTGGTACGAATCTTAGAAACATGAAATGTGAACAGTCATCAATGGATTGATTACATGTCTGCAAAAAATTTCTACTACGTAGTATTATTATCTGTTCTGTGGCTTGACAAAAGTAATAAAATACAATATCGCACACAACTCCCAAGTCTCATAGAGTTTCATTCTAGTTAATGTAGTGTCGCACGTACTATTTTTACTGCTCTTAGAAATAAAAAATGCTCTTAAATATAATAATAAAAGTTAGTATAATAAAAAAGTAAAATTTTGACGGCACAATATCCATTCACACCCAAGATATCTTCTGCTTCTTGACAATGAAAATGCGTGTTATCTTACAAATTACTTGTAGAACAGCCGTCGAAAAACAACAATAGACTGAAGAGAATTTAAGGGGGGTTCCCGCTGGCCCAGTTTCTTTCTATCCCACCGCCTAATGACAGCGACAATGTATTCCCTGACAGTAAATAAGCTTTAACTATAAAAACTGTTAATACAAATAGAAAACAAAATAATCAGCCTGGTAAAATCCATCCAAATCCTCTTGAATGAAATTCGTTGAGCATTATTATAATATTTAGGCAAGGAGGAATTTTGCTAAAAATAAATAAAATGAGTAAAATTACTAATGCTCGGTTTCTGGTAACACTTAATAATCACCTGACAAACTTGTACAGTATATATCTACAGCAGTCAAATCTTAATGTAATGATTGTTTTAACTAACGTCTTCTTACAAAGATAGAAGTAATTTTATTGCGATCGGAAATCTGAGCGTAAACAAGTTTACTCAAGTTTTATTACTGCTGTACACTGCGGGCCCTGAAACTTGGCATATTAAAATGAACAAGTACTTGTTTTCACCGTGAAACGGCATTGCTCAAGGCCTGCCGCCTGCGGACTCAGCTCTCATTTACAATATTTCTAAATGCGAGAGAGCTCTTTGTGTATGAAACTTTGTGGGAATCCTGATATACTGCGACTGTTTTACGTACATTTTTTTAAATTATTATCGCAAGGATAAAAGGGTTATCCTGACGCAAACAGTGATTAAGCCATATCCTATCAATATTATAAATGTAATTTTCTTTATGTTAAAATATGTAGATTTTGTATGTTTTTTCAAGAATCACACAAAAACGAATAAACAAACGGATTTGAAGGAAATTAGACACCCAGTTTAAGCTCGATAAATATAAAGAGATGCTTTTCACAAGCAATACCTAACGCGGTCGAAACGGCGAGGTAAAGTTAGTAGTTTAAATTTACTTACTATGTTTGTTAAACCGCGCGCAGTTCGTTCACTGACTAAATTTAATTTTGGTAAAGGTGTCAAATATAATAATTGTCTAGCAAAACGTACGAGTACTGTAAAGACGAAGTAGAAAAAGAAAACCAAACCATTGACTCGATTTAATGATGTAAAATTGCCATAAGTATGTTAATTTAAATCAAATTTTTGCCACCAGCATGTATGAATCAGGATGACAATAAGGAAAATGATATCTCTATTAATCACAATAATTTAAGGAAAATCATCCATATATAGAACAACAGGTTGGATCCAATTACCTTGCAGCAAAAACAAGGAAATCAACGTTCACCTACAAAATGCGACGTGAAAAATCGAAATATCGTAAAGGAAAAGGAAAGAATACAGCGATTTATTCCCCGGGTGTCCCCAATGAGTAATGCCTCCTGTGATTCACTATACTGGACGACAGTGAACTATGTCAGACTTTTTTTTTAATAAAATGGGCCTTGAATAAAGAAGTAGGTACATAAAATTCACACTTTTGTACTTATACTTACATTATATAAAAGAGTATTATAAAAAAATATATGATATGTGGGTATCTCACAAAAATAATTTTTTTTTTTCAAAATTGTATTGTAAAAAAAGCATTTGCAGAATTGTATGACTTCTACCCAGAATTATCATGTAATTAATAGAAAAATAATAAGCCTAGACAAAATGTTGTAAAGCCTGAGTTTGATAAGTTGAAAATACGAGTATAGTCTTACCCAGCACTTACATTATACACCCACAGAGGAATACAGAGGCAAAATTCGAGTTCAGAACAGAAATTAAACATCTTTCTGGAATCAGATATGAATTGTGTCTATCATATACTACAATATGTGCCAGGTAGTGTCTATTATAAAATAAACTTCGAATTTCAATGATAAAGTTATCCTTTTGTGGGCCAAGTGGCGCAGTCAGAGAATGGTCGGCTATGACGCCAGAGGTAGCGGGTTCAAATCGCCGCCGTGTCTTTTAGAGTATAGATAAGGCTAGTTTTCATTCTAGGCCTAGCGCACTACCATCCTCTCAACCGCATCATAACTTAGAGATAGTGAATAACCTATACGATATGAAAAAAAAAGTCCTTTTCTAACCTCCGGAGTAAAGATTAGATAGATAAGTGCATTAAGAGATGTCAAAAGTAGAATTAGTTTAATAAGTGTTTTCCGCGTTTCCATTGACACTTGTGAGCCAGTCATGTTAGTATGTATGTATGGTGATTATAACTGATTCACGGATAACCGTTCTAGATATTATTAGAGCAGTAGATCATTATTTGAATAGGCATCGATAACTAGGGCTATAATTTGTAATTTTGCCACAATTACCTTAGACCTATAGGTCTATAGGTATTTTACTTATAATTATTATAATAATTATAAGTAAAATTACTTAAATTGTATATTTTCTTCTCTTCTTATTTTTATTACCTACGTATCTTCTTGAATAAAAATAAATAAATAACTTCAACCACAATTAAATACATGTTGATATTTTTGAGTGAAGTTTAGTCACTGCAAGATGCATATACTGCGTTTAGGTGTCAGCTTCGCAAGCGAACGGAATCGATGATTTATCCGCACTTCAGCGAGCAGAGGTTTAATACATCCGATTTATTTTACTGAGAAATGTTATTTAAATTCTTGACGCTTATTCTTCTACACTAATATTAAAAAATATTTTATATTCCATACGGACAAGCACTTAACCACTATCTCACCCGATGCTAAGCGACAACGTGGGGATACAGAGTTTGTTGCGTTGATAACGACTAAAAAGTCGTATTGCTAATGACAGATAACTCTTATCAATATCGGGTGACTAGATAGGAATCTTTTTTCTTTTTGATTTGAATGTAAGTTCATCGTAAATCCACGACGGTTGTCTTTTTGCACTGACTCTACAGGCATTCGTCATAATCACGCGAGCGTTTTGTTTTTCCTGATACTATAAAACATTAAACAATTATGAATATTATTTAAACAATAGACTTTAATAAACTGATACACAAAACGTTCACGCTATGCTATTTAAGGCATAATAAATATTATTATATTATAAATATTATTATTAATATTAAATATATATATAATATATAAATATATATGATAGAAACTGTGGCATTTATGCCACAGTTTCTATCATATATATTTTTATATTATTATCATATCTCTATCTCCATGTTGGCATTTTTAGAAGAAGTAACAGGAGGCTCGCTGTGAATATTCAGCAATACCTATAACGAGCATAAGTTGTTATTATTATTGCTGAATAAGAGCTCCCGTACCTCAATATTTGCGTGTACCAGCAACGAGAGCTGATTTTCCCTAATGATGCTTATTACATCCGAATGTTACAAATGTACGAATTGCATTAGTTTTGTTTGTTGTAATTAGAAGAACATTCTGCAAAATTCCTGATGAAATAAATTGCGAGTATTTATTTATGTTTAACTTTATGGAGCAGCCATATGAAATTATAAGAGATTGCAATGTTATATTCAGGGCTATTTTCACTGGTGCTGAAAACGTTTCAGATGGTTATCTGATCGATAACGCCTAATTGACTTGCTACCAAAAAGTAGCTTACCACCATCAAGGAGAAAATCTGCCTCCATAACCTTACAGTGTTCCTGCAGCACACAGCACTTGAGAGTCAGAGTATTCTATGCCTAACGTGTTCATCATCTTCGACCACATCATTGCTTATCACCAGGCGAGGTAGTGGTCAAACGCTAGCCTATAAGATATTATAAAAAAAATACAAGAACTCGGTGATCCGATGGGCATCTTTGTTCTGTGGGTGGTTCGAGACACGGCCGAAGCTTACCACCAGTGGTCTCAAATTTAGCACCACCCCGGGATCACGTGTAAGGCTAAATAAGGTTAAAGGCTACGATTGCGGGAAACTAATCTAACCTTCCTGTAGATGACCTAATTATGTAATTATTGAACATATTTATACTTAAATTCAAAATTTAAACCCACCCCTGACTATTTATAATCTGTTCATTGTGACCACTCCAATCTGCCCAAACTTGACATCTCTGCTGTAAGTTGGTGAGGAGTTGAGAGAGTTTGAGTATTCTGCAGACTCCAGATGTCCCAGCATCAGGTCAAGCTACCAAGTTCTTACAATGTCATTGAAGTAAAAGGATACCGAATTTTGAATTGATTAGAACTACAAAAGTTGAGCGATCATAGTAACGCCATCATCAAAAAAAAAAGCACATTAATCTGTTCACTCGTACAAACGAGTGAACAGATTAATGTAAATATATATATATATATATATAATAAATATGTTTGAGCGCTACGATGCCACAAACAGACACACGCATTACACAGATACACACGTCAAACTTTGTTATAAGTTATTCTTCCCTTGCCTTTTGCGTCGGGGGTTAATAAATATGTTTTATCATCTTATTCGTAGGAATAATAAAATATGACTAATGTAATACAAATTATTATTTCATAACAACTAATGAGTTCATTCAACCTATCGTGTAATTCCCGCACGTGCTTCAGTGTGGTAAGACCGTACCTAGCTGGAGTTTTTCCGTGGTTTTGAATTACAAGGCAAATTAATTCCTGTTACGTTAATTGTTCAAATAATTTTCTACTGCCATTTTTAGGTTTATTAATCGACTTAACAAAAAGAAGGAGGTTCTAATCTGACTGTGTTTTTTTTAAATGTTATATCATCATCATCATCAGACGGTGTCAGTCCACTGCTAGGCCTCTCCGAAGATGCGCCACTGAGCCCGATCTTCGGCTCTTCATTTCCAGTCACTGCCCACCGCTTAATGTCGTCTATCCACCTGGTTTTAATTTTTGTGTTTGTTTAATGTTTGTTACCTTAGAACTCCGTCATTTATTACCGGTTTGGAAAATTATTTTTAAGTTTAAGAAAGTATGCTTACAGTTTGGTCCCATTGTAATTTTATCGAGATCTGATAAGTATCTACAGAGATATGGAAATAAACCCGCCGGCCCGGTGCCCGGGCCCGGTGGCGTAATCGCGAGACCGGTCGGCTTTGATGCCAGAGGTACCGAGTTCAAACCCCGCCGTGCACCAATGGATTTTTCTATCGATACATTTATATGCACTTTTTACAGTGGTTAATTATTATTGGTAGAATGTAACGTCATACTGTCGTTATCTCAAGCGCTTATCTATATAGTTTGTGAAAAAAGGCTGTCTGTAATGGTCTAGGTGCATGTAGTATCTCAGAACAGAGCTACTTCTGTTTAGTGGGTGCTATCATCCGTAATACCGGGTTCACGTGGTTCGATTAAAATTGATCTTATCAATGTTCCATTTCATTGCTTCAATTTGATTGAAAGACTGTCTCTTAAACCATTGACCGTTAGGCTTTAGGTTCATAATAATTTAAAGTTTGCCACTAAATATCAAGTAATCCAGCCTGTTTGTTTGATCATAGTTTGTAACTAATTTATGAAATACTAAGGACTAATAAAATCAAAAATTTTACGTAATCGATACTCAGACAGGTCTGTCCCTCATTGAATTGTAACTATTAGAAGTAAGTTTAGTCTAACAAACTTGTTATAATTATCAAAATATAAACTTTGAAACTTATAGTAAGTTAAGTACTTAGTTCAAAGTTGTTAAACAAAGATTAGGTTAACGGCTAATTATATAAATGCAAGGCATTGGCATAATTATCTGTATGTGTTGTGATTTTCGTCATATCACATTCACCGGCACACAGGAAAGCCATCCATTGAAAATCCGACAAACCTCATTTATTTCCTTCGTTTTCAATGGATGTTTAATACTGCTTTCATTCCTTATATTTCTAACATTTGCAATTTCTACGGCATTTGCCCTGAAAGCTTTATAAAACCAATAACCCTAAGGATACTTGTAATTTAGTAGAATCTGAAGTTTGGTTTTAGGCTTCGAGCATTGGTAAATTCCACATAACTACTTATATTTTACTTCATTTTAACTCATCGAATCCATCTATACCGATTGCGCTATATTCAGAGGACCACGTTCGGATATAAATATAAACATTAAATAATTTCCCTCACTGAAAGCCACGCGCGTTTTATTTTATAATTATTGATAATAATACTAACATTTTATTACACTAATAAGCAAAAGTCGAGTCTTCTCTCGTCCCGCCAAAACAAACGGAAATGGCGGAAACGATTCAAAATTGAATCATTAGGGATTTATCGACACCGTCACTCTGCAGCATACTTAATGAAGGTCACAAAATGGGGGCGAATATCATCTGTCACTGTCATTTGTTTTTTTATTAATTCGTGTTTTGTTTCTGAATTGGCATCACCCGTAGTCTGGCGATGACCTGATGAATCACGGTGGAGGGGAGGTGAAGGGGGGCAATGATTTATGTACATACTGTGAAGAGAAGCTCGTTTCATCCTAATGATAAATGTGTGTTGCGCAAGGCGTCTGCAATCCCGCACTATTTGTTGGACTGAAACGCCATAGCTAATTACTTTTGATTTTGATTGCTTTATAATTTCGCTCCAGGATTTGGAGTGATGTTAGGAGTTTTGGATATTAACGCTGTTTGCGTCAGGTTGTAATTTGTTACATGTCAGGGATAAATACATTTGCAATTATGAGGATGTCATCTACCCTAAATGGAATACATAGTTACATTTAAATTGATAAGAATTCGTGAATATGGATCTACTACTTTAATAGAAAAACGATAATCTGAAACAATGCCAGTAAAATAATACCTATTTGAAATTGGAAATTGTGTAGGCTGGCCATATGATCATCAAAAGGCTGTTAGTGGATTTTCGTTTAATAAATAAACTGTTATGAAAGCTAATGAAATAAATTAATGAGATGCGAAATCAAACTTGAGTAAAATAGTATATTGTTAAACACAATCCAACATTTCATCGTACCGACGGGACTTGAACCCGCAACCTCCGGAATAACATGTTCCGGTGCTTTGCCAATTAAGCCACAGTGCGATGTATCGTTACGACGAAATTAGTGGTTTGCATTTGTTAACCCAATCATGCATTGGTGGCGCCATTTATGACTACTTATTACGTAAGTTAATCTTTCGGAAGAAATCATTACAGTTTTCAAATCCGACGAGAGATGTTGCACTGTGTAAATCAGATTATTTACAAAAATATAAAGTGTGTAACACTTTAAAGAAACATAATATTTAAAATAATATATTTTAATGGAATATGGATATGAACATAAATATCAGTGGGAAAGGTAAACATATTGTTTTCTGAGTGGTTGTTTGACCAGATTATAGAGTTCTCACCTGTAATTCGCCGTTTTTGAAGACGCCGTGCGTTGTGTCACATTTTGCGTGGAATATCCGCCCACATAGACAAACGTGTGGCTATATATGTGTGCGAGAGATGCTGCGCGTTTTTACTATGTATTTTAGTTAAAAGATTCACTGCACTATAATACCCGACCGATATTTAGCAAATAACAATGAAGTATGAGTCTGAAAATTCTACCAAAAGGTTAAATTACACTACGGCCAAAGTTCAACAACACATTAGTACATACTCGTACATATCTTAAAAACAAAAGCATAAAAGTTTATGAAAGTCGTACGAGCCAATAAAAGCAGCGTCATAACAAACATAAAAAAATCCAATTTATCCGTCACAAAAATACGATTGTTAGAGCTGCCATTATCCAAAAGCTGAGAGCGTGCCATCGACGTGAATGATTTATATGGATAATACATGGCATTAGCCAAACCGCGACACGTAGCCCGAATAATGGACGACATTTTGCGCTTTTTATTTTTCGCGGATTTAGAAATGGGCTTACCTCTACACGCTTATAAGTAACTTCTGAGATTAGGCTAAAGGTACTTAATAATTTTTGGAACATTTTATTTATGTTTTGTACTATGTTTTTCTTCAAAATAATAAGGTTTGCAATGAAGGGCGAGTACAAATAAACATAAGTTTAATAAAAATAATATCGTGTTTTAAAAATTTTGTTTTCACGTGCCGCGCTTTCAATCAAATGGAGAGTTGAGGGAGATGTCGTGGGAGAATGGTCGGCTTTGACCGAGTTCAATCCCCGCCGTGCACCAATGGATATTTCTATCAAAAAAATTGTGTGCGCTTTTCACAGTGGCCCTCCGGTAAAGGAAAAACATTGTTAAGTAACCCCTAAAAAAAATACCCCTGTATGGTGGTAGGACACTATCTAATGTCCGCCTGGCCAGCTATCACCCTCAAGTAACAAAATCTGTCGCCAAAACATCTAATGTATTCCACCAGCTATTCTTGAGAGCCAGTTTCTATTCTAGGCCGCGTGCTACCATCCTCGACCGCATCCACTAACCAACAGGTGAGATCATCGACGTATGACGTCGATGGGTGAGATAGTGGACGAACGCTAGCCTATATGATATAAAATAAACTGGCCAAGTGCAAGTCGGACTTGCACTCGTAGGGTTCCGTACCACACTACAGTATTTTATAAGATCGAGCAAAAAATACCACTATCATTTTTCGCCAGCAAAAAATAATAATTAATAAACCTTTTTTTTCTAATAACGCCATCTAACGTCTAACAAAGGTGTTAGGGATCGACATTTCAATATAACGCCATCTATGGGACGTTTACCTAACTAAGCGTTCATAGATGGCGTGAAATACCCAAAAAAACACGCGTCTTGTATGGGGACCCTCTATTTTTTTTAACTTAAATATAAAGACAACATAATTGAAGAAGTGGCCTCAACAAAATTCCTCGGTATTATGCTGGATCAAAACTGCGACTGGAAGGCCCATATAAATTATGTTTCTAATAAACTTGACCAATTTGTCCATGCTCTTAGAAGACTGAGAACGACTGTTTCCGCAGAAGCAGCTATAACCGCGTATCACGGATAAGTATCATCGGTTCTTTCGTATGGTCTCTTATTGTGGGGAAATTCGGTACTGATTGAGAAAGTATTTCTTATACAAAAAAAATGTATTCGTGCGATTTGCGGAGCTTGGTTCATGGATAGTTGCAGGCCACTATTTAAAAAGTTAAACATTTTACCTCTAGTCTGTATGTATATAAAAGAATTGTGCCTGTTTGTGAGGAAACATGCACAATACTTTGAGAAAAAGTCTGACGTAGTAACTCGCATTGGGAGAACTACAAAATTTAAATTATATTATCCACCGTATAAAGTTGACATTGCCAAAAGAAATTCCTTTAGAATGGCCATAAATGTTTACAACAAATTGCCTAATTATTTGAAAGAGTTGCCTTTCTTAATTTTTAAAAGAAATTTGACTAAGTGGTTAGGGGAAAAATGTTTTTACACAATAAATGAATTTATGACATATAAAGAAAATAATTAAGTAAATGATGTATCTTATGTTATTAATTAATTATCATTCCAATGACATTCTGATTATTATTATTTTTTATAATATTATTATTTTATTGCAATTTTTTATTCATTTTATAAAAATTTTTGACATCATAATTTCTATCAAATGTATAAATACTATTTAATAAATTTTATATTGAATCGCGAATGACATATAGTGTAATTAAAAACATAAGAATAATAAAATACTGTTATTAATTTTAATTTTAGATATAATACGATATTTGCACACCATGAATCATGGTAGAATGTATAAGGCGCTACTATTATTATTATGTAACAATCAACATGCATGTATACCTACATTCTGCAAATAAATTAATTTTGATTTTGATTTGATTTTTGATTTGATTTGATTTCATTCTGTTTTTAGTATTTGTTGTTATAGCGGCAACAGAAATACATCATCTGTGAAAATTTCAACTGTCTTACTATCACGGTTCATAAGATACAGCCTGGTGACAGACGGACAGACAGACAGACATACAGATAGACAGACAGACAGACAGACGGACAGACGGACAGACGGACAGCGGAGTCTTAGTAATAGGGTCCCGTTTTACCCTTTGGGTACGGAACCCTAAAAAGGAATTGTACAAATTGCAGATATTATTATATTACCGTGCCACTGAGTTCTAACTAAAATGAAGAAATGGTGGTCAAAATTCCACGCTATAAGCTATTGTGTTTTTAATTGCGTAACGAAAAGATTGGTTAGTAATTAACGTCTCACTTGTATTGCATCAGTCTTTTCAATAAGGATTTTATCACAACAAGATTTATTCAAAACGAAATGAGTTCAGAAATACGGTCAATAAATCGGACACATTTACTGGAAAGCATTCGGTCAGTGCGATTCAACCATCTATCCTCCCAGGCCGTATTTATTAGTTGCAGGGACGAATGCGGCCCTTCAGCCAGATGTCGGTCACATTCGGACATTTGCCAAGATTTGCCGATAAACGCGCTGGGTTTGATATTGAAATATTGGAAAAGTGGTCTTCTATTCTAATTTCAACTAATAATATAATATTGAACATTATCTGGCCTGGTGGTAAGCGATGATGTGGTCGATGATGGTGAGCACGTTATGCTTAGAATGGTCTGACTCTAAAGGGCTGTGCTGCAGGAACACCGTAAGGTTAGTGCGGCTTGTCTCCTTGATGATGCTAAGCTAAGTTTTGGTAGCGTCAGGCGGAAATTCGATATAATGCCCAGAATACTTCCTGTGAACGACCTCCCTTCGATGTTTATTTCCGTGCCTGATACGTTCATAGCATGGTCTTGGTATAAAATTGTGTATTGTGCAGACTCCCTAAAATAATGTTACGGAATGTTTTTTTAAATATCATATAGTCAAGCGGTTAACCACCATGTTGATGTTAAGTGACGAAAAAGTAAGTCGAATATATTCGAAAATTATGATCTCATAAAACAGTGCCCAAGAAGCAATACAACTTTATAACGTTTTATAAAATATATTATGTCACCTGTTGTCAAGTGATGATGCGGTCGAAGATAATGTGACAGTGAAACTGCAACTCAACTAAGTAGATATATCTAATCACAATTATGTTTCATTTTATTTCATGTGCGCTCCAACTTTTAATAATAATTGAAGTTCTGGTCACGTGTGAGTATAGAACGAGTCGAGAAAATAGGTTAGTTGCGCCAACTTTTCAGTTATGGTCGTTTTACTGTCTCCTTTAGCTCCGCACTAATTGGAGATAATTGGTTTACAGATAATAAAACTAAAGCGTTGTGAGGCCGGTGAATGTGGTTGGCGCCAAACTCAAATCACGGAATCTATAGGAAGAATCTATAGGTTGCAATATTTGTGTTGGTAGTAAGTAGTAGACGAGCAATAATTTATGTGTACGTAGACATCTCTATATATTTTAATTTTAAAATTATCGTGAATTTGTAACATTATTATTGTTATATGCCGGTTGTAATTCACGTACCTTTACCACGTACTCAGTGAACATCGCGATCTCACCGCGTGACCTCACTCCCGAGGAAGAGCGACTGACTCGCTCGAAACCTAGGTCGAGAAAATTCGACTAAAGGTACGTGAATTACAGCCGGTATATAACAATAATAATCTCTATATATTTTAGCGACTTCCCAAAATGAGAAGTTAAGTGGCTTTCCTCTTTTACATATGTTACACCAAGTCTTTTAATAAATGTTACGGATATAGGTATATCCGAAAATCGAACAATATAGGTCAACCCTGACGAATATGCATATTACATCCAAATCCAGAACCTAAAATTTGCACAAAATCAAAAATAATTTGGTGAATTCGAATAGATTATAACTAGTCAGTAAGTAGGTAAAATCAATATTTATTAATGTTTTAATATTAGAAATTATAATACAGGTACAAATGTTTTTATACAGACATTATTTATTGACGTTTTCATCAAGTTTCATTGACCATTGTCACGAACAGATTTATCGTCACGACGGTCATAATGTTATAAGTCCCGTATTATACATTACCACTCGTATGTATTCCGATTGCGGCAGCCTACGCGGCAGCTTACAGTTAAGTAGGTACTGACATTACAAAATCACAAAACATACAAAGGAAATAAACTTACGAAAAGCATTTATGCATAGCTTTGTAGCTTTGGCTTCCCCAGCTCCAAATTAATTGCCCCGGTCTTCACTCAGGCTCACTCGTGCGGAACTCTTCTCCGCTTAATGTACCTAATACTCGCCAAACATTACTCCGTAATATGATGTTATTATAAAAATGAACTCAACGTACCAGAATGCCTGAAATGTAGCCAGCCACCCTAGCATGCACACACAATGAAAAAGTGTTTCTACCGCTCTATTGTAATGGTTTGCAAAATTGGTTTGACGATTGAAACATTCTTCATAGTTCAGATAAATATTTTAACCCCAAACAAGGTCACTTAACAATTTAACCCACTGAACGAATACAGTCACTTATTTTCATTATCTTTTTTATATGTGACTAGAAGTCCCCCGCGGCTACGCCCGCGTTAAAAACTCCTTTTATTTACTTAAAACTTTTCTTTTGTAAAAACGATTCTATCATTAAAGACATCAAATAAAAATTAGCCAAATTGGTTCACCTGTTTTCATGTTATCGCGTGACTAAGACAAATCAGGATTCATATTTTTAAAACCCGAAAACCCAATAAAGCGCAATCCGAAACTATATTGATTTTCAGACTTTTTTATCCCAGTTCACTCTTTAGGGTGGCATTTTGAAAAAGTCTGAAACTCGTATTTACTTATTTATTTACAGAAGTACTTGTGTGAAATGTCGAATAAAATGACTATCCAAAATTTGAGCCCCCGCTTCATCCCTTGAAGAGTGAATTTTGAAAAATCCTTTCTCAGCGGATACCTACGTCAAAATTTCTATCTGGATGCAAAATATCAGCGCAATCCGAAACAATATTGATTTCAGACATTGTTACTCCACTTAATCCTTTTAGGAATAGAATTTCAAAAAGCCTGAAACACGTATTTACTCATTTATTTACTAAACTACTTGTGTGAAGTTTCGTATATAAGAGACAATCAATTCTTGTTTCTCCATACAAACTTTGAACCCTCGCTTCATCCTCTTCAGGGATGAATTTTGGAAAACCTTTCTCAGAGGGAACTAACGTCGTAATTAATAACTATCTGCATGCCAAATTTCAGCGCAATCCGAAACAATATTGATTATTACACTTTATTACCCCATTTCACCCTCTTAGGGGTGGAATTACAAAAAAAACCTGAAACACGTCTTTACTTATTTTTTTACTGAAGCACTTATGTGAAGTTTCGGATAGAAAAGACGATCTAATCTTGTTTCTCCATACAAACTTTCAACCCCCGTTTCATCCCCTTCGAGGGTTAATTTTGGGAAATCCTTTCAAAGAGGGATCTAACGTCGTAATAACTATCTGCATGCCAAATTTCAGCGCAATCTGAAACAATATTTATTTTACACTTTATTACCCCATTTCACCCTCTTAGGGGTGGAATTACAAAAAAACCTGAAACACGTGTTTACTTATTTTTTTACTGAAGCACTTGTGTGAAGTTTCGGATAGAAAAGCCTATCTAATCTTGTTTCTCCATATAAACTTTGAACCCCCGTTTCATCCCCTTAGAGGGTTAATTTTGGAAAATCCTTTCTTAGAGGGAATTAACGTCGTAATAACTATCTGCATGCCAAATTTCAGCGTAATCCGAAACAATATTGATTTTACACTTTATTACCCCATTTCACCCTCTTAAGGGTGGAATTTCAAAAAAACCTGATACACGTGTTTACTTATTTTTTTACTGAAGCACTTGTGTGGAGTTTCGGGTAGAAAAGACTATCTAATCTTGTTTCTCCATACAAACTTTGAACCCCCGTTTCATCCCCTTCGAGGGTCAATTTTGGAAAATCCTTTCTCAGAGGGAACTAACGTCGTAATAACTATCTGCATGCCAAATTTCAGCGCAATCCGAAACAATATTGATTTTCACACTTTATTACCCAATTTCACCCTCTTAGGGGTGGAATTAAAAAAAACCTGAAACACGTGTTTACTTATTTTTTTACTGAAGCACTTGTGTGGAGTTTCAGATAGAAAAGACTATCTAATCTTGTTTCTCCATACAAACTTTGAACCCCCGTTTCATCCCCTTCGAGGGTTAATATTGGAAAATCCTTTCTCAGTGGGAACTAACGTCGTAATAACTATCTGCATGCCAAATTTCAGCGCAATCCGAAACAATATTGATTTTCACACTTTATTACCCAATTTCACCCTCTTAGGGGTGGAATTAAAAAAAACCTGAAACACGTGTTTACTTATTTTTTTATTGAAGCACTTATGTGAAGTTTCGGATAGAAAAGACGATCTAATCTTGTTTCTCCATACAAACTTTGAACCCCCATTTCATCCCCTTAAGGGGTGAATTTTGGAAAATCCTTTCTTAGTACACCCTTACGTACTAAGACAAATATACCCTCCAAATTTCAAGTCTCTACGACCAGCGGTTTAGGCTGTGCGTTGTCTGTCAGTGAGTCAGTGAGTCAGTGAGTCAGTCAGTATGTCAGGACAAAGATTCTTATAGTATTAGATAGGCTAGCGTTTCACTAGTATCTCGCCTGGTGGTAAGTGATGATGTGGTCAAAGATGGTGAACACGCTAGGCCTAGAATGGTTTGACTTATAAGGTCCAATCTGTCTCTATCATTATCATGCAAATATGTGTGACATGACGATACACGTGTTACATTTATTTTTGTTACACTAACTATATTGCAGAGGGCGTTGCTGAAGATGTCACAAGAGTAGTAAGTAACCTATTTTGAGATAGTGGAAAAAAAGGAACGTGGAAGATCGAGCATATTACTGTGGTGTGCATATTACCCTATCCAGTATTGCAAGATCATTAGTTATTTACAAAAAACTTGCACGTAAATTAAGTCATTAAAGCAATAAGTAAATATTGGCTGTTTGTTATTATTAATCTATAAAAAATACGATATCCTAAGTTATATCTGTCTAACTCACTTATTAGATACTCATTATCACCTCAAAATGTGTGAAGCCTTGAAAGTTCTCAGTGCGCAGCAGGATTATCATATTGCTCGTAGCATGCACAACGGTGGCACAGAGTCTTTAAAATTAAAACAGGCCTGCTCAATGAGGGGTTCGTAATATAACCAAGAAATATAGCCCTATAAATTACGATACGATCGCATCACTATAAAACCTATACAAAACGTACTCCTTCTAGAGAGCACTTCTAATTCTCATAAACGGAGACAAACAAAAGTACAGTGCTGTGTAGCATATAGCGATGGCGATACTTCTTTCAAATGATCGTATAACCAAAAAATAGGTCAATTGCAGAGCGAGAGGTTGCAAGATCATGGTGTGTGACAGAGACGGAGCAGTTAATTCGTTCAGGTGACGTCACGAAGGCTTTCAGAAGATCTCTCGTTTCTTTCGTGAGGTATTGTTTTTGGTCGCTCTGGAGATGAAGTGTTGATCCCGAGCTCGAGTGAAATGAATTAAAACGTTATTTTACGTTGTCGCTTTGCTATCTGCTTTAATGGATGAGTTGGTTTATAAAGAGTTGACGTTTTTAATTAGAACAATAATGACGAGGTATTTAATGGCTTTGACAAAGCCGAATAGAGCTGTGAGAGCATTAGTGTTTGAATAGAACTGCACCGTGATTTCAAAGAGCGTATGCTTTGAACTGAAATTAATTTAGCAGATCGTCTCTTAAACTGAATTTAAACGGAGAAGATTTTATAGATGGGTTAGTAAGAAAGAACACCTCATCCGTTATACATACAGGAAAAATCCATAAAAGACTGTTTAATTTAGAACAACGAACAGTCGTCAAATAATTGTATAATATTCACATGTTTTTTTTTGCTAGTTGGTCTTTGTCATTGAATTGAAGTTAGAGTACTTACTATACATGCTAGAAATCACAATACTTTTCAATAACAAGATATGAACAATTTTGTTTAATACATTTTTCATGCTATAAATAAATCATAATTTTTAAACGTAAATTTAAAAAATTAAATGTTAAATTTGACAATGGGCCATAGAAACAATACCATAAAATATATTATAATGAATTTAACGTTTTCTTCATAGCAATGAAACGTTTTGTAATACTGATATATCTCAGAGGAGAAGCAAAGAGCTTATGATTACTCTTCATGGATTACATTCGATGATTATTCAGCTGGGAACTGAAGCATCCATCAAAGAACCATGCGTTTGTTTCACCCACTTCATCCATCTCGTTTGCTGTCTTAGCTTTGAGAAATAATATCAAAGAAATAAATAAATGCAACAAAGAATATAATAAAAACATAAACATTAGAATTGTATTTCGCACAAGCGGTATGCGAATAAAAATAAAATACGAAATTTTAAAATAATCGAGTAAATGGTTTTTTTTTAATGCTAGATAGGCTATCACTATCTCACCTGATGTTAAGTGGTCGACGATGTAGCACGCTTACCTAGTAGATGTACCTGTTCACTTGCGATTAGAAGACCCCCGGGTTGTAGCTATCGGGAAACACAGACACCGGCAAGGAATTCCATTCCTTGTAGTATTAGTAGGCAGTATTTTTGTTGTACTTGATAAGCAAACTTTTGACCAACATCTCACCTGATGTTATGTGCTGATATAGTCGACGATGTAGAACGATTACTTACCTGAGAAATTACTTGTTCACTCGCGATTTGAAGAATTCTGGATTGTACATTAGTAAGTATTATTTTCTTTTCTAAAACAAGTCATAAACTACGGAATATGCATACAACGGCCAAGAATTCCATTCATTGGCAGTACTTACGTATTATGAATGTTGGTGGTCGTTATGAATGATCTCAGAACCTTTAGAAAAATGTACTCATGGTCTAAGTACCACAAAAGCCTCAAACTTATGGCCTTCCTTCATTTAAAAGTCAGTTAAATAACTTTACGTTCATTTTACGAATATATGTAAAACATTGTCACTATCAAACTCTTAAAACCTCCCCTATTTATGCCGAGAAATTAATGTCAGTCTTTTCGAATTTAACTCAACCAGCGGAAAATAATTATTTGCTGTAATTAAACATTTGCCAGGAGGTTTTCTGGGCGCCTTTTGGAGGCAACCAAGTGTGTGATTAAGGATGACGAGGGCTTTGTCTAGTTCACGATATATCTTGTACTTAATGAGTAATTGGACTCGGCAAGGACCCGCGAGTCATCGTAGGTCGATGAACCTTACATGCAATTCTTTGTGCGTACTGTTAGAATTTTTTCCACGAACACTTGGGGAAGACCTTTTTAACTACTGATACTAAGTAGGTGATTGGACTAAGAAATGAATCAATTGTTGAATTACTCATATCTTCGTGTCATCATGATATTGCTGCGTAAGCTGTCCGAGGTAATGAACCCAAGGTACTGCTTGGCCGCATTTAGAATAATCTGGATGACGACATTTTATTTATGACTGTATTTTGTTTAATTTACTATTTCTGGAGCCTTGTATTTGAATACCATAGTAAGAATTCGACCTAATTTTTGTAGTGGTAGGACTTCTGCTAGTCCGCCTGGGGCGGTACCACCACTTTGCCAATTAATTTTCGGCCGTGAAATAGGAATGTTTTTCGGTTGAAATGGCAAGGTGTCCAGTGAAATTACGGGGCATGTGAGACTCAACATCTTTAAGTCCTAAGGTAACAGGCGCAGTGCAGTGACATACAAAATTCAGGCAGTCCAGAATTTAGCCTCTACCGGCTGCCCCATTCACACTCGTCTCATAAATCTGTTTGGTCAGTCTTTCTTCATCCATGCTCTCTAGATGTCCAAACCATCTAAGCATCCCTTTCTGTATCTATGTCACCACATCTTCTACCACACCACAACATTCCCTTATCATGCTGTTCTTCATCTTATCCATCAGAGTCACTCCAATCATACTTCTCAAACTTCTCATTTCTACAGCATTAATTTTACTTTCATGTTTCTTCTGCCATACCCAGCATTCACTACCATACATGAGAGTGTTGTTCACCATAAAATAAATAAAAAAAAATAATCCATCTTAACGAGAATTCATCGGTTCAAATATTAGCCGCGCAAAAATATTTTTTTTTATGTGCATGCTAAGCCTTTGTCTTTTTTATGATAGGTTCTTTAAAGCTAAAATTTTTTTTTTCAATTGATCATATTTCATAGCGCCGATTTTCATATATGTCTGCGCCGTCATATTTCACGATTGAGCCATAAAAAAATTATTGCCATCGATTCTGGATCATAAAATCAACCATTACATACGGCAGTGCGATAGCGAGCGCCAATTATATTAGAGCAATTAATATGTTCATAAATTGAGTTCACAGCCAGGGTTACAGCTGATCATGAATATTTACGCTCACTATGTTACTTTGATAAAAATCTTGCTCGTAAACTTTAGTTTTATTAGTAGCCTGTACTAGTAACTAGTAAGCCTGGAAGGGCAATAATATTCTTATGAAGGGCACAAAGAAAATACGATGTATCTCTAGCAATGTAAGCGTTAGTTAGTAAGTTAAATATATTTATCTTTATATGAACTCTCACATTCTCTTCTACAGAGTTTGAAATATTTATTCCATCCTTTAGTCTAAAGTATGTATTTCCACAGGTTATTTTAGATAAATTTTGGGTTAGGCGTAGACTATCCGCTGGCTAGAGAGTAGAGAGTTAGTAGATAGTAGGTGAAATACCTGCATATGAATTGGTAAACCGGCAACGCTCCGAAATTAAACTGACCAAGTGCGAGTCAAACTTTTGTCTCGCCACGGAGGGTCCCGAACTACAGTCAATTATTTTCTTTTCTATGCCGCAGTATAATACCACGCTAATATTATATTACCGTGTCAATACTAAACATGCTTATTAGTTGATAAGCATGTTTAGTATTACAACGCCATCTAACGAATATCTAACGAACTTCTAACACCAACTAAGTAAACGTTAACACAAATGTGTTAGGGTGGTAATTAATATTATTAATAAGGTAAACAATCGTTCATAGAAAGGGGTCCCACCATTAATATTTAACTTTGTTCTGTTTTTAGTATTTGTTGTTATAGCGGCAACAGAAATACAACATCTGTGAAAATTTCAACCGCCTAACTATCACGGTTCATGAGATACAGCCTGGAGACAGACAGACAGACAGACAGAAAGACAGACGGACAGCGGAGTCTCAGTAATAGGGTTCCGTTGGTACCCTTTGGGTTCGGAACCCTAAAAACAACCAAACATCGAGCTTGTCGATCGTGCCCTATGGTACGCCACTGAGTTCGATTTGGGAGTCTCTCCCATGAGAATTCCATTTAAAAGTATAAACGAAAAATCATATTGTGATTTTCTAGTACTTAGGTAAAATGGAAGTACTTAAAGGGAAAGATCGTAAAGGAAAACCTTTTCCAAAAAAAAGTAGCTCAGTAAATTGATTTATTGCACACATCAAAGTCCTCCAAACTCCAACTTTAATCAGTCAAAACTTGATTACGCCAAAAAATATTTCAATTTCCTGCGTTTAATTTGTTTTCCACCTCCCGAGGTAGCCCTTTAGGGTTCCACGACACTCGGGAGGAAATGGAACTTCGGCTTTGATAAAGTTTTAATATATTCTTCGGCGAGTTGGCAAGTTGTCTGGGTTATGACGAGTTTTACGTCTCGGGTTCTTTCCGGTGTGGTGACACAGAGAATAAAATTAAACAGGGCGCAATGTGACGTAATATTGCACAATAATATTATTACGAAGTCTTTTATGGTCAATATGGTTATACTTTTCTGCGGTCTGTATTGTGGCTGTATTTCGTGGAATAGGTTGAATGATATGCTTATTAGCTTGAAATTTATTGTCCGTAATTTAACGTAGCTAATTGAGGTTTTAGGAATATATACCTTGTTTTCCCCCTCGGAAATGTTGATTTTATTTTATGTATAATATCTAACAATTATAAGTATGGGTTTTACTAAGTCATAACACATTAGTTTGAATGGGCTAATATACATATAGTATTTAGCACGTCATGGGACCATCAGTTTAAAATGATAGACTCCCTGATACAGTGATACAGACACTGAGCTTTGCTTCTTTCAAAATAATCCTAAAGAACTAAAGGGTCAGCTCAGACGCAACGAGATGCAATGCACAAAAAAATACATATTTCATTGAGATAATTTGGCGGCGCCGCGCGTCTCGCTGCGTCGCACGACTCTCGCGGCGTCGAGCTGCAGAGAGAAGCCGCGCGGCGCGAAACCTCAAGCATCGTCACGACGCGTCGCGTCTCGGTATGAACTGACCCTTATCGACCATACATATGACAAATTTATAGGTTCTATTAAGGATTAATCTATTAATTAAGTTAAGTTATTTATTTTTCACTTTTGACATTAAAGTTAATTATGATAACATTATTTATTAATTACTAGCTGGCCCGGCGAACTTCACCTAACAGACAATGAATGTCGTGTTACCTTTTAGATCATTAATTCAATTGTATTTTAGTAAAAAAACTAATTCTAAAATTTATTTTATTATCTTAGAATTAGGTTTTATAAAACACTAGAAGTGCCCCGCAACTTCACCCGCGTTAAAAACTTCTTTTATTTACTTAAAACTTTTCGATTGTAAAAACGATTCTATCATGAATGACATCACATAAGAATTAGCTAAATCGGTTCATCCGTTTTCATGTTATCGCGTGACAAAGGAAATTCGGGATTCATATTTATAAAACCCGAAAAACCCAAATTTTTAGACTTTGTTACCTACCCCATTTCAAAAAATCCTACAACACTTACTTTATCTCATTTTGTTTCGCCATACAAACTTTGAATCCCCGTTCCGTATCCGGGAGGAATTTTTACAAAATGCTTTCTGAGCGGATACCTACGTCATAATAACTATCCTCTTAGGGTGGCATTTTGAAAAAGTCTGAACCTCATATTTACTTATTTATTTACAGAAGTACTTGTGTGAAATGTCGAATAAAATGACTATCCAAACTTTGAACCCCCGCTTCATCCCCTTGAAAAGTGAATTTTGAAAAATTCTTTCTTAGCGGATACCTAAGTCAAAATAACTATCTGCATGCCATATTTCAGCGCAATCCAAAACAATATTAATTTCAGACTTTGTTACCCCACTTCACCCTTTTATGGGTGGAATTTCGAAAGAGCCTGAAACTCGTATTTACTTACTTAAGTACTTGTGTTAAGTTTCGAATATGAAAGACTATCTAATCTAGTTTTTCTATACAAGCTTTGAACCCCCGTTTCATCCCCTTCAGGGGTGAATTTTGGAAAACCTTTTCTCAGAGGGAACTAACGTCGTAATAACTATCTGCATGCCAAATTTGGAGGGTAGGGGTAGTGGAGGCGGTGGGTGTGTGGAGTGGGACGATAATATGTCATTCAAAGTTTGTGAGAGGAAGGCGGTGTGGAGGGGGAGGGTAGGGGTAGTGGAAGGGGAGGGTAGGGGGAGCGGAGTGGGAGGGTAAGGGAAGTGGAGGGGGGAGTAGAGGGAGCGGTGGGGGAATAGTGGGGAGAGGAGGTGATGGGAGGTGGAAGGGATGCCGAAGTGAGGGGAAGGGGGAGGAGAGGGAGAGGGATGTAAGGGGAAGGGGATTGCAGGGGAAGGGGAGTGCAGGGGAAGGGGAGTGGAGGGGAAGGGTAAGGGGGAGGGGAAAGGGAAGTGAGGGGAGAGGGAGGGGAGGTGGAAGTGAGGGGAAGGGGGAGGGTATGTGGGGGGAGGGGGAAGGAGGGATTAGCGTGGCGTTGTGCGGTGCGGTGTAGTTGGGATACGTAAGTGTTTTATTAGTTAATGCTATCCAAAGACACTATTCCACGCGGACGATGTCGCGGGCACAGCTAGTGTTATTATATACCTTAGTTAACACTATAACTAAGAATATTTTTGGTACAATTATGTATTTTTAAATAATGAGGTGTCACGATAAAGATTTTTCTTTCTATTCTTTAACAGGGACGAAAAGAAATAAAATTCAGATAACAACAGCCCAATTCTGCGTCTTTCATTTTGCATTGTGTATAAAAAATAAACTTGTCCCACTGTTTACGTTCCACTCTGCATAGGGATTGCGATTGTTAAGTTTTTCCAAGTGTTTTTGCGTATTGATCGTGAGTACCAGGTGTGTGGGAAAACGAGAAAGCAGAATAGGGTCTCAACATAAACGCTTCCTTATTTTTAGACACAAAATCAGCCAAGGTTTTTGCTGAGAAATATAGATTACTAATTAAGGATAAGAATAACAATGTAAATTCGCATGTATTGAAACCACGATATATTACTTTCAAATTACGTATTTATAAAGTGTACTCTCTTCACGTTACTACTCATTTCTCATTTACTCACTATATAACATTTTTAACGAAAATATAATGCGATCGGGGCTTGGTCTTGATGTTTGCCTATAGTTCCAGGGCTGCACTAAAGGTACAGCCACACCGCGGCGTACTGCGATCTGCGGGCAAGATCTTAGTACATTTAAATTGTTTTCGGATCGCGTTTGGTGTGAACCAGTCGGTACAAATACTACTGCGCTATCTGATAGCCGTCTAGATCGCGCATGAACGACGCTGCGGTGTGTCCGTACCTTAACTGATATCGAAACGAAGCATTTTTTATAATTCAAGTAAACATATTTATTTTTGGGCTCAAACCCTATCCTACTATTTGTGAGGAGGCATGGATGGACGAAAGCTTGTTATAATTTCAAGTAAAAATGGATGAACAGGTTTTGACGTAATTTATTACAAATAATTAACATAACCTGGATGAAAACATAGAACACTTTTTAACGAGGGCAAAACTGCAGGTACAGCTGATGATTAATAAAAATGTAAAAAAAGGTACTAATTTAAAATATTCAATGCATTTTAAGTCGTATGCCGTCATTAGATAACATTGAAACCTGAGTTTACCTATTCGAAAATAAACGGAAGACGTTAGAGTTGATATTCGTTTGTTCGTATGAGTATTCCAATAGGAGATGCCCGTCAGTGCCCCTGCAAAAGTTCAAGCTTCAAACTTTAGCCTGTTCATAAAAGAAACTTTATATCCTGGGGGATGCGGTCTTACTTTTATTTTGCCTTTTAAGTTTGAAGTTACTTCGGAAATAATGAGTAGATTCTTTGATTCCTTTGCCTGCATAAATTATGTGGATTCATAACCTAGAACATATAAGGGAATATTTGTCCATATACGTGAACACAATTTGATTCGAATGCCCATAAATTTGGCCGTGAAATAGGAATGGTATTAATGGCAAAATGTCTAGTGAAACAACAGGGTATGTAAAACTATCTCAAGGTAACAGGCGCAGTCCAGTGACATGCAAAATTTTGGCTAGACACTTTTGCATGCCGCTGCATCTGTCATATAGGTAGACGTCATCATTTACTATCAACTAGGCGAACGTCGTGCTTGTTATATCATAAAAAATATTTTTTTTATATTAATACTGAAATTCTCTGAGCGTTATTAGGTAATAACTTTCTGTAGTGGTAGGATTTCTGCTAATCCGCCTGGGGCGATACCACCATTTTGCCAATAAATTTTCGGCCGTGAAATAGGAATTTTTTTCTGTTTAAATGGCAAGGTGTCCAGTGAAATTACAGGGCATGTTAGACTCAACATCTTTATGTCTCAAGATAACAGGCGCAGTGCAGTGGCATGCAAAATTCTGGCAGTTCAGAATTTTGCATGCCACTGTGTCCGTAATAGGTAGACGTTATCGCTAACCATCAGGCTAGCGTCGTGCTTGTCCAGTTACCTTATACCATAAAAAAAATATATCTTACCTGAGTCCTAAGATATAGATACAGTACCTATATTTTAATGTACTGTGATATTCGGCCTCGTCACCGACTACCTTGATTTGGTAGTCGGTGGGCCTCGTGTTTGATTTCAGGCTCGTTGTCAAAGTTGTCATATCTCGACATACTTACATATATATTTAAAGACTGGGACAAGGAATCGAATATCTTACTTACATTATTTAGACTTACATCTAGATCATTGTTTACGTGGTATTTTCGTATAAGGAAATGAAAAATTGCCTAAAAGCGTGATAAAAGATGACTTGGTAGAGGTTAGTATCTATTGCTGCCATTTTAATAATTGTATTCTAATTACTTTTATTTTACTTATGGTGAGGGCTCTAGTAAAAACCACTTCGCATTTGAATTATCATCAAAACAAATATTCTTTGGATAATAAATTAAAACCTCCCATGACGTCACTTCCGGTTTGAATCGCTAATCAACTCGAAATAATTTGATTCAAGGGCAGGAATTTGTTTACCCGTTCAACAATGGCTGGCCTGATTGCGACGTTAAATTTTATTTTCAATTTCTCGAAGTTTTCGCAGGCGGATCTATTGAAGAAAATAATTAACCTTTATCTGAGCTGTCAAAAGCAACGGCCCGCGAACTCTCCAGCGTCGGTTCTCCATTTGGCTTATAAGCTATGTTCACTATGGGCTCGAAGACACTCAAAGCACTAGGTTTCAAGTAATTTAAGATATATGCAATTTTCTACTGTTACAGGCTCTCATTTAGATTCACTTGTCCTAGTGTCCATATCAAATCTTGCATGTTAAATTTAACCCAGTTCCCGGTGTTCGATTGAGTTGAAATTTGGCATACATGTGTAAATCGCATGACAATAAATGTAATGGTACCATCGAGCTGGTCTATTGACGAAGACGAAAGTTGGCCATAGGAACTCCTGAACTACACATCATAAAACCGTCGTTTCGTTTTGGCTCGTAGGATTTGCCTTCACAAAAACAGCTCCTAGATTATATAGTAGCTTGTTTTTAAATAAAGTTTCTTTAATACATGACAGACATGTATGAGGTAAATCTCTACAAGCAAGAAACTGGTAATTGGGGCATCGGTAAGTGATGACGTTGGCCTAGAACTGACAAATTTCTGGATTATCACAACTTTGCGCAACACTGCAATCGTTTTCTGTGACATGTAGAATCTAAAGTTGAGTCTCACAAGTCATAAGACCTTACTTAGCCTGTTTTTTCAATGAAAACTTAGCCCTCTAGGAAACCATCACTATTTTCCCTACGGTTATCAGTTATACAAACACAGACCTCGAATTGTGATCTTTAATCTATTTGTAAAATAAAGTGTCTTTGCTTAGAGAGAGATTTATTCCAGAAAACATTTAGATGAACAGGACCCTGTTATGTTATAAAAATGTGACATAAGCCATTAAATATCAGGTAGATGAGCTTTTTAAGCAGGGTACCTATATTGTAAGCATTGTGTGCGAGTAAAAAAAAGGAAATCCAAACCAATCACAACAGTAGAAGCTGCTTTCTAAATAGCGGTGCATTTGCTTACATAATTGCGGCCTGCGTCATCATCATCATCATCATTCACAGCCAGTATTCGTCTACTGTTGGACATAGGCATCTCCTATGGCACTAATTGCGGCCTTAAACAATAGAAATAATAAATAAACACAACAAACATCTTTACTGTTACTACTTTAAATTATTTATTTATTTAGCTACTTGATAATTCTGAACGTGGCTTTATCTTAAACTCGAGAACTTTAAGCATTGAATTGGAAATAATAATTACCTACTGCTTTAGAAAGTAGTGCTACACTTTTATTTTGAATTTTTCCATTCTATTATTTATGGGTCTTTGATGACTACGATTGCTAAAGACGAATTTCATATCGATTAAATTGGAAACTGTGCAAAGCTAAAAGGTTTCATATTGTTCTATTAACTATTTAGTGCCCATTTCAATACAATTAATATAATTTTACGAATGTTATACCGATATAATTGTAAATTCTGCACAACTAAAAAGTTTTACATTGTTCTACACGCCTATTTAGTGCCCATTCTTGTTCAATTAAAAAAAATGTAACGCTTTTTGTTTATTAATTTTCTTCGAAATTGGGCATTTTAGGCATTCGTAGTAGAATGCCTAAAAACATTAAGGTCCTCTAGAATCTCTTGTGGCATATCTTGAACCACCTATTTCATTTTCCCATCATGCATATTTTGGTAATAAAACAATTTATGTTTCTTTATGGCGGAACGATGTCAACATGGAAAAATGAAATGAAAGGAAAAAAGGACAGATGATCCTGGAAGGACAGACATGGTCCAGGATGATATATTATTCTTTGCATGTATCTTTTCTCTGATTAATTGGTGAAAACAGAGTGTAAACTTGTTGTAGTTAAGTAAATGGGTTTGCGCATTTAGAATAATGAGCCAATACGGTGGCCCATTCAAAGCAATCCAAATAGCGTAATATAGACGCCGATGTATGGGCAGAAGAATTGAAAATAATCGCTAAAGAAGCTAAACAAGTACTAACAGGACTTCAAAACGATTTCCGACGTCACTGATAAGATGAAGTCAAGCATGATAAATGTGCTAAACCTGGCTGGTACTTACTGGGCTTCACTACCAGGATATAATGGGCCCGAAGATCAGTGTCGAACAATAAATGTTGAGGTAAAGTTAAGTATTGTAGTGTATTGTAGAGTGAATATATCTATAAATGTAACAACCTGTGTTCATATTTTATCATCTAGGTTCTATACACGTAGCGAGAGGTAGGCACTTCGTTACGTTAACTTCACAGATTGGAGTCAGGAGATGTAAATTCTTCGATAACAACCGTTGTTGATAGCTTCATTATTTTTGTTTTTCTACCGCTAATTGTTAGGAAAACATACTTGTTAATAAGTTTGAATTATACATTCTGGGGGGCTACCATAACGTCTAAAATATTTTCATTGAGATATTTTTAAGACAGAAAGCGATTTGTCTCGATAAGGCCGCATTTTCATGGAGCAGCATATTGTTTCCACTGTAGTACTAATAAACTTACTTTACTACTAATTACATACATACATACATACAATCACGCCTTTTTCCCGTTGGGGTAGGCAGAGACTACTTCTTTCCACATGCTACGATCCTGACATACCTCTTTCGCTTCTGTCACTTTCATGAGCGCCTTCATACATGCTCGCCGGTTATAAGTACTTTTGACTTGGCCTTTTTTTAAAACGTCTCCGATCTGGTCGTGATACGTTCGCCTAGGTCGGCCTCTACCGGCTGCCCCATTCACACTCGTCTCATAAATCTGTTTCGTCAGTCTTTCTTCATCCATCCTCTCTAGATGTCCAAACCATCTAAGTATCCCTTTCTCAATCTTTGTCACCACATCTTCTACCACACCACAACATTCCCTTATCGTGCTGTTCTCCACCTTATCCATCAGAGTCACTCCAATCATACTTCTCAAACTTCTCATTTCTACAGCATTAATTTTACTATCATGCTTCTTCTGCCATACCCCCCAGCATTCACTACCATACATGAGTGTGGGAACCAACACTCCCTTATGTACAGCCAGTCGTGCTTTTTAGACACGTTCTGACTTCTCATTATGTTATGCAGTGCCCCACTCACTTGGTTTCCTGCCAAAACTCTATCACTTTCATACTTACCATCTCCCGTAAACTTAGAACCCAGGTACACAAACTCTTTCACTTGTTCTACACTCTCTCCTTCAATCGTAACCTTACCATTTGTCATTCTTTCTTCTCTTTCAAAAACCATTACTTTGGTCTTACTTACATTCACTTTCATCCTTTTCCTTTTTCAATTCAATTCAATTCATTTATTATTCAGACACATAGATCCATTTGGTTAGTAGGTACTTATCATAAGTCTTAAATCTTAATTAAAATAAATTGTCAGTCATTAATTACATATTTAAAATCAAATTATTATTATTAAATTAAATTACATGTCAATCTAATTATATACATGATTTTTAAGGCATCATGCATAATATTAACCATCCTTTGCAACTCCTCCTCCGATGATGCTAATATCACCTGATCATCAGCGTATAGGAGGCATTTGATGGTTAAATCATTCATTCTTAATCCGTACACGCTTTCTTTCAGATCTGTCAAGCAATTGTCTATGAATAGGTTGAACAACACTGGCGATGCAACAGATCCCTGTCTAACACCTTTTTCGATGTTAAACCAGTCCGTGTACGCTCCGTTTATTCTGACACAAGCACTGGAACCCTCATAGAGTGATTTCAGTGCTCGTATCAAACTGCCGCCCATCCCATACATATGTTGACAATGTTGACCACAATTCACTCCTCACCACTCTGTCATAGGCCTTTTCCAAGTCTACGAATGCGCAATAGACCTTTTGGCTTTTGGCCAAACATTTTTCGGCTATGCTACTACTAATTAACTTACTTAATAAACTTGTAGTACTAATAATTTACTTACGTTTGAGACCTTAAAGTAAACAAACACTCTAGTTTGCTAATTAAAAGAATTGTAACACGATACTGACCATTGACGTCGACTGATGTTCCATACATTATGTCAATTTATAGCGCAATGCACTGCACAAACCACAGAGTAAATTATAGTTATATAAGTACTGTTACGTTGTTGCAACGTGTTTATGCTTCACTAGAGGTGACTAGAGATGCCACGTATTTTATTATATATAGTATTCGGCCTATTCGGCCACTTTCTGAGGTATTCAGTATTCGGCCGCATACTGCTTAATATTAGGCTGAATCTATACTTGACAAATAAAACGCGTGTATATGTATGAATGAATGGATTTATTTAGAACAAAACTTACGACTATAACCAATACATTTAGATCATATATATCTAAAGAACAAGTAAGATGTAAAGGTGGTCCGTGGACTCCACACTAGGATAGAAATAGGATAGGACTAAGGTATTATATTTGCATTTTTTTATAATTTTAACTAAATACATAATATCTCAAGAATATTGTGTCAAAATTTCAAGTCGTTTAGAGAAAAGTTGACGTTGAAAATTGAGTTATATATATCAGTATTGAGTATGTTTGTTATATGAACGTTTTATACCAGATGTACACATATTAATTCGCTAGCCGAACATTCAGTGCTTCGGCTGAGAGCGTGTCATATATCAGGAATTCAGTATTTGGCTAAATCACCATGTTTGGCATCTCTACTATTTAAACACAGTGATTTGTCGTTCGGGCGTTATTAAGGATAGTATGGATAAAAGTAATAAAATTAAATAAAAGTAATCTTCAGAGGGAACGCGGGGTGCACTTTTCCATACAAATGTATTCCCCCGTTTCCTCCCTGGAAAATGCTCCTAGAGAAAAAATGGTTTCTACAAAAAATCAAGGTTTGTTGTAGCTACGCCCTTATTATTTTCTTTTTTTTTACCAACTAATTGCAAATAAAAATATGGCCCTTTAAAAATCTTAAAATGGAAATTAGAAGGCGTATATTTATTTCTGCAATTGGTTGGTCAAAAAAAGCAAATAATAGGGGGCGTAGGTACAGCAGACCTTAATTTTTTGTGGAAAAAAAATTAGCTCTAGAAGCATTTTCCAGGGAGGAAACGAGGGTATACATTTGTATGGAAAAGTGCAACCCACGTTCCCTCTGAATTACTTTGAATATATCAATAAATTACAGTATTGTGTATAAATGCATCAATGCGTCAATGCCTACTACAAAATACTATGGATACGCCTACTAATAAGGATATTAAACAACTACGTATACTAAGATGACGATACCTTCTCTAATATCGATAACAATCAACTTAAACTCAAAGTTTAAAACCAACCCGGCTCCTCTATGTATACACAACTTCTGAGACCGTTTCAATAAGCCCCAAATACGACATCTCTCCCGAAAGTTTATAAGCAGTTGAGTATTCTGTAGATTCCAGGAGATATCGCAGCATATCATTGACTTGATGTCAATGATATTATATTCTTACGATAATAGTGAAGTTAGAGGATACCGAATTTAGAATTGATCCGACCTATGAAAGTTTCATAGCATCATCATCTAAAAAATAAAAACCGGCGAAGTCGAGTTGAACTCGCCCACCGAGGCTTCCGTACCAACGTTGGTATTTACCAATTAAGCTAGACCTCTAAATTGTATCAGCGCTCATATAACTCAGAGGTCTACCTTAATTGGCTTAAACTATGCATGTATGGGGGCACCCTTTAATTTTAAACTTTTTTTGTTATTTGGATTATTTCCTTAATTTGTGCTGTAAGACCTTGCTTCTTGCCAAATTTTATGATTCTAGGTCAACGGGAAGTACCCTATTATGGTTTTCGACCCAAAACCTATAGGGTACTTCCGAATGGATGACCTAGAATGGTCAATTTTTGTTAAAAGCAAGGTCTTGCAGCACAAATAAAGGAAAAATTCCGAAAAAAAAAAAAAAAAAAATTAAGGTACTTTTGGTAATAAGAAGTGTTCGCGAAAATCTAAATTTGCCCATATCTTTTTATTGTGTTGACTCAAGTCCTTCATTTTTATACACCCAATAGGGAGTATAGATTTCAGTATCAGGTATAAATTTCAACTTGCTAGGTACACCTGTTTCTGAAAAAATCAGTGGTGACACACGGACAGACAGACGGACAGAAAGACGGACAGACAGACAGACATACAGACGGACAAGAAAGTGATCTTATAAGGGCTCCTTTTTTTACCTTTTGAGGTACGGAACCCTAATAGCTCGTAGTCTTAAAGCGGCTGAACGGTTTATCACGAATTTAAGCTAAGAAAGTTCTCGATTAAGTCACCTTTCATTGGAAAAAAACTAAATCAAAATCGGTTCATCCGTTTGGGCGCTACGATGCTACAGACAGACAAACATACATAAACATATACACACGTTAAATATATAACACCCCTCTTTTTATTTCGGGGGTTAAAAAGGAACGGAGCTATAATTAAACACCATCTTTAATTAAACACAGCTTGACATTTCAAAGAAAGAGGACATACGTTTAATTATAATCGAACACAAATATCATTAGGGCAGCAGTCGGTGATTGCGGGTCGGGCTAGGGTTGTCAATATAGAAACACCTATTAATATATTGAACGTCAGTAGGTATCATTGACTTAACAGATTTTTGTCGTTGATGTTGAGTAATTCCATAAGAAAATGACAGATAACTTAGACATACAAATGATTCCATAATATTACATTATATTTATCCAGAAAGGCAAAAGACAAAGTCATTTGTTATTACTATACTTTGTGACCCATACTTAAAAAAAAATAATATTTCAATATTTCACGCTAACATTAAGCTAAGACAAGCAAAGTTTACCCTATACTCGTAAATAATTTTTGTTGTATCCGTACCAATTTGTGGTTATCGCTTCGTAAGCAAAAAAATATATCTGTTTATACTAAAACCTAACACTTACTACACAAATTTTAACATCATTATACAACCATGTTGAAACTTCTCACTACTATGTCTCCATTAAATAAATCGTACAATGTTCACATCTGACATAATCGTCGTGCAGGTGACGCGATGTAACTAAGATTGACAGCCCTGCGTTTAGTGAGCGAGACAGCCAGGATTAGAGGCGTGAGTGACAAGGACAAATAGCACAAATTGGAATCGGGATCGCCCCAGTTTAAATTTACATTGTTTGTGGCGATGTTACCGTGCCTATTCAGCTGTGTGTCAGACTGGCCGGAGACGCTATTCGTTTCATTTTCATGGTATTTGCGTGATATTTTTGGTCTTTTGTACCTAAGTCATTTAGTTGACTTTAATTTGCATTACTTGGGTTGAAAATGTATGAAAAGGGATTAGTGATATATATTTGTAATTCCACTATAAATTATGTTGTGTTAGTAAGCTTTTCATATTGTGTAGCACTACGTAAGCACTTGGTTCAAAACTTTATAAATTCGTAGTTTTTAAAAATAAAGTTGATAAAAATAGTAATCCTCAAGCAAATTTTTACATTAGCTGCTTGCCGCGACTTTTATTTTCTCAGATACTATGTTTGTTTATACAAACCTCTGCGACATACCCATAAAAAACAATATACAACGCAAGGGAGCCATAATTGTAATTTTACGATTATTCACTTACGGAACAAAACCTATAATTTTTATAACTCCTTAAAACCAGACAAACAAGCGCAGGGCGGGTGCGGTGTTTTCTTACTACCTACCCGCTCACAGTATAAATAATAGTAGGTAACCTCTAGCCAATAGTGGGCAAGATCTCTGCGTTCGACAAACAAGTCTTGGCTCGAAAACAACACAATTTATCAAGGGGGCTGAGATATCAGCAACTCTTTTCGGCAAAAGTCGGGCAATAAAACCGCAACACGCCTGCTGTGGAAAAAAAAACAGTGATTCAGCTTTTTAAGCCTAGTAATGCTTCAGCATAGTTTAACTTTCTTTACATAAAATAAAGATGTTAAACATTTCAAAATATAATTTATATTCTTGAATAATCTTGACTGTAACCTTGTAGTTTGTTTTACGATTGCAATAAGTGAAAGTCTTCTAGTAGTCCATTTTCAAAATTATTTATTTTTGTACCATTACATAAATAGGTGCACCATTAACTTGTTACTACTTGGTGTGCTATAATCAATCATTCAGTTTGCGGCATCCGATGGCAACTTTGTGTAGTTCTTTTCTACGAATAAATGCTAGATATTTTCGCAAATATCGAGCAAAATACTTCAACGAGTTTGTCATTGTGTTGTCCCGTATTTAGGGGAAAATGGTTTATAAAATTATATTGTATAAGAGAGATAATAATACATTAATATTGGACACAGCACAAAGAAACAATAGTAAACTAACCACAATTTTTCTAGAGTATATACCAACTTCCAACCACAAACTAGCAATTAGGTCACCCAGCTCCTTAACGTCTTTCAAATAGGGTTAATCTTAAAAAGCCGTAAACTTGAAAACTGTCTTCCAGTAAATTGTAGGCAAAGTCAGGCAATAAAAACCACAACGCACTCGCGCGGGATTTCATATCCCAATATGGCGGCTCATCCCGCCAATTCACTTATACAAGAGACTCAGAGTTAGAAAAATCGACGAGTACTAGATTTCTGACACAATTTTTGTAAGACTTGCCGATTTGGCGGAAATTCTGGGTCTGGAAATGCTAGACTAACTGTGAACGGTAGCCTTAAAAAACTTGTTATGAAAAGAAACCTAGGCACAACCTATGTTCTACTAAGATTTTTTACATCCTATATCTAATACTATAAGAATCTTTTTCCTGACATACTGACTGACTGACTGACAGACAACGCACAGCCTAAGCCGCTGGTCGTAGAGACTTGAAATTTGGAGGGTATATTTGTCTTAGTACGTAAAGGTGTACTAAGAAAGGATTTTTCAAAATTCACCTCTTTAAGGGATGAAATGGGGGTTCAAAGTTTGTATGAAGAAACGAGATTAGATAGTCTTTTCTATTCGAAACTTTACACAAGTGCTTCGTCGAATAAATAAGTAAATACTTGTATATTATATATATATTAGTGTACCTACTGAAAGTCGCCTTTTCCTTCAGGAATATAATAAATGTGATAGTTTACGTAGTAACATATCTACTTAGCTAATAATAAAAATCATAATGTAGCCTTTTTGGTTATTGGTACTGTTGTATACTTGCCTTATTAAACCATGGGTTTTTATGTTCTTGCAGAATCATTGAAGTAAGAGGATGCTGAATTTCGAATCGATCAGACCTATGAAAGTTGCTCTTATAGCCAGCCTCATTCAACTCGAACAGAGTTAATAGTCTAAATATGGCTGCACAGATTTTCTAGAATCATTGCTAAGACCATCACCTATCAAACATAAAAATAAAAAACTAAATCAAAATCGGTTCATCCGTTTGGGAGCCGTATGATAGCACAGACAGATATTATACACAGATGATGCACGGCAAACTTATAACACCCTTCTTTTTGTGTCGTGGACTAATAAACAAAAAGTAACATTATCTGTCGATCTTTTTTGAAGTGTGTCCCATTAAACGTCAGCAAAGACGAAATACTTCCCAATCTTTCCATCTCTATTATTTTAGCGTGGATATTTGATCGTAGTTTTGCAGAATCTCGGCACAAAGCTTGAGAATATAAAGTAAGTGTCACATTGTAGCTCGCGGGTTACCGATATACAGTTCCGCTTATCTGGGTGATGTTGATGCAGTGGTATTTATTTAGCTTATGGATAGATCTTAAGCTGTATGAGAGCTTGTACGTATGTGTTTGTTTGATCCTTCATTATATCAGCCGGCGGGCTAATTGTCTTGAAATTGTAAACGCAGCTGATTTTGATTATGTACTATTTTACGCGTCTCATGTAGTGAAATATGCAATAGGTACTTTGTTTAGCTAGAAGGGTACAATGAAAAGGTTTGAGGTGAGAGAGAGAGAGTATGTGTAAAGTAAGTCCTAAGAATTAAATGGCGATGAAATATGATGAAACGCCATTTTTGCATAGAATTTAGCTATTTTTTCACACTGAACTATATAGTACCACTATATGTAGTGTTTTTATATATTTTTTACAATAACATAAATAATCAGTCATCTTTTGTTTTACACTTTTTTACCTGAACACACCAGAATCAAAAGGGATGGTGATACTTTTGGCAGTCTGTCTGAATGTTTGTATTTACCTATGTTTTATCGTAACGCTATAATGATCCCGAGGACATAATACAGGCAACACTATCCCGTAGTCAGTATACCGTATATGTGGTATTTTTGTTGAAGGCGTAAGTAGTATGAGAGCATAATGTAAACTAAGACTAACTAAACTTGTAACAGTACTTCACATCAAACTTAGTAAACTAGTTCGCTTTCATAGCACGTCACTCTAGTTGTTTCACTTTGAATGTACTTGTACGTACATCCCCCGTACCTACTCACTTTGAGTTAATGTCTACGTTACCACGCGCGTAATAAATGTTCGTTTGCATGGAATGATACATGAAACCACAAATGGCAAGCAACGCCAAGTGTCGACTATACGTCACTTTAATGCGTCACATACAAGTCACATTAAGTAGGCACTAAATACGTTTGAACTTCACAGGGCCAAGGTGAAATAAATGTCGCGTCGGGTAGAAAGATTTTACACCTCATGTCTTTAATATAATCTTTTTTTGGATTATTTTGTCTTGACATGACGATATGAGTAATTTCAAGTAAGGGTCATTTTGTCGTAAGTACACTGCATATACCATGGAATGGCTATTATTTCTCCATCGAATTGTATTTTTAAAATTTTGATATCTTAAAATTACGGATTTATTATGACATTAACTTTGTAGTGAGTGGTAACAATAGTTTACCACCAGGCGAGTGCTTGCTTGTCCTGTCATTTTACATGTATAAAAAATGTATTAAGCTACTAGCTGTTACCCGCGGCTTCCCCCGCGTTATTTCAGTCTTTATGACCTTTGAGGTCAAGATCGATGATCTCTTAGGCCTTAAATCAGCATAGATAACCCTAAAGTTGAACTCAATATCCTCTTTTGTTAAAGTCATTAATCATTTTGGTTAGGTATACGAAGTTGTGCTGTTTAAATGTTTAACTCAATACAAAAGTTCCTGAAACATTCCTTACAAAGAAAATAAGGTAAATAGCTGCGCGAGCGCAGCGAGTGCTATCATTGCGCGAGCGAACATTTTTTATGACCCTGACAGTTTTACGACCTAATAATCAACTCACTATAGATGACTCTTAGGTCGAACTGGATATCGTCTATTGTTAAAGTTACTAATAATTACTTGGTAAACCTAACCAAGGTTAACCAAGTTTTGCTGTTTAAGTATTTCAGTCAGTCTAATGTATGAGGCTGTTGAAACACGGTATTATACGCTATATAGCGTTGTTACTGCGCGAGCGTAGCGAGCGCGAAAAATTTTACGACTTTTTATGACCCTGACAGTTTTTATGACCTACTAAGTCAACACTAATGACATTAAGGTTCAACTTGATATCCACTTATTTTAAGGTTAATAATCATTATGATTATTGAAGGTTGTACTGTTTCAATTTATGACTCGTTTTGATGCATGTGGCTATTAAAATACAAAAGTTGCTGAAATATTACCTACAAAGTAGATAAAACGAATGCTTGCGCGAGCGTAGCGAGCGCTATCACTGCGCGAGCGAAGCGAACTCGAAAATTTTTACGACTTTTTATGACCCTGACAGTTTTTATGACCTACTAAGTCAACACCGATTACCCTAAGGTTAAATGTGGCTGTTAAAACGCGAAAGTTTCTGAAATACTTCCCACAAAACAGATAAACACGTTGGGCAAGCAAAGCCAGCGCGTAAATTTTGATGACTACTAATGACCCTGAAAGTTTTATGGCCTAATTAAGACATTAATTAAGTCATTATAGACGAACTTAAGGACAAAAGTTTTATGATTATGTTAATTCTATATAAGTTTACAAAAAATATAGGCACCTACACTTAACTGTCGAAAAAAAGTATTATTTGCCTTTTTATGCCCTATTAAATGTCTTTGTACAAAATTTCATGTGAATCGGTCAAGCCTTTTGGCCGAAAAGAGGCCACTTATTTATAAAATTCAATAATATAAAATTGACAACTGGACTCGATTGTAAAAAAAGTAACATGTGTGCTCGGATAATAGATTGTACTCTTGGTCTATGTCTTATTGACTGTCTCTGTACAATTTTAGCTCAATCGGTCAACTCGTTTAAACGAGAAGAGGGTCACACGTTTAAAAAATTCAATAAAAAGTGTTACCGAGACTCAACCGCTAAAAAAAATATCCTTTGTCATTCTATGCCCTATTAACTGTATTTGTACAAAATTTGAGCTAAATAGGTCAAAACGATTGCCGGTAAGAGGCCACACATTATTCCATAATAAAAATCTGGACACCCAAAATTGCCAGCCAAAAAAAAGTATCCTATGTCTTATTGACTGACTGTGTACAAAATTTCAGCTGAAATGGTTGACCTGTTTGACTGAGAGGAGGCCACACATTTACAAAGTTCAATAAAAAAAAAATCTGGACACTAGGACTCAACTGCCAGAAAAAAGTATTCTATGTGCTTCTATGCCATATGAGCTGTATATGTAGAAAATTTCAGCCGTATCGGTCAAGCCGTTTTGCTGATAAGAAGCCACACATGAACAAAATTCAATAAAAATAATCTGGTTACCCAGACTTGATAGCCAAAAAAAAGTATCCTATATCCTAGTCTGCCCTATGAACTGTCTTTATACAACATGTCAGGAAAATTGGTCAAGCCGTTTATTCGAGAAGAGGTCTTATATTTACAAAATACAATTAAAAATATCTGGACCCCCTGACTCGATAGCCAAAAAAAAGTATCCTATATCCTATTCTGCCCTATGTTTTATCTTTGTACAAAATTTCAGCCAAATCGGTCAGCCACATTGGTTTTATATATTATTCTACTGATTTTTCATCTTTTTAAATTCAGCAGCTAATTAAGCTCTTTTTGTTTAGATTAGTTTTCTTTACCAGCGTACAAGCTGTATTGACTTAGTCGTTTATCTTTTACTTTTGAACTATGTAGCTTCAGTAACTTGCATTAACTTCACTTGAGAATGTAACATTTTATACTATATAAACATAAGTTAAAGGTTAAGTTAAAACCGTTGCCGTTATGGACTAGTCTACGAAACGGGGGCCTAAATTCATAACTTTAACCGTTTAACTTTACAACGCACTTCAAACGTTATTATATCCTAACTCTAAAGAACAAAAAGGCCGCAACGCAACCTACCTAGTGACACAGAATAAATAATAGTACAAGCTTGTAATAAAAACAATGGCTGGACTCCACACGTGAATGTTTCAGAAGACTGGACCTCACCTTCACGCTCCTAACATTTTTACTTTATTTTTAGAAGTAAAATGCGTTGTGTTTCATATTTGAGAGTGTAAGAATATATTTTATACAATTACTTTTAATCTACGCCGTAGGTGGGACTTGCAGACAACTGAAATTTAACAAATTGGAGATGGAAACGATAACACAGTCTCTACTGGGGTCCCGCTTAGGGTGTATTGTGCATTTTTACCTGCCAGCGATATCCAAGCCATCCCAGCGCCTTAAGTATAACAAATTATAGGTCGCTGGGATAGCGCTTCTTGTGGTGAGAATGTTAAGGTACAGATACAACGAAGCGTCCTGCGTGCGCGATCTGGGCGGCGATCAGATAGCGCAGTAGTATTTGTACCGACTGGTTTACACCAAACGTGATCAGAAAACAATTGAAAAGTACTGAGATCGTGCCCGCAGATCGCAGGGCGCCGCTGTGTGGTCATACCTTTACTGTTTATGATGATGATGAAAACTATGTTTGTGTTTATATGCTCGATAGTTTAATAATTTTAATAATAATCATAATATTGTGAAGGAAAACGTTGATTGAGCCATCTTGTGTCGATAACATTAAATAAATAAACTTCAAATGATAAAAGATTCGGTAACATTTAGATACCTTAGCGTCAATACTGTCAATACTGAGCACCCACCCTAATTTATGTTAACCAAAAAGTAGAAAGCAATATTTAAGCTCAAGCTAAATTTCATACTGTAGCACTGCGGAAAATTCTGGAACAATCTGGAAATCTGCGAGTCATTTTAGCGGTTCTTTTTAGTGTGCAAACCTGGTGTAAAAGCAATTTTGCTTATCGTGGTTCCTTTAAATGGACGGAATAAAAGTAGACTGCCCACATTCGCTACAATGCACCATTAGAAATTATGGCACAATGTTGCCCGATGTGTTACACGTTTGTTACTGGGATTATATTTGTTTCACTTTATTTTAAAAGCGATTATTCATTAGATTTTATTGACCAATGTTGTCTTAGTGTTAAACAGGATACTTTTTATCCCGATATTCCTACGGAAACGATGCTTACGCGGGTAAAACCGCGGGGCACAGCTAGTTTAGAATAATTGGCTCCATCCATTCATCTATGTTACCGTAAATTATTTACCTAAATTACAGAACTTTACATGAATTACAATAACCTACACTGTCAAAAAAAATTATAGCCTCAAAACCTAGGACGATGGATCACAACACAAAACAGTGCGGGTTTATTGCCAAACTGATTGATTATGTCATAAGAAAATATGTCGAAGCCCACAATCATATCATCTATGGTTACAATAAAGTTTTGCTTACTTATTAAAAACGTAAGCGCTGTTTAGTATGTGGTTTTACCAAGAGCAAGTGGCAGTAGGCTTTTAACATTTTTCGCAGAACCTATAACCTACGCGTTGGTAGAATAAAGTAAACCACAAAGTTGTTAGCGGTGGATAGAAAAGACGTGCTGTAGTTCAAATGACGTGCTGTAGGAGAGACCTACTTTGGGCAGTCAACGGATACTGGTTGCAGATGATTTTGATGAACGACAAAAAAACTAACTTAAAATGCTGCGCTATTTTTATTTTCAGTTGAAGTGTTTATCTCCATATGATCTGGAGATACTCATTATATCTTGATAAAATTATAATGGGACCAAACGAAAAGTACAATCTCTCAAACAAAAAATATATTTTCGAAATGGGTTAATAAATGGCGGAGTTCTGAGGTAACAATTGAGAACCGCCTCATTTTTACAAGCTTTATCTCTACTTCACGGCGAATTTATTTGTCCGTCATAAATCTTGCGATCGATTTTAGACGGACTTCCAGAGGTTCGATTGAGCTGAAATTTGGCATACTTGTGTAAATCGCGTGACAATGCAATATTATGATGACATGGTGCTGTTGTGATGATGGCATTTGAAGGTGGCCAAAGGAACTACTAAACTACACATGTTATACCCGTCGTGTTTGGGCTCGTTGGATTTGTCTTGACTTTCTCTGGTCCTAGGTTATGTAAAAGCTTGTGTTTATGAAGGTTTTTTAAGATATTACTTGTTTTAAGTCGATTGAAAATTTACACACATCCCACGTTTTAGCGTAACAATTTGTCTCGCTTTATATGTCATTCACAAGCAAATTATCTTTCTAAACACTTATAACAAACTTATCTGCCGACATTAAAATTAATATCTTCTTGCATCTCGTAGCAAATGCCGCGAGATAGGTACAAATGGGATCAGTTTGTAAAACGGATTGCGATATAAAATTAGACGGCAAGAGTACCAATTCTGCTTTATATATTGTAGTTATTTTATTTATTTTATAGTTCTTGTTACTACTTAACATGCTGTTTTTAACCGACCTTACAAAAAGGGAGGAGGTTCTCAATTCGCCTGTATTTTTTTATGTTTGTTGCCTCAGAACAGAAGTAAAATATTTTTTGTTTGATAGAGTGAAATATGCTTCCCGTATAGTTCCATTGTAATTTTATCGAGATATGTTTTTTCGTTCTATAAACTATCTTTCGGCATTTATTAAACAATTTGAAATATATTTTTTTTGAGAGTGTATATGCTTCCCTTTTGTTTCCATTGTAATTTTATCGAGATATGGGCTTTCGTTTAGTAAACTATCTTATCTTAAATGATTATATTTGTATACTATATTCAGAATAGTCAAGCGACTGACTACTGTCCCACCAGAATATGTTAGGTCACAACGTGGTCTATGATGTAGCATGCCTTAAATATATCCATAAACTTGCAACTTTAAGTCCCTTAGATTCTTCCATTTGAGTAACACAGCAATTTCAGTTGATTCTTTTGTTGCCAGAAAATAGCAGAATTTTACTATATTTAAGTAACTCCAGAGATATGGCGATAAGCATCTCAAACTTCCTACTGAAACTGACTCGCGTGCCATGTGAAGTTGTTTTTTAGTTCTTAAACTATCTTAATTATTTAAATAAAATATGCGATAGGCTAGCGTAACTTTTTCCTTACCAGATGATAATCTACCCAAGATCATAAAGCTGGAACACCAAAACGGGAGCATGAGACTCAGCCTCAGGCCAATTACAGGTGGCTTTGAAAGTTATGATCCAGGACGAGGGGCGAGATAGATTAACTGGATTTATCTTGTTCGATCCAGTTTCGATCGGTTTACATTGCGGAATTTAAAATTAAATACATTAATTTCAAAAAGTTTCTCACGGACTCAATTAGAAATGAAGTACCTTCGAGACTGAGATGTAATTTTGTAATTTGACTGGAAACGCTCCCCCGTCCTTTACGGCAGTCGTTTTACAACATCTAAATTAATCATGAAGTAACTCGGCCTGTTTCATTGAAAATTCTTGGAAGTAATTTTGGCAATTTAGTGAACTTAAGTATACTTGGTAATATAGGTTTGGTTATGCGTTTGGTACTGTTTGCGCCATACTTAGAATTAGTGAGTATGGCTCAGGATGATTTTTAATAAGAATGTAATTTCAAATTCTATTACAGCACAGCACTGTTCCAGTAATAGGAACTTTGCTGGAATAGTGCCAACGCTTTGTTTTTTTGCAAAGCCATTTAAATTCCAGGGTATATAATACTATATAGACAATATTATTTGTAATAGGCTAACGTCATAGTTTACCATCAGGTGAGTATTTTGCTTGCCCTTTTACCCAATGTCATTAAAAAACTAGTCAAGTAAAAATGTTGCATTTCTAATGTATTCCATTGAAATATTCGAAGTGCCATAACGTCTTGGATCTACGAGTGTCTTCAGTAATATTTAACATCTGGTATGCACGTAGCACCGTGCGTGATTGGGCATGGATGCAAAGGCTGTCGGTGCTACGAGCTAAGGCGTAGCAGACCGTAGCATCGTTTCATTTGCAGTGACATCACGTACGGTCTCTTACGTACGTGACGTCATTGGGCCACCTTCAAAGCAGGTCTTGGAGACAGAGCATAAAGTTTGACGCTATCTAGAGTCAACATTTTGAAAAACTTTGTAAATGATTAATGTAACTTTTTATTTGTTTGTTAACCTCTGATTGACTTGTAAGATGATTAATATGTTTGTAAAAGTAAAGGTATTTTTAACTGACTTCACAAAAAAGAGGAGGTTCTCAATTCGACTGTTTTTTTAAATGTTTGTTACCTGAGAATTCCGTCTAATCTTGAACAATTTGAAAAAATATTTATTTGTTTGAGAGATTATGTCTCCCGTTTGGTCTCATTCAGATTTTTTCAAGATTTAATAATAATCTCCGGAGATATAGAGATAAACAATATACACAAATTTGTATACCTTGATGACATGATTATGACTGGCTATTTTGACTATCGCGGCATGTGTTGTCAGTGTTTTCGCTTGTTTTCTGATGGGAGTATTTCCGAAACACCGGTAGATTCAACAGCCATTCAGTTTTCCCCTTTTGTCCGCAGATTTTCTTTCTAGGCTTGCCATTTTTATTTTTATTTAAACAATATTATGCAGCTGACAGACGGACTATCAGTTCCATTCGGATCATGATATGTACTGTGATCGGTATGCGTTTCTCTAAGTTGTTTCACTATTTCACTTTTTTATTTTTTTTATATATAAAAATTGTCTGAAGTACTGAAACACACAGTTACATGTATGGTTGGTTTTAACCTACTTTAATTTGTTTTTAAATATTCTGACGTAAACGATTGGATGACAGCTGAATGGTTCATTACTTTTTTTTTCTGATTCGAAGCGTTAAATTTTGCTTTTGCTATGTTTACTTGATAATTGGTTATGATTTATTTTATGATTTATGATTTTGACGTGTATATGTGCGTATATTAATACTACCTACATACTGAATAAATGCTTTGATTCTTCTTTGATTCTCGTTTTATACGATCATAAATTATAATTTATAAATTCGAACAGAAAAGCCTCGTTTTGAATTAATAAAAATCAGATTTTTCAAATTGATATGTCAAAAGTTTCCGATCGGAGCATTGGGAATTGCCAAGATCCGCGACTCAAGAAGAGGCAGTTTTAAAATCTTTTAATTTAAAATTATCGTAAATATAGCCTGATGGTCGGATAATTTGTTAGGGATTGTCTTTCCTCTACTTTCAGAAATAAGGATACTATAGAATTCAACCAGGAGAGGGACGGTGGTAATATTTCCTTGGAATATTGGTTGTACTTTTCCGCATACAATTTTGTATCCGGATAATTAAGTGCATTATGTACATGTCATTGTCTCACCATTGTAACCTTATTATATTGTAGTTACAATGCGTAATTCCCCAATTAAAATTCTACCACAATTTCTTGGTAAGATTTGTTAACACTATCCTTAAAATCGGGTCTTGTAACTTCCCGTAAACCCTTTGTTGATGTTTTCTGCGAATACAATTTAAGATCGTTTAAAAAACTAAAAAACTTTAAATGCCGCGCTGGTCTCTTTCAGTACCAAGTTTGAGGTGTTATTTCCATTTCTCTGGAAATAGTCAACAGATCTCGATGAAATTTAAATGGAAAATATATACCTTTTCGAACAAAAATTTCCCAAATAGGCGTGTTTGAGTCATCAGGGAACATACAAAAAAATATCTCGTCGAATGGAGAACCTACTTCTTTTTTAAATTCGGATAAAACTATTCCCCCAATACACAAATAAGACTTTGAGGTCAAAAAAGGCGAGGTTAAAATAATTACCTTAGCCTTACTTCACAGGTAAACGTAGTGTAGGGCGCCCTCCAGCTAGATGGAGCGATGATATACGCAAGATTGCTGGTAGCGTTTGGAAAGAAATAACTGAAAATTGAGCTCAGTGGCGCATCTTGGGAGAGGCCTACGTCCAGGAGTGGACTGACACAGGCTGATGATGAGTACACATTAATAATGTCATAATTTGTTAGGTTTTTTGTTTAAATATTTGTAACTCCGTCACATTGACATGGATTTGGATGAAATTTACAATATTAACCGCTTTGATAATTTATTTTTTTGTGTTTGAGAGAATATACTTCTCGTTTAGTTTCATTTGATTGAAAATACCATCGAAATCTAATGAATAGCTAGAGATATATGGGATAAACACCTCAAATTTTGTACTAATAAAACTGGCCAAGTGCGAGTCAGCATCGCGTCTCTTATCGCATACTTAGGGAGGGTTCCGTACAATACGAAACATAACAGAGTTTCAATCTCATATATTTGATTAATTGATATTTTTTTAATTGACTAAGAATATTTGGTTTGATCGCGATCTAGAAAGACGGGGCTCGTTTACTAGGGCCATCTATGTCATTTTGCCGAAACTAATTAGATAGATGGCGTTTAAAAACACGTTTTTTGTATGTTGTGTTAAGAAGTAAAGGGGGTCCCTTTAATTCTTAACTTTATTTTGTTTTTAGTATTTGTTGTTCTAGCGGCAACAGAAATACACCATCTGTGAAAATGTCAACTGTCTAACTATCACGGTTAATGAGCTATAGCCTGGTGACAGACAGACAGATAGACAGACCAGACAGACAGACAGACATACAGACGGACAGCGGAGTCTTAGTAATAGGGTCCCGTTTTACCCTTTGGGTACGGAACCCTAAAAATGACTAACGCGGTATTTAAAATCGGTTTTTATGTTTTGTAAAGTTAAATTATTGCTTTGAAGGAAAAATTATCCATTGAAACCACAGTGCAAATGGGACTTTTACGAATATCACATGACGCACAAATTTTGGTAATCCAGGGTTTTACATGACACAGTATCCGCTATTGACATTAATGACTATAGGTCAAAAGGCAGATGTGCCTACGCGTATTGTTTTGACTGAAATATTTTCTGTTTCCTGTAAGTAGTTGAAGAATGAGTATCTTCGAGTAGGTTTCTATGTTATATTTGAGTCCTTGGTAACTGTTTTACCGCCGATGCAAAAACAGTGAGTTGTTAAAAGTGTATAGTGTGTTTTTCTGTGTCTGGCTGTGGCATTAAAGTTTGTTTTTGTTTGAAAGGTGACTTCGTATGTTCTTAGCTATGATTTAATTAGGTCGGGGTTTTTAATTAGGGTTCCGTACCTCAAAAGGTAAAAAAACGAAACCCTTATAAGATCACTTTCGTGTCCGTCTGTCCGTCGGTCTGTCTGTATGTCTGTCTGTCTGTCTGTCCGTCTGTCTGTCTGTCCGTCTGTCTGTCTGTCTGTCTGTCCGTCTGTCCGTGTGTCACCACTGATTTTCTCAGAAACGGGTGGACCTAGCAAGTTGAAATTTATACCTGATGTTGAAGGCTATAGTCCCTATTGGGTGTATTAAAATCAAGGTATTGAGTCAACACAATAAAAAGATATGGGCAAATTTAGATTTTCGTGAAAACTTGTTAGTACCAATTTTTAACTTTTTTTAATTTTTCTGAATTTTTCCTTTACTTGTGCTGTAAGGTAAGGGAAAATTCCAAAAAATAAAAATAAAGTTGAAAATTAAAGGATTTCCCCATACATACATACTTTGCGCCATTTAAGGTAGACCTCTGAGTTATATGAGCGCTGATACAATTTAGAGGTCTAGCTTAATTGGTTAGTACGGAAGCTTCGGTGGGCGAGTTCAACTCCACTTAGCCGGTTTTATTTTTTAAATAAATTGGCTTTGTCGTTTATGAAACATGATCATACGGCGTGCCGTCCATGATAAAACATGTTTTATTAGTTAGTTAGTTAATATTACAATAAATATTTCTTAATTCCAATTTTTACATAATCTAGGACCAGAAAACTTGTCAAGACAAACCCAAAGAGCCCAAACACGACGGCTTTATAATGTGTAGGTTAAAAGTTGCGATGGCCACCTTTAGTTTGTGTCAACAAACCAGCTTGATGGTACGTCCCTAAATATTGTCATCCTTTTTTAAATATATTTTCAATATTGATATACTGAATCACACACCGGGAAGTGGGTTAAATTTTACATGGAACATATGATTACAGATTACAGATCGATTACCGGGACCAGTAAAACTAAATAAAAGCTTGTAAAAACAATCATACGATTTTAAAAATAGTGCTATCATTTCTAGGTCTCTACTTTTAAATCTATAAGTTTAAAATGAACGTGAGTTTTTATAATAAAAAATGTCTCTACTTATTACAAAATACTGAAAATAAAGGATGCTACGTATCTGCGTCCTTAAAATACGCAGTTCCACTATATAAAATGCACCCATTATTCTTCATAACAGCAGAAATTATTGCTTATATCTTTACTAACGATTTCTTTAAATATTTACATAAACATACAAGCGCGAGACTGGCTCGCGCACCTTCATACTTATATCGTTAATTTGTAATGTATAAAATAGATTATTTTTTTATTTAATGAGAAAAATAGTTTCAGCATATACTTTAACCGAAGTATCGTTCAATTATAATAAATTGTGTGCAGTAAACGTATTGCAACAAAAATGTAAACAAATCAAAACATCTTCCACTCTCATACATCAACAGCTAATCTTTATCAGAGCTCATTTCCCCGATGTTCAATGTTCCCTACTTATTAGGGAGTCGCATATTTATTCCCATCTCGTATCTATTCCCCTCTAATTGGCAACGTTTGGGCTGATTAACCTGTACGAGATCACAGAATAAATCATAGCACTGGAATTAAGATTGGGTATTTACGCTTTTTTTCGTAGGATGGAGAAATGGGCGAATAGCGGCTAAGTACTCAAAAATAAGGTTTATTCCTCTGCCATAAATAGGAATCATGTATGCAGAAAGAAATCGTATTTAGATTATCTTATTCTCTGAAATTGTAATATTTTTTTAACTATTTTTATACATTTATACACAGAGTTTCAAATTCTTTCTTAGTCAGACATCTTAAATACCTTTAACCTTTTAAATTAGTTAGTTAATATTTATTTAAGTTTATTACATTACTTCATAATAATTAATAGTTTAAAAACTAAAACAACCGACTCGCGAGCTTCGCGAGTCAATTTGAGACGTTTATCGTGATATCTCTGGAGATACTTATCAGATCTGAATGAAATTACAATGGGACCACCTCGGAAACGTACCCTACCGATTACAAAAAAAAATCGTTCGAATCGGTTCAGAATTGACGGAGTAATCGCGTAACATACACACAAAAAGAAATATACAGGGGAATTGAGAACCTCCTCCTTTATTGTGAAGTCGGTTAAAAAGAAGTATTACATGTGTGTATATGTAGCACGTTTTTTTCATCATACGCGTAAAGTTAAGTCTACACAAATTGTTAATATTACACTGCTGTTCATGTCATATTTAAGAATGCTTCAAAGGAAGTCACTAGATTCTGCGACACAGGATATCCTAGTGCAGGATCTAGGGATTTAATCATTAGATAAGGCTGTAAATTTTATCTAGAATAAGACTAAGTTACGAAAAGCCTTGTAAAGTTTGCTACACTAAATAAATAAATAAAAATAAATAAATAAATTTACGATTGTTAAGTCGATAAATGGACCGTCTAAAAGCGGACTCATAATTGTTATTAAGATGTTATTGCAATCTCTAGAGATATGGAGCGAAACACCAAATATAATCAACAGACGATTACTCGTGCGGATGTCAGTGCTTTTATACGATACTATTACTTCCATTCCTAGTCCATGTAACGGGACCGTAACAGCTTCAAACATAATTCCTTGTATCTGTTCGCAACTCCACACAATTCGCATCTAATTGCCAACCTTCGCCGGGTTGATTAACCGACGCAGGTTATTAAGAGAATTGCTGATGTTCATAGCTCCGCATTCGATCTGGCAATTTTCCAGCACAACAAGAGTAGAAACAATAGCACCGCCCACCGCTTGTGACGTAAGAGATATACGACTTCGACTGTCACCGAGATATACCACGGTAAAGTGTATTAGCGCTTTATAACCAGACGATTAGCTCTGAGTGGTGGTCCAACTGGCCCGTGACTCAACCCAGTTGTGAAAGTGATGATAATTTAGTGGCGTTTCAATCTAAAATACTGGAAGTAGTTTGCATTTCAAGCGATCAAATATTTAAATAGGCCGCTAAAGTATTCGCCTGTTTCTACGCTTCAACGTAAGCGGTTTTGAGCGAGTCATTTGAGATCCAACGTTTCAAAAGCGCTTAAATCGCTGAACTTTCAGTAAAAATACATCTTTTTTCTGAGTTACCAAGATCTCTGTAATAAGGCGAGACTATAATTCCACACTATTGATATTGGGTCGCTTGAGGCTGAACCCGTTATCACTATTAGCACTTAGGTCCCGCCGTCGGAGCGGTCTTGAATAGAAATTACTGGAAAGTGGAATGAGATAGAGAACAGTCGCCTTGCGGTCTTACAACTAGGCAACCAGCATGCACGTCACGAACAATATTCGTACACAAACGACGCACGCGTTTGAGCAAACTTTTGTCCATCATTTCTTTTACTTCTTATTATGACATACGCAATTACGAAACGACTTCATTAGCCGAAGATAGGTTGGAATGCTCTATTAAATGTAATATTTCTACGTGAAGGGACAGCTGTTTATGAAATCAATTTCCGTCACCGTTCTATGGGACAGGCTTGTTGTCTATGCGGCATTCGAAAATACGACATTTCCAAAGATTAAAGCTGTTTTGATAGACAGACATAAATAGATCCTTTTGCTGGAAAATTCCTTTCAAAAGCCCTAGTAAGTAAATAAGTATCATCTTGAAACGTTTTATCGTCAAAGATTTAGTAGAAATGTACCTTGAATAATGTAATTTAGGTACTTCTGACGATTGTTGTTCAAAAGATCTTTTTAGTCTCAAGATTTAGTACTTATCTATTTTGAGAAAACCCTCTTGAAGATTTTGTTTCAGTCCCTTAATAATGATAGTAAATTTTGTGATAGCCTTCAAAGAACATTTTGTTGTAATATGTACGAACGGTACCTATACCTGGGGTGTTCCGGCAGCATACAACCCGTTCGTGACAGACCATTCTAGGCTTAGCGTGCTTACCGTCTTCGACCACATCATCGCTTATCACCAGGTGAGGTAGTGGTCAAACGCTAGCCTATAATAGCAATAAGCTAGATATGAAAGATAAAAAAAATTTATAATTAAAGAAATTAAATGTGAATTTATTACGACAGCATAAAATAAATCACTTTAACAAAGACATTATGGCGATAGATCAAATGAGTTGATTTGAGTTTTATTAAAAAAAATATTATCTAAAAAGATCTACTTTTTAACATAACTAAGTTTCAAAGTAAGAATACAAATATATTCTTACGTAATTTAAAATTTTGTAAGTTGTTTTTAACAGTTTATTTTTTATACCAACGGCTCTCATAATGTCTTCCGTCGTTAAACATTAAAATTTAAGAGCAATGAAAATCATCATGACGTGAATTTATTTTATAATTTTAACACTTTTGAAAATCAAGAGAAAAATAAATAATTAATCCAGTACTGGTTAAAAATGATACTTTTAAAATACTTCTTGACAAATGACATTTACCCGATGTACGCAGCTATTTCAACCTAAACAATTACGTTAATCGTATTGTGTACGTTTGTTACTCCAATCCCATGCAAGGCCTCGCCAGTATCATCACTTACACTTACGCTAGCCTATACGATATATTTAAAAAAATCGACTATCTTTATTATCACATATATTTCCTAATAATTATACATTTATACAAATTATGCATTAATTGATGGTCTAGTGTAATTACGATATATAAATGGGAACTGAATGGCAATTTTTTCCCCTCACGTCCAAGATCGTTAACAGATTCACGAATATAAATATAATGATAATTAACAAAATAAACTGGCCTAGTGAGAGTCGAACTCGCACACGCAGGGTTCCGATTGAACAACATGTACCGGAAAAATAAGAAACAAACAAAAACTTATTTTTCCGTTTAGTTATTTTTTATTTATTTTATTTTTTATTATTTGATAATATAGCAATCATTGTAATACACACTGCGAGCAAATTTCAAGTCTCTATCTATTACGGTTTGTAAGATCGAGCATAAAACGCCTAAAACATACCTTTATTGTATGGGGACTCCCTTTTATTTTAAACTTTATTACCACCAGGCGAGATAGTGGTCAAACGCTAGCCTATTAGATATGAAAAAACCTTGCCGGGCAAGAAAAGTAGGTCGAAAAACGACAGAGTCGTTTTTAAGACTACAAAAAGTTGTGTTTACAAAACTCTACTAATAATATGGGTATTATTGATTGTTACAAATTACAATAAGTGTGTAATAAATAGGTCAGGAAAAAAATATTTTCGTACATATTGTATGTATCTAAAAATCTCACACACAAATACACATACACACATTAAACTTATAAAACTCTATCTTTTTGCGTCAGGGGTTAAAAAATTGAAAATGCGACTCAAGCTGCGAAAAAAATATGCGACGTTTATGGACCTATTTCAGTGTCTTGAATTTGTATATAAAATACGAAGAAACTTTTTCCCATACATTTACATTAGTTCTAAAACCAGTAGACACACCAGTTATTTAACAAGACCAGACAGTTAAACTATATACATAGGTGCCGTACTAGGCCACACCGAGTTGGTCGGTGACACACACGTTTATTTTAGCCTGGCCGTTTCAAATGTGATCGCATAATATTTTATTTTCAGTGCGTACTCATGTTTATTCGTAGATGACACGGTGCAGCGCAGTGGTTAATCTTAGAACAATCGCTTTGGTATCACTGACACGCTTTAAAATATTATGCAGAGTAATTTTCGAACAGTCTTCCAGAACTAGGCTTCCAGGCCAACAGTAAATCGTATCACTATATAAGAAATCTTGTGGGCGTATCTATGGTGGAAAAGTATGGAATTAGTTCCTAATAAAGTTTCGTATAGCTCTCTGACAGATACACAAAAGTTGTAGTTTCGCTGGCAGATAAGTTTTTAGTAAGCTGTGTGCGAGTGTTAAATAAATATATTTAAAATGTAAATAAATAAACAGATATGTGGTATTATGATTAAAACTGTTCTTAAATCGCAGATATTTAATACAATTGAACTTGTAACTTATTACTCAAGTACAAGTAAGTACATGTCTGGTAGTATCTACCTAGTTACACCGACGCCTTCTGTCATTCCAAACTTCTAAAAGAGGAGGATACTACTGTCTCATTTAGTTCTTTAAAACGAGCTTCAAGAGTAAAACCATGGCTATCAATGTAAAGACTCATCAAATTATCACTCAAAGTCCATAGCTCTGTGAAAGCAGCTATCATTGCGATATATTACTGCTACTCAATTCTACAAATACGTTCGTAATTCAAACACAGCTCAATCTTATCTACTGCCATCCACGGCGTTGCGTAGATGACGCTAACGCTGACTCGAGTGACCGTCTCTGATATTTAGAACGAACTGTGACACGATTCCATTTGTTCCATCACGTAGCCGTTTCCTCTAGAAAATATGTTTAGACGTGCCGGCCGCTACTTTGTTTTATATTGCCGAACATCGCACATACTGCCCAGTAACATTGTCTCTCCGATTTTATGACCTCATCTGTATTTAGTGCTCGGTTTACTTTAGCCTTCTATTTATGTTGCTTGCATACAATGTTTAAGTGCATTTTAGTGTTAGGATACATACGGTTTCTTTATTATTCAAGGCGAATAATAATTTCATTTAATTGCATTAAAATATGGTACAAAAAGATCTTATAAGTAAAATATAATTTTATGTTCTATTACATATATACCTAGTATATACGGCTATTCGGCATGCAAACATTTTTATTATTAGCATCACACATAATCAAAAGAAATTTAAAGTACTTATCAACTTACTTACTTATTAAAATAATGATTAAATATTATGTTTCTTTGAAGTGTCTCACACTTTATATTTTTTGTAAGTTGTTAAACACAATCCAAAATTTCATCGTACCGACGGGACTCGAACCCGCACCCCCCGGATTACACGTCCAGGTGCTCTGCCAATTAAGCCACGGTTCGATCCGATTAAAATAATGATTGCCTAATAAATATTTTGTTCATAACCAACTGATGGTTTTATGTCAAACTTAAATTCAATTAGTCAAAATAAGTTTATACGTCAATAATGTACGTCAATTATTCTACAAATTTACATTATCGTTATTATATTTACGCATTGAAGCACTGGTACATGTACATATGTTGAATTCTTACATAGGGATACAAGTTTTAATGAGAATAAACAGTTTATGATTCATTGATCTTATTGTTAAGAATATAAACCTACCAATTTTTTTTTATGTAAGTAAAGAAAGGCTTTCTAGTTTGTTGTCTACTACCAACCTATACACAATAAGAATATAAGACCATTTCAGAAATGAAAAATGACACATACAAACTATATTATGAAGATTACATAATATGAAGATAAACATAGGTACTACATAAATGAAGTTTACATTGTTTTGGCTCACTGAATTGGTATTGACCGTAGGTATTGGCGTTATAATCGGGGAAAGACCTAACAATCATAAAAAAACCTTTTTTTCACCGCATTCATAAAGATATCAACAATCAAATATAATGTAAACGGAACTGTAAATCTGACAAAAGTAGATAAGCCATTTTTTTAAATGACTCTTCCAAGTCTCCTCTGTTGAACATTATTTAGAGCGACATAAATTTCTGTAGCGACGATTTATTTAAAGATACATGTTTTAAAAATCTATGGATACGCAGTAAATTCTTTTCTAAAGCGCCTATTTTTTATTTTCAGGTAATTTGCTTGAAGTGGAAAGGATTTACTTCCGCATCAACTGGTACGAAGTTTTAGAGCTAGAAAATAAGTGAATAAGAGTATTTTGAAGTATTGTTGGCAAGCTTTCGGGCTAAAACTCCGATACAGCGGGGAGCGAGGCGTACACTTGTCGGTAAAGTAGAACCTAGAAGTTATCTAAGCTGTTATAGACGTGAATACTATGGAATTGACATATGTTAAGTAAACAATGCAATCCTGAAAGTAGTGTCTTAAAATTCGACTTCAGAGACATTTGCATTTTTTAAACAAACAAGTAAGTACCTTCACCAAAATGACGTTTGTATAACTTGCTGTAATTAAAACAGTTTGATTATAATTGAAACAACGCATTAAACTTCGTTTTAAGGTTACTATTACCGATTACTTAAGTGGTGCTACGTTCACAAAGCCTACGGCGTAGCATGAAACAGAACTAAAAAAAAATCTATTCACTCACGACTTGAAAACCGCAAAGTCGTTCTACTTATCAGGAAACGAAGCCTGACATAAACAAAAAAATTACATACCGAAATTATTTTGATGTAATAAGCAAGCATACAAATTTTATATTAAAAGGCACAATCTACCCTAATGTTTCCACCCAAACAAAGCCAAGTTAGAAGCGCCGTAATTTTAAATTTTTAAGTCAGTGAACGTAACAAGGCTATCGGAGTGGATTTCAAATCGACTTACGCTCAGTCGAGTGTGAAGACAAGGATGTCGGCGTGTCTATTTAAATTAATTTCTCTGGAATACTGGATCATTTTGAGGGTTGTTTACACGAAACGAGGATCTCGTATGTACGTAACAAGTGTTGATTCTAGTAAAAAAATATTATTAAGGTTTTTGATAACATAAATTCAATTGAAAGTTTTGTTTTGATTTGTATTAATTTAACAAATGTCTTCGTACTGACAGAATTCTCAGAGACCACATTTTAGGCCTAGCGTGCCTCTCGACCATATCGTCATTTAACAACATGTGAGATAGTGGTCAAAATGATGCTTATATAATATACCATAAAAATAATACTTTGCGATCCTGCCATGAACATCGTGTTAGTAGTAACAAAAGTTGAAAATGTGGCATTGTTTTTCTTATATAGGTACGACCACACCGCGGCGTCCTGCGTCCGCGTGCGCGTTCGCGATCTAATTTTCAATCGTTTTCTGATCGCCGTAGATCGCGTTTGGTGTGAACCAGTCGGTACAAATACTACTGCGCTATCTGATCGGCGCCTAGATCGCGCACGCAGGACGCCGCGGTGTGGTCCTACTTTTCTTAAAATAATGTACGTATATATGCTAGATACCGTGATATATTTAACAGAACCTAATAAACTGTCCTAAAAAAAGTATAGTTTACCTGGCCGTTAAGTTCCTAAATAGGCTGAGAGACTCTATCAGGAACAGAATAATTGCCGCTTAATCTAGTAAACATTTGCTAGTGACGTATTTCACTCATCTAAACAGAGTTTCCGTCAGAACAGGCCTATCGATGAGGGTGATACAATTAGGGATGTGGGTGAACAAGCTCAGCCGTTATCACGTTAAATAATACCGTCTGATGTTTTTGATTTAGCCTTACGTTGCCTTTTTTCTTTTTGTCAGTATTTGCACTCTGCGTTTTCTGATAAGTACGATGGATTTTTGAGTCGCGAATGAAAATCACTTGAGCAAATGATTGACATCTTAGGGTGTTACCACACCGATCAAAGAACATCGCTCGATTAGTGTGGTAACATCCTTAGATCACTTATACTGAACCTTTATTAAAGTGTCAGGTGTCAGGTGTCAGGTCAGTGTCACAGTAAATGACCAGGTGTTCAATATGCCTCCAGCAGTTAAATGCTTGCGACTTGACATCAGAAAGTATGAAGGCTTAAACATTTCGATTGCATTAAAATCACAACAAATAGAACTTACCTAAAGTAATTATCTCGATTATAGTTTAATGAGTGTAGCAACAATTTTTTTTTAGAAAACAAGGATCAACGAAAATAACATCGTTGGATCCTTTATTTACAAAAATTAGCTTCTAATGGATATCAATCTTACTTTCGGCGCTCATTTAAAAACAACTTTTCTTGAAAGTAGGAGGAAAACGTAATTTGTAACGGGCCGGGAATTAGGGGAGGAAAATTAAAGTTTTCAAATGGAAATATAAACAATAGAAGAAAAAACAAAGCAGCATTAGTTAAGAACCCTTCGAAACGGCGGATACGTTTATTCATTTGTGTTTTTTTTATTTTTGATGTTGACAAAAATATAATTACTTATAAATATTATGTTTCTTTGAAGTGTTTCACACTTTATATTTTTGTAAATGCAATCCACTAATTTCGTCGTAACGATACTTCGCACTTTACGTATACGAGCACGCTCGACATCAATGTTGACGGCGCGGAAACCTTCGCGATACATTTCTTTATTATAATTAATTGTAATATCATTTTTAGTGCAATAAATGCTTTCATTGGTGACGGACACATTATTTACATTCCGCTCCCGTGTTAACGTAGTTTATCGTACTCAACCTACAACTAACTACTTACTACAACTACATCTAATCTACATTCTACTTTACCTAAACGTAAGGGGCCACCCTTACATTTCTTCGAGCCGGATTCTTCAGTGAAACTACGTGTGAAAAACAGTTCTAACTATCACTGAAACTATCAACATTCATCAACATGCATTACTTACTTCAAAGACAGCAAATCATTGCTGAAGGGATTGAGAAGATTGTGGTTAACTTCAAGAAGGACTCTCCCAGCAGGAAGACGCCAGACTATGCCCAAAAACGCCTGGACGCTTTGGAGTCGCTGTGGAACGAATTTGAGGTCAACCATGCACAAATCCTGACGTTTGAAGACAAATCAAACGATTACTTGACCACCAACGCTTATCAAACTCTACGTCAGACATATGTAACAACAAAGGAAGCCCTCCAAACCATCATGGAAGCAAGAGGGGTTGCTGAACAGACGGAAACTGGAGGATTATCCAAGTCAGATGAATTGATCAGCCTACAAAACACCAACTTTCGTGCCCTTTCTCGTATGATTCGCAACATCAACATCAAATCAATCACCGAGAAGTGGGAACTTGAAGACAAATTGCAAATGCTACAAGGTCGTTGGAGGATCATCGACGACACTCACTGGCAGATCGACAACGTTTTGATGGCACCAACTTAAACTATGAGGAGCAATTCTCAAAACATGAAGCCGAGTTCGAGGCAACCAAACGAGAATTGCATCAAAAACTAAACTCTGCGTCTCACCAGCAGCGCTCTTTACCTCCTATCGAGATACCGACATTCACCGGGAACTAGGCACAGTGGCCAACTTTCATGGATCTATACTGCGAGGCAATCCACAACAACACCATGCTAACTCCGTGTCAAAAGATGCAGCATCTCAAGGGAAAACTAAGAGGGGAAGCAGAACGCATTGTACAACATCTATCTGTATCGGCTGAAAACTATGAAACTTGTTGGGAGATTCTCACCCTTCGTTATAACAATAAGCAACTTCTCTTCACGAGACAAATTGAAACCTTCATGAATCAGCCAATCATACAACATCAATCTGCGTTCGAGCTAAAGCGACTCTATGATACTAGTTTGGAGACCACACACGCAATTCACAACTTGGGCATCGAAACAACATCGTGGGACCCCATCCTCGTTCACATCTTGGCTGGTAAACTCGACTCTGAAACCTACGCGTCATACATGGAAACTCGAAACCAACCTCGAGAACTTCCGTCCTTTGACGAGTTCATGGAATTTCTACAGCGAAAATTCACTGCGTTGGAACCTATCAACAAAAAGAGTCCGCAACATGTCACTGCAACAGGGCCGATTCAGACAAACAAGGACAAAGCTCAACCACTTTCAAGAGCGCTCTCTCCGCCATACAGACCTAAAAACTATTTGGGCAAAACATATTACGTCAACACCGAAAGGAATTGCCCTTTGTGCAAAAGCGATCATTTCCTGCTCTATTGCCAATAATTCAAACAAATGCAACCAGAGACGAAGTTAAAAACAATTTCACAACTTAAGGTGTGCAAAAATTGTATGTACTCACACAACGATAAAAGGTGTACATCTATCAAACGGTGCCGCGTTTGCAACAATCAACATCATACTTCACTACATGACATAATACGTGAAACGGATTTATTGAACAAGCCGACTAACTTGACACCAAGCCTGCCTTTGACGTCAACCACCAACATGCAACCTCAACACAAGGCGAATCATGTTACTGGCGATTTCAACGAAGTATTACTTGCGACAGCGTTATTAAAAATCAGGTCAGCTGATGGAACTTACTTAACACTTAGATGTTTACTTGACCAAGGATCGCAAACAAATTTGATAACAGAATCAGCTGCACAACGTCTTGGCCTGCGACGTCGAAAACAAAACGCAACTATTTCTGGAATTGGATTTTCGACCAATCAAAGTAACGGGACTGTTCAACTTGTATGTGAATCACTCTTCGGCGACCATACATTCACAACCGAGGCGATAATCATGTCAAGGATGCTTAACAATCTTCCAAATTACACATTCGAAAAACAACAGTGGCCACATCTACAAAACATTAATCTAGCTGATCCCGAGTACAACGTTTCTCGGCCAGTTGACCTACTACTAGATGCTGGAGTATATGCCGACATCGTCATGGCCGGGGTGCTAAGAGGCTCGCCCGAGGCTCCGATTGCACAACAAACTAAGATTGGATGGATTTTACTTGGGAACATAAAAACTTTCAACTGCCACGTCATCCTCAACAACATCGAAGACATTTCACGTTTCTGGGAAATGGAAGAGATCACTGAACCACGCCCTGAGTCACCCGAAGAAGACTATTGTGAAATACTGTATAAAAACACCACTCGTCGACGGGAGGATGGGCGATACGAGGTCAAAATTCCAATGAAACCGAACTTCGAGCACCATTTAGGCGTATCAAGACCTCAAGCGATAGCGCAGTTTCGCTCGCTAGAAAGGAAACTAGCAAAAAACGAAAAACTATCTAAAAACTACAAGGAATTCATCAACGACTACCTAGAACTTGGACACATGAAGAAGAGTACAATTTCACGTGAACCCAGCTGTATTTTACCGCATCATGGAGTCATTAAACCCGATTCCACCACAACAAAACTTCGTGTCGTTTTCAACGCCTCCGCCAACACTTCATCAGGTCACAGCCTCAATGAATTGATGGAGTGTGGCCCCAACATGCAACAAGACCTTCAGGCGATCATCTTGCGTTGGAGAACCTTCCAGTTTGTCTACACAGCTGACATTGAAAAATTTTACCGACAAATATTGGTGTGTGAAAAAGATCAACACTTACAAAAAATAGTGTGGCGGACGAATGAAACAGACCCAATAATAGAGTACCAGTTGTGTACCGTCACTTACGGTACCAAGTCCGCACCGTTTCTTGCCATGCGAACGATCAAACAACTCGTCAAGGACGACGGTCACAAATATCCTTCGGCCGCAAATATTTTGAAACATCAATTGTACGTCGATGACTTATTGGGAGGAAGCAATACTATTGAAGAGGCGCAAACGACACAATACCAACTTATCGAGATGATGAAAGGCGGAGGATTCAACCTTCGTAAATGGGCCAGTAACAGCCCAACATTACTCGAACACCTGCCGAAAAATCTTATCAATCAAAACATGATTAACTTCATACATGCGGAAACAAACAAAACGCGCGGTATTAACTGGAACCCGTGCACGGATCAGTTTTCATTTAACCACAACGAACTCGACGATAAGTCTGACGTCACAACAACTGGTGGACTGTGCCAGTAGAGGATTGACACCTTCACAACTTAAATCACATCCATTGTGGTGGCAAGGCCCAACCTGGTTAAAAGGCAACGATCTGCCAAATCAAAGGATTTTCGACACCGATGCTGAACTGAAAAGGACAAAACAAGTCTGCGCAACACAAAAATCGATGCCATTGATAGAAGAACTATTAAATAAACATAGCTCTATAGCTCGCGTAACACGAATCCTAAGTTGGATATTACGATTCGTGAGTAATGCGCGTGACGTCAGAAATAAGAAGCTCACATCGCACTTAACAACAAATGACCTGCAAAATGCACATAATGCAATTATCAAGGCCACACAATTAAATAACTTTGCTGACGATATTGCACAACTTAATAAATACGACAAGGTGCGATCAACTAGCAGTATTCTAAACTTAAATCCCATCCTGGACGAATATAAGATCCTGCGTGTGGGAGGACGACTAGAACATGCCAACTTGAAACATGAACAAAAACATCCAATAATCTTGCCATACAACGACAAGGTAACGGAGTTACTGATCGATCAAGCGCACAAGAGCACCCTGCACGGAGGAGCCAGACTAACGTTATCACGTCTACGTAACAAATATTGGATTATTAGTGGCTTGAGAGCAGTGAAGAAACAACTCGTAAGGTGCATCAAGTGTCATCGCTACAAAACAGCCAATAACAACCAGCTTATGGCAGACTTACCACCACCGCGTGTCACACCATCGCGATCGTTTACGCACACAGGTGTGGATTTTACTGGAAGTGTTGAGGTAAAAGCCAACAAGGGCAGAGGGATCAAAACCATGAAGGCCTACGTCGCGGTGTTAGTATGCCTTTGCACCAAAGCTATCCACCTCGAACTCGTCTCCGATCTCAGCACAGCGACTTTTCTGAACGCCTTGAAGAGACTGTGTGTCCGCAGAGGAAAGCCTCAACACATGTACAGCGACAATGGTACTAACTTTGTGGGCGCAGCAAGGACATTGGAAAGGGAAAGAAAGGAGGCACTACAACAATACACAAGCGATGACGTCATAACTTACCTGCCAGAGAGGGGCATTAACTGGCACTTAAACACTCCTTCCTGGCCGACAGCTGGCGGTCTCTGGGAGGCTGCTGTGAAGAGTCTAAAACATCATCTCAAACGTGTACTCGGCGACCAAAAACTTACATTTGAAGAGTTCTCGACGCTCTTGACGCAGATTGAAGGGTGTCTAAACTCTCGACCCCTGGTAGCATTGACTGAGGGAGGACATCGACAACATCGATTGTCTTACGCCTGCGCACTTTCTAATTGGTGAGTCAGTACTTGAACCACCACTATCCGCAGTGGGCAATGACATGACGTTCACCACAAGGTGGCAACTTACCGAAAAAATGTTTAAGGATTTTTGGAAGAGGTGGTCGAACGACTACCTGCAAACTCTACAAACCAGAAGCAAGTGGCACTTTCCCACAACCAACTTAGAAATTGGTGACGTCGTCCTCGTCAAGGAAGACAAAATCGCGCCTGCCAAGTGGATTCTGGGACGGGTAGTGGAAACTCATCCTGGTGCTGATGGTCGGGTACGAGTCGTTACACTGAAAACTAAGGCAAACAATATGAAACGACCGATCACAAAGCTGTCACGCCTTCCGTTGGAGCCGTCGTCCGCCACATCCACCTTTACAATTTCATGTGACAATGAAACTACGAAGCAAACTAGACTAGACTAAACTACGAGGCAAGGGGCACCTCAACAACCTTTTTTGCATGTTACTTTTGATGTTTACAATGTGTGTTGGGCTCACTACACAACAAAATATGATCAACATAACGAAGCTCAGCCCTGCACGACTTGTTTATTTTGATAAGGTGGCCGATATGCAAATCATTCAAGACGAGTGGAAGATGGTCGTTTACTACAACATGACGACATTTTGGCGGAGTCTGGACAACGCACAAAATTATGTCAATCACTTAACAACATTATGCAAGACAGCCTTTTTGACAATATCTGCTCAGTTTCAACATGAACTCAATGAAATTCAACACCACAATGACATCCTACGTTCTGAACATGGTTTATGTAGAAGAAAAAGAGGACTAGTGAACGGAATTGGATACCTAGCCAACTCTCTTTTTGGCGTTCTGGATGAACATTTTGCTACCCAGTACGAGAAAGACATTAAGATAATTCAATCGAACGAAAACCATCTATTGGACCTCTACAAGAACCACACATCAATCATCGAAAGTGAATATAATCTCCTAAAGCGAAACGAGGCAGTTATGAACGAACAATTTCGCATTATCGACAGCCATCTCGCCAAAACTCAAGAACGTATACGAATCAGTCAAGACAATGCGATATACATAACCGCCAGCGCTCTCGCCGTAAACATGATAATTACTAACATACGACAAATACAACTCCAACTACTAGACTTGGTAACGGACGTGAAAGAAAGCAGAATCGATTCTCATCTCATCAAGCCTGATCAATTCGAAGAGCAGCTCAACATTATTTCTGGACAGTTACCAAGTGACTTATCGTTGCCTTGTGTGAACACACGTCACTGCACGAGAACCCTCTATAAGCTGGCACGAGTGCACGTGCGCTTAACAAGTGCATACCTTGTATTCGAAGTGAAGCTCCCGCTGATAAACAACGAACAATATGAACTTAATCGCATTATTCCGATCCCGCAAATAGTTGCACACTCAGAGAACAGCATAGCAGTGACATCTGAATACCTCGCTGTTAACCTAAAAAGAGACACGATAGTGCCTCTAGAGCACCGAGATGTAACATCATGCAGTAATCTTGAAGAAAATAAACTATTGTGTATCATCAATCAACCTATTTACAACATAAAGGTAGCCGAATCATTATGTGAAGCGCAAATATTAAACAATGGCAACTTATCTACATGCCGCACAAGAATATCGGATTGCAACGACAGGTGGGTGCGATTACACAATCGTGGCGCGTGGCTATTCTCCTGTTGCGAAGAATGCACTACGCGCATTTTCTGTCCAGCTGGGGTGACGTCACAACATCTATATGGCACAGGAATCATAACTCTCGACTTTGGCTGCATGCTCAAGGGAGAAAGTTTCACCATTCACGCTCGCAACGACTATCACAGCGAGTTGAAACTTACACCAAACGAAGAAAAAATGTACATGCGTGAGTCGAGCATCAATCACATACTTATCGACTTCAATCATACATATATCCCTGAAGATCACAAGGAGATCCTGAAGGAATTGAAAGGCAGAATTGAAAAGGTCAAGGAGCAGCAAGACACGCTAAGCGTTCAATCATTGACACATGAGACGCACAACTATGTGTTGTATACTGTAGTCGGATTACTGACCACGGGTCTCGTTGCATGGGGAACACTGCGTCTTAAAAGGAAATATCGAGGCTGCAGCGTAAACCTTGATGTGAAGCGAGACTCTAACAGTTCCGAGCAACCGCCCCAACGACATGCGTCGGGTCACGAGCGCCGCGCGGACTACGATAGTGTAGACGAGGTGATCGTAACTGTGTAAACTTGATAAGGCTACATCGCCCTAAACCTTTCTTTTCTCTTTCTTTTTAAATTTGGCAGCATGTACGAGCACGCTCGACATCAATTTTGACGGCGCGGAAACCTTCGCGATACATTTCTTTATTATAATTAATTGTAATATCATTTTTAGTGCAATAAATGCTTTCATTGGTGACGGACACATTATTTACATTCCGCTCCCGTGTTAACGTAGTTTATCGTACTCAACCTACAACTAACTACTTACTACAACTACATCTAATCTACATTCTACTTTACCTAAACGTAAGGGGCCACCCTTACATTACGGATACGGCTTAATTGGCAAAAGCACTGGAACATGTTATTCCGGAGGTTGCGGGTTCAAGTCCCGTCGGTACAATGACATTTTGGATTGTGTTTAACAATTTACTTATAAATATATTTGTTTTTGGGACTTTCCATTACTTTGTTACAATAAGTACAGAATAATACATAACAGACAGGGACGTAAGGGAGCACAAATTACACACAGTGCCCCAGCTAACCTCACCTGCCCGTGGTGCATCCTGCTGACCAACAAACTCTGGCTGAGGCTCTGGCGACCGACAAATGGCGGTATTACCATTTCAAAATTATGGCGTAGCTAAATACTATAGGCTGGTAACGGGCAGAAGGGTCAATGGTGCGAGAAACTACCTCCTGTCACACCCCGGACACTCGCTAAATCTCCATACAAACTAGCGTTTTAACGACCGACACTGTGACACCGACACAGACACTACACACGGGTCGTTTTTCTATACGTGCATGTGTGCGTGATGTCTAAGGTTGTCGCCCGTAATCACCGTATCACAGATTATATAATAGTTACTTCGTACATACGTACTACGTACTAACCGTATGAATATTTTTTGTACACTTACCCAAAAAGCTTTTAACACTAAAAATATTAGTCGCTATTTCGTAAACCATCATCTTCAGGTCCAGTCGACTTGCATAGAACAAACTGCACCACAGTAACTATTTTTTATTCTGTGTTGGGCGGCCAGCCAGAGCTGTACGAAACAATGTCGTGTGTCTTGCTCGCACGTTAGAGCGACATCAAGTAAAGAGAATATAAATACTACGTACCTACATCAAGTTCCCAATTGCTGTGTTATAAAAATGTTTAAACGTGAAAGTTTTATTAAATATTTTACAAATTAAGCGTTATTTAGGCACGAGATTATATATATATATATCGTTGTTTCATTTATGAAAATGAATTCTAAAATACGAATATGTAGGTAGGTATACTAATATAATTAAGTGTTTATTTTATGCCTACGTAATAAGAACCTACGTAAATTTGAACCTCCAGTGTCTACTGGTCCCAACATAAATGTATGAAGTTGATGTTCTTCTCTCCGTGAGTAGTAATTGTTCTATAGTCGTACGCGTGTGGCGTCCTTGCTCAGCGCAGCTCCTCGACAGCTCCAAGTCGGTGGCGGGGTGAGGAAGCCCGGAATTGGTGGGGGGAACAGAGTGTCCGTTCTATACGTAGTATTATTATCTTTTCTATGCTCCTGTGATCACCAACCCGCCTGCCCAGCGTGGCGATTAGGGCATATTCTTCCCAAAGATGGAAAATCGGAAAGTCACACAGAAAGCCAAGGCCCCAAGGCAGTGACTGGAAAAGAAGACCCGAAGATCGGGCTCAGGGGCGCATCATCGGAGAGACCTACGTCCAGCTGTGGACTGTCACAAGCTGATGATGATGATAAATACATAACAGCTTTGCTTTTCAATGTAAAAAAACTTTGTTCATATTTACCCTACATATAAAAGGAAATAATAATTATCTGCTGTTACAAAAGTCTAATGTTATATTTGTATTATTTTGATAAGCTTTTTCTACGCGTCAATCTTTTTAATGTTTTTTTTTAAACTATTAGTCATAATCACGAAAAAAAATTTAATATCAAACACAAACCAAGATATTGTTAAAATACGTTTATCTCTGTAAGATATTATTACACTAATCATCATAACTGACAAGTTTAGGTATAATATTGCGGGTATACAAATAATTTTGACAAGTGTGTTGGCGGGTAGTCAAACAAGTTTGTACGGAGTTAGATGAGTTATATTAGCTACGGAACTAATAACAAATAAATTATTTTCAACCGACCTCCATAAAGGAGGAGGTTCTAAATTCGTCTGTTTTTTTTAAATGTTTGTTCGCTGATTACTCCGCCAATTGTTAGCTGATTTTAATGATCTTTTTTTCGTATTAGGACCTAATCTGAAGAGTTTTGACAACTTGAGAGCCCGTTGGCGTAACGGATATATGGCTTAACTTCTAAGCGAGAGGTCACCGGTTCAAATCCTAGTACGGTGTTCGTCTACAGACAGCCCCGGATCTAAGGGGGGGCAACCGGGGCGCCTGCCCCGGGCGGCAGTTTCAGGGGGCGCCAAAATCCGATTGGCCCACTGCAACTTGTAAGAAACAGACGCCATACAGGCCTACAACAAAAGTGAACTTGTGGCCTTAGTAACGGATTCTTATTGACCCATTCACAAAAAATACCAACCATTATACATTAGTGAGTTTTTTAAGTAATTTATCTCAAACCCTGGAGAGAGAGGGGCGCTACTGTCAAGTTTCTGCCCTGGTTCAAAAAAATCGTAGATCCGTGGCTGTCTACAGATGCTAGGAGCATATGATATCGATGTTCCGCCTGACTTGCTACCAAAAAGTAGCGTACCGGCATCATGGAAAAAATCTGCCGCCATAACCTTAGGGTGTTCCGGCAGCTCACAGTCCTTGAGAGTCAGAGTATTCTAGGCCTCGTGTGTTTACCATTTTCAACCACATCATTGCTTACTAACAGGAGAGTTAGTGGCCTAGCCCTAGCCTGTAAATATTTTAAAAATGTTCGCGTTTCGTGTAATTTTTGTGTAAATACCCTTAGTATGAAATTAAGTGCAAAAACTTTAATAAGATCAGTCGCACCACTATGACCGAGTTTGACAGGAACACGTGTGAGGTCACATAACATTACTAACTGGCTTCGCTAACTTTATTCTCGACTTTTAATTAAATTAAAGTTGGTCTTATGGAAAATATATTTCAGTGCGAGATGCAGCATTGCAGATTGAATTTATTTTGTTTTACGTCGTATAGAGAGATGGCTTCCGTTAGATATTTTTTTTCAAACCAACTTTTATACCCTGCCAGCTTTGATATTCAAAGAAGCTAGAAGGACCCAACATTAAAAAATGTCAGTAACAAAAAATGTAAGCGCATAAAATGGTCAAGTGCGTGTCGAAATGGAGCTTTCAGGCTTCTATGCCAAAACAAATACCGTATTGCTACTAAAACCACAGAATAATGAACAGTACAAGCTAGTACGAAAACAAAATAAAAATTCTGTATTCGTTCTAGTACAAATATGTTATTTTTAATAAATAATGTATAGAAAGTCACATAAAAAGTAGTACCTATTCTATGTTTTTGTGTTTGTAGACATGAAGAAATATAGGTACAGTAGGAATTTTTTATAGACACATTTCTACCGCGCATCAGCATTGATTGCGCACATATTGTGCAATATTTAATGGTATGTCTAAAATAGCGACTGAACATTTATGACAATGTAATGGCCACATAAGAAAGACAAGATCACAATCCACCATGTAGGTAGGAAGTATCTGTAAAATTAAGATGTATATTATAAGTAAAATTCGGCCAAGACCGAGTTGTTCAGATGTTTCCCTTATAAGTGCTGTTAGACCTTGCTTCTTGCCAAATTTCATGATTCCACATCACCGGAAATTACTCTAGAGGTTTTGATTCTCCTGTGAAATAGATAATATGCGGCATAAACGGTCATATCTTTTTATCGCGTAAACTTACAAATTTATTTTTTTTACATCTGAAAGAGACTATAGACCCGAGTACTTGGCTTAAGTTTAAATTTGATACCTTTACGCGTCTCTGTGAAAAAGGGTCTTGATAGACAGACAGACGGACAGACAGACAGACAGACAGATAGACGGACAACAAAGTGATCCTATAAGGGTTCCTTCTTTCCTTTTGAGGTAAGTACGGAACCCTAAAATAAAATAAAAAACAGTCTGTAGGTATTCTATAAATGCTGTTGCTCGACGAGAAAACTCAGGGAAAAATTTTCGAGCAGTTAGTTGCATGTGGTGGGTCCTGGTGGGTTTAGCTGTAAAGACCGCCAGTCATGAAAACTTAATAGCGTCGTTCGACTGATCAGTAAACTTATTTCAAGTATTATCGAAGTGTGCGTAAACCTCTACGAGCCCACGTATCTGTTTGGCAAACAAATTATTCTTGTTAGGCAATCAGTACAACTTTGTTGGGAAATAGACAAAGCACCCACGTCTCTCGAATTGGGAGTAAGGTTGAAGAAAATGGGCGAATAGGTTTTTGGATTTGGTTACCCAGATTCTGGCACTAGTTTGTTGTTTTCATTATCAGTATCACAGATGATCAGTATCTTGCCTACCTTGCAGAATCTTTTAAATTGATGAAATTGTAATAATTTTAGAGGTAGTCAAAAATAAGTAATAGTATTCTAATTGAAATGCATACATGACATATTTGTTTTTAAGTCGCATAGGCCAGCGTTTAACCACTATCTCACCAGTTGGTAAGTGATGATGCGGTCGAGGATGGTAGCACGCTATGCCTAGAATGGGAACTAGTTATCAAAGCCAGCTGCCGAAACAGATTAGATGTTTTGGCGGCAGATTTTCCAACTAAAGGTACGGACACACCGCAGCGTCCTGCGTGCACACCAAACGAGATCAGAAAACAATTGAATAGTACTGAGATCGCGCCCGCAAATCGCAGGACGCCGCGGTGTGTCCGTACCTATAAGGGTGGGTGGTAGCTGCCCTGGCGGACTCTAGATAGTGTCCTACCTCCATGCGGGGGTTGGGAGTTTTCTTATCGAAGTTTTCCTTCACCAGAGGGCTACTGTGGAATGCGCACATAACTATTTCGATAGAAAAATCGATAGGTGCTCGGCGGGGATTGAACTCGCTGGCGTCAAAGCCGACCATTATTCTACAGCGCCACTGGGCCCTCAAATGAAAATTTTCAAGGACTATCTATACCTACATATTTTTTTATATCTGATAAGCTAGCGTTTGACTACTATCTCGCCTGGCGGTAAGCGATGATGTGGTTGAAGATTCTCAACGTGCTAGGCCTCAAATGGTCTGATTCTCAAGAGCTGTATGTCTGCTGCCAGAACACTGTAAGATTATGGCGACAGATTTTCGTTCTTTCTTCTTTACGTGCACGCGTGCGTTTTGTGAAGATTTGTGCAATTTACGTTCTACCAAACTACAGAATTGATGTAATGTCTACGCACTCATCACATCAATTTGAGAATGAAAGCTTATTGAGTTTGTTATTATTTAGTCTACACAAGTTTTCGATTGGACGTGAACAATAAGTGATTTTCGCAAGTGTTTACCGCAACTCTAAACATAATGTAGCAAAACTATTTTAGTATTGCGCTATTTAATCGCATGAGGAAATAAAGAAGATTTAAAAAATATCTAATAGGCTAGCGTTTGACCACTATCTCTGCTGTCGGTAAGTGATGATGCGGTCGAGGAGGATCGCACGCTAGGCCTAAAATGGGTTTGGCAATTGATTTTCTAACTATAGGGTGGTAACCTGGCCAGACGGGCACTAGATATTGTCCTACCACCATGCGGGGTAAGGTTTTACTTTACCGGAGAGCCGCTGTGAAAAGCACACATATTTTTTTCGATAGAAAAACAATTTTTGCACGGCGGGCAATACCATTCTCCCACTACACTTAGCCTTCAAATTAAATTGCTTGAATGAAAAACAAATAACAAGTTCAGCAGCAACACTACCAGACAAGCGAATTTTGCTCAAGTACCTACTCCTAAGCTCACTCTTAGACCGCGTGTTCACTTATCTGACAAAATAGTGATCATGTGTGTTTGATCGCCATAAAAAGGTGGCACTAGTGACATTATTAGATACATACATTTATTTACTTTAACGTCACATGGGTAATTACTTTGATCCTAGTAATATATTTCAAAATTTGTATATTTTAATGTTTGTTAAGTAGCTACCTAATCTCGCAAAAAACTAATAATAATTTGCTACACAGACGTACAGTTATTAGTTTTGATTAAATACTTTTATGCCGGTAAAAGACTTAGTCCGGGTCTGAAACTTAATTAAAATGATCGTGTAATTTTACTTAAACCCTTTCAAGTTGAAACTAAATAGCAAATATAAATATTTCAAAACCTTTCAAGTAATTCTATTCCTGTGCCAAAATATCTCGTAATCTCCAAGATCGTAAATGCCCTATTTTTAAGGTTTTTATTGCGATTGTTATTGTATGGAGCTAGAAAGTGAACCGGCCAGCGTCGCCGCGTGAGTTACGACGCGACAGATGCGCTCACTAGGGTTGTCAAACATTTAAAACGAAGGTTTTTATTGAAAATGTTTGACCTATATCTTACACGAAGGGTAGAAGCAATAAAACACACGTTTAAATGTAGCGAAGTGTCCAGTGAAGTTACAAGAAAAATATCGGTAGAAAAAGCATACTTGTGATAACGAAAGAAAAACTGGACGAGACGATTGTATATACTGATAGCATTTTATTAATAGACTTTCAAGGTAAGAATATACATTTCAATGTTGATCATTTTAAAATACCATAGTTTTTTTATATAAGCCATTACTGATTACAGAATCTACAAATATTTTATTGAAAACATTATAGGTATATATACTTTTGACAACCCTACTTAGTGAACAAGACAAAATACCGCATGGACTTGATTGAAAATAGATTTTAGTTCGGATTTTTAGATAGATATCAGTGTACCTATACTTTAAAGTAAAATAAACTTGCCTTTTACATTCGCCAATCGTAATTTTAATATTTTTTAGCTTACTAGCGCTCCCTGCGGCTTCGCCTGTGTAAAGAAGTATTATACGTGTTAATTCAAGTCGCATTTTTACTATTGTAGATACATGTAAAATCAAGCAGAAAGTTTATTTGTAAAAATAACTCGCCTGGTGGTAAGCGATGATGTGGTGGAGGAAGGTGAATACACAAGACCTAGAATGGTCCGACTCTCAAGGGCTGTGCTGCCAGAACAGGCCGTAAGGATAACCTTACGGCCTGTTCTGGCCGCCATGAGGCGGCTGATTTTTTCCTTGCTAGTGATGTCTATGCTACTATTTTTTAGTGGCAAGTTAGGCGGAACATCGATATAATGCTCCTACAACCTATATAATGTAAAATTAAAGTCTATGGCCTATACCTATTAATTAAGTGCATTGAATGTAGGTCAAAATAGACATCAGTAAGTTATAAATAAATGTATTGTTTCGATTCAGTCTGTGACTATATTTTACTGGCTGGCAAGTTTCCCAGGTCGCCGGAAGAGTTACATTCGATACCGAGTATTAATGAATTAGGACAATAATAATGAATCAATTCGGTTGAGTTTATTTGCCTTATTATATCGACGTGGCTTTTATATTATGCTAGTAATATATCAAAATAATTGAAACAAAAATCGTTTGGATAAAATAGTTGAGAATTTTTAATAAGAAACAAACATGCGGGCGCGATCTCAGTACTTTTCTACATATTGTTTTCTGATCGCGTTTGGTGTGAACCAGTCGGTACAAATACTACTGCGCTATCTGATCGCAGACTAGATCGCGCACGCAGGACGCTGATGTGTGTCCGTACCTTTAAACCTTCTTTTTATTATAACTAGGTATAGGTAAACTTTATTGATGTTGTACAAATAAACATATCTTTTGTTTTACAATTCGTTGCAGATGTCTACTGGCAGTTGTGTTCTATCGTATAGATTTACGTTTTTTTACGTTAGCAACAAGTAGGAGTGGTTGGGTTTACCGTTCTTATTTCAATAAATAAATAAAGTAAATAATTATTTCACGATAATACTGTCAACATTTTAATTTTTATGTATCGATTCCTATATTAGATATTTTTTTGAAAGGTCTAAGATTCCTATGTACATTTGTTTATAGTTTTGGAGTCACCTGGCTGGTAAAATGGATATAAACAAATATCACAAATTATTAGGCTACAAATATTTTATTAATTTTAAACAAATCAAATTACAAGATTAATGTTATATGTCGGCTGTAAGTACCTAGGCCAGCAATCAATTGAATTAATAGAATAGAATATAATGATTATTTATTATACACCAATATAAAACATTCAGTAAATATTACATAACAAAACAATGGTAATACAATGGGCGGTCTTATCGCTTGAAGCGATTTCTACCAGACAACCTTTGGATGGACAGGATTTCACATATAAATAATGCAGGGGGCGACAGCTACAAAGATATATTATAACAATATATAGTTATATTATAAATCAAAGCGGTAATATCCCAATGGATAAGGTGTCGGACTAGCGATCGAGAGGTCGTGAGTTCGATCCCCACCCCACCCATTGCACTATTGACGTGAACTCACTCCAGACACAGGCATATTTAGCTTAGTTGGAGGGGTTAACAAGAATACTTGTAATTTGCAACCCATATTGCGAGTAATCTTTTTAAAAAAAAAATTAAAATATATATATATCGTAAATTAAATACATACACTACAAACAGTCTACAAATAAATAGTGAGTAGTAAATCCTTATCATAGTGAAATAATTAGTAAAGTGCATTCATACAATAATTATTTACTGTAACAGAACAAAACAACGAGCCGCTCTAATGTATCAATCACCCTTGTGAGTATTGAGTCTTAATCGTACTGAAATAATTAGTTGAGTGCATACATACTGAGTTTTTACTGTATCATAATATCGCGACGAGCCGCTTTAATGTATCAATCACCATTTACAGGTAAATAAATGGTTAGTTGCGGCGAGCGTAACATTCAACGCAGCGTCAAACCTTCACATAAACGTTCAATGATATTGAAATACTCGTTTAAATTGAGTTGTACCATTCGTAATAACGTTACGTTACATGGAAATGCTTGATAATATGCTCTAGTCTATATTTACCTCTATAATTATAAATTAACGAGAGCTACGATGATTATGATGTCAGAGACACGAAACATTTGGCTCATAATCATAATGTCATAAAATATTTAAATTATTCTTCATAAGTTTTATGTGATATCGCAGATGTGTTATATCGTATTTATTATTTATGCTAACACTGTCGACCTTTTATTTGTCTAGTTCTACAAAATATTATTCAATTTTAAATATTGCCACATTAACTTTTACCAAGATTAATATTTTCTTAGGAGAAATCATTAGCTTATATAGATTAAATTTACTAAACATTAACAAGTCTTATATGTATTCGCTAGTTTTGGGATCGCCTGGCTTGTAATATACAATCATCAACACCAGAATTAATATAAATGCGAAAGTCAGGTTGTATAGTTTCTTAGTTTGCTTGGGACTTCTTCATGGTCATACGCCTGGACCACAGACCTAGGACTTCACAACGAAGTGAAATCTTAGATATGTGGCCTGGACCGATTAAGCTGAATTGTTATGTTTTAAGCCATATGATACTTTTTAACGCGGGCAAAGCCGCTGGACCCAGGTATTAAATAAATAATACAAAATCATATCCACAATTATTGTTTTATTAACAACCATTTATATTTATAGCCTTATGGCCGGTTCACATTATTCAAGTCCAGCAATCCAATCCAGTACTGGAATAATGTGAACCGACACTGGAATGTACCCATTCCAGTGAGCATTCCAGTCCAGTGACTGGAGAGACCGTCAACTTTTCATTCCAGCTCACCTAATCCAGCGCCACTGGAATAGTGTAGACAGCCATTCCAGTTGCAATCCAGTGCTAGATTGAACGTTGAACAGTGAATACGAGTCAATTGTTGTGGGGACCAGTTCCAAATTTAATAATGAAATTGAGTGAGGATCAAACTCTTCATTTTGTCTCTTTATACAGAGAACATGCATGTCTTTGGGACATCACGTCTGATTTTTATAAAAACCGAGATATGCGCCAATCCGCTCTCCAAAAAATTTGCGAAGAGATGCAAATAGAAGGTTATACAGTAGAAGATGTCAAAAATAAAATAAAAAGTATGCGATCAACACACTACCTTGAACTAGACAAGATTAAAAAGTCTGAGTTTATTTTTAGAAATCATTGTCACCGACGTGTTACCAATCCAGCTACTCTTAAAAAGACTGGAACAATGTAAACGATATGCTCCAGTCCAGCACTGGACTGGATTAGCTCGCTGGATCACTGGACTGGAATAATGTGAACCGGCCATTATCCATAATTCGGCTGTAGGTGCCTAGCAACCACTTGACTAATATGAAAGTGAGTCTAGACAAAGGCTTAATCGTTATTTGGTCGATATTTGACCTAAGAGACTAACTAGGTCATACAAAATAACAAAATCTATAACATAGACAATATTCGAATTATATATAGTAGGGACAACTTAATAGATTACATTTGACATCTGTCAGTCTCAGCTTCATAGTAAGGTGACTTGCTTAAAAACATCGATTCAATTGATGAATCGATACGCATCAACACAAACAAGAATGATGTTAGTTTGATGTTATTCGAAATAACCAATTTTCCGGCAGCTCTAAATGAGAAATACAATTAGTATTTACATTATTCAGTGTTATTTACTTGTTTGTTTTGCGTTAATATGAAATTGATAAGACACGTTATTACAAATTATACAAATCGGAAATTGTACATATTTAAACGATTTTATATGTATTTATGGATTAGAATGTAGCTCCATAGAAAATGCCCCAATAAAATAAAAACCATACTCAAATTTACCTATGGATCTAACGTAAAAAACTAACCATAAACTATTAAAGTTTGTGGTTAGTTTTTTAACCCAAATTATTATTGATTTTAATTCCTATTCAATTATTTTTGTATTTTTTAGTCAAAGAACAATATTATGTATTAATTACAATCACAGTGTAGTTATTTTTATCGTTAAACATCCTTCACAAGTAATCATTGTATTCGATTCAACCTATCGACTGATCAATCTTTTGATTTTTTGGGTAGCATCCCTAGTGTTTATAAAGAAAAAGTGTTCACTGACGTAACCTTGTACTGACGTTTAGTTTTTTAGAACAATAATTGTTTATTATGTTTAAAATGAATTATTAGTCAAAGTAAATCATAAAAACGCTTTCTTTTGTAATTATTAGAATAAATATCTATTTGTAACTGAAAAATGTTAAGTAATTATGCAGTTCTGACTTCGAAATAATTAATAATTTTATGTGCCCTTCATTACAAGGTTACGTTGTTGAATTTTGATGAAGTGTCAAATGTGATCTATAAGGATGTCCCATTACCACTATAATTATCATAATTATCGTACTCAGTTATTTATTCCAACGACCAATAAACACAATTTACAAATAGTGTTTATAGTATTAACGTATTTATTATATTATATAATAGCGATGATTGTATTATATAATAAGTGCACTATAATGTTGAGAACCGCTGACGTGAACATTGCCTCTGGCTCTGAGTAACCGCAGACCTGATTTCCAGCATAGACCTAAAGATGTACTTTCTTGAATTTCTAGTAATATATATAAATGTTTAATATTAATACTCCCAAGCCATGAGACCTTTGCCCAGCAGTGGACTGTCACCGGCTGATTATGATGGTGATGATGATGATGAATATTAATACTTGTTTTTTTCTTATAAAGATTTATCTACACGACGTAGATATCTCACTACCATTACAATCTTGCCTTATAACAAAAACTAATGATACATTTTATTATGACTTAATTTAGTATTAAATACTTAATTGCAATAAAAATAAATAAATAATTAGTGCCTCTATATACATATGCATATGCACAGACGTGAATTTAATTTTTTATATACATAGATACTACTTTATTTGCACACCAATTATAAGCACAATAATATTTATTTGCACAGCAACGAACATAAAAATACTGCAAACGGCGGTCTAAGACTAAATATTATAACAAAAAATATTGTAGACATATTCATTACTATCGGATAAAAGTAGGTGCTACGCTAGCTTTAAGTACATATTTACTTAATTCATTTTTTCATGAAAATTAATACTGTGCAATATTCATTTTCATAAAAAATCAAAACTAATCAGAGAAGCACCTTTTTACTCTCAATCCAAAATTTTGAATATCTGAGGAAGCACTCTTCTGATATATTGTTGCCAAAGACGTTACCAAATATTTCAATGAACCGTAAATTAAAAATAGGTATAACTACAGCGGTCCAACTCTTGCTTTCAGTATTAAAATATTAGTATTCATCATCGTTGAACTCAAATTCATTACCATTGATATAAATAGTGGTCACTTTACCACTAGATTCAGGCACACAGATTCCCGATACATATCTTGAACCAACAGCACAGAAAAATTCTTCATTAGGATCAATAATATCACGGTCCTGTGTTTCTACTCTGAATCCCACATTTTGAATATCTGAGCGAGTAGACTCGTCAGATATTTGTCTTCTATTGATTTTATCACCTTTTATTTCACTTTTTTCACTGTTGATAATTGATTGTGTCGGCTTATTATTTTCAAATATTTGTCTTTCAATGACTTTATCACCTTTTATTTCAATATTTTCACTGTTGATAATCGATTGTGTCGGTTTTTTACGAAGCACATGACTTTCAGTAGGGAAGATGGTAAAACACATAAAAACACAGATCAAATTTTTGAAATTCATTTTTGTGTCAACAATTTATGTATCCTTTATGTGACTAATAGCTTTCAATTAAAATTAATGTGTCTCATTTTCCCTTTTATACTGCGATTAATTGTACAGTATTTACTATATAAGGTGCTGGCACTGGCTTTTATAATTAGTTACTGGTGGATTATTATTTCAAGTTTATGTTTTACAGCTCACGGGTCTCTGCTTGGTCATTTTTAGGGCTTTGATGGGGTACAAAGCCAAATTATATCTATTGATAATAGTAGTATGAATTATAGTATATTATATCGTCTACTATTTGTGATATAATTATCATTTTTTAACCTGTGTCACTAACCTTGTTCAATATACTTTTTATGTTAACAAAACCATTATTTTTATTAATAGATATATTATTTATTTATGAGATGTTACAAAAATATTATTGATATTTTATTTTCAATAATCTGGGCTATGGGATGAGGTCCAGCACCCGCCAATTTCAAAATATTTAGGTGGATAGTGACTTGCCGTCCACTAATAAATCGTCCCCATGGTCTAACATTAGTGTGGATGGCTTAGGGTGTGAATAGTTGTGCTGCCCTTTCACTAAACGCTACTCGCGACTTTATGCCTTTATCACTTCCGCCCCGTAGATTAGGATTTAGCTTAGCTTTATTATATTGCTTGGGGCGGTACCACTCCTTTTAAATTATTATTTAAACCTGAAATAAGAATGGGGACAGAGCATACCACAAAACGTACATCATTCGAAACTTTCTCATTTCAGAAGTTGTTGCTCATACCATTTGCTGGTATCTCCCTATTTCTCATGCTGCTAGTATTAGACAGACTGAAATTGAAAATTTAACTTTTTTGTTGCAGAAACTGACGTTCATTTTATCTATCGACAAATTGTTTCAGCCTCATTTGGAGGCTTTCTTCAGGATTTAGAGATCGGAGAGGCGACCAGACTGCACAGAAAATCATTTATCGTAAAAAGCAGAATGGTGAGGTGGAAAATTTAGGGTGAAGTTTTCTGACGATATATGCGTGCGTATATGTATTTCGGATGATTATACTCTTATTTGGTATCATGAAACTGATCTCTAAATCTTGAAGCCAGATGGGTATAGTGGAACTATTCAGTGGCTACTAGTAAACCCCTCGAAGTTGGGCTCTTATTATTCGTTTAGACTAGTTCAATGATTGGGCTTGGTAACGACGGTCAGATCCAGGAGTCTTCTTTTAAGTTTCGCTTGAACTATAATTTTTTCTTAAACAAAAACAAGAAAGAGCATTAATTGTTTTAGCTTGCTTGCATGCTTCCTCAAGTTGACCGACGTCACTTCACGTCTTGGCCGATCACGCCTGACAAAAATATATGGTCCCTATAACATATCTTTTTACACCATATCTTTTAAAAAGGCATCGTGTTAATTTCCTGAGAGTATATTTATGTTCATTTTAAGTGTTTTAAATGATGTACCTATCAGCGGTATATTTTTCATTTGAATGCTTGAATAGTACGGCTATATCCATGTCACTGTAGATTTTACCTACAAAATTGTACGTCACTACAACCGTGCGAGGTTTTTTTGTTGTAGGTTTCTTATTAATTACTTATAGTTTATTCTCAGTAAATATAAGGTAAAACCACAGTCCTAGGATTCACTAACGTAGTGAATCCTAAGGCTGGCCGCAAACTTACGGTTTGCATTCCTTGAATCAGGAATTCGGATTCGGAAACCTGAATAGTCTGCTACATACAAAATGTTCAACATTACGTTTCTTCGTCTTCGTTTACGAGCGCACGTTCTTATTTTTTCCGAACGGAAAAAAACCTGACGTTTGTTTCGAAATTTTCCCCGTGTGTTATCAAGTACAAAAAAGTACGTTTGCGCTAGACTCACGCAATTCCGAATCTGAATTCCTGACCAGGAAACCGTAAGTTTGCATCCAGCTTTAGTCTGTGGGTAAAACGGTATATATAAGCGAGAAGTGTCACTTATTGGCACAGTAAGCAAAAACATCTCATAACTAGTAATTATGTCAAAAGACCAGTTGGTCTTTTCACATAATTACTAGTTATTTTATCCTGCAGTGTGTTTTAAGAACGTATAATATTTATCTGCATCCCTCCTAGAACATTATTGGTCGACTTCAATATGTCTTCTATTACTATTTGTACGATAATGTGTCTCGTATTGATCGTTAGTGAATGTCACGTCCTCAGAGAAAATCACCTCGCTCTAAAAACAAATAATGAAATCATACAATTATCTAAACAAAAAGTTCTTAAAGAAGATATTACTGTGACGAGTACCACAGAAGATCGTGTTGTTATTGATGATGAGATGAAGTGTCCAGAAGATCTAGAGGAAATGTTTGGTAAATGTGTTAGTAGTGAGGATTACTAAAGCTAAGCCGTTTATGATAATATATCTAGTGAACTGTTATTGCTGTGCAATGAGTTTTTACTTCATTGAATGTGTTTTTTTTACTAAATAAAATGTGGCTTTTAATAAATTAATGATCTCTATAGTACTATTTCATTTAATTTTGTGACCCGCATATCATCTACTTAATAATAGATACAAATACAGTAAGAAACCGCCTAATTCAATCAAAAATATTAGATCGTGTTTACAGAAAGAACTTTGATTAACAGGGAGTTATGAAATTTTACCGAGTAATGCTCATATTTTAATGTATACGGACTGTATACTATCAGTATACATTTAAATGTAGTCTGCCGGTAGCCTGACATAATTATAATTATATAATATAGTATGTATACTGACAGTCTGATATATTATATAGTCAGTATACTAATTCTTCAGCAGGTGATTTCTTCGGTGATTCGTATAAAAAAAGTAAAGTTTGTCTTTGACCATACTGTCTACTTCTAAGTCTACTTGATATCTGTATTTGTCACCTTGACCATACAAACATAGTAAGATGGGAAACGGACAAAACAATTCGAACTACTGTTAGAATTGTTTTGTCCGTGATGAGTGCCGAGTGATTCATATAAAAGTAAAGTTTGTCTTTGACCCTAAAGTCTGTGCAAAAAAAGGACCGTCGCGGCGTCACGAAGAAAAAAATACAAAGGTAAGGAAAGAAGGTACATATCTACCTAGTAGCACCCGATAATGAGTAGATAATGATAATGGGTAGGTACCTACTAAGCATTAAAAATCTTTAGTTGTACTGGCAATGACAGAGCAGTCTTGTCAACGCAACAAAACAGTAAATTAGAACACGTGACCATAATTTCTACGACGGTTCTCCTTTTACACAGATCTACTGTCTACTTGATATCTGTCTCTGTCACCTTGACCATACAAACATAGTAAACAGACTAAGAGCGAGTTTCACCGGTTTCTGATCTGACACATGGGGCCATATAAAAGCTGTCAAAAATTTGACAGATTACTTCGTATTAGCACTATCTCAGGAACCAATGAAACTGCCCTTAAAGAGACAAAACAATTGGAACTTGTGTAGTGATTCATAAAGTATAATGATAAAGTGCTCAAAGTATTTATGAACACTTGAACAATGTGTATACCCTTTTTATTATGGACAGTAAGAAAAGTGTTAATGGACACATTCTTAGTTTATATTACGTATAAAAAAATATGGTTAAGTACATAAAATAAAAAATAATAAAATAAAAAGTATTTATTTTCTCGTCACAAAGGTACAGTTTAGTAACTATTAACGCAGGATAGTAAAAGTACGTGAACAATAGATCTTTAAACTTATACTACTTAGTGAGTGCTGGCGCCTGATGTAGGTTTTTGTAAACCTGTGTTACAGGATTGTATATAACAATGTTCAAAAATATAAAGTATGGAAAACACTTACAGAAACATAATATTAAAAGTAAAATTCCTTATTAGCCAAAAACCTAGATTTTAGTGAGAATAGGGATGTATTTAGTAATAGTATGCTCTATAAAAAGAATAAAAAAATTAATAAATATAGGAATTTATCTCTTTTTTTTCTAATGTGTTCATAGCCTTTTGCCACACTTTTTGAAGTGTTTTCAACTTTCTTTGTGGTAGTTGGAAATTCAGTAGTTTCTATAAATGGTGTGTTAGAACTTTTTCCATTCATCTTATTATTTTCTCGTATTTCAACATGATTCTGCCTTGGCGTGAAGTCTTCGAAGATAATGCCAGAATTAAAATTGGTGTTTCGGATTTCAAAGCAATCAATGCCAACCGCAAACACCAAACACAGCAGAATGCACAAGGTTTTAAAAGACATTTTGATATTTTTCACATATTATTTTCTTTTTGTTTTGGCAAAGTAACACTTTATTGGTTGAATGAGGCCTTATTCTGAAGTGAAGAAATTTAATGATCTATTGCCTTTTATACTACAACTCTGAATGTTGTTAGAAATTATGAAACAATTGTGTTAAGAATTCCACTGGGCTTGGGGTTAGTCATGACACAAGTTTAATGCTTTGTTTATTTTTTTTAGAACGGCTTGAAAATATTATGCAATAAACAATACGAATAATATTATTTCCTCAGAATGATTTTAAATATTTGCATATTTTTATTAACACAATTATTTATGTAACATGGCTTAGCACACGTAACATTACATTTTTGATGTACGCAGCCATAACCTTAGTCTTTTTTTTTTCATTTAGATAACATAATTTAAAATTTCGTATTTGAAATGTATCTATTGTTTGACGCCATTTTGAGAGCTCTTGCATCCGTTGACTGATTTACTAATTTATTTTTTTTTGTAGTTTTATTATTCGTAAAGCATCAACTGGTCCCATATATATTTTATTAAGGTCTGATCAGGTGTTTCTCAGCATATCTCTAAGTATATGTATATGCTGCAAAACATCTTTTTTAATTTTTTACATAAGCCGATGTTGGCCTAAACAAAACTGGCTTAAAGGCCTAGAGGTACATGAAAATACTTTCTGCGCTCACCTAACATTAATGACGGTTCTATTCATAAAGTTTCAAATTTATACTCAGTTTTAATTGCCCTCGCTCGGAAAGCTGTTAGTGATTGTGTTAGTATTTATTACTTGTTTCAGTTTGTTTATAATTTACGTTTATATATTATTATCATATAAGCAGGGGCCGGCCTGATTCAGCATGACCATTTTAAACTCTTAACGTGCTGCGTTACGGTATCTCTAAGTTATTTGCTTCGCAGTTATTCTCTATGACAATTTCAAGTTTGGTAAACACGGTAGCGTACGTTATGTGCGCGTTATGAGCTGTCAAAATAACGTGAGGTAAGATGGCGTGTAACGCCCGCGTTTTGAATATAAGAATTTTGTATATATGAAGTAAGATTGATAGCTAGTAACATTGTAAAACGGTATTGTTGTTACCTATGAATTAATATTATACAATACAACTTCCAAAATGGTAAATAGATAGGTAAATAGATAAACTTTTATAGTTCCACCTTATTAAAAAAGTAACATAATAGTCTTAAGTATAATGTGTTACAATGGGCGCTTTTATCGCTAATAGCGATCTCTTCCAGATAACCTTTGGAAGTAGATGATGGAACATAACTAAAGACGATAACATCTTATGTAACACAGTTACAATAAATATATTTTGATTTTGATTTTGATTTTGACGGATGTATTTAACAATTCTAAAAGCTATAAATCACTTACATAATATACCCATATATGAACTTAACTTACTTATAAAAGTACATGCTGTTCATGTTCTTGACTCCGAAAGACCGTAGAGGGAAGTCGTAGATGCATCGCATAGTAAGTAGATCTCATTATTGCCTTTCTTATGAAACCGGTTTGAGGCACATTGGTTGGATGGTTACAAAGTCTACAATGGACATAGGTAGAAACTATTTTTGTGTTTTATTTATGTATAGATAGATCGATAGATTGTAAATACAGCGGTAGCTCTTGACTTATTATCTCTGATGTCAAGTGACAATAAAATGCTCCCGAAAACTGACAACTTTTCATACCACAAAACGCAACTTCATTTTTAGGTCATCGTGGTTGGCTCAACTGTCGGGGTGAACAATCATTATTAGTGTGATGACGGTGATGGAGACTGTGTGAATAATTATGAAGTAGGTACCTAAGTGAAGTGACATGTCGGAATTCGTAAGCTATCTACACGGTAATATTAATTATATTACCATGCTATCAATTTGAATAAATTGTAATTATTTCAGTAATAAGAATAATTGCTCTTCAGCTGTAAAAATAATTACGATTTAACGTGTATTATAATTAAAATTATTCAGTGAGTGGAATAATAACGTACTGATGTATTTGTTTAATTTATTTATACCTTAACTACTTGTGCCCCGTGGCTTTGTCCGTGTTTAATCTTAGTTATAAACCTTCCTCTTAAATCCACTCTATGTATTTCTGAAAAAATGCGTTGCGTGCCTTAATATGTAGATCTAAGCGTACAGCAGCGAAAGTAGCTTTGTTTTATACTATGTAAAAATATCAATATGTATTAGTACGATACTTATTGATATATATATTGTATAGTTTGCTTATTTATAAATGTCTATTAGGTTTTCGCACTACAAATATGTGTACCAAATAATTTAATAATTTTATTTTACCAAATATTTTAAATTACAAAACAAAAAATACTGATCTCAAATGCCGCGTTAGTCATTTTCAGTACCAAGTTTGAGGTGTTTATCCCCATATCTCTGGAGATACTTAACAAATATCTTTGACATTTCAATTGAACCACCTTGGAGATATACCCTATCAATTAAACATAAATCATTTGAATGGATTCACAATGTGCGGAGTAATTTGGTAACAAAGCTACAAAAAACAAACATACAGACGAATTGAGAACCTCGTCATTTTTGAAAATCTGTTGATAATTAGCTCTCTTTTTCATTTTCTAGAAAAACCTGTGCAAAAATTCAAATTTATAATATAACAATATTATTATCAGTCCACATAATTATGATCAGTCCACACTCCTTTTCAATCCCTTGCTCGACACAGTTAAATCTTCCAAAACACGCCACTGAGTTCGATTTTCGGTCCTATTTCTCTAGTTACTACCCATCGCCCGTAGTACAAGTTACTTTAGTAATCTGTGCCATCGCTTTGTTATGTCGACGCTCCAATAAACGAATGGCATGTATTTAGCCCAGAGACGTATCGCTGTTCAACGGGGGAATACAGCCAGCATTTTGGAAACTTTACCTAGTTTTTACCTGGTTTGGTATATTACAAGTTGCTTTTTACTGTTTTTGTTTAGGACTTATTTCCATTAGGATTAAATATAATTACAGATATATTATGTTAGTAGGTAGATTTTAATGCTATATATATATATAAATAATAAAGATAATAGATGGAATGAATGGTCCAATTGGCCAGGTACACTCCGTCCAACTATTTATTTGACTTTTGACAGTTCTAGTACCTACTCTGAAGTCCTGAACTGGAATTTTGCTTTACGAATCAGAGCATCATCACCTCATTGATGATACTAGCAGTGAATAAAATAGAGCTACTTAACTAGTAGCTAGTAACCAACGAAATTTTCAGGTGTATGATTAAAGAAAAGTGTGGTAATAGTTATAAATACTGCCGATAGCTTGAGTCCTGTCCCACCACCGGCGGCAGCATCCTGATATAAGGTGTTTCATAAAATTGGTTATTTTAGAAATTATTTTCTACTAGCTGTGCCCCGCAGCTTTGCTTACGTTAAAAAGTATCCTATATGTAAGTACAGTTTATATACTATCTATATGCAAAATTTTATGCAAATCCGTTAAGCCTTTTTTGGGTGATATCCATTACCATCCATTTATACTCTCAAGCTTAACTTATTAACTTAAATATTAAAGCTTCTTGCTAGATGGCGCTGAAGCATGTTGCATCCCTCTCCTTGTAAATATTGCCTCAATGTACCATCGCGTACAGATGTGCGTATCCAGTTTCAAAACATTTTCGGTTGCAAGTGTCGATTATTTTTCTAACCAAATAATAATTTTAATACCAGTCAGAAGAGCCAAAACCAAAAACAAAACATAATTTTTGGCTTTGTCCCTTCTTGTCATTGGTCAACAATGTCAACATAGACAGAAGCAAGATGCCAATTCAATAAGAGTGCACAGGAAATTATTCCTTAAGGTGTATACGCACAAATGAAGGCGATTGTACCTACCTTCATCGCGGAAACGATATTTTGCACCAAGTTTGTACCAGATACACTTGCTTCGCCATTAATTATCTTAAAATTTGAACTCTATACAGGAAACATTTCACAATCATAATATTAATTTAAACTATGATTTCTGCTTTCATTACTTTATAGTAAAACTAGCTGTTACCCGCGGCGTCGCCCGCGTTATTTGAGTCTTTATGACCTTTGAGGTCAAGTCACCATAGATGACCCTAAAGTCGAACTCAATATCCTCTATTGTTAAATTCATTAATCATTTTGGTTAGGTATACGAAGTTGTGCTGTTTAAATGTTTGACTCAACACAAAAGTTCCTGAAACATTTCTTACAAAAAAAATAAGGTGAATAGCTGCGCGAGCGCAGCGAGAGCTATCATTGCGCGAGCTAACATTTTTTATGACTTTTTATGACCCTGACAAATTGACGACCTAATAATCAACTCACTATAGATGACTCTTAGGTTGAACTCGATATCGTCTATTGTAAAAGTCATTACTTGGTAAACCTAACCAAGGTTTACCAAGTTTTGCTGTTTAAGTATTTGAGTTAGTCTAATGTATGAGGCTGTTGAAACACGCTATTATACGCTATATAGCGTTATTACTGCGAAAAAATTTTACGACTTTTTATGACCCTGACAGTTTTTATGACCTACTAAGTCAACACCAATGACACGGTAAAAAGTGATATCCACTTATTTTGAGGTTAATAATCATTATGATTATTGAAGGTTGTTCTGTTTCAATGTTTGATTCGTTTTGAAGCATGTGGATATTAAAATTCAAAAGTTGACGAAATATGACAAATAAATGCTTGCGCGAGCATCGCGAGCGTTATCACTGCGCGAGCGAAGCGAGCGCGAAAATTTTTTACGACTTTTTATGATCCTGACAGTTTTTATGACCTTTTAAGTCAACACTGATGACACTCAGCTTATAGTCGATAATCACTTATTTTAAGGTTATTAATCATTATGATTATTGAAGATTGTACAGTTTTAATTTATGACTCGTTTTGATGCATGTGGTTATTAATATACAAAAGTTGCTGAAATATTACCTTCAAAGTTGATAAAATAAATGCTTGCGCGAGCGTAGCGAGCGCTATCCCCGCGCGAGCGAAACGAACGCGGAAATTTTTTACGACTTTTTATGACCCTGACAGTTTTTATGACCTACTAAGTCAACACCGATGACATTAGGGTTAAATTTGATATTCACTTAATTTAAGGTTAATAATCATTATGATTATTGAAGGTTGTTATGTTTCAATTTATGACTCGTTTTGATGCATGTGGCTATTAAAATTAAAAAGTTGACGAAATATTTCCTACAAAGTAGATAAAACAAATGCTTGCACGAGCGCAGAGAGTACTATAACTACGCGAGCGAAGCGAGCGCGAACAAATTTTACGACTTTTCATAACCCTGACAGTTTTTATGACCTACTAAGTCAACACCAATTACCCTAAGGCTGTTAAAACACGATAGTTTTTGGAATACTTCCCATAAAGCAGATAAACACGTTGGGCAAGCAAAGCCAGCGCGTAAATTTTAATGACTTCTAATGATCCTGACAATTGTATGGCCTAATCAAGACGCTAATTAAGTCATTATAAACGAACCTAAGGTCAAACTTTTATGATTATGTTAACTCTATATAAAGTTAACAAAAAATATATGCACCCTCACTTAACTGCCGAAAAAAAAGTATTCTTTGCCCTTTTATGCCCTATTAAATGTCTTTGTACAAAATATCATGTGAATCGATCAAGCCTTTTGGCCGAAAAGAGGCCAAACATATACACAATTCAACAATAAAAAACTGACAACCGGATTCGATTGTAAAAAAAGTAACCAATGTGCTCGGATAATAGACTCTACTCTTGGTCTATGTCTTATTGACTGTCTCTGTACAATTTTAGCTCAATCGGTCAACTCGTTTAACCGAGAAGAGGTCACACGTTTAAAAAAATCATTAAAAAAAAATGTGTTACCCAAACTCATTTGTTAAAAAAAATATCCTTTGTCGTTCTATGCCCTATTAACTGTATTTGTACAAAATTTGAGCTGAATCGGTCAAAACGATTGCCGCTAAGAGGCAACACATTATTCCATAATAAAATGATGGACACCCAAAATTGCCAGCCAAAAAAAAAGTATCCTATATCTTATTGACCGTCTGTGCACAAAATTTCAGCTGAAATGGTTGACCCGTTTGACTGAGAGGAGGCCACACATTTACAAAGTTCAATAAAAAAAAATCTGGACACCTGGACTCGACTGCCAGAAAAAAAGTATCCTATGTGCTTCTATGCCATATGAGCTGTATATGTAGAAAATTTCAGCCGTATCGGTCAAGCCGTTTAGCTGATAAGTGGCCACACATAGCCAAAATTCAATAAAAAAATCTGGACACCCAGACTCGATAGCCAAAAAAAGTATCCTATATCCTATTCCGCCCTATGAACTGTCTTTATACAACATGCCAGGCAAATTGGTCAAGCCGTTTATTCGAGAAGAGGTCTTATATTTACAAAATTCAATTATAAATATTTGGACCCCCTGACTCGACAGCCAGAAAAAAAAGTATCCTATATTCTATTCTGCCCTATGACATGTATTCACACAAAATTTCAGGCAAATCGGTCAAGCCGTTTATTCGAGAAGATGTCTTATATTTACAAAATTCAATTAAAAATATTTGGACCCCCTGACTTGATAGCTAAACAAAAAGTTTTCTATATCCTATTTTGCCCTATGAACTGTCTTTATACAACATGCCAGGCAAATCTGTCAAGCCGTTTATTCGAGAAGAGGTCTTATATTTACAAAATTCAATTAAAAATATTTGGACCCTCTGACTCGACAGCCAGAAAAAAAGTATCCTATATTCTATTCTGCCCTATGACATGTATTCACACAAAATTTCAGGCAAATCAGTCAAGCCGTTTATTCGAGAAGAAGTCTTATATTTACAAAATTCAATTAAAAATATCTGGACCCCCTGACTCGACAGCCAGAAAAAAAGTGTCCTATATTCTATTCTGCCCTATGACATGTATTCACACAACATGTCAGGCAAATCAGTCAAGCCGTTTATTCGAGAAGAGGTCTTATATTTACAAAATTCAATTAAAAATATCTGGACCCCCTGACTCGACAGCCAGAAAAAAAGTGTCCTATATTCTATTCTGCCCTATGACATGTATTCACACAAAATTTCAGGCAAATCGGTCAAGCCGTTTATTCGAGAAGATGTCTTATATTTACAAAATTCAATTAAACATATTTGGACCCCCTGACTTGATAGCTAAAAAAAAAGTTTTCTATATCCTATTTTGCCCTATGAACTGTCTTTATACAACACTAGCAGCCCGCCCCGGCTTTGCACGGGTAGAACATATATGCCTACAAAATTTGCATCAGTTTGTTGCATCGAATATAAAATATGAACATATTTAACAATCATCGTCATATTTCATCCAATTTACACAAAACCTTAACGAAATATGCACCTAAACCTTCCTGGCTATTGGTGAAAACCGCATGATAATCCGTTCAGTAGCTATTGAGATCATTGCGAACAGACAGACAGACGCAGTGATGGACTTTGTTTTATAATACTTACGTAGTGATATTGGACGGCCCTTTGGCGTAAAGGATAGTTACCCTGACTCCGACGGTCGTTGGTTCTAATCCTAGCTATATGCCTACCAATGAAAGTTTTATGTGCATTCATGAATCATGAGTTTTCGTACAGTGGTAGTGGGATAATTAAATCTACCAAAAAGTAGCTTACCACCAAGGAGAACATCTGCCACCGTAATTTTACGCGTTCCCCGACGCAAAATGTAGGGGTAATATACGTTTAACGTGTGTATCTATGTGTCTGTCTGTTATCTTAGCACCTAACCGGATGAACCAATTTTGTTTTTATAATTGATAGTTTTTTTGTTTGATAGATAGATGTCTTCTTCGAGAGTTTTCTTAGCTTTGATTCATGAAAATTCGTTCAATCGTTATAAAACTATGAGCTTTTTTCTAGTTAATTGCGCTATGAAATCAACATTCATAGGTCTGATCAATTCTAAATTCTGCTTCATCAACGATATTGTAAGAACATGGAAGCATTGACCTGATGCTGGGACATCTCCTGTACTCTACAGAATACTCAAATCCTCACCAACTTACAGCTCAGATTTTAAATGTCGTGTTTAGAGTCATTGGAATGCTTTAATGAAAAGATTATACATAGATCAGTCGGGGTGGTTTAAAATATTATATTATTATATATATAGATAAATATTATTTTATACAATAGATCATATTATTATACTATATTGACTTCAAATTGATTGTGATCGGTGGGGATCTACAGCATAGCTAAGCTTATAATAATATTTTCGTAGTAACTATGACCTAATCTGTGGTTTCAGTGCAAATATTTTATTAATTTTGCGATGCGTGTATGTGAAATTCGTGATATCTTTTAGAGTTTTCATTGGAATTATATACTGTAAAGGACAATTTGAATCTATAATATGTGGCCAAGCTAATAAACGTAATTATTTGGATAAGGATTAATACTATATACTTGAAAATAGCCTTGGAAGTTATGTAATATTTTTTAACAAAAATTTTAAGATTAAAATGGTTACTGTGAGTCAACCTTAAGAGATAGACATATGCTGTCGCGGACTTTTTTGTAGGTCTTATAAAGTTGTACAACTCTTGCATAGAAAATATTCTTCTATCTATTTTCAATTAAGCAGCGTTCGTAAGAAACATGTTTTTTCGACCGTTTTTTTGCCGACTTAGGTTGCAAATTAGGTCTCCACGAATGTACCTTTGATTTAAACGGGATAATATATAGCCTATTTTCATTCCGGAAGTCCATTCTCTGTATTAGTGAAAGAATTTTTTAAATCGGTTCAGTAGTTTTTGAGCCAAATCATTACAAACATACAAAAATACAAAAATACAAATGTTCTCTCTTTATAATATTAGTATAGATGTCAGGCAAATCTGTCAAGCCGTTTATTCGAGAAGAGGTCTTATATTTACAAAATTCAATTAAAAATATTTGGACCCCCTGACTCGACAGCCAGAAAAAAAGTATCCTATATTCTATTCTGCCCTATGACATGTATTCACACAAAATTTCAGGCAAATCAGTCAAGCCGTTTATTCGAGAAGAAGTCTTATATTTACAAAATTCAATTAAAAATATCTGGACCCCCTGACTCGATAGCCAAAAAAGAATTATCCTATATCCTATTCTGCCCTGTGTACTATCTTTGTTCAAATTTCAGCCAAATCGGTCAAGCCGTTTGACCGTGAAGAAGTCCCAAACAAACAAACAAATAAACAAACTGACTTTCGCATTTATAATATTGGTGTTTATGTACCTGAGAAAGGTAGTTAAAAACTCAAGAAAAATAATAAATATCTAAATAACTTTAAGAAAAATAAAAAATCTTACTTAGATATTTTATGTATATTTCATTTGATTTTTTTTCGTACATTTGATGTAACATTTCTCAAAATCTGGTAGTCATGCGTACTAGAGGCATTTTCCTAACAATGAGAACTTAGTACAGATCCACAGCAATTAACTTTTAAAATTGGTCATCAATAATGAAGGTTAATAAAACCCTTAAACATGTTTAGGTACACAGCTAGTTTTATTTTAACATTGGGCACAGCTGCACTTTTAAACAGATATAAATAACACCACCCATTATTACAAGTACCATATATAAATCAACACAAACATTATAAAATGTGAAAGTCAATTTGTATTTTTGTTTTTTTTTGGGACTTCTTCACGGTCAAACGTCTAGACCGATTTGGCTGAAATTTTCCACAGGAATAGCCAGTATTATAGATTAGGATATAGGCAACTACCTGACTTAAAGCGGCGCTAGCCCAATGGATAAGGTGTCGGACTGGCGTTCGAGAGGTCGTGAGTTCGATTCCCACCCATAGCGCTATTGATGTGAACCCACTCCAGACACAAGCATATAATAGCTTAGTTGGAGGGGTTAACAAGAATACTAGTAATGTGCAACCCACATTGCTAGTAAGCTTTTTATAAAAAAAATATGAAAAACTTTTTAACGCGGGCAAAGCCGCGGGGAACGGCAAGTACAGTATAAAAACACAGTGGATAAATCGTAACACGTTTAACTTAGCCTCACTTATATTTTAGACATCGTTGTCGATTCTGATGTTGCGGTACGCTAACTGAAGGAAACATCATTTTACATATACATCACTAAAACACTCATCGTCTCTATTTGTAGAGTGTAAATTTTATTCAATTTAGTTAGCGAACTGTTCGAATCAACACAATTATCATAATTAAATCTTTATATATTTTTACTCGATTCCATATGCCTCACATAATGATTATTCTTCGATTACATAATCGTCCCCTTCTTCTTCGCATTCATTTGTTTTTCTATTGTATATATAACCATTTGCACATATAATTTCTGGATTGCTTTCTATTGCCACACGGGTCTCCGTTATAATTAAAGTAGAGTCTTCAACTCTCTCTGCGATACTTGGTAAGTCAGTGCTTGCTGCATTCGACTTATCTGCTTCTAGGGTGGTCACATGATTCTGTCTTCGCGTTGAATATTCGCTTTTGATGCCAGAATCATGGTTGGTGCTTCGGAGCACATAGCATTCAATGCTAGCCGCGAACACCAAACACAGCAGAATGCACAAACTTTTAAAAGACATGTTTATATTTTTCATATATTATTTTCTTCTTAGTTCGGCATAGTACCACTTTATTGGTTGAAGACTTGTTGCGAAGTGAAGCAATTTAACGAACAATTGCCTTTTTATACTGCAACTGGATTATGTTAGGAATAATGGATACAAATAGGTTTTATCAAGAATTCTACTGGGTTTGTAGTTAGTCATGATTAATAACACTTCACCTTATTTAGCACGGTTCTTTACACGTACGAGTTAGGATATTGCAATTACTCAAACACGTTTCAGACACTTCTATTTTTTTTTAAAATTATTTATAGATATAATTGTTTTCATGTGGAAATATTTTCTGGTATCTTTTATTTAGTGTATAATAAAGAATCATTCTATTCTACAATAACTTTTAATTCTACAACAACATAACTAATTTAATAAACGTCGATAGGCTATCGTTTCTCATTATTCACAATTTTTTGGATAAAAATTGTCTGAAGTACTGAAACATGCACTGGGTTGCGGGTGCACGTAATAGTACGGTTGGCAACCTACATTCATCAGGGGAATTAAACATGTGTTTTAAGTGTGAAGTTCGAAGTCTAGATGAAAGCTGAATGGCTCAATACCTTTGTTTTTTTTTGTAAATTCAAAGCAATAAGTTATGTTTCTGTTATATCTAAAATATTTTTTATTGAATATGATCTATTTAATGTAATTTGACGTGTGTAAGTGCAAATTATTAATTTGCCCATATACTGAATAAATGCTTTGACTTTTGACTTTTTGACTTTTGACCACAATCTTGCTTGGGGGTAAGTGATGATGCGATCTAGGATAGTGAGTCAGACCATTCAAGATCTAGCGGAACTACAATGGCCCGAATTTTGTGATGTCACACAGAAAGAGCTATGGCGGCTAGACATGATTGAATGATTCTCGATGACCGTAACATTAGGTTAGGGTATTCAAGGTCCTCACGATAAATGCTGGTTAAAAAAAACTCGTGTCATTTTTTTTGCAGTTTTAATATAAGGAATAGTTACCCCTGAAAGACAATCCGTGGAAGCGTAACCCAGTTAACTTTCTACCGACGTCCAAAAAGGAGGATGTTCTCAATTCGTCTGTATGTTTTTTTTAATGTTTGTTACGCGATTACCCCGCCAATTGAGAACTGATTCGAATAATATTTTTTTTCATCGGTAGAGTACATCTCCGAGGTGATCCTATTGTAATTTAAGGTACGGCCACACCGCGGCGTCTTGTGTGCGCGATTAAGGCAGCGATCAGATAGCGCAGTAGTATATGTACCGACTGGTTCACACCAAACGCGATCTACGGCGATCATAAAACGATTGAAAATCAGATAGCGAACGCGCACGCGGACGCAGGACGCCGCGGTGTGGTCGTTCTTTTAATCGAGATTTGATTAGTATCTCCAGAGAATTTGGTAATGAACATATTTCAAAGCGCGGCATTTGAAGTAATTTTTTTTCGTTACGTAAACGATCATAATTATAGTAACAGTTGTAGAAAGACTAATAAAAAGAACTTATGTTTTAGCAGGGTCAACTTTAGACCTTTTGATGAGACATTACTTAGATACATTTTCCCAGTAGTCAATTTGATCTACTTCCTCAGGTAAAGGTACGGCCATACCGCTACCAAGATTGAGGTGTATAAACACCTTTATATATCTGGATATACCTACTTATGATCTCAATAAAATCACAATGAGACCACCTTAAAAATATACTAATTTAAAAAAACAACGGGCACTCCCGGAGTTCAACTAGGCAGAAATGAAAACGTGAACACGTCATTTTTGAACATTTTGGAATAATATTTCGCGCAAGCGCCCTGCGCTCCGTTGGAATGATACCTTGCACAACCGCCCTGCGCTCCATGGGAATGACACCTCGCGCAACCGCCCTGCGCTCCATGGCAATGACACCTCGCGCAACCGCCCTGCGCTCCATGGGAATGAGACCTCGCGCAACCGCCCTGCGCTCCATGGGAATGACACCTCGCGCAACCGCCGTGCGCTCCATGGGAATGACACCTCGCGCAATCGCCCGGCGCTCCATGGGAATGACACCTCGCGCAACCGCCCTGCGCTCCATGGGAATGACACCTCGCGCAACCGCCCTGCGCTCCATGGGAATGACACCTCGCGCAAGCACCCTGCGCTCCGTTGGAATGACACCTCGCGCCAGCGCTCGGTTTGAGTTTGGGGGCCCGTTGGTGTAAGTGAGAGCATGGTCGGCTTTGATACCAGAGCTTTCAATCCACGTCGTGCATCAATGGATTTTTCTATAGAAAAAATTATGTGCGCTATTCACAGTGGCCCTCCGATGAAGGAAAAACATCGTTAAGAAACTAACAACCCGCGCATGGTAATAGGACACTATCTAGTGTCCACCTGGCCAGCTACTATCCTCAAGTTAGAAAATCTGTCACCAATACATCTAATGTGTTCCGGCAACTATCCTTGAGAGCCAGTTCCCATTCTACCGACCATTATTTCGACCGCATCATCACTTACCAACAGATGAGATAGTGGTCAAACGCTAGCTTATAAAATATAAAAAAACGTCCAGCGCTCCGTCATCCGTCTTACGGATTTTTGTCTTACGATCAGGACACGTGACGCTGACGCGAGTTTAACATTTTTTACCCATTCCAAGAAAAGTGCACAACGCCGCTAAAGAAGTTTTCACTTAAAAAGAATCATTTCGAACCGGTTCTCAATTGACGGAGTAATTGCGTAACATACATACAAAAAAACATACAGACGAATTAAGAACCTCCTCCTTTTTGGAAGTCGGTTGAAAAGAGATGAGAGAGAGAGAAGAGAGCTGCCCTGCCGTACATCGGCAGTTATGTCTGGCCAATAAGAGAAAGTGTCAGTTTATTAGATTAGTTATTTATAAGTTAGGTTAAGTTTTATATTATTTATTTGTTACACTTAGCACCAGCATACACGGACAGCTTGAGCAGTTAGCCAGTGATCAACATACACGGACCGCTCTTGCAGTCATAGTCAACAGCTTGAAGCTGGGATTGATATCTGCTCGAGCATTTGGCAATTTTAATTTTAATTCAAATCAGTAGCATCATGGATTTAACTTGAAATTAACTGCACGAGAGCAGTCGACAGCTCGAGCAGTCAGTGTATGCCTGGCGACTGCATGACCGCACGATGAAATTTCACCGTGCAGCCAACCACCCAAAGCAATTGCAACTGCTCGAGTGGTTCGTGTAAGTACGTACGTAGAAGTCTGTAGTTCATTATGCAGTCGCAGGTTGAAGCAATCGATCCTAACTGCTTCAAGCTGTCCGTGTATGCCCAGCCTTAATTCAATAAGGATAATTAATAGTCACCAATTATACAATGGACCTCGTCTGACCAACGGTATCTGGGGCGTCCGACGGGACGCCCATGTTTTGCACGTCCTAGGTATGCACGTTTAACGGACATAGCCCAACTCGGAGTGTCCGACTGGAGAAAGACTGTGCAATCTAGAGAGCAATGGCGCCTTTTATTGTCGGAGGCCAAGATCCACTTTGGGGTCATCGCGCCACCCTAGCAAGTAATTAATTATACGGTGGCTATTAGTAACATTTAAAATAAACAATAATATGTGCACCTACTAATGATACTAACAGTAAAAAGGCAAACAAAAAATTCAGACATCTTGTCTACTATGACTGTAATTGGAGAGACAAGTCTGACAAACGTAAAAACTCCTAGAAATAAGAGATTGTTTTTGACAGTCTCAGACTGTTTGGCTGCAGGTGAATCATAAAATTATTTTCGGCTGTTTTTATAATCTTAGGTTTAGCTCAGAGCACACAATGCAAGTTTTACACAAAATTATGCTTTTGACAATCCTGCTTAGTGGATAGACAGGAACATACCAAGTTAACTATATAGGACATATATTTAGATAAAAATAATCAGCTTTTAACTGTCCGCACGTTCATTGCCATTATCAGATGGAATTCCTTATAGCCCGTGGTTAATCCTGGTGAACAACAAACGAGGCTCTAGCGACCGACAAATGGCGGTATAACCATTTCAAATTATGGCGTAGCTAAATTCTACAGGCCGGTGACGTGCAGCAGCGTCACCGGTGCGAGGAGCTACGCCCTGCGATCGCCAACCCGCCTGCCCAGCGTGGCGATTAGGGCATATCCTTCCCAATGAAGCGAAGATCGGGCTCAGTGGCGTATTTCGGGAGGGTCCTACGTCCAGCAGTGGACTTACACAAGCTGATTATGATGATTCCTTATTTTCGATGTAGAGAGAGATATAGGTATGCATGGACGGACAACAGTGTGAAAAAGCTTTTTACAATCCTAACACTTTTTTAATTGACCAATAAATTAGGTCACTTCACCTTATCGACAGTTACACGTTTGTCACCACAGAAATATGAATAATAAGGTAGTCATAATATTTCTGTGTTTGTCACCAATAACTATATCCTTATAGTTATTGGTGACAAAAAAGTTATTGGGTTAGTAATATCATTAAAATATATTCTAGGTAATAAACTCGTTTATTTACAAAAACCGACCATTGGGTATATAGATGACACTTCTAAACGCACATTGATAATACCTCCATTATAACAAGTACCATAGATAAATACAATTTCAAAACACATTGGGTACATCGTTACACATTACACTTTTTAAACTTTTTTAAAATTTTTGAAATCGTAACGTTATTTTGCAGCACTAAAACACTCATCGTTTCTATTTTACTGTAGAAGTGAGACAAAAATACGTGTAGTGTGATAAATAATATAATTAAATTTAGCTAACGCACCATTTGAATCAGCACTATTATCATTGTTAAATCTTTTTTAATTTTTTGTATTTTGAATCGATTTATATTTATTTCCTTATTGGATTATTCATCAATTACATACTCGTCCTCTTCTTCTTTGCATTCATCTTTAAAGCGTATGTAACCTTTTGCACATTTAAACTCTGGATTGTCTGTCATTGCCACACGGTCATCGGTCTCTATTCGAGTCATAGTAGAGTCTTCAACTCTCTCTGTGGTACTTGGTAAGTCAGTACTTGCTTCATTCTTCTCATCTTCTAGGGTGGTCACATGATTCTGTCTTTGCGTTGAGTCTTCGCTATTGATGCCAGAATCATGGTTAATGCTTCGGAGTACATAGCATTCAATGCTAGCCGCAAACACCAAACACAGCAGAATGCACAAACTTTTAGAAGACATGTCTATATTTTTCATATATTATTTTTCTTCTTGGTTTGGCAAAGTGCCACTTTATTGGTTGAAGACTTGTTATGAAGTGAAGAAATTTAATGAATAATTGCCTTTTATACTACAACTGGATGATGTTAGTAATTTATTAAATCAATTTGTGGTTAATGATGACACAAGTTTTATGCTTTGTTTTTCCTTTTTTAGAACGGGCTGAAAGTATTACGCAATAAGCAATATATGATATATTTTCCCTGTGTGAATAATATAATTATGTATATTTATTTTTTATTAATACAAGTTTCAGATATAACTGATTTTTTTAAACATATATCTAGATACACCTACAGTGGACTTATTTAATACAGGACTTGCTAAAATTACTTGTGTGTCTAATGTGACTATTAAAAATATTAAACGTCTTTCGATTTGAAATGCACTTGTGAGATACAAATATATTATTTGACGCCATTTAAATAACTCTGACATCCATTTTAATCATTTACGCAAAAGGTTTTAAATTACTACTACTGGTTTATGTTGGTATCAAACCATTTTATCAATATTTGATTAGCAAGCATCTTTAGAGATTTTCCGAGAAACACTTCAAACTTGCAATGTAACTGAAACAACTCGCTCAGCATGTGGAGTTGGTTTCCTTAAAACATATATAAAATAGTATAATGGCTCATATTAAATTAAGGTTTATAGTAAAACAGACATGCACTAGTATAGGCAAATGATTATAATTATATTAAAGTGCTATAGATTTAGTGCAGACCACGCTTGAGAAAACGTAGTGTAGGACGCCTTCCGACGAGATGAAGCGGCGATCTGCGCAAGGTATCATGGCAGTCATTGAATGCGAAGAGCCGAAAATCGGGCTCAGTGGCGAGCATTAAAAGAGGCTAACACAGGCTGTTGCAGATGATGATGATGATACATTTAATATTATATCCCATAAAATGTGTGTACAGTAGATGATCTGAATGTTTGCCTTGTTTCATAATATTTGGTTTGTTGCCAACACAGATGTATGTGACATTGTTATCCGTAGCTATAATCGATTTAGTATTTCATTTAACCGGCTGGTTCCGTGTTACCTTCACGACTGTGAAATAGAGTAATTATTTAGGTTCTCTTAACTAAGAAATGGCATAATGTAGGTCTATGACATCTGCGGCAAATGTTGCACCTGAGATATTTTCACTGACTCAATTTAGAGACTGTCATCAAGTCTGTTACAGATAATTTCTACGATTTCATTTAGACATGAGATGTCAGGGAGCACAAATACCACTTCAATGCTCCCAGCTAACCTTACCTGCCCGTGGTGCATCCTGCTGACCAAGAAACGAGGCTCTGGCAACCGACAAATGGCGGTATAACCATTTCCAAATGATGGCGTAGCTAAATACTACAGGCCGGTGACAGGCAGCAGCGTCACCGGTTCGAGAAGCTACGTCCTGCGATCGCCAACCCGCCTGCCCAGCGTGGCGATTAGGGCATATTCCTCCCAAAGATGGAAACTCACACACAAAGCCAAGGGCCCAAAGCAGTGACTGGAAATTAAGGGCCGAATTCCTTTATTGTGCCCAAGGCAACTAGAACAGGTTCTAGGCCTATATAAGTCGTCAATCTGCCCAGCAATAATCGGAATATTGCCTTCCATGAATAGCCAAATTGTACGATGCGACTGATGACCATATGGTGCTGGCTCATATCTTGCAAAAAATTGTCATTGCCATTTAGCGTGAGAATGCAACCAGAATTTTGGGCACTTTCCCAGCCACAGGCTGTTTGGATAGATAGATAAATAAACATTATAATGAATACCTTAAACATTATAGGACATAAACAGTATCACAGGCAGTGTTATCGCTGAATCGCAATCTCTTTCAGGGTGAAGAGGAATAGTTAAACACACATTGCGGTATTTTGGTGATAAAAATAAAAAAACTTTTTCACTTTCACTCAACACTTTCTCTATTTTAATTACAAGATTGGTGGAACTTCCGATGAACTTTGTTTGAATTAAGCTAATAAGAAAATCGCAACTGTCTTTTTAGAAGTTTCCCCCGAACAATAAGTCTGGAAAATAGAACCTAAGATGCAAGCGGCAAATAGTTTCCTCAGACATTTCTTACTATTTACTTTCAGTAAGTTCTTACTTAAGCTTGGTTTAGAAATGAGCGGCAAACTTCCAATTAGTTGAAACAGGGCGACCTAGTTGTTAACCTACTTTCAAAAAGGAGGAGGTTCTCAATTCGTCTGTATGTTTTTTTTGTATGTTACGCGATAACTCCGTCAATTGTGAACCGATTCCAATGATACCTTTTTTTATTGGTAGAGTTCATTCCCATTGTGATTGTATTGAGATTTGATAAGTATCTCCAGAGATTTTATTGAGTCCCATTGTGTCCCATTGTGATTTTATTGAGATTTGATAAGTATCTCCAGAGATTTTATTGAGTCCCATTGTGTCCCATTGTGATTTTATTGAGATTTGATAAGTATCTCCAGAGATATTATGATAAACGTCTTAAACTCGCTAATGAAACTGACTCGCGCGGCATGGAAGTCGGTTGTTTTAGTTTTAAAACTATTTTAGTTATACAGAGTATTTTTACTTGGTGTAAATATGAAAATACTAAAATATATTACATTTTATGTTTATGTTATGAACACACAAAATATTTTATCAAAACAAAAATCTACAAATTGAAAAGAAACCGTATCAAAATAAACCAACAAAAATAAATATTCTCAGGGTATTTTTTTTGTCAGAGGGAAATTTGTAAATTTATCTTATGGTACTCTTTCATGTATTTAAGTTTGTAGCCGGGACAAATCAAAAAAGTGAATAAGGTTACTTACAGAACATGTAATTTCTAGGTATTTCTATAAAATTGTATTATTCAAAGTACGAGTACCTACCTGACTAACAATAATGACTAACGTCACAGTTTTACCGGCATGCAATAACGTTGTAGGAAGGACCTCAGAAAAATGACTAAAGTATTTATCTGAGGGAAGGACGACGCCCTTTGTTCGCTTTAACTATCCGAGTTTACACGAGGCGAAATTAGTAGTTTAACTGCCTAAAGATGTAATCTTCTATCGTTTCCACTTACTTTATGTAGTCTCGATCCTTTGAAACCAATACCATGTAGGTATCAGTTAAAAGTACTTGTATCGTTTCTTAATGATTTGCCACGGAAGAGCATTCAGGCTTGCATTATAGAGCGATACTAACTCGGCATGAGCAAACCAGCGAAACGCCCAGCCAGTGCGATGCCAATACGCTGTTGTGATTTGCTTACGATAGCTATGAAAATCATTGAAATGCGAGTGGCTTGCTATATAGCAGAAACTTTACAGAATCGGGCTCCTGGCGGAGTGAAGACATACGCAAAGCGACTGGCTAGGATTACTTATCACCGACTTCACAAAACAAAAATCAAATCAAAGTTCTCAATTCGATTGCTTTTTTATATTTGTTATCTCCATAGACGTAATATAAAAGGATGGTGCACTGCAGATGTTTCGACAAATTCAATTTAATCTCTAACAATAAGGTTGTAATTGCTTTGTGAAACAAAACGGCCCAAACGAAAGGCACCCGGGTGAGAGTGTGTCCTTGTCTAACAACCTGCTAGTGCTATATATGTTCTATACTATATGTATAGTATATATATAAGTTGTCCATACAAAAGAAAAGGACAAACACCTTTCAAGATCGGTCTCATAAGGGCCGTTTTACGCAGTCCAGTTATTAAATAGAAGGTATTTGGTTATCTCTGAAGTAAGAACTACGTTAATTATTAACCTATTTGGAAAATCCTTCGACCAAATCATCTCTAGGCGAGATAGTGATCAAATGTTATTCTTTTTAGGCTTTTGTGGTTGGCTCGGCGGTCAGCGTGTACAATCACGAGTGTGATGATGACGGTGATGGAGAATAAGTCAATAATACTGCAATGGAGTACCTTTATAACCGACGAAGTGACTCATGAACGCATTCATGATGGAATTTCAAAGCTACTAATTCAAATAATTGTAATTAATTCAGTAATAAGGATAATTGCTTCTTTACTGTAAAAATAATTTCAATTTTAACGTGTAATTAATTAAAATTATTCAATGAGTGGAATAATAACCTACCTATGAATTTGTTCATTATTATTAAACCCGTGTATATTATAATTAATGTATGTCTCTTGGCAGAGAATTTGCATTATTGTAATGGTGTATATATAGCAAATAATTTTTATTTTAAACAACTTCAAAAAAAACAGGTCATATGACAGGTCATAAACGCATGAGGTGGTGACACTAGAGGTGACAACCTCTAGTGTCACCACTTTCCATCAGGTCAGCCGTCTGTTTGTTTGCGCCTTACATGATGAAGTTTATATACATATAAGGTTACCCGATCTTTTGGCTATCTCCAGAGGTATAAAGTAAAACACCTCCGTAACTTACTGAGAATATCCTTTTTGTCAAGTGTGAAGTAGGTCCTATTTTACGTTCCCATTCTAGGCTTACCGGGCACCATTTTTGATCACATCGTCACATAGGTAACTAGGATACATAGGTATTATGATGATAAGTCGTCTACCGCAAGCCTTTCTGTTATTTATAGTGTTTAAATTGTATTTTCTGTACTGCACTCCATAGAAACTGAAACCCAAACGCTGCGCCGTCATCTACAAGTAGGTATTTATAAGTGCTTCAATTATGCACTTTCTGGAAGCATCCATATTATATTCCAGTATATTAACGTTAATACTTTGTAATACATTTTATAAACAATAATATTTTCCTGCATAACTAGTGCAATATTAATTACATTTCCAGCGAAATAAAACAATAATTAACGGTTCACATTTACATAATGTCCCGCAACGCATCAAACAAACATTATCTGATTCAATGCCTGATTTACATTGTTTAACTGATATTTGTTTCATTTGCATTTTCGCCAAATTCAAAATGTGGCGCTGTAGGAACTGTAGTATCTCCTTTTATGATACATCCATTAGAGTTATTCATAGTACATACTTTCAAATAATAGTACTTTTAAGGTACGACCACACCGCGGCGTCTTCCGTGCGCGATCTAGGTGGCGATCAGATAGCGCAGTGGTATTTGTACCGACTGGTTCACACCAAACGCGATCTACGGAACGCGCACGCGGATGCAGGGCGCCGCGGTGTGGTCGTACCTTTATATTAGTAAAATAGTGCTGAAGTAACGTTGGAAAACGCTTCAGTCATTGCTACGTAAAATCTTTGATAAGATGTAAGGAATACGACGTTTTGAACGGAATTTTATAAATTGAATTTTAAAATAGTCTTAAGTGTGATTATATAATACTTAAATTCATAATATCGTTTAAAAACTCAAAAAGAACCGACTTCAATGCCACGCTATTCATTTTCAGTACCAATTTTGAGATGTTTATCTCAATATCTCTGGAGATACTTATCAGACCTCGATAAAATTACCATGGTACTACACTCGGGATATCTCCTTTCAAACATAAAAATAATAATCAAAATCGGTTCATAAACGACGAAGTTCGCGGATGCGAACAAACATAAAAATATATATATATATATACGGTCGAATTGAGAAACCTCCTCCTTTTTTTGAAGTCGGTTAAAAATGTAAAACCACCCCGACTGATTTTTATATGTATAACTAGAAGTATCCCGCGGCTTCGCCCGCGTTAAAAACTTCTTTTATTTACTTAAAACTTTTCTTTTGTAAAAACGATTCTATCAATAAATACATCAAAAAGAATTAGCCAAATCGGTTCACCCGTTTTCATGTTATCGCGTGACTAAGGAAATTCGGGATTCATATTTATAAAACCCGAAAAACCCAAAGTTTCAGACTTTGTTGCCTACCCCATTTCGAAAAATCCTACAAACCGTACTTTATCTCATCTTGTTTCGCCATACAAACTATGATTTCCCGTTCCGTATCTGGGAGGAATTTTTAGAAAATCTTTTCTGAGCGGATACCTACGTCATAATAACTATCTGCATTCTAAATTTTAGCGCAATCCGAAACAATATTGATTTTTAGACTTTGTTACCCCAGTTTATCCTGTTAGGATGGCATTTTGAAAAAGTCTGAAACTCGTATTTACTTATTTATTTACAGAAGTACTTGTGTGAAATGTCGAATAAAATGACTATCCAAACCTTGAACCCCCGATTCATCCCCTTGAAGAGTGAATTTTGAAAAATTATTTCTTAAGCTATGTCAAAATAACTATTACCATGCCAAATTTCAGCGCAATCCGAAACAATATTGATTTAAGACTTTGTTACCCCTCTTCACCCTTGTAGGGGTGGAATTTTGAAAGAGCATGTAACACGTATTTACTTACTTAAGTACTTGTGTTAAGTTTCAAATATAAAAGACTATCTAATCTTGTTTCTCCATACAAACTTTGAACCCCCGTTTCATCCCCTTCAGGGGTGAATTTTGGAAAATACTTTCTCAGAGGGAACTAACTTCGTAATAACTATCTGCATGTCAAATTTCAGCGCAATCCGAAACAATATTGATTTTCGCACTTTGTTACCCCATTTCACCCTCTTAGGGGTGTAATTAAAAAAAAAACCTGAAACACGTATTTACTTATTTTTTTACTGGAGGACTTGTATGAAGTTTCGAATAGAAAAGACTATGTAATCTTATTTCTCCATACAAACTTTGAACCCCCGTTTCATCCCCTTCAGGGGTGAATTTTAGAAAATACTTTCTCAGAGGGAACTAACTTCGTAATAACTATCTGCATGCAAAATTTCAGCGCACTCCGAAACAATATTGATTATCACACTTTGTTACCCCCATTTCACCCTCTTAGGGGTGGATTTAAAAAAACTGAAACACGTACTTATTTATTTTTTTACTTGAGCACTTGTATGAAGTTTCGAATAGAAAAGACTATCTAATCTTGTTTCTCCATACAAACTTTGAACCCCGTTTCATCCCCTTCAGGGGTGAATTTTGAAAAATCCTTTTTCAGAGGTAACTAACGTTGTAATAAATATCTACATGCCAAATTTCAGCGCAATCCGAAAACATATTGATTTTCACACTTTGTTACCCCATTTCACCCTCTTAGGGGTGGAATTTCAAAAAAACCTGAAAAACCAATTTACTTATTTTTGTACTGAAGCACTTGTGTGAAGTTTCGGATAGAAAAGACTATCTTATCTTGTTTCTCCATACAAACTTTGAACCCCCATTTCATCCCCTTAAGGGGTGAATTTTGAAAAATCCTTTCTTAGTACACCCTTACGTACTAAGACAAATATACCCTCCAAATTTCAAGTCTCTACGACCAGCGTTTTAGGCTGTGCGTTGTCTGTCAGTGAGTCAGTCAGTATGTCAGGACAAAGATTCTTATAGTATTAGATTTGTTCATTGTGACCATTATACGATATCTCAGACGAGGGGTTGAGAGTATTCTGCAGATTTAAGGAGATGTCTTGTCTCAGCATTAGATCAAGTTTACCATATTATATTCTTGCAATATCATTATGTCCTACCATCTTTATGCAGATGATTTACAAATCTATACTTGGTCAATCATACAGAATTTACTTGCAGCTATAAACACCATAAATATAGACCTTAAACGAATATCTGATTGGAGCTGCTCGTATGGTCTTAGAATAAATCAGATGAAAAGACAAATTATAATCAAAGGAAACTCGAAGATGATCTCAAAAATCGACTGGTTTCATCTGCCTCAGATTATTTTTGACGGTAATATTATTAAAATCAGTGACCCAGTTAAAAACTTAGGATTGTTAATTGATAAACACCTTTCGTGGGTACCACAATTGTCTGAAACGAGTCGCAAGATCTTTGCGTCTGCCTCTTCTTTCAGAAGACTGCGAAATTTTCTACCAACTACCACTAAAATTGCGCTGGCATAAACTCTTCTTCTTCCAATATTAGACTATGCTGATGCCGCATATCTAGAAATTACCGCAGAACAGCTTAATAGGCTTGAACGTTTAAAAAATGTATGTATACGGTTCATATTTGGTTTAAGGAAATATGACCATGTTTCTGCATTTCGAAAAAAAACTGGAATGGTTGCCAATCCGTCTCCGCCGATTGCTCATATTCTCACTCTTCTTTATACTATCCTTTTTATTCCCTCCTCTCCTTTCTATCTCAAACAACGGTTCACCTACCAATATCTCTCACATTCTTTCTCCTTGCGCTCATCTGAAACTCTTGAACTTCAAATGCCTCTTCACTCTTCCCAATACTATGATAAATCCTTCACTGTACAAGCTTTACGTTTATGGAATTATCTGCCTTTAGATATCAGACGTGCAAAATCTTTGCCTAAATTTAAAAATATGGTGAAGAATTATTTTCTATCCACTATCAAATAAAAGCTATCGATTTGTCTTATTTTCCGTTAAGTAATTTTATACCTATATGTATTAGTATATTTGTTGTTGTATTATACTTATATATGTAGTAGAATCCGAATTAGATTGTAAGTAGGCATTTAGTAAAATATGAAGTAGATATCTTTTTTATTGTGCACCGCCGTCCATTCTTTATTTTTATTCCTGATCATCCTAAGGTTGCCTGGAAGAGATCGCTCTTAGCGATAAGACCGCCGATTGTATTACCATTGTATTGTTATATTACTTTAAGTTTTGTTATTTTGGTGATAAATAAAGAGTGATTGTATTGTATTGTATCATCGATGTAACAGGATACTGAATTTCAAATGAATTCATTTGATTTGACTAATTTAAACTACGCTAAACAGACGGCAGCAGTGTGACAGGTAATTAGTGCGCAGAATCGCCATTTTGATTTTTTTGACGTCCGCGGTCAAAGGACTACGAGTTTACGATAGTTGCTATCGTAGTCTTTTCAACCAAAAAAGAGCTGATAATACTTAAACGGATGAACGGATTTTCATGAAACAAAGCTAAGAACACTCTCGATGAAGACACCTATCAAACAATCAAAACTAAATGAAAATCAGTTCATCCGTTTGGGCACTACGATGTACCGACTATCATACTCACTACTATACATTTACACCACTCAGTCACTCACGACGAGTGGTCGGGTCGTAGCGATCTTGCTGCGTAAACTCCCGAGGAAGTGCATGATACATGCACGAAACCTAGGTCGAGACTAGCGACGTAATACCCTCGCTGGTCGAGAGAGTGGACAACAAATAGTAGTGAGTAGTCGATACTTTTACAATCATGATTCAAACTCACTATAACTATAATGGTGATATGTTGGTGGTATGGTGTTAAATTCTCGCTGTACGTAACTTACAATGCACTTGGCTGGTTTTATTTATTTCAATCTCTTATTAACCCACACAGCTAACAAAAATAATGAACACTATTTTGCGGCTATTCAATTTACAAAGATTAATTAAATATTTACACGTCGTCAGGTTACTCGTACCTATACCCTTCATCTAAGTATAGTTTATACCGAAAGTTTATAATTTTTTCCGTTTGTCCAATATAAAGAGCTTAAAAGTTGAAACTTTTACTAGTTTAAACTTCAAAATAACCCGAGGATGCCTCGTGTATAGAGGCGTAACACGTGTCGACAAACAATAATGGGTCTGTCGTCGTTCCAGCAAGCTGCTTCACCTCGTCGTTTAGTTCTGGACTTAATATAACCAACGTCTCCTAAGACTGAACAAATTAGCGGAATATCTTAATTACTTAATCAAATATTTATGTACCATGTGAGGGGTTAAACTAAACAGACGTGACCAACCCGTTCTCTCCAGCAATAAAGAATGCATATTCTCACATCCTACATATTCCAAGAACAAAAACAAACAAATAAAAAGAGTAAACTTTGTGTTTTGTGCGTGTTGATGCGTTGCTTACGATTCCATTAAATGGATTACATTCTTGGCTCACTCCGCGAGATACGGTAGAGAACAACATACGCATCTACAAGACGACGTGTGCACATAAAGTCAGTAGCACACCTTGTACTTAGCTCAATTACTCGTACGTTCATGTAATTGAAAACTGACAGATATCCGGTGATGATCTTATTCATTAACGCATATGCCTCCGCGTCTGGACAAAATTCTTTACAATTGATGCCACTGAACACTTGTCGAGGCTTCTCTCGTCCAGCTCATGCCAGCTAGCTTGCGAAGATCATCGCTCCACCTAGTCTAAGGGCGCCATAAGCTACGCTTGCAAATGCGTAGTGGAGACTACGGATTTGCAAGCGTAGAGACTCAAGCGTAGCGTGGAGACTCAAGAGCTTGTCTACCCCATCGACTTTCAGTTATTTTACTAATATGAACGATACTTCAGTTTACTAATTTGGTAAGCTACGACGATAAACTCATTTGACTTCAATTGTATTAGTAGGTCTGGCTCTCAGAAGGACGCCAAAAATGCCTGAAATTTTCGGAGTTGTTGCGACAATTTAACTAATATAAGTGTATACTATGACTGTAAATCACAAAAAGTTGCTATTAACACTTGTTGTTCTTGAGATGTATAATTACCTACCATATTTTTATTATTTTCGTAATACTATTTACTTATGTATACTAAAAACATGGTAACTATACCTACCGACCATGAAACTTAAAAACAAAATAATTAAATTTTTCCTGATTTTATGTTCATTTCATTCTGGCAAAATTGAGATATATAATATATATATCAGCATATCTCATATATATATTATATATATGAGATATGCTGAAGCATTAGACAGTAAAACTCATTTTGATGGTTTGTTTACTGGACATGATACATGAAGCAAAGATACTTTATTTTTTATATGAACACTGACTTGTGACGTATCACCCACGTTCACACGCAAATCGTTAATAAAAAAAAAAACAATTTACGACTACATCCAAACTTTCGTGTTTTCGTCATATGTGACAAAGCGGAAAAAGCACGTTTAAATATAAACAGTTTTTTCATGTGTTGCTAATGTTCCTTGGAATGTAGAGCGGTGCCACAGATTAACTAGTAGTTTGTATACAAAACTGTGACGTTGCAAACGAAAATAACAATTGTCTCTATAGGCGGGCAACTGAAACTCTATCTATAAGTCTACGACGTAGTATTGTATTTTTAGTTATTATCGATGTTAAATTATATGATGTACTTTTTTATACGAGTTATGCAAGCGTTTGACTGTTATATCACCTGATGTTTAGTGACGATGTGATCGATGATGTAACACGCTTGCCTAGAAAATACCTGTTCACTCACCGAAATGTATCTGATAAAAGACCGATATACTGCAGGGCTAACATGGCAAGGGGACTATTTTGTCTTTCCACCTATCCGTGTTTTGTTTGGTGGAGAAGGCAAATTATAAGTAAAGTTTTTCGACAATTATAAACGCCCGCTGACTTTTAATCAATTATTTTTTTAAGTAAGTTAGTAAGTAGGTAAGTAAGTTAATGTAAACTGTAATGATTTCTTCCGAATGATTAACTTACGTAATAAGTAGTCATAGATGGCGCAACCAAAAATTGCACAATAAACACCAATGCACAATAAAAGTTAACAAATGCAATCCACTAATTTCGTCGTATCGATGGATTGAACCGTGGCTTAATTGGCAGAGCACCTGGACGTGTAATCCGGGGGGTGCGGGTTCGAGTCCCGTCGGTACGATGAAATTTTGGATTGTGTTTAACAATTTACAAAAATATAAAGTGTGTGACACTTCAAAGAAACATAATAAAGAACTAGTGTTAGATAAAACAGAGGTACTTAGAGCCTTGCATCATTGTATTTTTCTATGGGAAAATAGAAATGCGCATTTCACAGTAGGCCCTCCAGTGCAGGAATAACATCTGTGTTCCGGCAGCTTGCAGTGAAAAAATATATAAGTATACAATCATAAAAAACAATATCCATAGGTCATTGCTAGTTCGTTATTAACAAATTCTAATAACCTAATCTTAATGACGCAAATCCGGTTTATTTTTACAAAGGTTTTCCCATTAGCAGTCTGTCTACATACCAAAGACTGAAGGAAACATAATATAAGGTATCATCAAAGTAGCTGTTTTTATTACCCGACTACAGCGCAACAGAGGAAAATCTTATGATTTTAACACTATTTATATGCACTTAGAAGCAAAGAATTATGCATATAATATAATAATACCATGGGTAGAAATAATGATAACTTAGCATAATGGAATCTTAAGCTTAAGTTTACTTGTTACTTTACCAATTTATACCAAGCTTATTCAATTATTTTAATTCAACAGTTCGGGAAGGCACTGCTTTTTCCAAAACACAGTTTTTAACTAAAGCAAAAATCTGGGGTTGCATTCGTAAAATGTGATCATTTATTTTGTGGGAAACAAAGCAAATTGTATATTCATTTATTTGGTGAAACAAATTTAACCGTCATATTTTGTATACCGTTCAAGCATGTACATTTTAAAACAATCGGTAATTATGATAAAAAAAATCTATATATATAAAATCCAAAGTCCTGACTGACTGACTAAGATATCAACGCACAGCCCAAACCACTAGTCGTAGATACATGGAATTTGGAGGGTGTGTTCTATGTGAAGTGTAGGTATCCACCATGAAAGAGTTTTTCGAAATTCCACTGTTGTCTTGCGATCTGCGGGCGCGATCTCAGTACATTTCAATTGTTTTCTGATTGCGTTTGGTGTGAACCAGTCGGTACAAATACTACTGCGCTATATAACTCGCCGCCTAGATCGCACACGCAGGACGCTGCGGTGTATCCGTACTTTAAGATGGTAAAATGGAGGGTTGAACTCTCTATTCTCTGCGTCAATTGTCTTGAAAGTTGGTACACAATATACTCTTTAATTAAAATAATGAGTTACTTGTATCACAGTTTTTCCACAATCATCCCCCACGCGTTTGTTTAACTAATATAATATTAACGTACTGCCTAAACCACTGGTTTTAAAGATATGATACATGAAAGGTGTGTTCTTTGTGAAGTGAACCGGCAGGTTGAATTTTCTGTGAAATTTTTATTGAATTTTTATTAATTTATTAATTTAATTTGTTTCCTGTAGGCCGCGCGAGCGAAGCCACGGGCAGATGCTAGTTGTTTATGTAATAGGTAAAACTAAATACAATATATCACGTGATGTTATATTGGTATAGCTTACTTAGGTGATGAGCTAAAACCGTATTTATCTGAAAATGATTGACAAATCAGTTCCTGACACTGGACAGCGCAGGACAACTAAATCTAATATCCTGACATAAAAAAAAAATCGCCCGTTCGAGTGTAATGCCCTTACCATCGATATTTTCCAGTCCAATATCTTATTACACTATTCGCCGTAATTTCGAGTTCTAAAAAACGACCACGGAGTGAGTTATGAGAGTACTAACGTCGCAAAAACTCGAGCCCTTCACCTTCAGACGTAACATTTAACAGGTCAACCCTCCACCCTCCACGACCCTATCTAGCCACCTTCTACCCCTGCGTTAAAACCTTTTTTGTTTGAATCGAGCTATCTGCGTACAAGTGTTCTTCAATTTCTAATCCAAATTGTAGATTAAACATTGTGTTTTAGCGTTTTAAGGTTGAAACTTGAGAGGCAAGAGCTTGTCTTACCAATATTAAACATTTTAGATTTATAGCTATAGTAAGTTTGAATTATGATTATATAAATACCGACTATTTATAAATATATTATATTATTTTATTATTTCGACCAATTGATTCGATTGAAACGTCGAGTAAATAAGATTTATGTTTTAGGCGCGATAAGTCCCGTATTTTAATATTTATAACTATGTGTTCAAATCGCGAAAGTTTAAATTATATTACTATTTGCTATCGACTTCCTCGATAGTTTACGCAGCAAGATCGTCGGTCAGTGGTCGTCGCTATTTTACTGCGTAAACTCCCGTAGAAATGCATCGGACAAGCACAAAACCTAGGTCGATACAGTCAACAACAAATATTAGGTAGTGAATATAATAGTCAGTCCTTTTATGATCAATATTAAAAATGATACATTTTGTATGTATGTGTGCTTGTTTCTCAATTATACAATAAGGGCTGAACGAATTCGGATAAAATTGACACACAGATAGGTTATCATTATCAGCCTGTGTTAGTCCGCTGCTGGACATAGGCCTCTTCTATAGCACGCAACTGAGCTCTATCTTCAGTTGTTCTTTTTCAACCGCTACCAGTCATCCTTTGAATAAAGTCAATCTAACTAGCTGGGGGCGTACTACGCTGCGTTTGGCGAGTCGTGGTCAGGGGCCTTATTCAGTATGACCAATGAGATAACGCGTTCCTTAACGCGCCACGTTACGTTATTGAAAAATTGTATTCTGCATGCCACAGGATAGGTAAATAATACAAAACGCGCGTGTTACACGTCCTCATGTGTCACGATATCTCAAAACGCGCTCATACCCTTATCTTACCTATTACCGAACTTGAAATTGCCATAGAGAATACCATAACGCGGAGATAACGTAACACGGCACGGTAAGACTTTAAAATGGTCATACTGAATAAGGCCCCAGGTCTCCACTCAAGATAGTTTAATTTCGTTGGGTGCAACCTGTATTATAAAACTAGATCACATATTATGTGCATTCTAAGCCAGATCTAGTTTTTGATATTATCATACACCGGGATTAAAACCATCCTTTTATGCTTGTCCTTCTAATAAATGTTCAAAGATCAGTCGGGGGTGGTTTTAAATTAATTTTTTCGTAATATTAACTTAGGTTAATACAGACGTTACTTTGCGGAAAGCCATGAGTAATTAACACTTAGTTGAGAATTCAATGTTTATTTATTTACAGCGCTTTATCAAGGGATGTTTACTGTAAACTACAGGAAATAAGATCGTTTAAAAACTTAAAATAACCGACTTCAATGCCGCGATATTAATTTTCAGTACCAATTTTGAGGTTTTTCTTCATATCTCTGGAGATACTTATCAGACCTAGATAAAATTACCATGGTACTACACTTGGGATATCTCCTTTCCAACAAAAAATAATAATCAAATTCGGTTCATTAACGACGAAGTTACTTCTCCGTCGTGCCAGCATGCTACCCTTTTCGTTACAGTTGCATGCCTGCATATCCGCAGGTGTTAGGAGAATATTATATCGATGTTCCGCTTAACTTCCCACCAAAAATTTTTTTTTGTTAGTGTATATTTTGGATCTATGTAGGGTTTTGTTTTTAAGTTTATCTATAAAGTTGTATTTTTTTAAAAACGTAATTTTATACAAAAACCGAGCAAAATACGGTCACCTTGGTACTTTTATGTTACGCAACATTGCATATGCCTGGCATCTATTGAAATATAAAAAGTATCAAACAAATTGCTGAACCAATCCTGTTCATAGTCTGTCAATAGAGTACTTTGCAAGGTGTAGAGATGTAGACGTAAACAATGCGTCAGTGAAATAATCTATTGACGTAAATGGAGTGGAACGTACCATAACATGAGCAATATATGGAAGCATGCACCGAACATCAAGTGTTTTCTTTTTTATTTGCCACAATTTTCGTCCATATATCAAATATATTATTTAAACTATAAAAATATGTCAACGTACGTGTACGTTAAGATACATTATTTGGTAATATTTTTATTTTTTATAAAATTCAATTTTTAGGGTTCCGTAGTCCTGACAAGGAACCCTTATAGTTTCGTCATGTCCGTCTGTCTGTCTGTCTGTCCGAGGTTTTGCTAAGAGACCGTTAATACTAGAAAGCTGTAATTTTATGTGGGTATGTATATAAATTACGCCGACAGTGCTGAAATAAAATTGTGAAAAATATTTTTTTTTAGGGTAGCTCCCCTATATGAGAAGTGGGTATGTTTTTTTTTCATCGCCTTTTTTACCCCATCTAGTGTGGGGTATCGTTGAATAGGTCTTTTAAAATGATTTAAGGGTTGCTAATACCATTTTTCGATTGAATGCTCCATTTACGAAATATTATGCAAATTTTTGTTCCAGTAGGGCGTACCCCCCCCCCCCCTCTAAAAGTTAAACTGCTGGCTTGAAAAATCTGGAAAAATTCGTGATAATAGTGCATTTCATGACCTTAAAAGGAAAATTATAGCGGTTAAGATAACTTTATTAGTTTAGCAGTAATAGTCGTTGAACTTGGGTGTTGGATAATTTTGTACCAAATACAAAATCCGTTGAATAAATCCTTTAAGTGGACAAAGACGGAGTACCTAGTTGCTTGTGTATAACGGGTAAAGACTTGCATTGAATAACAAGCTACTACGGAACCCTACACTGTGCGTGGCCCGACACGCACTTGGCCGGTTATTTGTATTCAAATTTAAGTATTATAGGTACGTACATATACTCGTATAGTTCGTTTAATTGGTCAGTGCTCCCAAAAAGATCTGAAATTCATAATCACCGATACCGATTACATTTCATTAGGCCTTTTCTACACACTTATGTCAATTATCGCCAATCGCCATCTAGGAGGCAAATTTAAAAAAAATCTCTAGCAACGCCTTACATTTTTACACATGTGCATAATTTTACATTGAATTTGAATGCCTACATATATTTAAATCATTACTTATATAGGTACTGTTCAATCTGAACCAATGTGTTCAATTTTCGTGTTAATCGCACCAACGGTAAAGACTTGACGCTCGATTTAATCCACATTTAAATAATCGCAATTTAACGTTATTGCACACCTGGAGCCAAAGCGAAGGTGTATAAATAATGAGAGTAATTTTCACATACTTTGTGGTGCTTTATAAAAGCGTTGGTTTAATGAAATGATCTTACATGACCCCTGGTTACCCCTTTGAATACGTTAATGTTTAATTGTCAGACATATATCGCCGTATTCATGAAGATTTTGACGAACACATAGCGGTGGATTTAACACAAGTTGTGCCAATAATTTATTGGTTTGAATCACACTATGCGTTTTGTTTTTATGTCGAGAGCACGGCTAGGCAAACGTAGTGTATGACGCCCTCCAGCTGTGTGGAGCGATGATCTAGGCAAGCTGGCTGGCAGCGGTTGAAAACGAATAGCTGGAGATCAAGCTCAGTGGCGTGCCATTGGAGAGGCCTATGTCCAGCAGTGGACGGAAATTGGCTGATAATGATGATGATGATTACATATTATATATATATATATATATACAGACAAAAGATTCCCAGGTAACATTCACTCATTAATGGCACTTACAAAATTTTAATAAATGTATAACTCTATTTACAATAAAAAACTATGACTAAATGTAACTATACAAACTATATGCTAATTATTACATTTATATTATTATATCAGCTATAAGCATCGCTTTAAAATATTATTTTATTATATTGTCATGCTAGAGCAGTATATACGGGACAAAATTAAAAACGGCCATAGAATAAAAATGTAATAACTTCACCTGAAAGACGCAGTGTCTTACTTTATTAAAGTTTTCATGCAAAGTGATAAAAATGACGGGCTTCGTTATGAGCGCGGCCGGCTTTGTCTTTATTTTGCTATAATTTTTAATGAAAACACCTTTTAGGTGCTTACCTGTGTATGGGGGTGACTGGTGTATATTTTTGTGGAAAATGTATACTTTTATTTCGATATTTGGAAACAAACAATTTTTGAAGTGAAAATTTCTTTTGGCGCGCTGAGCACTTTATTTTGTTGGGTATTGAATGAGACTGAGTCGTAACGGTCGGCTTAAGTAAGTTCCTAACAAATCCGTTAAAACACGTAGGTGTATTACTTTTAGTTTTAACTTTGACGTGCAGTACGACTGATAGTATGCTTTTATTTAGAGTCCGGACATGACACGGTAATATTATAATATAGTATTGTGACTCGGCGTGTCCTTGAGATCAAAAGCTAATGCCGCGCGGCCGCCGGCGGCACCGAGTACACGCGCGATAGGGCTGCCCGCCTACAGTATTTTAATCTACCTACTTGACGATTTTTCTAGTTTTTTGTGATTGTAATATTATATTTTTTATTTAATAAAATGAAATTAGTTGTGAAAATATAAAAATACATATTTTATATATTTCCATATTTTACTCGAAAAGTAAATTACAATGTAAATCTTATTACGTAGGTACCTGCCGTTTATTACTCTCCTTATAACTTTATAATGCAATTTCATCGAATTCAATAATATACGTAAGTAGCTCAATACATAAGTAAGTAGATAGTCTAGCCTTGGAATCTACCTAAATACTAGTCCATTTTTAACACGAGCGTAGACTATAAGTCACTCGTGCGTCACTTTTTTCACTCTATCCATTTATTTATATATATATCTTGAGGTATTCCTGTAGAGGAAAAAGTGAAATATCCACCTTAAAAAAATTACGTATTAGTAGGTATATAAACATTATTTTATACTCTTAGCGTTCGGAGCTTTCAGGTAATTTAAAAAATGTTATCTCTGGGTGCGTCATTGAAGAATTGAAGCACACATAAACAGCAAAATATGGTCTATAATTCCTTTGTGCCATATTAAATATAATATTTATATATATTCTCAATCAATCAAATATTCACAATACGCACGCTTACTGTTTAAACCGTTATTACACGACTGTACCTTCACACGGTTCGTTCGTCACTGCGGCGCAACCACATTTATCGTGAGCTGTGTACCGAGTGTGTACCGAACTCGAGGCGCGTAGGCATGACGCGCTTTCCAACCGTTAGTATGGAGTCAGAATACTGTTTATTATATTACCATGGATATGATTTGATATTCTGCATTTGAATCTTAGACCGGGCGCGCACTAGCAGCCAGGTCGCAGCGGCTAGTTCGCAGTGGCCAGCGAGATACAGATACACACATTAGTATAATGTATGTATCTCGCTGGCCTCTACAACCTGACCGCTAGTGCGCGCCCGGTCTTTAAACTAGCTTTTTAGGTGATTCTGAATATAAAATTATTATACGAAAACCTAATGAAGTAAAGATCGTAAAGATAAGGTAATGAGACGGTGCATCATCATTTCGGTATGCCTCAGGGAGCAGGCTCGTTTAATTATTAACGTTAGTATTTATAGGCGGATAATATTGAAACATTAACAGTGAAATCTTGTTCAGTTCTTAGAACGTTACGCACGCTACAGAGATAATGTTGTAACTGTCTTCTGCGACAGCAGACATCAATCATATCTCGTCCAGCTCTTGGCAACGGCTGCAGAATCATTAATAAATGGACCCGGACCTCTTCAGGTTTCCACGAGCAATTTACAAAATGGATTCATGAAACATTATCATTAATTCTTTTGAAGCATACAAACCTGTGATTTTTTTGTTTGTAGAATTCCTAAACTTAAGTATAAAAGAACTTACAAGATTGATATTTTAACAAAATATTAAGTAAGACAAAGATAATTTAAGATTTTACGTTTACGTTTAACGTTTACAAAACGAAAACACCGACTTCACATGCCGCGATAGTGAAAATATCCACTAGTCATAACTACTAGTCTTTGGTCTTCAAGGTATCAAATTTGTTTATATTGTTTATCTCCATATCTCCGAATATAATTGTAATATCTCGATAAAATTTGAAGTAGACTAAACGGGAGGTATAATATCTCAAACAAAAAAAGATTTTTTCAAATCGGTAAAGATTTTCCGGAATTCTGAGGTAACAAACAAAAAAAAATAGTCGAATTGAGAACCTCCTCCTTTTTTATGAAGTCGATTAAAAAGAAGCCGTTCCTATTTATACATAATAAATAGGTACGGGTTACAGTTAAAAAAAACAACTTACTCTATTTTAATTTAGCCTAGTCGTAAAAGACGACAACAATTCCTGAATTCTCCATTACCGTTCGACAATATCGACATACAAATATGCGGAGAGTTCGAGCTCCTTCATACAACTATCCTAACTTTGGGCATAAAACAACAATTTTACTGCCAGCACTGTACGGCCAACGTGACTGAACTTTTCATTTTATTGACTCCATAGCTTATTGGAGCAAATCGAGATAGCGGTTTGGGAATCGTGCATCTCTGATGTGGTGTTTTGAATTATAGGAAGAAAAACAATAACTCGTAACTGTGCTAGTACTTCTACGGGTTTTAGCATCATTTTATTGCCCAGATTAAATGTCGCTTAAGGTACGGCCACACCGCGGCGTCCTGCGTTCTGCGGGCGCGATCTCAGTACTTTTCAATTGTTTTCTGATCGCGTTTGGTGTGATACAAATACTACTAATACTAAATACTACTGCGCTATCTGATCGCCGCCTAGATCGCGCACGCAGGACGCTGCGGTGTGTCCGTACCTATATGGTTTATATAATTGAGCGCTATACTGAAGCTAAATGCTTACATTAAAAACTAATATTCTAAGGTGTATTATGTAAGTTCTATTCGTTGCTGCTACCTCAGTAACTATAACTAAGTTAGGTGAAGGGTATGTTAAAATACGTGTTATACAGTTTAATTAACAATAATTACAGTCTAAGAGAGACACTTTTCCTACTCTTCCGGACGTTTACGAGGCACTTAACAGTTGACTATCCTTCCGTACCTCGCTCTTGATGGTGTCCGTTTAACTTAACGTTACCGTTTAGCGATCGCACTAAACCACCGACGCTTTATTTATTTCCACACGTGCACATATTGTGCTTCGGAATTTCCGTCTGATTCAATTTTATTAATGGACTTGGACGTTTGCCCCACTGACTGAACGCCGAGCGTTATATTCGCCGAGACGTATCTCGTTGCGGAATCCGATGTCCGATTTCATTACTTACGCACTGAGGATTAGGTTTAGATTCGACCGCACGCATGGCCGCACCAGCGACCGCTGTAAAGCGAACCGCCGGAGACTGCATTGAGTCAGACCGCCGCGATGTCAACAAGGCCGACCCGCTTACTGATATTGCTTTTAGACTAATTTACTTTACGATTGACGTTAATGACCGACATCGATGTATTTTTGTTTTTGCGTCGAACGGACATGTGGTGGTATCTGAAAGGTGGATATCGGCACAGTGTAATTTTATATATTTTGTTCCCTTTGTTCTGCGTAAGCTTAACGCGGTTGTTTGTTTCAGAATGTGTTGGTGACCGCGCTGGAGTAGCGGCGACGCGGGCGGCGTGATGGCCGCAGTCAATTCGGTAAGCTCGCACGATTATTCTTCCCCAACTCAACATGCTCGCAATAAATATGTCGTTATGTCATCTGGTGAACGAGCAATGAAATCAATTCGAGCGAAGCGAAACTGCCACTCCACAAATCCAGGCTTTACATTAATGGAGCATAATTCAATGTTATTACAAGGTGCCGTCGCGTCTTCTCATTAACAAGATTCAATCCCTCGCGAAAATCTGGCTCATTATGTACACTAATTGGCATTGCCTGCTCAGCACGTCTCTTGTGATGTGTTCCTAAATTGATATTCAATTCGAAATTTATTCGCGTAGAATTAATTAGATACAAAAATTAAGTAAGACACTATTTAATTAGTTTATAGCTCACTACCGCTGCGATATTAGATTTTAAGGCATCTTTAGATAATAATACCTTCGAGGGTACCTCTGTTTTATCTGCTATATATATTTTTCTCGGTCATAAGGCCCGTTTGGCGCTTAACGGCCAGCCATTGAGGTACGTTACAGCCGGTTGGCTCATCACTGTTCAGGCATAACGTGCCCAGGTTATGTAGACCTCCGCGCGTTTAAAATAGGCTTCGTTTTAAAACGATTTTTGAACTGTTTCTAGAGAGGCAAGGGGTGTCTGTATTGGCTGGTGGCAGAATAATGGAGTTAGGTTCGGGCGGCTTCGCTATGGACGCCTTCCAAATCACATCGCATTTGAATAGCGACTGCAGTTCGGATATAGCCAGTTAATGACTTTTATCTATTTCTGAATAATCTTATACAAGGACGTGTTTTGAATTCCGATGAAAAGAGATTTTCACGTTCATGGGGAACGTTTATAGGCTTGCGTTTCAATACTATTGCTTTATCAGAACTTTAAACTAGACGTAACGTAAGGCTAGGAAAAGTAAACTTACAGGCTTAAGATCTTTGTTAGGCCACTGAATTTTTAGGAAAGAAACTTGAACTGCATTCACTCGTAACACACTCCTTATCTCTACCGCTAGTTAAGAATAAAGATCGCAACAACAAAATATCTACAAACTAACTCCTATTTTAATAGCACACATTGTAGTAAATAAAATTAGAGATTTTTTTACATTGTACATACATTGTACAGCTGTAGGATGAAACCGCGTTATTTAAATAACTCATTATGAAATGTATTTAAAAGGTTTATAACCGCTTCATACAAACAAATATGTCTTACCACTTTAAGCATATACAGAACAGAAGTCCAAAACTGCAACAAAGACTTGCTGCAACGCGACGATAGGCAACTTAGGCAAGCCAACCGTTATCCAACTTCTAGAAAAATGTCCTACTCTATTTCTAGAAAATCAAAAAAGTCTTGGACTTTGATCAGTTTCAATTTTATTTAAGTCACTTTTCTACTTCGATCTGTTTAGCTTCTGAATATTGATGCTCCTTTTATTTTAATTGATAGTTCTAGATTGAGATTCATTGAAGATTATTTTCTTTTTGATACTTGTTCTTTTGCAATCACCTTAGTCTTAAGTATGTCTATTGCAAGATTTGTTCTCGATCTGATAGTCGTAAGTTTACCTACTGTTTTTATATTTAGTCTACTTTTGTGTTCGGAAGCAATGATCGTAAATGTCAGTGCAAATGTTGTTTCGTTTACTGCTTTTCTCAATAATCCTGAGTCGGATCACGTTCCTATTTTTATGATTAGCGGAGTTTTATTTGAAATCGTACGGAAAAATTTAGATATTGGGTGAAGGATTTTAATTTGTTTTTAAGAAAAATATAAGCTTTGTGCTGTGATGATTTATTCTAGCTTAATTGTATTAGTGGTAGCGTTGCTATATATTTTATATTGCTGTTAACTAGTATATAGTTCTTATGTGTATATTGGGAAAATACGAAACATTTTTGATTAGAATTTCTGAGATCTTCTTCTACATAGAGATGATACTCTACCTATCGTCATGAGCGTCGAATAGTGGCAGATGCAACTTTATAGCTATACTTATACATTATCATTATTATATCAGTCGGTGTCAGTCCACTGCTGGACGTAGGCCTCTCCCGAGACGTGCTACTGAACCTGATCTTCGGCTCTTATTTTCACGTCAATGCCCACTGCTTTACGTATGTCATCGCTCCACCTAGTCACAGGGCGTCCTACGCTATTTGCCTCTACGGTTATCGGTCTTGCGACAGATGTGATCAGCCCACTGCCACTTACAGTTTGCTCATTTATTGTACTCATTAATATTTCCCTCTAAACGTATGTTCTTAGAACACTTACCTACGCACTTTTGTATAAATGTCTGGTCTGGGTAAAATCTACTGTAGAGTACCAGACCAATATCTTCTTCTAATACTATAAGAATCTTTGTCCTGACATACTGACTGACTGACTGACAGACTTACTGAATGACTGACTGACTGACTGACAGACAACGCACAGCCTAAACCGCTGGTCGTAGAAACTTGAAATTTGGAGGGTATATTTGTCTTAGTACGGAGGGGTGTACTAAGAAAGGATTTTCCAAAATTCACCCCTTAAAGGGATGAGATGGGGGTTCAAAGTTTGTATCGAGAAACAAGATTAGATAGTCTTTTCTATCCGAAACTTCACACAAGTGCTTCAGTAACAAAATAAGTAAATACGTGTTTCTGTTTTTTTTAAATTCACCCCTAAGAGGGTGAAATGGGGTAACAAAAGTGTGAAAATCAATATTGTTTCGGATTGCGCTGAAATTTGGCATGCAGATAGTTATTACGACGTTAGTTCCCTCTGAGAAAGGATTTTCCAAAATTTACCCCTGAAGGGGATGAAACAGGAGTTCAAAGTTTGTATGGAGAGACAAGATTAGATGGTATTTTCTATTCGGAACTTCATACAAGTGCTCCAGTAAAAAAAAAACTAAATACGTGTTTCAGGTTTTTTTTTAATTACACCCCTAAGAGGGTGAAATGGGGTAACAAAAGTGTGAAAATCAATATTGTTTCGGATTGCGCTGAAATTTGGCATGCAGAAAGTTATTACAAAGTTAGTTGCCTCTGAGAAAGTATTTTCCAAAATTCTCCCCTGAAGGGGATGAAACGGGGGTCCTAAGTTTGTATGGAGAAACAAGATTAGATAGTCTTTTATATTTGAATTTTAACACAAGTACTTAAGTAAGTAAATACGTGTTTTAGGCTCTTTCGAAATTGCACCCCTAAAAGGGTGAAGTGGGGTAGCAAAGTCTGAAATCAATATTGATTCGGATTGCGCTGAAATTTGGCATGCAGTTATTTTGACTTAGGTATCCGCTAAGAAAGAATTTTTCAAAATTCACTCTTCAAGGGGATGAAGCGGGGGTGCAAAGTTTGTATAGTAATTTTATTCAACATTTCACACAAGTACTTCTGTAAATAAATATGTAAATACGAGTTTCAGACTTTTTCAATATGCCACCCTAAGAGGATAAACTGGGGTAACTAAGTCTAAAAATCAATTTTGTTTCGGATTGCGCTGAAATTTAGAATGCAGATAGTTATTATGACGTAGGTATCCGCTCAGAAAGGATTTTCTAAAAATTCCTCCCGGATACGGAACGGGGATTCAAAGTTTGTATGGCGAAATAAAATGAGATAAAGTTCGTGTCGTAGGATTTTTTTAAATGAGGTAGGTAATAAATTCTGAAAATTTGGGTTTTCGGTTTTTATAAATATGAATCCCGAATTGCCTTAGTCACGCGATAACATGAAAACGGGTGAACCGATTTGGCTAATTCTTATTTGATGTATTTAATGATAGAATCGTTTTTACAAAAGAAAAGTTTTAAGTAAACAAAAGAAGTTTTTAACGCTGGCGAAGCCGCGGGGCACTTCTAGTTTTACTATAAAAGTGCGTGGATATTAAAACACATAAGTAAGTATTTAACCAAAAAAAAAAAAATTAACTTGATAGATCTACAAGTTTGTAAGGTGAAGATATCGACCCAAATTTTTCCAGTTGAGTGACGCGGCTCGCTGGTCCAGCTAAACTCGTGGTTGCGAACGTTACCGATAATCCCAACTTCACAACTTTTGCTTTTCCCGAAGTTGTTTCGTGAACCTTCCAAGCCCGCGTAACTCCGAAATCCAACAAATTCCCTTCCCCGGGTTTATTACATTAGTTTTCAGTCCAGACAATTCTGAATCGATGACTGGAACATGCCCTTTACGAGTCGTACAGTTTTACGCGGTATTTGTGATGTATTGTCGGGTAAGGTTAAGGGGGCATAGCTCTCGACCTGCTTCTGTCTGGATAAATATTTTTGTGTGCCTATTCTGTATTGTCAACTTTTTTCGTTTATTTTGGTTGAAACTCGAAATTGAGTTCTCATCTATTGTTAAAGCTTATTTTTTAATGGCGCAGCTGAAACTCAGTTAGCATTCAGTTGTTCATTTAGCGAATACGCACTTAATTTATGTTGACGTGATAATATTATTTGACTTTATTCTGTTTTAGAAACTGTCTTTTGGTATTTTAATAAGATTGCCTTAATTTTTATTTGATAAAAATTTAGGTAAATAAAACTACGAAGCAAAGCAGGTAAATAAAAATATAAATATTTACAAATATATATTCAAATTATAAAGCTTTACATAATGTGTGCATGCACTATGCTGTACATTTCTAGTTTATCAAACGTTCCCACTTTCTCCTAAACTCTACTCCAATTGATATCTTTCTACAATAAATAGCACAAACAAACTAAAATCTTCTTAATATTTGTCCTTTGTCTGCCCTGCATTTGTTACTAGAATCCATCGAAGTATATAAAAATAATGAAGGACTTTGTTTCTGACTGTGCCTTACTTTCATTGCTAATGCCTTCATAATACTGTGTAATGACAACTTTATTACAGTCTAAAAGCTTCGGCTTTAGCTGCATTGTGTCTCATGCTTCACAATATTTTTATACGTAGGTTTTTAATTTCAACACTTTTGTACAGTGACTCAAAACGATTGCAATATTTGAAAGATATAAGATGATAATATGTTATTGCTTAAACTGTGTATTATATTCGTAAACTTAATTTAGCGTAGCAATAGTTTTCCAATTTCTGTAGTGCAATACTTTATATTGATCAGATAGTAAAAACAGTTTCAGGCTGATTAGATGACGGCTAGTTACATTTTGTTCCGTAACCGATAACCGTTATCTGAAGATTGTGTGGTGAAGTTCTCTGAAGGCTTGCTCCAGGACACGTCTACTTAGGTTGTAGCCTTGCTTTGCTACATACATGTAGTGACGTTATTGATCAATGGCTGGCATTGGCAAAGACGATTTAGACTACGGAGCTTAGTGTTGTGCTACAGAATATGTAGTATTATTAAATATTTCAAGTCTAAAAAGAAAAAAAGATGTCTCTGTCTAACAGTAGATGGGAATAGGTGGCTCATAATGATGAGGATTTGGTATAAATGTATATGTTGTCACAGATCCACTGTGAATAATACAAAATTACCAAAAAAGTTGTAAGTCACATTAAACATGTAACTTGAACTGCAATGTTTCATCATCATCATCATCAGACGGTATCAGTCCACAGCTGGACATTAGTCTGTCCTAAGACACGCCACTGAGTCCGATCTTCGGCTCTTCGAATCGTTTCCATTCACTGCCCACGGTTTTGCAAAAGTCGTCGCTCCACCTAGTCACAAGACATCCTACGCTATGTTTGCCGATTCGAGGTTTCCACTCTAGAACCAGTCAGTCTACCCCAACGTTTATTAGTCCTACAGCAGATATAACTAGTATACTGTCACTTTAGTTCCAGAACTACATAGTTTAAAAACCTTTAAAACAATTAAATATCAAATGAATGAAATACCGTCAAATTCAGTTACGCATACACATCGGCCTTTGGTTTGACTAATAATTTTTTACAACTTCACCGCAGGTCCGCAACATTAAAGTACGATGTTTAAAATTAGGTCAAATATTATGTAACGCTACGAAAGCCGTTTATGGTCCCTAATAAAGTGTTTAGAGACAGTTTGAGGGCGCTAGTGGGCCGAATAATGTCGTTGCGTGGAACGTCCCCGTTTTGGGTATATTGCGAGTTATAAAAGGATCGTGAAAGATAACTGTATGGGCGTTTCTTAGGTGGAAGAAATTTTCATGAAAATTTTGAGACACCCAGACCACAACATATTTGTGTAGATCTTTGTGAAAATAAGCCAGTTGCCGTCTAACTTCAAAACCTAAATGCTTGTATATGTTATTTTCTTTGAACATATTATTACTCGTTGCATACCACGATTTTGTATAACGCACTGAAAAGCAAAATTTCAGCACAATGCAATAGGGTCTATGGCGTGAGAATTTGCCACTAGGGGCGCTAGTCGACTAAGAGGTCAGTGAAATCTTAAACGTAATTTTTAGTTAGGGAATTATCCCAAACTGACATATCAATATATTTGACATTTCATTATGAATTCTGTGGCTTGGCGGTTGTCATCGGGACCATTTTACTCAGTGGATCCACCTGGAGAGTGAGAAAATGATAGCCACTATTAAAAGAGTTGCTTCATTGTGAAGAAAGAACAAACAAACTGCCTTCGCATATATTGTTGTTGATTCTACTTCTTTCTCTTTGCTATTATTCCCTATATGAATTCTGCATCAATCCTCCTATTAATGTAGCGCCACATTGCACAATTTCGCTGTGATTCTTTATTACAATTACGTAATTACAGGTGAGGTTAAAATCTCTGAAGTACAGGTCCAATGATACAGGTATAAAATATTTGACATCCCAGTAAATTATATCGTCATGTTTACGAGCTATAAGCTAATCTTAGTGTACTTCTTAGGCGTTGGAGATATGACAATAGCATCAGTTTTATTGCTCACAATAAAACGAGACGTGTCTTAAAATGAAATTCTTCTTATATTAGCGCGCAGCAGGTAGTTTCGTTTAAATGTATTCGATGTATATTTGCTACAGCTTCCCACGTAGATGATCCATCTGAGAAAAATATTGCATTTAATAAATCTTTAATAAAAATAGCGAGAAAACATTTATCGGTGTAAGTACTTACTTCCTGGCGTTAATAGTTTGTTCAACTTTTCGTAGACTAATAGAAAAGGAACAAAATTGTGTCTTAATAAAGTTTGTGTCCTATTTAGGTCCATTTTAGTCCCATCACAAATTTTCCAACGTTTGGAACCACAGTTATTTATATTTGTGTGTCTTGAACCTTGATTCGATATCTGAAGTTTGGATCGACAATATAGTTAAAAATCGCGGGTCGAATTTAGATTAGGATGAAAAATCACTCTAGAGAGGCCTATACCTAGCAGTGGGATCAAACAGCGGTTGCGGTTGATGATGATGATGAACATTTATGTTCATTATTGTTTTCAAAACCGGGTATGACCTACTTTTTATCCCGTTCCTTACTTCTGAACCTAAACTTTATTCTTCCGAACCATCTTCAATCTGCTGCAGACAGCGTTTTATTTCCTCTCTCACAACTCTTGAATGCAGCTATTTAAATAAAACAAAAAAAATCACTCAAAAAATATCAAAAAGTATAGTACCAACTAAGAAACATAAGAGACTCCGAAACATCATCGCAACATTCCAAAGTGGAAAACAAAAGTGCTTGAGCAATCAAGGAAATAAATGAGAGGTATTCTAATATCTAGTGCCACAGCGAATCCTTTTGTAATGGGGTACTAAAGAGCATTTTAGGGCAGAAGTGGACCCTCCGGAAATTTAATCTGGGTCCTTTGTTGGCCGGAATTTTGTCCTTAGATGAATGTCTGAACGAATATTTCAATTTAATTAAAAATACGACAAGCGAAATGTTATTGTTTTCCCCCGATTGCCCTTTAAGGGTCATCCTGTTCATCTGAAAGGATGTTGTTGGTCTCATTTGGATAATGATATCAACTCTTTGTTTATTATTTCTTTGTTTTTTACGTTTCGGTTTTAATGGTCAATGGTCTACATCATTTTGTTGAATGATTTTATTTTATAATTGGTGGATTTTTACAGTCTTTTTTATTTAAATAATGTTGAAACCTACATTTACCTTTGATACAAACGATTGTGAGGTATAAACCACAGAAAAGATGATGTTTCTTTTTGTGTACTAGAATAACTGTGTAACTGTTCATACATTTAAAAACGCGGTCCGTATCTCACTGCTCTTTTTTGTATTAACATATCGACCCCTCTGGGATGAAACGTCGTAAAAGCCATTTTGATCAAAATCTGTTTTCAGCGGTTTCTTAGTCAGAATCGCGCGCTCTATTGATCTGTATATTTAAAATGTTCAAATTCGCAAAAAAATGTCTTTTACAACACGCTACGAATCCCTCTCTACACCCGGGTTTCTTGTTTTAAAATGTCGTAATGAGCAACTTTAAAAAAAAAAAATCAAATTTCTGAAGTAAGAGACATATTTTTTCGTGTCATGGTTAATACGACATAATATAATACAATGTAAGAAAATAATACTTTTTAACTTTTTGTAATAAAAGACACAAGATTATCAAATATGGCTTTTACGTCAATTTTTGAAGTAAAAAATTAGAAATAAACGATGTCAATTTACGTCGTAAAATCCACGACTTTTAAAAATATGGCTTGTACGACCATTTTATTACTAAGAGACTATTGAAAAGTAATGCTAACTTTGGTCTTAAAGATCATGACGCATTTTTATTTGGCTTACTACGGCTTATACGCATCTTTCTCAGGTCATCTATATAAATATTTAATCTGCATGAAAGTGTAAAAGACATTATATCGACCTCTACAGGACTGAACGTAGAAACAAAAGGCCATTTTATTTCTTGTATATTTTTTTTTTTACTTAATATAAAATTTTTATTATAGATTACACTATATCTCATTAAGCTGATGTTTTTGAGTTGTTTACTAAATGGAAACCCAAAATAACCTACATTAATTAGTTCCAGAGATGGCATGGCTTTTACTACAAAACAAAAGTTGTAAATGGCTTCTACGTCTTTTTTCTTCAGCTTGTTAACTGTAACCTTTTTTTTTATTAAGTTGCATAAGACTTAATCATTGGTTTTATAACAAGGATTATCGAATTAAAAGACAATTATAATAAGACGAAAGTGTAATTTAGTGTTGTAAATGAGGAACACATTAATGACCAAAATCATATTATTTTAATATTTTTCATCATATAAATGTAATATTGTACTTTTTCTGACAAACACTAATAAAATTATCAAAATAAAATCAGCACAACCTCTAAACTATGCCAAATAGGCAGTAAATTGAACCTAGTAATGAAAATTGTCTAATTTTCTGTTTTATTAAAGTAGTAACAAAAGGCCATTTTTCAGTACGGCTGAAAAACAAAAATGGTAAAGTTTATTTCTTGTATATTTTTTGATTTACTTAATCTATAATGTTTATGAAAGATTAACACTATATTATCCCATTAAGCTAAGGTTTTTAATTTGTTTACTAAATAGAAACCCAAAATAACCTACATTAATTAGTTCCAGATATTGCATGGCTTTTATTACAAAAAAATGTTGTAAATGGCTTCTACGTCTTTTTTCTTCAGCTTGTTAACTGTGACCTTTTTTTTACTAAGTTGCATAAGACTTAATCATTGGTTTTATAACAGGGATGATCGAATTAAGAGACAATTGTAATAAGAGGATAGTGTAATTTAGTGTTGTAAATGAGGAACACATTAATGACCAAAATCATATTATTTTAATATTTTTCATTATATAAATGTAATATTGTACTTTTTCTGACAAACACTAATAAAATTATCAAAATAAAATCAACACAACCTCTAAACTATGCCAAATAGGCAGTAAATTGAACCTAGTAATGAAAATCTTCTAATCTTCTGTTTTATTAAAGTACGAGATAAAACTGCGCATTGTGCACACACGAAAACAGGTAAGTATTTAACAATAACATAGCTTAAAACAAATCAATGTCTTAATACAATCATCAGCCTATCTATGTCTGTTGCTGGACATAGGTCTCACCTATGGTACGCAACTGAGCTTGATTTTTAGTTCTTTGTTTCCAGCCGCCGCCAAGCCTTGCAAGCTGTGGATGAGTTTGTGTGCAGTGGCAGTGCTATGGCAGATAGCGATGATGGTGATAGTAATAGTGATACTGTTTATACTTATCGTTGTGGTTGCCGCGTCTGGTATTCTTCATCTGTATCTCGGTCGTATAACTTGGCTGTGGCTCTTATCTCATCCAAGACCGGGCACTGTGAGATCCCATGTGTCACGGTCTCTTTTTCAAGCATGCACTTTGATGCCTTGACACAGAGGACGACTATCTGTGGCGCCAATTATGTAGAGGTGATAATTTAGATTACAGTATTTCGTGATGAGGCCTACTATGTAGTATACGAATATCACGTAATATTAGCAGTCTGTTTGTAACTTTGCCGTCTAAATTCGGAAAAGCTGCTTTTGTATATTTACAGCTTGTCATGTCCACACTGTCCCACAACTTTTGCTGCTCATTTTCGGTATGACAACGTAATAAGTCTCTGACTTCCATTGCTAGCGGTCTACAAAGGTTCATCACATCGTCGCTTACATGTTGTGTCATTCTTTTTGTAGCAAGTATGAGTATGTCAGCGGTGATATTGCTAGCACATGATGCACGGCTTTTTGTCCATCTTACCTTAACGTTATACTCGGTTGCCAGTGTTTGCAGAGTATCGTGGCATTTCGCCACTACTTTTGATCTTGTTGTAGGTCTCCTGAGTATGTATAAAGTGGCTGCACTATCAGTGACAAATTCTATACTGACTTTATCTTGATCATTTTCGAATTAATACTGATTTATGGACACTGCTTGCGCAGACAGTAACAGTCCGTTTGTTTCGGCTTGTAAGACGGTTATAGTCTTGGTTAGCGCTATCGATGCCGAAAGTCTTATACTCAGTTATTAGTTCATACTTTTTACTATCTAGATGAGTACTGTCTATCCTGTCCATGCCTTAAATGGCTTCCGAAATGATCATTATCGCTTTTTACAGTATTTTGCAGTGGTTTGTGGTCGGAGGATATGTTCAAGACGCTGAATTGGAAAGGATGGGGCATACATATAAACGGCGAGCACCTCTCACACTTGATGTTTGCGGACGATATGGTCATCATGGCTGCAACCGCGCAGGACTTGTAATACATGCTGATTACTCTAGCTGATTCTTCTCCACGCATCGGTCTCCGTATGAACTTGGATAAAACCAAGATCATGTTCAACGAACATGTTATTCCGGCCCCGACTGCTTTAATTGGAGTTCTTCTCGAAGTTGTTCACGGATACGTCTATCTACCTAAGCCAAATCTTGCAATTGGGTAGAAATAACTTCGAGAAGGAAGCTCGCAGAATAATACAACTGAGATGGGCAGCATTTGGACAACTTCGTCGAGTCTTTTCGTCGCCCATACCACAAACCCTAAAGACGAAAGTCTTTAACAAGTGCGTCCACCTGTTGTTACTTACGGGGCCGAGACGTGAACTCTGACAGTGCAACTGTTTCACCAATTTCAAGTCGCTCAGCGAGCTATGGAGGAGGCTATGCTCGGAGTCTTGTTGAAGGATCGAATTCAAAATGAAGTCATCCATTAGAGAACCCAAGTTATCGACATAGCTCAATGAATTAGCAAGCTAAAGTGGCAGTGGGCTGGTCACATCTGTCGTAGAACTAATAACCGTTGGGGTCTACCCCAACAGTTATTGGTTTTAGACTGGAGACCGCGTCTCGCCAAATGTAGTGTAGGGCGCCCTCCAGCAAGATGAAGCGATGATATACGCAAGCTGGCTGGCAGCAGCTGGAAACAATAAGCTGAAGATCGAGCTCAGTTGCGTGCCATAAGTGAGACCTATGTCCAGCAGTGGACAGGGAAAGGCTGATGATGATGATTACTTTACGATATCAATTTGTTTTAAGCTATGTTTTTGTTGAATACTTACCTGTTTTCGTGTGTGCACAGTGCGCAGTTGTATCTCGTAGTTTAATAAAATAGAAAATTAGAATATTATTATTACTAGGTTCGATTTACTGCCTATTTTGCATAGTTTAGAGGTTATATTGATTTTAGTTTGATAATTTTATTAGTGTTTGTCAGAAAAAGTACAATATTACTTTTATATAATGAAAAACATGTAAATCATATTATTTTGGTCATAAATGTGTTCTGCATTTACTACACTAAATTACACTTTCTCCTTGTAACAATTGTCTTTTAATTCGATAATCTCTTTGATAAAACATATTGTGACATCTTATACCACTTAATAAAAAAAAGGTTACAGTTGCCAATTAGAAGAAAAATTTCGTAGAAGCCATTTACATTTTTTATTTTTGTAGTAAAAGCCTTGCCATCTCTGGAACTAATGAATGTACGTTATTTTGAGTTTCTATTTAGCAAACAACTCAAAAACCTAAGCTTAATGAGCTATAGTGGTTTATTACAGATTAAATACATCAAAAGATATACCAGAAATAAACTTTACCATTTTTGTTTTTCGGCCGTACTGAAAAATGGCCATTTGGCTTTTACTACGTTTCATCCCAGAGGGGTCGATATGAAGCTAAACCCACGAGCCATATATTCCACAACAAATATATTCAAACATTGATTGACAATTACCCTAAACATACTTCGAGCATTTACCAAAATGCTCGAAGTAAACATATAATAAAAGTATATAAATAGCCGATTAAAAACCGAAGCAGAAACTGCTTCCGACACATCATAATATATGATGTGTCGGAAGCAGTTCGAACACGTCACACTTAAGGTTCCAAAACAATATCCATATCCACCTACAATAGGTATCCATATGTTTGTGATTACATATGGATACCTATTGTAGGTGGATATACTATATATAAATACTAATACAATACAAATATAATAAATATATATATAATAAATATGAATCATAAATACATTAAAAAAACATGCCCTCCTCTTTGCACAGTTAAGTAAAACAGCACCCCACAATCCTAAACCTTCAAAGCTATGAATACAAAACACGTTTAAGCATTGCTATTAAAACTAAACTCGCAATAACCGTGGAACAGCGAAGATTCGCGCCAAAAGCTGTAACAGTTACCGTTTAGCTGCAAGTGGCTCCCCAGCGACCTTTCGATCCGATGCACGGCGTATCGTATGAGGCTTCATAGCAGCACAGTATAGAACAGCATCAAAACTTCCTCAAAAACGAAGGCTGGCTACAACAACTTTTATTAAGGAACTCCTAAGATTTTTTAAGTTGTTGATTTATTCTGTTTATTAAAAATATGAATTTGAAAAATTTGAAAACTTGTAACATATTATTTTTAAAAAGTAAGCCCGAATTACTTCTAATCTATGGCCCACTTTTATATAATGAACTCGTATATCAAAAGCTTATATTTTCAACCAACTTCAAAAAACGAGCTGGTTATCAATTAGACTATTTATTTTAATCTTTGTTACATCAGAACTCTTTTTTGTTTGTTTCAGAGAGTACTGAGTACTGCCCGTTTGGTCCCATTGTAATATTATCGATATCTGATAAGTATCTCCAGATATATTGGGATATACGGCTCAAGTGCCTTTTGAATTTTGAATTATATAGGCAAGTATGTTAGCTTTTGGACCTTAGGAAAACTTTAAAAGTCGTTAAGAAACAACAATTTACTCTGTTCGTACCACCACCAGTAATGAAAGTTTGTGGTGCTTAAAAGTATTATTTTCATGTCCCACTAGTGGTTATTGAGATAAACTATTATGTTGACCGATCCATCACTCGTGCTTGGCAGCTTTAGCCGTTGCCGTTATGTCACTGTACTGGAAGTACGTTTATATCGTCGATTCGACTATGTTAACTTACTTCTATACTAAATTCTACGCAATCGGGGGACATATTATACAACTAGTTGTAAACGATCGGGTCATGGAAGCCGTTTCTATTTTGTACATCGTCATAGCTCGTCTCACAATATGTTTCCAAGTGTGGTAATAATTGACGGGTATATTACATCCCCGAGCCATACATTATTGTTGAACAATATTGTAATTCTAGGCATTTTTATTTTAAAAATGTATTATACATAACTTATTTTAAATATGTATAGACATTCCTAACTATTATTGATTTTTCATAAGTAAATGATCTGTCTTGTGTTAATGTATGTTATTGTATCGACTTACTTAAATTACGAGTAGGTTTTATTATCGGCGTTAGTCTGAATCCCACTCTCAAGTTAATCTGAAAATTGCCACAATTGTGTTGAGACTGGTCTGATTCAGTTCCTCATATTGCATTATTTCATTATTGTTTTATTTTTTTGCCAAGTTCTTAATTCTTGTTTATTTTGTAGATACTTTCATCTGTAACGTCGGGCGCCTGAATATATTATTCTTATTTTAAGGGTTCCGTAGTCCTGACAAGGAACCCTTATAGTTTCGTCATGTCCGTCTGTCTGTCTGTCTGTCCGAGGTTTTGCTAAGAGACCGTTAATACTAGAAAGCTGTAATTTTGTGGGGGTATGTAAGTAAATGACGTCGACAAAGTGCTGAAATAAAATTTTGAATTTTAGGGTAGCTCCCCTATATGAGAAGTGGTGATAAATTTTTTTTTCATCGTCCACCCCATCGTGTGGGTTATTGTTGAATAGGTCTTTTAAAATGATCTAAGGGTTGCTAATACCATTTTTCGATTGAATGCTCCATTTACGAAATATTAAACTTTAAAGTGCAAATTTTTGTTCCAGTAGGGCGTCCCCCCCCCCCCCCTCTCAACTGCTGGCTTGACAAATCTGGGAAAATTCGTGATAATCCGTGCGCATTTCATGAACTTTAAAGTAAAATTATAGCGGTTAAGAAAGCTTTTTTAGTTCAATTTTTTCAATTCAATTCAATGTATTAATTGTTCCATTTGGGTACATCGTACACTTATGAACGTCATTTAAATACAATTAAGTACAAATTAAGTACAGTTTAGCAGTAATAGTCTATGAACTTGAGTGTTGGATAATTTTGTACCAAATACAAAATCCTTAGAATAAATCCTTTAAAGTGACAAAGACGGAGTACCTAGTTGCTTGTTTATAACGGGTAAAGACTTGCATTGAATAACAGGCTACTACGGAACCCTACACTGCGCGTGGCCTGACACGCACTTGGCCGGTTCATTTTTTCTACTATAGGTCATCCCCAAATTATGATTAAGGACTTGTAGCTTTTCCAATATCAGTATCTGGATTCCTAATTCAACAAATCGTGCTCATAGAATTAGAAATCTTATACGTGAACTTTAAGATTAGTGCAAACGAACATTTCACTAGTAGTAATCTAAATTAGTAAGTCAAGAACCTATACAAAGATATTCTTATGTTTATTGCAAATGTTATTCTTGACCTGATCCCTGTGAGAAATCTACAAGATTAAAGGAAATTAGATCGTAATTTTGCGATCCTAAGAAAACCTATTACGGTACCTAAGAATTTGTTTGTCCTAATTATGTACCTAGTACTTATTATAATGATAATTATGATGTTTTTTTTTTTTACTTACGACGTAGTATTTTTAACCGACTTCAAAAAAAGGAGGAGGCTTCTCAATTCGACCGTATATATGTTTTTTTTTAATGTTTTTTCGCAGATAACTTCGTCGTTTATGAACCGATTTTGATTATTATTTTTTTGTTAGAAAGGAGATATCCCAAGTGTAGTACCATGGTAATTTTATCGAGGTTTGATGAGTATCTCCAGAGATATGGAGATAAACACCTCAAAATTGGTACTGAAAATTAATAGCGCGGCATTGAAGTCGGTTGTTTTTAGTTTTTTAAACGATCTTATTGTATATTATTTGCTTATGGTCAACATTAACTCCTAAATTATGCTCATGGTAATGACTAACAGTAATGTTGCTAAATATGTAAATACAGGAGTTTGATATATACATTTTTAACCACTAGTTAGTCAATTCAATATCAGTAAGTTGATTATTTTCATATAATGTTTGTAGCCACAACCGCGAATTGAGGTATTACGAATGTACTATACGTACCTACGCAAGCTATTGCAGCATTTAAATTATCATTCTAAAATAAATAATCTCCTTAGACTTTTCGAATGCCACGCGAATTTTATATATCTTCATATCTCTGAAGATTCTTACAATTTATATGGTAAAATAACCTTATAATATAACATTATAAGAAACTTACAATTTATATGGAAAAACTTGCCACTATTCTATTATATACGGAAAATGAAAACTCACTAAACCAAATAATATCGGATGCAAGAATTCTCCTAATAATTTTAATAAAAACTTTAAAATTACAGAATTTATTACATAATAATATCGTTTAAAAACTAAAAAAGAACCGACTTCAATGCCGCGATATTCATTTTCAGTACCAATTTTGAGACGTTTATCTCAATATCTCTGGAGATACTTATCAGACTTCGATAAAATTACTATGGTACCACACTTGGGATATCTCCTTTCGAACAAAAAATTAATAATCAAAATCGGCTCATTAACGACGAAGTTATGCGCGAACAAACATAAAATATATATATATATATATACGGTCGAATTGAGAAACCTCCTCCTTTTTTTGAAGTCGGTTAAAAAAACAAACACGGATTTTGCATACGTTTCTTTTTAAAGTCAGTAAATTCTGGTCACTGGAGCGACGTGTACAGAAACATCCATACAGCCCTCAATCGTATCTTGCCCGGAATTTTTATCATTTTCGGTCGTAATTCGCGACAGGCCTCTGCAGATAATGAGTAGTGGTCCCAGGGGTGTAAGCTCCGTTATCTGAACGCCGTAAATTTTTGCTTCGATATCCTTTGACACAGCGAAATATGTACTTAATGGATCGTAACATATTCGATACAGACTCTCTGAAAATCTCCGCCCTGAAAGTTTCTGTTTCTGCATTACTGGAGCTTGATGAATAATTTATTTTTTTGGTGGGAACTCTTAAGAGACAAGAAAGAGAGAGAAGAGAAGTTAGCACATAACTATAACAGTTTTGTCTATCACTTATGATACTAGCGACCCGCCCCGGCTTTGCACCGTTAGAACATATCTATATGCCTTCAGTTTTTTTGCAGCAGTTTCTTACGACGAGTATGATTTAACATCTTTAACAACCATCGTCAAATTTGATTCAATTTACACAAAACCTTAACGAATTTTACACCTAAACCTTTCTAATGAATCATTCTGTCTTTTGGTGAAAACCGCAAGATAATCCGTTCAGTAGTTTGTGTTTATCTCGAACAGACAGACAGACAAACGCGGCGAGAAACTTTGTTTTATAATATGTAGTGATAAAAAAATACTACGAAGACGGTTGGTATACATGCGTTTTATACATTTGACTAGTCAGTTGTCTTGTGCCTCGTCTCATTGCGGTCTTCGATTTTCAGACATGCACGATTCCATCTTAGACCATATCGACACTTAATATCAGGTGAGATAGTGTTCAAGTGCTTATACGTTCGAAATAAAATAAATTAATACTACTCTAATTTTTATAACTCCAAAACTTACTGTAAAACAAGCAAACTAATAGATCTTGATCTTGATTGATCCTTATAAATGATATTATAAAGTAACTAGCTTTAAAATTAAAAACTGTTTAAGAAAGTTACGATAGTTTTTACCGAAATCAGAATTGGGTCAGTTGCGCCATGTACCAGGTAAAAGAAAAAGAGAGAAAAAGTAAAATGAATTCAAAGTGCTCGAAAGACTCGTTCAATTCGATGACGTGATTAGACGATCCTTTTGAAAATATCCGGGTGAACATATTTTGATATTTTTCATACTAATCTTTGTTTACAGCAAATGAAAAATAGGCATTCTAATGTCAATCTGATACATTCAAATTCGAAAGCTTGGTTTTGAAATTTGAATTTTGAATTCATCCGTGAGCGTTCATTGGTCGCGGAACCTTTTCCACTGGAATCATCACAGAACAGGGAAATTAAAAATTAATTAAAAATTAATAATTATTTATTTCATAAAATGTATAATCAATTTGAGCGGCCCTGACTATCAAACTAGGTATTAAGACACCTGTATTTTAGTAGTTAGTTCCTTCTTTCGATTTTTAAGTTTTTGTGTACAATTATCTATTAATTTAGTTATTTAAGTACATAATATTAACGGTGATACATTACATTAGCTGTGATTAAGAATTTTAATAATATATACCTCTTTATTTTTCTAATCGAAGTTTCAATAGCTTCTTATTGGAGCATTGTGAATTGCAAAGATCTGAGTTGGAGGTAGATTTCAAATTATTGTGAATAACCATGCATTTCCTATCTTGGTAATTTCTACGTGGTTTTACGACCGACATTCGTTCTACTCAGCAAACCAGCCTATCAATATATCACTATTAATGTATAGAAAACTAGAGCTATGTAAAAGTATAAATTGAATTCTAATCATACATATTCTATAGAGTAAACACAAGTCAGATAGAACCTAGAGCCACTTTATGAAATTTTATATTGGCAAGAATGAACATCTTCCGCAAACAGCTTTTGAAGCTTTTTGGATATGGGCCAGCAGTGTGTGAGGAGTAACTTTAATCGAAATCTTTTCCTATAGCTACGTAAACAAAATTTAAGGTAAGTGTATTACATAATTACAGTAGCACCATATTATTTTTCAGTCTCCAGAAATCGGCTCTTTTTTGTATATCATATAGGCTAGTGACAACATAATTCCTTTATGTTTTATAACAAATATATTTTGAATGGTTCAAATAATATTATTTTTATTAATATTTTTATTTATAAATTTAAGTTTAAATGTTAATAGTTAAACTAATATAAGATATATATTTTCTTGTGATATTATATCCTTTGGTTTAATTTTATTAAGAATTTGAATTTGTGTTTTAATAATTATAGCAAGAGAAAATTTATATAAGGTAAGATTTTATGTTAATTTTTTTTTATTTAATGTTATAATTTTATTGTTAATATTATACTTAACTTTTACAGTAATAAATTTATTTATTTTTTATTTATTTTTTTTATTTATGTAATTGACAACTATCTCGCCTGGTGGTGATAATGTGGTCGAAGATGGTAAACACGCTAGGCCTAGAATATTCTAAATCTCAAGGGATGTGTCCTGCCGGAACACTATACGGTTATGGCGTTATGGCACATGCTGAAACATTGCGTTAATAAATTATAAATTCTCACACAATTTTCTCAATTATGCACATAAACATTTTCCTTCTTTGACGTTAGTGAAAAAAGGCACCAAATTAGACATCTATTTTGAACTAAGAAGCATAAAACGCAAAAATAAAATATCAGCATTTATCATTATCATCATCTTCTCTGTCCACTGCTGGATATCACATATGGCATGCCACTTTGCTCGATCTTCATATCTTTATTTCCAGCAGCTGCCAGCTAGCAAGTGTATATCATCACTCCATCTAGCTGAAGAGCTGAACGTTCATATCAACTCGTAATTATAGATAAATTCTCTGAAATGCATTTAATTCACTAAATGAGCGTGACCGACATTTTATTGAACTATTTACAAAGACCTCAAAACTGCAAACTGCACTATTTGAATAAAAATAGATATTAAAATCAGAGAAACGTTCCAAGAATGCTGATTCATTGTTCATTTTCTCGTTTTATTTTTTTGGACGTCCAAATCTATCTATCCGGATTCCGACGTCCGCTTGACTGGTTGACGCGTTTAAATGCATGGCGGCGTCATCGTCTTATGACTCGGGAACATGTGTTTTATTATATCACTGGTTTCTTTCATTGAAACCTCAGAACACAGCTGTGTTCCAAGGTTCACAAATAGTGAAATAGAAATAAATAATGTTTGAAATTCTAACTCACTTAGAAGATTACTGGCAGAATTCGGCCAACGGTGCTTCAACGGTTGTGCGTTTTGTTATTGTTTTGGCTGTATATTGCCGGTGGGTACTTTTAGCGGCTAGATACATTTAACAGTGTTCGCTTTCAGTTTTAAGCTTTCGCTTTAAGTTTACATAGATGATCGAATGTGGTCCGGCTTCATCACTGTATTTAGTTAGCTATCGAAAGAAAATATCTTCAATATTCATTAACTCCACGAAAAAAAAAAGGTTTCAATAGTCGGTAGCGAACCAAATCTCGAGGTTTGTACCACAAAGCTTTACAAACTCTTTAGTTTGGACCTTATCTATTTATTCCAGTGTAATCATAATCAGCGAATGGTAAATCAATCAGTAGTTTACATAAAACCGAAGTATTGATAGTAGGTTCAAATTGTCCTGACACGGGACAGGCACAGTCCCCTGACAGTAACGCGGTGCCTGGAGCCGAGCCAGAGGCCTGTCCCACTGCTTCCCTAGATAACAGGATATCCAGCTTATGTACGGATTATTCAGACAACTGACTCGCGATATCCTCTGCCAGGAATTTTCAACGGGTTAAATGTTACAACGGTCTAGATTGGTCCAATCAACCGAGGAGCTGAATAATATTAATATGAACCGTGAGTGCTCTGGGTTGTTACGATTTTGGTAACAGCATTGCCGTGATTTTCAAATATGAAATGTGTTTAAAGTAAGTGATGAAATTCGTTCCATATCGTACTCTAGTTTAAGAATAGTTTTAGAATATCATTAGCAAAATGTTGTTATGTAATTACTATCTACTCGTATTTAATATCATAAAAAAAACCAAAAGAACCGACTTCAAATGCCGCCAATATAAGCCATAAGTAGGTAAGAGCCATGGTATTTTTGTTTGTTTTGTTGTCCCGCTCATCACTAATTGAACTAGCCCGACGACCATCTCATTTCGGGCAAAATAAGTTTCAGTACCAAGTTTGAGGTGTTTACCTCCATATCTCTGGAGATACTTATCAAACCTCGATGAAATTATCATGGTACTACACTTGGGATTTCTCCTTTCCAACAAAAAAAGAATAATCAAAATCGGTTCATAAACGACAAAGTTATCCGCGAACAAACATAATATATATATTATAAAAGTATATATACGAGTATTATGTCTTATAGGCTAGCGTTTCACTACTATCTCACCTGTTAGTAAGTGATGATGCGGTCGAAGATGGTAAGCACGCTAGGCCTAGAATGGGAACTGGCTCTCAAGGACAGCTGCCGGAACACATTAGATGTTTGGCGACAGATTTTCTAACTTGAGGGTGGTAGCTGTCCTACCTACATGCGGGGGTTGTTGGTTTGTTAACAATGTTTTTTACTGGAGAGTCACTGTGAAAAACTGTGGTGTACGGCGGGGTTTGAACTCGTTACCTCTGGCATCAAAGCCGACCGACTTCCGATTACGCCACCGGGCCCTCAAATATATATAATATATTTATATATAATAATATATATTTATATAAATATATATATATATATATATATATATATATATATATATATATATATATATATATATATATATATATATATATTTGATTAATTAATTTTGATAATTCTTTTTTTGTTGGAAAGGAGATATCCCAAGTGCGGTACCATAGTATATATAGTATATACGAGTATATATATATATATATTGAGAAACCTCCTCCTGTTTTGAAGTCGGTTAAAAATTAGAATTTATATCCTTATTGTCGTATAACGAACTGTAATCGTAATTATCTACTTCCAGAATATCTTTTTTTTTTGTTTTAAACCAGTACTAAATCGAAATGTATTGTAACCTATTCAGCCGAGTTCGCAATTGTTCGTGCTACGAGAAATGAACGTCCCCGTGACGTCACTAGAGTTGTGCAAGGTACAGGTAAGGTACTAAAATAAACAAAAATATAGCTATAACTTTGATTTAAAAAATCAGGTCTGAAAATTTCAAAGACGTCCAACCTGAAACTGAAGGCATCTCTTGAGAAATTCCAAGTTTTTGCGTAATTTTTCCAAGAAACATTAACGATAAAAGAATTTGACGTTGAGCCATTCCACTAATGGTAGGCTCTGAGATGCTGAGCTTGAGTTCTGTCATTAGTACTTGAAATTTTACCTTTTATCGAGCAAATGAGGCCCTAGCGAAGGAGATGTCACTTGCGTCTCTGAAGTACGTTCGTGTTTACAGATGAGAATTTTTACGGGAATTATCGAGATGGTTGACATTTCTCGAGTATTGCAGCTTGTTATTCGGCGATGCTTTTGTTTTTGCTGTTTTTAGAATAAAATAAATAAAGCTGCTTACTCACTGCTAAATAAATACTATTATCAGCTGTGTAACAGCAATAACAAAATGCAGAGTATTTCTTACAAAGACATTTGACTAACGCATCTTCGCGTGAAATTAACTAGTGCCATTTATCATCATTGTGTGTAAAATAAGTTATAGTAATGATAAATCTTGTTAAAAATTAAAGAGCATTGAACATATCGATTTTATATTTTTCATAAACTGAATGATCTCAGTTATAGAATTTATTGCCATCTCAAAAGAGAGCTATTAAAAAAAAATTAAACCCTTTTTTTAACAATATCTCTTTAAGTTATCTAAACTTCCAATCCTTAAATCAATTCTTATCATTCAATTAGTCATCTAAACTTATTTTAAATCATTTCATTAGAAAAAATTAAAACGTCTCTTTTGTACAATAGAGACTGCGAACACCACCGCAAAGACAAACGAAAACATAATTTCCTTAAACGGCAATCTACTTAGAAATTACACCACGACCTCGGAACAAAGCGGTAAGACTCCAACAGTCTTAATTTCGATCGCTCATGACGGAAATTGTAGGGAAGCGGAACTTTCAATTGAAACGTAACTAACTACCCCAGTAACTTGTTACCGTGGAAATAAAGCCGATTTCAAGGAACTTGCTGCAAGACACTTAGTAGATATACCTATGTACCGATCTACTTTTCTTAAACTTTTGCAACAACAGCTTTTGAATAGTTCGGAACTTCGCACCGAGACGTTTTCACGGACTGAAGGCAACAGGATAGTTGTATGTGAATGAATAGAACTGAACTCTAATACTATATATTTAGTTTAATGTTCAAATTAAAAAAGGTAACATATTTAATGTTGATGTTGTAAAAACAGAAGAAGAGGCAACAAGATTTTGTTTCTGCTGGTCGTAGACGTTTTTTTAAAAGCTCAGTATTTCGATACGATACATTGTTGCAGAATTATTTAAGTATTATGTTAGTTTTATTATATTGTTAGTATTGATAGATGTCACCTAGTTTTATTAACTTCTGTAGAGATCTTCCATGAACATACCGAAAGAAAAGTATATAAGCAGCTCTTCCTTTCAGTCAATATTCCCATAGTTCTGAAAGCCAGTTACAAAAAATAACAAGATCAAAACACAGATAGGTATAACTCTTGAGTGTGGAACAAGAAAATGTGTTGTTGATTTCTTGAGTTTATCCCGTGTATGCAGTGACACAGGAACAAACTAGCTACTCGACAAAAGACTCTGTTCTTAAACTCAAAGGAAGCAAACATACAAGCGTTGTATCTGCGATGTCTTTTTGAATTCTTGTTTTTATTTCTTCTAAAAGATAACATTAAAATCCTTGTATGTGTATGTGTCGTTCGGTAGTTGAATTCTACTACTTTATTAGGATATTTTTATTAGTGGGAGTGTGAAAATATCAGTTAGGTTATCTGAAAGCAATTTTTTATGCGATAAGATCGCTTATGTCTCGCTACTGTATTGGTTTCTAATATTTTTGCTGTACAATTTGTGTTTCATAATCAATAAAGAGTTTTTGTATTTTGTATTGCATTGTAGATTGTGGGGCAGTGTAGCTCTATCGCTTGATATTCTCAGCAGTCATCAAAAATGGTGTAGATGGTTATATTTAAAATCTTTTATTCTGATAGAGTTTTAGCTGAGCCTAGCATTTTTATTTAAATTATCTGGCACAATATTCTAGCGTGCCAATGTTTTGCATATCACAGTGACTGTTTGCATATCATCAGTAGAACGCTTTGCTTTTCCTCTATCTAATATCATATCTCATTAAAACAAAACACTACAGTACTATAGAAAAATAAATGCACGTCTTCAGCACAGGTTCATATAGTAGTTACCATAAAAACGTGACAGTACGCTACATAAATTGCGTGACGCGAACGTGACCGGCCCGCTGTCACGTATAAACCAGACGTTAATATCGCGTGTTAGGGCCCGAGTGGTTATCTCGCCATTTCACTAACTTTACCCGATAAAAATACATTTTACTGTTGTGATTGTGCTATAAAACGCGCTATTGCGGTGGGACTTATTTCTTACTGCGGATTAACTGGCGGTTATGATGTAGCTACTACGTGGTAATTTTCAAGCAACATAATACGCAGTCTTGGATGTAAGATGTTTCAGAAGAAAGAAAGATGAAATGTTTAACAGTTCAGACATAAAACTACATTTTGTTGTGCAGATTAGACAAGCTTATATATAAGCCCGGCACTTAAATCTCATTTAATTTAGTGTCAAGTGTATATTTGTCCAAGTTTAGGTGGTACCTATACCAATTCACTTTTGACTTGAAAGTTCTTTAAAATTTAATACAGATAACAAGTGTGTTAAAAAATAAAGATATATAAGTGTAGTCGATATATTATATACCTAATAGCGGCATAAACAATCTTTTACTCTATATCATAAAATATTTATTATTTCAATATTATTATTTATATATTATATATTATAGACTTTACAAGTCTACAAAAGATGGCCTTGATATAGAATATCTATGGAAAAATAATTTAAGATACAAGACTAGATCTTAATTGAAATTTCTATTTATCCACTTTTTAGGCTTTCAAAACATAGTTCAAAACATAGTTATACAGTATTTTCTGTAGGCTCAAAGCCTATCGCATTTTACCATCACCCAGTACACTCCTGAAAAACTTCTCACGACCAGCCAGTGAAATCTTACACTTTTTTTAAAAACTTTACCTTAGGTTTTGGGTTGATCTATTTTATTCATTATCATCATCATCATAATCAGCCGGTGTCAGTCCACTGCTGGACGTAGGCCTCTCCCAAGATGCGCCACTGAGCCCGATCTTCGGCTCTTCTCTTCCACCGCTTTTCGTATGTCGTCGCTCCACCTGGTCACAGGACGTCCTACGCTACGTATGGCTACTATTTTATTATAAGCTTTTGTTTAACTTGTTATTTTATTATCATGTATATTATACGCCTGTGTGTTTTGAGGCTATTTTTAAATGTTGGTTATATTTTAAAGTCTTAGATAATCGATGTTCAAAGACCCGAGAAGCTAAAAAACACTACTATTCATTATATTTTATATTAACATACATTGTATTAGAATGAAACAGATTAGAATTTAATGAATAATATTTGTATATGGCTCTCAATCTACATACCATAATATGAGATTTTTAATGCTATTACATACTAGCAGCCCGCCCCGGCTTCGCACGGGTAGAACATATATGCCTACAAAATTTGCATCAGTTTGTTGCATCGAATATAAAATATGAACATATTTAACAATAATCGTCATATTTCATACAATTCACACAAAACCTTAACAAATTATGCACCTAAACCTTCCTCATAAACACTCTGGCTATTGGTGAAAACCGCATGATAATCCGTTCAGTAGCTATTGAGATTATTGCAGAACAGACAGACAGACGCAGTGATGGACTTCGTTTTGTAATACTTACGTTACCTTGATTCTGACCCGACGGTCGTTGGTTCTAATCCTAGCTATATACCTACCAATGAAAGTTTTATGTGGATTCATGAATCATGAGTTTTCGTACAGTGGTAGTGGGATCATTAAATCTACCAAAAAGTAGCTTACCACCAAGGAGCCCGGGCCCGGTGGCGTAATCGGGAGAACGGTCGGCTTTGATGCCGTGGTACCGAGTTCAAACCTTACCGTGCACCAATGGATTTTTCTATCGAAAAATTTATGTGCGCTTCTCACAGTGGCCCGTCCGGTGAAGGAAAACATCGTTAAGAAACCAACAACCCCCGCATAGTGGTAGGACACTATCTAGTGTCCGCCTGGCCAGCTACCACCCTCAACTTACAAAATCTGTCGCCAAAAACATCTAATGTGTTCCGGCAGCTATCCTTGAGAGCCAGTTCTCCAGTCTAGGCCTAGCGTGTTTACCATCTTCGACCGCATCATCACTTACCAACAGGTGAGATAGTGGTCAAACGCTAGCCTATAAGATATAAAAAAAAAGGTGAACATCTGCCGCCGTAACCTTACGGGTTCCCCGACGCAAAATGTAGGGGTAATATACGTTTAACGTGTGCATCTGTGTGTCTGTCTGTAGCATCTTAGCACCTAACCGGATGAACCGATTTTGTTTTTTTATTGATTGTTTTTTTTTTGTTTGATAGATGTCTTCATCGAGAGTTTTCTTAGCTTTGATTCATGAAAATTCGTTCAATCGTTATAAAACTATGAGCTTTTTTCTAGTTAATTGCGCTATGAAATCAACTTTCATAGGTCTGATCAATTCGAAAATCTTCTTCTTCAACGATATTGTAAGAACATGGAAGCATTGACCTGATGCTGGGACATCTCCTAGACTCTACAGAATACTCAAATCCTCACCAACTTACAGCTCAGATTTTAAATGTCGTATTTAGAGTGATTGGAATGCTTTTAATGAAAAGATTATACATAGATCAGTCGGGGTGGTTTAAAATATTATATTATTATATATATAGATGAATATTATTTTATACAATAGATCATATTATTATACTATATTGACTACAAATTGATTGTGATCGGCGGGGATCTACAGCATAGCTAAGCCTATAATAATATTTTCGTAGTAACTATGACCTAAGCTGTGGTTTCACTGCAAATATTTTATTAATTTTGCGATGTGTGTATGTGCAATTCGTGATATCTTCTAGAGTTTTCATTTGAATTAAATACTGTAAAGGACAATTTTAATCTATAATATGTGGCCAAGCTAATTAACGTAATTATTTGGATAAGGATTAATATTATATACTTGAAAATAGCCTTGGAAGTTATGTAATATGTTTTAACAAAAATTTTAAGATTAAAATGGTTACTGTGAGTCAACCTTAAGAGATAGACATATGCTGTCGCGAACTTTTTTGTAGGTCTTATTAAGTTGTACAACTCTTGCATAGAAAATATTCTTCTATCTATTTTCAATTAAGCAGCGTTCGTAAGAAACGTGTTTTTTCGACCGTTTATTTGCCGACTTAGGTTGCAAATTAGGTCTCCACGAATGTACTTTTGATTTAAACGAGATAATATATAGCCTATTTTCATTCCGAAAGTCCATTCTACGTATTAGTGAAAGAATTTTTTAAATCGGTTCAGTAGTTTTTGAGCCAAATCATTACAAACATACAAAAATACAAAAATACAAAAATACAAATGTTCTCTCTTTATAATATTAGTATAGACAAAAAAACAACGCCTGACGTATACAACGGATAACTACTAAATGGTTGCTTAGATAAAATTTTATTGTACCCAAAAACAAAGCTTAACTTTTCAGTGGCCTAAACGTTATTTGACAAATCTTGTAATTAAGCCGATCCCTTTTTAAGTGCCGTTGCCTTATTTTCGCGACGCTATGATTATGTAATTTCGTCTGTTGAATAATTTGATACGTCTACCGATTTTAATACAAAGCGTTGGCGTCGGCATGGTACAAGAATTACGAAAGATCTTACACGTGTCATATTATTAATGCAAAAGGCTTAGAGCCTTACTTATGAACGTTACTTACAGGCGAGTCAATTTGTTTTCGGTTGGTCTCGTTTTGTCAAAAGTTCTCAGAACGGTTTTAAGTATTGCTTTGTTTTAGTACCATTTATAAATAAGAATGTTAGAATATTAGTATTTCATTTCTTAGATAAAAAAAAAGTATTTTTACAGTCAACAGTGCTAATCGACTTATTTAATAAAAATTCTATAACATATTTCTAGCAAAACTATTGTATTATACTAACGAGAATATTTTCTGACTAATTGTATGTCTGTGGTTAATTAAATAACTCCGGCAACCGAACATCGTGGGCATCGAACTCAACAATGACCGAACATCTTCAAATAGAATAGGCCAGTACATATTTGGTCGCTCAGCTCTTGAAACATATCACATAAAGGAAAGGAGATGTGTTGTGATATTTCTCCGATAACAAGCGAAGTTTCGTACTTCGACAGCCGTAAAGACTATTGGGTGATATCTACTTGTTTGTTCCGCGGTTGGGTCACTGCCAAAATACTCGCTTGCCCAACGCCATGTGCTCATATTTACTGAATGGAATATATAACTTTTTTATTACTCACTGAGTGATTCGTAATACAAAGGCCAGATATTTTTGACAGGTATTCACATAAATTTTTATGACTCAATCGTTTCAGAACCCGTTAATATTTCGCTGTGATATTTCTTGGCCCTTTATGCAAACAAACAAGTTTTTTTCTATTATTTATATCTGACAGGCGTTTCACCACTATTTCGCCTCGTGGTTGTACTATTATTTATTCTGTGCTCGTGGTAAGTCTTGTCGAGGATGGCGAACACGCTAAGTTTAGAATAGTGTGACTCTCGAGGATTGTACTGTCAGAAGAACACCGTAAGTTTAAGGTATTAAATTATTAAGAAGAACATGTTCAATTAGTTTTTTTTAATATCTTATAAACTAGTGTTAGACCACTATCTCGCCTGGTGGTAAGCGATGATGTGGTCAAAGATGGTGAACACGCTAGGTCTAGAATACTCTAACTCTCAAGGGCTGTGTGCCGCCGAAAGACATTGTGGCGATAGACCTTTTCCTTGATGATGGTGAGCTACTTTTTGGTAGCAATTTAGGTTGAATATATGTAGATATAATATGCTCGTACCATCTGTGCGTACCGTTCAAATCAAAGTATGAGTATGAAGTAAAGAGGCAGTGTATTTTGATGACTATTGTTACCCGAGAGCGTTTAGCAATCGTCAATCTCTGGTTAATTAGTTGCTGTCTATTTCGGTATCATGTTTACGTGCCGACAAATAATATTTAATTAAAGTTGAAAGTCAAGCTTGAAGCCGAGGACATGGCTCCGTCAAATTGCGCTAGATTAATTTTGATTCATTTTGTGTAGCTTCCACCTGTTTTCAATTTAATTACGCCGGAGTTTAGTCTACAAGTAGCTATCTCATTTCACATGATGCCTGCTACTCAAATTAATTAAAATTCTTTGTTTGAATTCGAGAATACATCTGTACAGTCAATTGAATCAAATTGTTAGGTATCAGCTAATTACATTTTTACACCTGTTTTGTTTGTCTTGAAAAATCAACAGGTAACTAGAACTATCAGACATTTGGGGGTTTCAAGTCTTTTCTTCTTCTTATATATAAAAATCAATTGCTGTTCGTTAGTCTCGCTAAAACTCGAGAACGGCTAGGCTGATCTAGCTGATTTTGGTTTTGAAATGTTTGTCGTAGTCCAGAGAAGGTTTAAAAACTGAGAAAATTTGGATAAATTGCGAGTAAGGTAGTAAAAACAACAATTTCATTTTTCCCATATAATGTTCGTCCATAATGGAACATAGTCTACCCTACTCTACCAAAGGGTAGGGTAGTAGACTATGTTGAATGTTGAAATTTGATGTTCGTATTAAATTAGGGGTTTTGAATCGACAACATAATATATCCACATTACTCGGACTACCGCGTAGGTATTTGATTTTAATATTTTGAATTTTGATGGTTGTCCCAGGTTGGCGTTTGTGGTTCGTTCACAGATGTTTGTATTGTATTGATATATTTTGATGGTTGTCATTACGGCGCTTCCATACCCGGTATTCGCTATTTGTGTATAAAACCGATAAAATAAAATAAAATAATAAAAGGGGTCCCCATACAAGAAACCTGTTTTTTTAGACTTTTTATACTCGATCTTACAAACCTTAATAGATAGAGACTTGAAATTTACTAATAGTGTGTATTATGAATGACAGCTATAATATCAAGTAATATAAACTAAATTAAATTATAAATTAAGTGGGTCCTCATTCAAGAAACATATTTTCAGGCAAATTTTGTTCAATCGGAACCCTGGCTGTGCGGGTTCTACTCGCACTTGGACAGTTTATTTATATTCGCGGTACGAAATTCGCCGGGTCAGCTATTTATATATAAGTATCCTATACACAAATTGCTGTTGTAGTCGAACTTTATCGCTTACCATCAGCGGAATATCTTGTTTACTTTGTTACATAATGCTATACAAATATTATGTAGTTTTCATTAATTCTGTGTACACAATACCATTAATCACTTATAAACCACAGGTACAGAGTTCTGCACTTAAATTTGATTGAGGTCTAGAACCTACTATTATTTATTCTGTGCTACATATACCGACTTTATTTACATAAACGACTGAGTGCTCTCAGAAATGGCTAGTCAAAGAACCAAATAGATTAGTAACAAGTCCTTTACCTAACTCGCTCTTTGACTATTGGGTCATGAAAACGTGAAGCAATGCCAGTGTGCTTGTGAGCGGTGGTTACTTCATTGAAAACTTATATTGAATATATATACTGCATGGATTTCCGTATAATTGTATCGTACCTGTATATATAATAAAAAAATAATATAGAGTGTTTGCCTACTTAAAATGTATTTGACAATATGTATCTAATGATGTAAAATAATCAATTCAATGTGCTTTAAAATGTATGTTCTTGTATAGGCTGCTTAGATATTTAAATGTCTAAAAACTAAATCAAATTTAATTTAATGTTTAAAGGCTTCTTGAAGCCTTCGCCTAGTCACAGATTTTGGCTTCTCCAGCAGGTCAAGCAAGACGCTTACCTGATGATAAGTGACGACATCAGTCTATATAAGTTATTTTTCAAAAAAAAAACAAAAAACGACTTCATAACCACAAACAGGCACTCAAAAGCGAAAAATAAATTACTTAAAATGATTATAAGCGCTGCCCACTTATCTATTTACAGTCGGTGCCAGCCAAGTCTATTGGATAGTAGATAGATACTATTATCTATCTACTACCTATTAGACTTGGCTTATTTTACCCTTTTTAGTGCAAAACAAGTTTTAATTAAATTACATGCATCTATTAAACTTCGTGTCTGGGCCGTTATACACTGACGGATATATACTTTTTGAAAATTTCAAGTATGTACCTATAACAGTTAAGAAGATACATCTGTAAAGTGCGCACATATAGACACACGGACGGACGGACGAACGGACAACAAAGTCTCAGAAAGTGTTCATTTGGTACCCTTTGGGTTCGGAACCCTTATAACATTGACTTTAAATGCCGCGCTAAAGTGAAAATATTCACTAGTAATAATGATGTCATCAAGGTATCAAAGGACAATGTCCAAAATGGCCCTGTGCAATTAAAGCATCTGACACACACGATAATTAATTGTCTATTTTATTACAATAATTCCAAATACTTTTATAACACGGACTAGTTTTATTCCAAAATGAATATTAAAAAGTATTATTTGCGATTATTAACATTAATTGCCGCCATATGGCCAACAGAGTACTGAATCACTCTACTACGTTATAAGAGGCACTTCCCTATATTATTGATACCCGAATTATGAAAGCTCTGTGTAGCCAACCTAACAACGGAAAGTATTATTTACGTAGTAACTATTATATAATTTTTTTTTGCAGTGTTGATTCGTACAAAGTACGTTCATAATTCTGAGTTATTTAATTATGTATGCAGTGTCGCGGGACTGAAATGGCCGCCATCTTTGCCAAACGTCATGTCATGTCAAAAAATATTAGGTATGTTTAAAAAAGTTTGCACCCTAACAAGACTTTGCCCGGTAGAAAATTCCTGTGAAGACAAATTATTTATATTTATATATAATTATATATTATAATTTTTAATATATAATTATTTATTGAGGGCCCGGTGGCGTAATTGGGAGAACGGTCGGCTTTGATGCCGTGGTACCGAGTTCAAACCGCCGTGCACCAATGAATTTTTCTATCGAAAAATAAAACGTTGCACGTAAAACTCAAGCTGAAATTTGCAAAGATATGCGTGTATTTGGAAAGTGCATGAAAGGTTGGGGACTTGATTATTTTCAGCTGACTTTTCACGCGATCGTAAATTGGTAGACGCTGCTTGTTCATTAGGGAGCGTCCATCACAGCTCGACAAATCTGCGCTAAAAAAAGCCGTAGGTAGGCATTTTGCAATCGTTAGCTGTTTATGACTATGTCGAAATGCGCTACAGAGTAGAATAAATCAATCCAAGCTGATATGTTGATGAGTGATATAATAACCTAGATATGGCAAACGTATCAACACGTCCTCAACTAGGTGGAGCGATGAAATTCACAAGGTGGCTGGCAAGAGCTGGATGAGAGTAGGCGAGGATCGTGCTCCATGACTTACAATTGGAGAGGCAGTGCACTAATACAAGCTGATGATCATGATGACCTCAGAACACTAATAATATTAGCAATTTTTTTAAAGATTGCATTTCCATTATAGAATTGACAGATAGATAAATGAATGCGAAGTTTTGTTTTTAGTAACTTAGTAAACTAGCAATGTGGGCTACCCACAGTACAAAAATCAAACTCTCACGTATCCGGTTTTTTGGGTGAATATTGGTTCCCATATTTCTGGACCATTGATTGTGACGCAACATTAGTATTTTGCGTCCCCACTCGTCCATACATAAAATGTACCCTCTGACCTCCATTTGCAAAACAAAATACAGCAGTTAAACGCGAAACAAAGCTCACATATCCACATTATGCGAGTAACCTGACGCCCGTTGCATACGGAATGAAGTGAAACCAACAAACCAAATTGGTACTGACTCGTACGTTATGTTAAGTGAAATTTTATGCCTCCTCGTAAAAATCCACGTGATAACGTCTGTTCTCGTTCAATTGGAACAAAAGATGAGGGAAGGTGGGGGAATAATGGAGCGTAATTTGACGGCGCTCTTTGAAGAACTCTTTGTCAGAGCACAATCGTCAGCGGGTAGATTGTCGTGCAGTTTGTTACGTTGGCCATGGTTTTTTGTACAATCAACGGTTTTTGCTTTTGTTGGCTCTGTGGTGGTTTGACTAACTGTTTCTAATTGATTGATTCGGTGGACTGGTTAGAGTAGTTGCGTAGAGTAGTTGTGTTGTTTCTATTTCGTTCTAATCGTATCTCGTATCTTATAATTATATATATATTATATAATTACATAATTTATAGAAATTATAAATTATATATTTCTAATTGATAATTTGTGTGATAAATTCTATATTATACTATTCACCTATTTTTCATATATGGGTCGCGTCGCGATGCCTGAAATAAACATATTTTATTTAGTTTTAAAATTAATTGGGCTAAAGTCTAAAGTTCTGTGTCTAAAGTTTTCTAGCGTCATGTAATTGGTCTGTTGTCTTCCGACTCTATATAGCCATTATTTCACTTTACAAATTTCAACGACGGTCATGTGCTTGTTTTCAACAAAAAAATAGATGAACAAGTTATAAAGAAGGTGAAATATTGGGCATGTATTTGTAGGTCTCTATTAAAAAAAGCAGTGATAAATTAAGATATTTATCTCAATTTGAGGTGTAACTTCAAAGTTTTACACCAAAGTTGATTGAATGTGGATCTAATAATTATAAATGATGGCCAACAGTGAATGTGACAGTTTGATTAACTAATAATTTCTGTGGATTTGACATTATTAACATAAATCGGACCAAAGGGGTTGAGCCTAATAACATTTCAGCCACAATTACGACAAAACCTCGCATGTTTACCGTTTTCTCTGAACAAAACGTATAGGTAAAGTAAGACTAAGACTGCAATGACAACACCAATAACACCCTACCCACCCCACAGTCTATCTGCACGTGTTTGAACTCAACATCCTTAAAAGATGTTGACACGTCGAGTTCTACAGCATGAGAACTCTATTATATAAAGCTCTATTATATTTGTCATACAATTACTGCAAAGTAACATTGGACATTTATTTACACAATTTTGACGGTGCAAATACGAATAAGTACTAATTGTGAACCATGAAAAGCTATCCTTGTCCCTTATAGATTACGACAAGCTAACTATTTTAAGGTATGAATTTATTATAAAATACTTTGAAATATACAGCCAATATAAAAAAAAAAAAAAAAAAATTAAGACCAATACATCAATCAGTAGTTACTATAAGGATACGTATCAGTATGTAAGACTAAACAAAACTCAATAATATCTATTATACGTTTTACTCATATCCAAAATGAATTCTACTCATAAGCAGCTGGCCGCACCTGTAATTTATATCCAGGTTACATCCATAATAGAAACAAAAGACTGCCAAGGGCACTGCCCGCGGGTTTAATGGCTCAGAACAGCCATTTTATTAACGCTTTCTGTGTGGAACACACCAAGCGGTTTTCTGGAACACGATAACAGGCTTCCGATGCGTTTGCTGCTTTATTTAGCAATGTTTTAAGGAAATAGTTGTTTTTGGTATTTTGTTCTGCATGTTTTCTTGTTAATGCGTGTAAGTATTATAATTGCCACTGCACCATAATTATAAAGGCTCAGATTTTAAGATATTGCACTGATTAGAAAAAGTGTCCAATGTTAATTTACCAGTTCTGTCTGTATACCTGTATACATTTACTATTTGTTGCTGTTGTTCAAACCAACAAATGTTATCTAATTTTATGATTTTTTTATTTTTATGATATGAATAATATGATATTATATTAATATGATAATAATATATTTATTTTATGATATGAACATATATCAATATTTTATTTATTTATACATCGTCTAACAATAAAATACGAAACTCATGAAAAAAAATTTGATACCTGGAAAAACAAACCATATTCCTTAAAATAGGTACGAAAGAAACAAAACTCATATTCCGAAAAATAGACATACCAACGTCAATTCGACATATCGTTTACACATACCAACATGATGGTATTACCCGTTACGGGAAACCAATATTCCATTGAAGGTAGTTCAGTACCGAACAATACTCTATCTCAAATTCATAGTTAATAGAAAATATTGTTAATATCATGTACTCAAATACTGCCCAAGGTATTGTAATTTGCCATCAGATGAAAGTCTACTAATATTATGGAGTACTTATGAGTTTTAACACCAGTAACGGGAAAGTTTTGGCAATCGCGAGATTTGTGTGCCATAATGTATGTTGTAGAAAATTGTTATAGTAACCTTCAGAGAGTTTATTGCTTGTCCTGTTTATTTTCGTCGAAAAGAAAATGTTTGTGGTACTAAAAGTATTTTTAAGTAAATTTAAATAATAATTTAAATTTTTAAAGTAATTTTCTTTACACATAACATTATTTAATGTTCTTCTCTTAAAACAGCAATTTACAATTGTCTATTTATTTTATTTATTTATTTCAATATTTTTTTGTTAATTAATTATTATTAACAAAAAATATTATTATTTATCCTGCTGCCCCGGCAGTCTAACCGATGAGCTCCACGCGATACATTGTATTCGTTCCCGGCCGCGCTTACCTATTTTATATTTATTTTAATGGACGTTTGTAATTATTATTTAAATTAAATAATACTTAAAATCTAAATTCAAAACTACGACTTATCTATTATTAACACCAAATCAAAATCGGTTCATCCGTTTGGGCGCTACGATGCCACAGACAGACACACACAGATACACACGTCAAACTTATAACAACCCTTATTTTTGCATCGGAGGTTAAAAATAGAATTATTATTATCAAGATTACGTAGAATGATCTACGACGTAACAGCAGCTACGGATCTCCAAGTAAGGTCTACGCTTTGCTACATTGCGTAGGCTCTACCTCTACCAACTTCGTTACAGAAGGATGAACTAAATTCTTGTGAATTAGTCCGTATCTAGCCAGATTTTTGTACCCTATTGAATGCCAGAGATTTGCTGAAACTAAGCATTAAAATAAATCTTCTCATTTTTGCTGAAGGTCAGCAATATAAGACTAATCCAAATTAAACAAATATTGTGAAACCGACACTTGCGCACCCCTTAATAGGATAGGAGCAAGGAAATGGGCCAATTAGAGTCACCGTTTATCTGTACTCGTTACCTCTCATTACCATAAACTGCTATATATTCTGTTTCTCTTACGGGAAGAAGCTTGCCATTTAACTCTTAATTTATGCATGGAATTTAATCGAAGCAAACATAACATTTTAGTTAAGAGAATTTATTTAGCCGTGAAATATAAGTTAAATAGCAATATGTCTAGTAAAATTTCAGCGCGTAAAAACATAACCCAGTCCTTGACTCAGAGTATTCTAGACCTAGCGTGTTCACCATCTTTGACCACTTCATTGCATGCGAGGTGAGATTGAGATATACTTTAAAAAAAATAATACAAAAAGTATAAATAAAATCACCACCACCAGTTGTTTCCAAGACCGTTACCAAGTTGTATCTGTAGTGTTCTACGCTGTTCTTATTGCATCAACACGACAATCGTTTACGCAGAGTGCAGGACATTTTTAAAGAAAATAAAAGTGCTACTTGAAACAGTAGAGACGTTGGAAAACGTGGACAAGTTTGAGAAAACATTGTTTGTACTGAAAAAATGACATTCCTAGAATCTAGTTTTGTTACAAGAAATATAAGGTGCTGAAAGAAACTTATTAATTTAATGTTTGTATTTTGAAATTTTTGAATACTTTAATACAACGTTTAAATAACTTTTGGAAACGCTATTTTCTGGATATTCATTATCCTTATATTTAATGTAAAAAGTTTATATTAATAAAAGTCTTAATTCAAATTATTGACTTTATCTTATCTTTTTATCTCTTTAATGATTTTCTTTTGTCTTATGTAGTGTTTAGTGAAACAGGCTTTCGGAAGATATAGAAAAATTTGAATCATCTTGTCATTGCCTCCACAGGTAAGCGAATTATATCAATGTTCCGCCTGACTTGGTACCAAAAAGTAGATTACCACTTCTAAGGAAAAAATCTGCCGCCATAACTTCACGATGTTCCGGCGGCATAACCCTCGATATTCAAATCATTCTAGACCTCGCGTGTTCACAATCTATATCCACATCACCACTTAAGGTACGCCCACACCGCGGCGTCCTGCGGTCTGCGGGCGCGTCGGTCTCAGTACATTTGAATTGTTTTCTGATCGCGTTTGGTGTGAACCAGTCGATACAATTACTACTGCGCAATGTGATCGCCGCCTAGATCGCGCACGCAGGACGCCGTGGTTGTCAGTACCTTTACCACTAGGCAAAATAGTGGTCAAACGCTACCCTATAATGTATTAAAAAAATATACTACAAATGTAACTTGATGGCGTGCTGTGATATACATGTGTATTTATAAATGTTAGTACATGAAAGCAATACCTACGACTATATAACGCGGATATACGCGAAACGCGGATGACCTACGAGGATATGCGCCTCGGACGGTAAAAATGTAGGCATATACAGAGCATTGTGCATAGCTAAAGCTCCGTGTCGTAGATGAAAATCCTTCCGCCACGTACCTCCGCGTTGCGGGTGTCTGCGCGGGGCCGCTTTTTGGTTCTAATCTAGTCGTTCAGTGTCTGACGGACGTTCATGCAGGCGGACCGCTAAATTCAAATGTTAATCCATTACAGTGAATATACTACTCTCAATCACATCCTAATGGAACTAAGCGATGAATTCATTCGCGACGGACGCAAGCGCTAAGCCGTGCGCGGACGGTCCGCGTCGCACTGTAACGCACCTTAGCGTAGCTTTAGCCTCAAAACTAACAAGATACCAAAATAAATAAGAACTTCCCTATCAAAAACAGGTTAAAAAGGCACAACCATTGTAGACCCTGCACCGTAAAGCACCGCGACCTACTTCTGTCGCGCGCAGAATTCACTGCGGAATAATTTCCTATCGAGGACTTTGTCAATACGTGTATCAGTAGCAAATATTTTTACGTGAGATTAAATATGTTTTAAGTGAATAATACTTACAAAGAAGCTATCAAGCTATGCCCCGCAGTTTAGTCGACGTTATAAAGTTTCAACGTGCTAGTCTAACTGTCCACGTGTCAAATTTTAGACAAATCAATCCTGGCTATTTCGCCGTGAATAGGGAACAAATGAACACTGGTTTACTAAATATGTGGAGATGATGATGATTTGCGCACTTATATTGCCAAATTGATTGTATACCCGGATTGATTGTATTTCAAAAATCACACAAATATCAAAAATAGAGAGACTTACCCGTTTATGCCTCACATTCACTCACAATCATGACTGGAATTTAACCGCAGCTACGTTGGTACCTTATTTGAGTGAAATAAGACAGTAATCATAAGCGGAGAGTCCGTATGTAAGATATAATTATAATTTCACATAGTGTTGCCACGATACCACTTTTTGCTAACTTATCTACAGCTGTTAGTCGAAAATCGGAAATAGAAAGTATTCTCTAATATCTATCTGATACACTAGATAGATCATCGTAGATACAAATCGCGTATCTCATATACTATATTATTGCTTAGTCACGGCCAGTGTTCCGAGAGAAGGCGGAAATTTGTCGTCTTTGTCGAACACGGCTTTGAACAGAAGTCCTTTCAGAATCTCCGACCAATGCGAGGTTTGTCGAGACGCGTGAAATCACACTGAGATCTAATAGATACGATCCTATACAATTTCCTTACAAACTCGAAGTAAATGGTTTGAAAGCAACCGTCAGGAGCATTCCGGAGGAACCAATTTCAGGAGCAACCTTTTTAAAAAATATTACGTAATCACATTTAATTAGAAATTTATGAAATATAATTACTGAAATCTACTGTGTCTAATAGTTGACAAAGCACACATTATTTAAGATTAACCTTTTTATATTGGACAGAAAAGCAACTGAACCCTATATCCTATTATGACATGCGAGATCTAAAGTAAAGTATAATATTACTATCTATTCTAATTTTAGAAAAAATAGTTAAATACTCTTAAATGATAGGCGATGTTATAAAATATTGCAAACCTCGTTGGGGCTAACCAAACATCATATTGAGCTAGCTAAATTAAATTTCTACCAACATCCTAAATTAGATACATGAAAACGAGCCAACCTTCCCTGAGGTCAAACGCTATTTCATAGAGCGGGCACAACTTTTCCTAAACGAGGCCTTTGTTTAAAGATCAGATTCCACCTAAAACTCTACGACCACTTACCTAGTCGTTGTTATTATACTGAAACACTATAGTATCTTATTAATTAGGGTAACCAGGATAAGATTTAATTTTTTTTATTAGAATTGTGCACAAATAAATCCAAGCTTTTTATGACTGTCTGCTAAAGAATTAGGGATTGCAATCTCTAGGATTGATATGCGGGATTACTCAATCCCGCGCAGATCCCGCGGGATCCCGCATCTTTAAAATTGTTATAAAAAATATTAATGACAAATAAATACACACATTTTCACGCAACATTACGACTTTATATTGCTATAGATTTAAATTAATTTATTTCAGTTTTACACCATTAAAATTGATTATTTTTATCGATAACCATATCCATAATCATTATTTTGGAGTGGTAGGACTTCTACTAGTCCGCCTAGAGCGGCACCACCACTTTGCCAATTAATTTTCAGCCGTAAAATAGGAATCTTTTTTGGTTGAAATGGTCTCCAGTGAAATTACAGGACATGTGAGACTCAACATCTTTATGTCTCAAGGTAACAGGCGCAGTGCAGTGACATGCAAAATTGCGGCTATCCAGAATTTTGTATAAAAGAATAAGCTATAATTTAATATGCTAAAGAAACTTTACGCTATCCGATGCTCATTTTTTGGGGTTCCGTAGTCCTGACAAGGAACCCCAAACTATAGTTTCGTCATGTCCGTCTGTCTATCTGTCTGTCTGTCTGTCCGAGGTTTTGCTAAGAGACCGCTAATACTAGAAAGCTGTAATTTTGTAGGGGTATGTATATAAATTACGCCGACAAAGTGGTTTTTTTTTTTAATCCGTTATAGGCTAGCGTTTGACCACTATCTCACCTGTTGGTAAGTGATGATGCGGTCGAAGATGGTAAGCACGCTAGGCCTAGAATGGGAACTGGCTCTCAAGGATAGCTGCCGGAACACATTAGATGTTTGGTGACAGATTTTCTAACTTGAGGGTGGTAGCTGGCCAGGCGGACACCAGATAGTGTCCTACCACCATGCGGAGGTTGTTGGTTTCTTAACGATGTTTTTCCTTCACCGGAGGGCCACTGTGAAGAGCGCACATACATTTTTCGATAGAAAAATCCATTGGTGCACGGCGGTTTGAACTCGGTACCTCTGGCATCTAAGGCAAGCGTTCTCCCGATTGCGCCACCGGGCCCTCAAAGTGGTGAAATAACATTATGGCAAAAATATATTTTTTAGTGTAGCTCCTCTACATGAGAAGTGAGCGACAAATGCGAAGTACCTAGCTGCTTGTTTATAACGGGTAAAGACTTGCATTGAATAACGGGCTACTAAGGAACCCTACACTGCGCGTGGCCCGTAACGCATTTGGCCGTTTATTTGTTTTATAGATTAGGTGCTAGTTTCACTGGTTCCTGATAAAGTTACAGAACTTTATTAGTTTAGCAATAATAGTCGTTGAACTTGGGTGTTGGATAATTTTGTACCAAATACAAAATCCTTAGAATAAATCCTTTAAAGTGACAAAGAAGAAGTACCTAGTTGCTTGTTTATAACGGGTAAAGACTTGCTTTGAATAACAGGCTAGTACCAGAACCCTACACTGCGCGTGGCCCGACACGCACTTGGCTGGTTATTTACTGTATTGTCTTGATTCCAGAAATATTTTGTACGATAAATTTAGTGTCGTACAAGCAACTTTATATATCGTGCTCCCGAATAAAGCAAAACGATGATTTGCTGCAAGCGTGCATATGGAAAGCGTTAACTTTATAGCTGCAAAATTTCAGTCAAAAACACGATCATATGTGTAAGCTATTATTGAAAAAAGATCTTTAATTTGATGAAGCAATTTCAAAAGGAAAGGAGGAGGAGGAAAGTTTGAAAACCAGGCCACATCCGGAAAACATGGTGACCCTCCAGGGACGTTCCACGGTAAATTTAACTCGACCCATTTCTGTCGAAAACAGAATAATTCCCAATAGGTACCTACAGGCATATTCCATCATCTATTGAATGGCTCAGTTCTTGTCACCGAAGCAGAAGGGCCCTTCTTTGGCCCAATGGGAGATCTTAAGGTTATGTTCAACGAGATATTGAATCTTGGAAATTATCAAGACTTGTCCGTTCCTATAATTTATTACTCAGGAGCCAAAGTAAATTTTATTTATCGCTTAGCTGGAGGTTTAAATATTGATGTACAGATTTTTAGCCTATCTACCTACACTTCCCAGTTTCTAGAAGTTTTGATTTATGCAATTTTTTGAATGGCATGTTGGCGTAAAGGATTAGATAGCGTGACTTCTATCCGGGAAGTTGCTGGTTCGAATCCTAGCCGTGCACCAATAGATTTTTTCATGTGCTTTCGTAGGTAGGTCAGATGGTAGATGGTGGTAGGAGCAATATTTCGATGTTCCGCCTGACTTACCACCGAAAAGTAGCTTGCCGCCAACAAAAAGAAAACTGCCGCCATAATAAAGATAGTTTAAAAACTAAAACAATCGACTTCCATGCCCCGCTAGAACGTTTCAGTGGCAAGTTTGAGATATTTATCATTATATCTCTGGAGATACTTTTCAGATCTCGATGAAACTACAATGGGACCACCTCAAAAATGTACCATAATGATTAAAAAATAATCATTTGAATTGGTTCACAATTGACGGAATAATCGCGTAAGTAGACGGAGTAATACGAGTACATACAAAAAAAAATACAGACGAATTGAGAACCTCCTCCTTTTTGGAAGTCAGTTGATAACTTCACATACATCAAACGCTAGTCTGTATGTATGTATATACATATAATTTATAACCCCACCCATTGCACTATTGATGTGAACCCACTCCAGACACAAGCATGTTAGCTTAGTTGGAGGGGTTAACAAGAATAATATTAATGTGCAACCCACATTTCTAGTAAGCTTTAAAAAAAATTATAACTTTACAAAAATTGAAAGTTGGTAAATTAGTGAAGATATTTGGGTTTAAGATATTTTATACCATAAATTAACACTTGTGCACCTTTACCCCTAAAACCGTATATAGCTTCATAGGCACAGCTAGTAAAAAGATGAAAAATTAGAGATGTAGTCCCTTAACAGATTTTCTTTTTCATTTACCTATCTCTTTGTCCTATAATTGAGGGGACATTGAAGCGGATTATTCGTCTGGAACAGATAGGCGAATATATTGGGACGGGACGAGTACAATTCGAGCTTCGTGAAAAATTCATTGATTCCTCTTGGGGTTAAGTATTACTTTCGCATGTTATATTTATAACAGACATGCTGCGCTCCGCGTCTTAGCCCGCGTTTAAAAGATATCTTACGTCACTTTTTAAATATCTTACCTAATTCACAATACTCATCCCTTCGCAAAATATCAAGCAAAATTGTCGGGGTATCAAACAAACTACGTATGCTGCCCGAACACCGTAACGGTATGGCGGTAGATTTTCTCCTTGATAGTGGTAAACTACTTTTTTTTGGTAGAAAGACAGGCGGAAAATCGCTATAATATGCTTCCACCACCTGGGCACGAACCTGTGCTAGGATTTCAAAAGGCGACCTCATAGAAATCAAGCCATCTAACATTTACGCCAACGAGGCTGTCAAAAAAAATCTGAATTATTAAATATTGAACATTCAGTGTATAAATAAGGTGGTACCATGTTGAAAAAACAATCTCCTTTGAACGCCAACACCATTCATTTATACCAATCCTTTAACCATAAATTTGGTACAATATAATCGCAAGGGAGTACTTGTTCCTACGGATAATATGGTTTAAATACAGTTCATATTACGTAATTCACGGTCTCGACGGAGAGGTCAATGCGACAGAATAACTTTGCTCACGTCCGAGCAATTAGAGTTTGCCTCTTTGCCTCATATTGCCTGACCTTTGCCCACATAAGGCTTGCGCCATATGGTATGTAGGTGACCTCAAAGATTAGCGGCCGCTGTGTAATGCTGGATTTTAGCGGCGCGTTCCCTGTTTAAACAGTCCTTTAACCTACATTGTGTTTTCATAAATTGTGTAAAATTAACGGTTTCTAAAAATAAGACTATAAAGTCTTATTTTATGAAATTTGTGTAAGGGCTAAGTGATATTTTACATAGATTTATATACATTGATATTTAAACTTCTTGTTTCTCTTTAATTGTATCTAAACGTAGTATTACATGCTCTTTTTTGCATTTTTAACGTTCATTAGTGTTGAATGTAACCAAATGAATGAATAAATGCATATGAATAAGAATATGTATTTCTTATAATATCATCATTCTTATATAATATCATCGTCATCATTAAAAGCCAGTATCCGTCCACTGTAGGCCTTTTCTATAGCACCCCAGTTATGCTCGATCTTCAGTTTTTGTTGCCGACCGCTGCCAGTTATTTATATTATATATATAGAGACCGTCGTGAAGTAAATTTTAGTTGTTGACATTGTATTGTATGTACTTAAATTAATATAATTGTTTTTTTTTAGCTGTGTACTTTTTAGTACATATTACTACAGATTATTTTAATTAGTGTTTTGACTTATTTTATTCCTTGACATTTATTTATTTATTCATTACGCCTAGGTTTTTATTAAACATAATTTAAATTTTATATTGTAATAGATTTTGCCTGTGACCTAACTTTATTGAACTTTAAAATATAGGTCAAATATTGTAATGTTTTTGAATTTGACATTTAATAAATTATAATTTTTAGTAAGTTTATTATTATTTTTCAGTTTTTTTTTGTTGTTGGGCGCAATTGGATTATTGTATATTTAATTAGTTATCCAAGTTTTAAGTTAGATTTCATTTTGATTTGTTTATTTTGTTTGTTATTGCTAGCTTTCTTTATACAATGCATTTGTATTATTAGGTTTTGTATATTGTTTGTATAATTAGTAATATACTTATATATATATACTTATATATTAAGTAAGTATCGATTTAATTTCAGAGCGTTTATCATGAGTTGTACGTCTAGCAATTTGACGTGCCCCCACTGCCCTGGGTCCACACGCGTTTTTTCTGAACACGGGCTTAGAGTGCATATAGGTCGCATGCACAAAAATGTACAGTATCAGGATGCAGCTTCACGGGTCTGTCCAACAGATAGAGTGAGTACGCCATCAGTGGCGTCGAGTACTTTGCCACTTTCACCACCACCCGTCCACTGTCCCTTAGATAGGCTTTCAGCTTTGAAGGGACGCGTTCCTGTCCTTCGGCACGTCCCTAAAAATGCACGGAATCAAGCTGCCGGCAAACTGTGTGACATTATTGATTCTTGTGTTTCATGTAACGGGGTAGACGAATGGAGCGCTCTTTTATTTTTCGCATACACAGCTCTAAGAGTGCCATCAAAATAACTACCTGGGAACATGACGGCTAAAGTCAAGGCGAATATTCTGTTGTCCGGTGCTTGTCTCTATGAAGATTTTGCCACCACGACGTCATTATCCAAAGTGCACTCGATTAGAAAAACTATCGAACACAAGGTCTTTGAGGGTGACTTACGGGGGGCCGTTCGCCTTCTGGTGTCGGAGGACTCTTATGCACAGCGAGATCCTGACACGCTGGCTGCTTTGAAGCTTAAACATCCGAGTCCTTCGCGTCCTCTCAGTTTTCCCTCAGATCCGGATTTATCACATACTGCGATATCAGTTACTGTAGAGGACGTGGTGTCGGCGCTTGGCACTTTCCATACTGGCTCAGCAGCGGGCTTGGACGGGATACGGCCGGGTCATCTTAGGGAACTGACGTCGCTATCGGCAGGAGAGAACGGTAGACGCCTCATAGGATGCCTAACCAGGCTTTCGAATTTTTTGTTAAGTGGCCAGCTGAATCCATTGGTGTGTCCGTATCTGTATGGTGCCTCGCTCTTTGCTTTAGCCAAGAAAGATGGCGGCATAAGATCTATTGCCGTTGGTAGTGTTTTTCGTCGTTTGACTGCCAAATTGGCTTGCCGCGCCGTGAGGGATGACATAACCGGATACCTACGGCCACACCAATTGGGTTTCGGTACACGCCTGGGATGTGAAGCGGCAATCCACGCAACTCGAACGTTTGTGATGAACCCGGAGAACAAAGACTGTATTTTGCTTAAGCTTGATATTCGCAACGCGTTCAACACTTTGGAGAGAGACGTTCTGGTGAATGAGGTTAAGGACAAAATTCCTTCTCTCTATCCTTTTCTTCACCAGGTCTACAAGATTTCGTCAAATCTCTTTTTCGACAATAGTCTCATTCTTTCACGAGTAGGAGCCCAGCAGGGGGATCCGCTCGGGCCTCTTGTTTTTAGTTTGGCCAATCATAAAGTAATTCTTGAGCTCAAATCGGCCTTAAACGTGTTGTATCTGGACGATGGCACTATTGGGGGTAAACCAGAAGACGTTTTCCAGGATCTGGAGGCCCTCATTCCTCGCCTTAAAGACCTGGGTCTGGAAGTGAACCCCTCGAAGTGTGAGTTATTCCCCTGCAGTGTTGAGGCTCGGGTACACTACTCTCGCTTTAATACTCTTCATCCTGGCCTCAAGGAGCTATCAGCATCTAATTTCAATATTTTAGGATCTCCAATATTTCTCAGTGCAGTTCCAGAGGCCATCAATGCTCGTAACAAGCTTCTCCTTACTGCTCATGAACGTTTAAAAGATCTTTCCGCACACGTTGCGATTATCATGTTACGCATGTGCTTTGCTCTCTCAAAAGTCACATACCTGTTGCGTATGTATACCACCCCTACCTGGCTGTGTCCTTAGGAAGTATCTTCATTTGACAATGCCTTAAAATCGGTGGTGGAGTCTGTCCTTAATGTCTCCCTAGATGAAAATCAGTGGAGTCAGGCGGCTCTGCCAATCCGATATGGTGGTCTTGGGGTGCGTTGCGTACGTGATGTAGGCCTGCCAGCTTTTCTAGCGTCGGTGCATGGGGTTGCAAACCTGGTCACTGTTTTACTCAATTCTAATGGTGACTGGGGGAGCATTCCCTTTGCGTCTGACGCGTTGTCAGCTTGGTCTGGCTTCAATTCGGATGCGACTATCCCAGAATTGAAGCACGTTCAGCGGGCATGGGACGATGTAGGGACGAAGCGGCTCCAGGAGCAGTTATTAGAGGGTACCACGGGAGCAGATAAGGCCAGACTGCGGGCTGTGTCACAGCCTGAATCCGCTGCATGGTTACATGCGCTGCCTTCACCTTACCTGGGCACTTTACTGGATGACGACTCTCTGCGTGTGGCGGTGGCTCTCCGTCTGGGCTGCAAGGTGTGTGAACCCCACATATGCACCTGCGGTTCCATGGTGGAGGCCGATGGCAATCACGCATTGAGTTGTCGGCGTTGCACAGGGAGGTTTCCTCGTCACCATGCGCTAAATGACATAGTCCGTAGAGCCCTCATATCGGCAAACGTTCCCTGCGTGCTCGAGCCTCCAGGTCTGAGCAGATCTGACGGTAAGAGGCCGGACGGGTTGACTCTGGTGCCTTGGAAAAACGGCAAGTGCCTAGTTTGGGACGCGACTTGCGTTAGCACTTTAGCTGCAGGCCACCTCAGTCGCACCGTCCACTCCCCGTCAGCAGCTGCAGAAGACGCGGCTAGTAAAAAGAGGCTAAAGTACGCTGCTATGGAGCCGCTTTACCACTTCGTGCCTATCGCAGTGGAGACCCTGGGTTGTTGGGGGACAGAAGCCAAGAAGTTCGTCCATGAAGTAGGTCACAGGCTTAGGGACAGTACAGGTGACTCCCGCTCCGGCTCGTTCCTGGTGCAAAGGATGAGCATCGCCATTCAACGTGGAAATGCGGCGAGTGTGATGGGCACCTTTGCACCCGGAGCGCTCAGGGGCGGGTTATTTGACTAATATGTAGATATACTCGTATATATTTTTTTATTATAGCAGTAGGTACAATATGTCGCTATAATTAAATTACTGTTTATATAATATTGATATTGTCATGAGGTAATTATTTTTAAATATATAGTTTCCCATATATATATATATATATATATATATATATAATATATATGGTATGGTATGAGTATATATATATATATATACTTGATAATTTGCATTTTCAATAAGCTGTTATGAGATTTAGATACACTCGATTTTTTTCCCCCATTTTTATCTTTCTGTGTGGCAACGCCCACCATACAAACCGGCAGACTAACATACCTCCGTCATCAGAGACACATGAAGCATAAACCAGGTATTAATAAGGCGGCAATAGCCCAATGGATAGGGTGTCGGACTGGCGATCGAGAGGTCGTGAGTTCGATCCCCACCCCACCCATTGCACTATAGACGTGAACCCACTCCAGACACAAGCATATTTAGCTTAGTTGGAGGGGTTAACAAGAATACTAGATGTGCGTCCCACATTGCGAGTAATCTAAAAAAAAAAAGAAACCATATCAATATCTGACGCGGTCGAGTATTTCCAAATGACCGTCTTTTTTACATTTTTAGGGTTCCGTAGCCGAATGGCAAAAAATGGAACCCTTATAGATTCGTCATGTCTGTCTGTCTGTCTGTCTGTCTGTCCGTATGTCACAGCCATTTTATTCCGAAACTGTTAGGACTACAGAATTGAAAATAGCTAGGTAGATGTATTCTTTAAACCGCTTTCCGATTTTTATACAAAAATAAAAAATATAAAAGTTTAAGGGCGGGCATCCCATACATGGAAATGAAACAAAAAAAATTTTTTTCTTCAAACCTATACATGTGGGGTGTCTATGGATGGGTCTTCAAAATAGACATTGAGGTTCCTAAAATCATTTTTTCTCAAAGTCATTCATTTGAAAGATAGGCGCATCTAAAGTGGTAAAATGTGTGTCCCCCCCCTCTCTAACTTTTAAAGTATGGGAGTGAAAAATTAAAAAAAATATATGGTGTAGATCTCAATAAAAACGAACAACGAAAATTGGTTTGAACGAGATACAGTCAGCAGTTTTTGAGATATGGTGACCGCAAAGATAACTTTGCTTTTCATACAAACACTATGAAAAACAAAGTTAATTCTGTAGTTGCGAAAAATCATAGTTATGGAATACTTAACGGTGTTACGGAACCCTACGAGTGCGAGTCCGACTTGCACTTGGCCAGTTTATTTACTTTATACCTTCTAATCTTCAAAATCCAATAGATCTTCACAAGCATCGTGGGCTACTCTAATAATATATCTGTACAGTTCATACACTAAAACTGGCAGTGGCCAAGGCGAGTACCCAACCGAGCCTATCTCTGTCTCTATCTCTCGCCTCTGTCACTGAACTACTTTACAACTTATGGATTTTGACAAAATAATTATGTAAATTATGTAGTATCTTAATCAGCATTATGTCCGTTTTTTCTTTGTAAATTGGTGTCAATATAGAGTTATTGTATTGAAGTTTCTAAAATCATTTTTTGTCAAAGTTAATTATTTAAAAGATAGGCGCGTCTAAAGTAGTAAATTGTGTATCCCCCCCCCCCCCTCCCTCTAACTTCTAAAGTAAGGGAGTGAAAAATCTATAAAAAATATATTCTGTAGATCTCAATAAAAACTTTCAACGAAAATTGGTTTGAATGAGATACAGTCAGCAGATGTTGAGATATAGCGACCGCCAAGATAACTTTGTTTTTCATACAAACACTATGAAAAACAAAGTTATTTTTGTAGTTGCGAAAACTCATAGTTGTAGAATACTCTACTGTGTTACGGAACCCTACGAGTGTGAGTCCAACTTGCACTTGGCCAGTTTATTTATTCTATGTATGTTTACCGATTACTCGAAGATGCCTCGACCAATTTGGAAAATTCTTTGTTATTTATTTTTTTGTTTCAACGATAAATTTTTATTTGTAATATTATTTTCCATCGCCGGAACCGGAACGTCAATAATAACATAGAGTAGACACCGAGACACTCGTCACTAAACAAACTCGCTTAGTTCGACGCACCGCATGTTTGTATTCAGGCTAAGCAAACGCAAACTTTGCCTTTACGTACAGAGACGTTACGGCTACGTTTGATGCGGTGTTAAGTTAATTAAATGACTCTGTAATGAAATTAGTTTAGACTGCGTCCACCTTCTTCTAAAAGGTTTTAGTAGAGAGAAATAGAGAGAGTTTGTCGACGAAATTTGTGATCCAAACTAAAACTTCAGCACTGAAATGGAATTTAAGCATGTAGAAATGTAATTACGCAGGCAAATTAGTTGATTGCGGTGGTTGATCTTCATAATTTTTAGATTAATTAATTACATTATGTTTAGTGACTTATTTTCTTTTTTATAATATTGGATAAACTCTTTGATTTTGCACTACAACAATGGACTAAGTTATATACGTTGTGTGCTCAATATTGTATGTGTGTACTACTTTTCGTTAACGTGGGCGGTCTAATTTATTATAGCAATCTTGTATAATTTTGAGCTAACACAGGGCAAAGAAGGATTTTATTTTAATGTAAATTCAAAGCAGTTTTCTTTTGATATTATATATTAAGTATTCTCATTTAAATAATCCCAAAGGCCAATTAAGCTTTTTATACGTATACATCTTCTTAATCTAAATAATAGATAAAGATTTAATAAAGTTACAGTTTCACCGGTTCCTGATAATGCGTTAGATAGTTATCTGACACATGACGCCATACAAAATCTGTCAAAAATCTGTCTGATTTCTTCATATTAGCACTATCAGGAACCCGTGAAACTAGCCCTAAATAATATATATTAAATAACAATTTTATTAAATAACATCGTTATTTGGAAAAAGAAATTACATAAAGTGTATGCTATATCTTTATTTACGTACCTAAGTATCACATATGTGTCTGGATGTAAGCAAATTAAGCTGTGAAAATTGAGTTTCCTTATCCAACAAATGTTGCGCTCCCCTGAAATTGGCATGTTATCAGGAAAAGAAACGTTTCAAACAAGTTTTGCCTTACAAAGTACCTCAAAAGGAAATTGCGCATTTTAATGTTTTTATAAATCGTTTCTTATGAAATTATTTTACTGAGCCAAATTGGTTTGCGTTGGTGTAATATTTGAAAAGTAAGCGTAATATAATAAACGCTAAATTTTTGTCTGTACACAACGCGGTAACGGTAAAAAAATAAAGCAGTTGAAAACCCAACGAAGACATTTCGCCAGCTGGATGAGTTATTGCTGTAATACAATACATGTAATCAATCATAATTAGGAAAAAATTATGTTCAAGTGTTTGTTTGTTCGTAATAGATAAAAAATATTTGCTGATAACACAAATATCTTGAAAGTATGACTTTAAAAAGAACATTTGCTTAGCAGTGCAAATACAGCACACAACCCTTGAGAGTCTGCCTTTTTTTATAATATAAGGTAACAAGACAAGCACGATGCTCGCCTGATAGTAAGCGATGACGTTTGCCTATTACAGATACAGCGGCATGCAATATTCTGGACTGCTAGAATGTTGCTTGTCACTGCGCCTGTTACATTGAGACATAAAGGTGTTGAGTCTCCCATGCCCTGTAATTTCACTGGACTGCCTGTTCTAAGCCTAACATGTTCATCATCTTCGACCATCGCTTACTATCAGGCAAGATAATGATCAAACGCAACAAATTATTCACGGTAGAGGCTGCACGCCTGTGGAACAGTATCCCTGTCGAAATAAGATAATCTCCATCTCCTCATACATTCAACAAAGGTTAAAGAAATTCCACTTATCGAATGATGACTGCTGATCCTGATACTGTTTATTAATTTGGGAATTACTATTGAGATCATTTTTTTCTATATTGTATTAATGTATTAAATTATGTAAGTGAATGTATTAATATGTGATATGGATATATGTGTATATATATGTATTTCTGTAAATGTTTATGTGATGTATATTTATATTTACATGTATGTTTGTGTATACACGTATATTTATGTATATGTTTAGCTATATAAATAGCAAAGATTTACAATAGATATACACCACCGTCCGTCACAGTCTCACAATATTACTCTCAGTTTAGTTGTCTGGAAGAAATCGCTTTAAGCGATAAGACAGCCCTTTGCTGTCTTGACGCCCCTTGATATTCTGTTACCTTACGTATTTTCTGTATTATTGGTGTCCAAATAAAGTGTTTATCTATCTATTTATCTAAAGGCTACCAAATTAAAAAAACAAATAAATAAATAATAACTCAAACCACAGGTTTTTCCTAGAAATAAATAATTGGCGAAACCCATGCAGTAATAAAAACAAGAGCAGAAAGTGCACCAACAACTTAATAAAAAAACCCATGAAAATGTTTCACTGAAAAAAGTCCTTTCATCTTTTACAGAATCCGGATTTAAAACATTAAATATTGGTTGTTGGCGAAATCCCGGATGTTGCCAGTGACAAATAAAGTGCATATAAAGCGTAACTCCAACTCAAACTCCATTTGTTTATATTTACAGTTACTTGTGGAATGGGTTCAATATAGGTATAATTTAGACATTAACTTAAATTACTAATGTGTTTTTGTTCTATAAGTCCTCCCCTAATTCTGTATAAAATAGGATTAATCCTATTTTATACACATTTTCAACAGAAGGTAGCTTAAGTAAGCAACAAAGTAAGCAAACAAACCCAAAAATAGTCTATCGATCTTCAAAAGAAGTGTTTAATCGCTAAGCAACCGGACTCCCCTTCTAAAAACAAGATTAAATGCTACAAAAACAGTTTTCCTCCTTACCCGAGGGCACATTGAAAAGACAGATAGGTATATAAGTTACAAACAAATAACAGAGGCTGATTCATTTAGCAAAAAATTGCATAACCTTGTGGTATTAGGCTACACAAAGAAAACCATGCTGGACATTGCTGGATAATGTCAAAGAGTTATTAGAAAAGGTTAATTACCAAAATGTTTCGTGATAACTAACATCTAAAAATATGGACGTTTATACATGTTTATATTTCCTTCTTTTCATAAGATATTTGTAATGAAAAAGACATCGCAGAAATCATTGTACTTACAATAACATTACACCAAACGTTGCGAGCCGTCTCCGCCTTGACTGCGATTCTGGCTACGTTAAAGTATATAAGTTTCAAAGCAAAAAGTAATAAAAACAAGAAATCACAATTAAATGTAATGTATCATTACATTTAATTAATGTATCATTCGGGGCGAGCTAAGTTACAAAACAGCGATACACAAGACGCGGTGAACATTGGCTTCGAGCGCTTAACTAGGCTTAACTCAAGACTTGATTTGACACCTGCTACGCAAAAGGAATTTACGAATAATTTGACAGTTGAATGGAAGATCCGGCGCTCACATCACCTAGCATCGATCAGCTCGGCTCGCTAGATTACAAAAGCTCGATACAGTACAAGGCGGAGACTGACTTGCAACATTTATTACTCCACTATCTCTACTAACACTTTTGACCTATGAAAAAAAATCTCAAAAAAAGAAAATCTCTAAGAACTGTTTTCCTCAGTTTTAGTACCGGAGCTTAAAGGTCCATGTACCTGCAAAGAGGAAAAATCTGAACTTTCCTATTTTCCTAATGTATTTTTAATTGGACTTTTAAGGAATTAATTACAAGGAAAATCTGTTATCCACTTGTTTTGCCGCGTAAAACTACAAAAACACGTAGCTTTTTTTAGTTAGATTGTTCAAATATATTCATTCATCCGGCCTGTTACCTACAAAAAAAGTCTTCACAAAATATGTTTACTGTCTGTACTGTATGTTTATGCAATGCAAAATAGATTTAGCTGAAAATAGCCCTCCGCTATTATATATGCATTTGTCCAGTCCCTAGAAAAGTTGTCAGGAAGAGATTGCTTGATACGATAAGATCACCGATTGCTTAACCATCTCTGTATTTATAAAGCTATTGTACATTTATTTTATTTTATTTTTGTAATTAATAAAGAGTTTTGTATCTTATATCAGATTCTAGGAACTCTTCAGCGGTCGTTCGATGAGAACTACAACGTCCTTGCGTTAATGTCATTGCATAAAATATCACAAATAAGCATACTTGCTCTTTACAAGCCTTTCCCATTTTTATTTTATCGGCCTAAGACGATATAAACAGCTATAACTTAGCTTAAAGTCAGGTCCAACTGTCCCATTTATTTGCGACAAACGGCGGAGAAAAAATGCTCCTGTTTTTATCTGCGTTGAAAATAGAAAATCTTGTGTGAGTACCTCTTTTTTCTTCGGCGCTACAATTAATGAATGCTAGAACATTTGTTTTTCGTCTGATTTCTTGATATTTTGCTGTTGGTTTTCAGTAGTTTAAACATAATTAACTAATGTTTGTTTCAGTGGGTGAATAACGAACGATATCTAAATTTGATATCAAACATTAGTTGGTTACTTTTAATGATCATTACATCTCCTTTACGTTAACAAATTCTGTTAGAACTTTGTGAGTTCTTTTCTAAAATTTTAAGTATATTTGGACACAAGTAAAGTTTACATAAAAACTATGTAAAAAACAACCTTTACCGATACTGCTTACAAACTGTTTCTTGGCTTTTACTCTCTATATTGATGGTTAGGTAATGGATTGCGACTGTTGTTCGTTACACAGAACGAAATGCAACATAATAATATCAGCTATCGAGCTGCATATCCCTGTATTTTTTATATCATATAGGCTAGCGTTTGGCTTCTATCTCACCTATTGGTAATTCATGATTCTTTCGAGGATGGTAGTACATAGTATTAAAAGTTTGTGATGTACATTATCATTATCATTGCATAGGCTATGTTGTACAATAATATGTATATCAAAACAACTTGCTAACAGCCAGCAGACTTTAGAGCAGACAAAAACAGTAACATCTAATACTATAAGAATCTTTGTCCTGACATACTGACTGACTCACTGACTCACTGACAGACAACGCACAGCCTAAACCGCTGGTCGTAGAGACTTGAAATTTGGAGGGTATATTTGTCTTAGTACGTAAGGGTGTACTAAGAAAGGATTTTCCAAAATTCACCCCCTAAGGGGATGAAATGGGGGTTCAAAGTTTGTATGGAGAAACAAGATTAGATCGTCTTTTCTATCCGAAACTTCACATAAGTGCTTCAATAAAAAAATAAGTAAAGACGTGTTTCAGGTTTTTTTGGAATTCCACCCCTAAGAGGGTGAAATGGGGTAATAAAGTGTAAAATCAATATTGTTTCGGATTGCGCTGAAATTTGGCATGCAGATAGTTATTACGACGTTAGTTCCCTCTGAGAAAGGATTTTCCAAAATTGACCCTCGAAGGGGATGAAACGGGGGTTCAAAGTTTGTATGGAGAAACAAGATTAGATAGTCTTTTCTATCCGAAACTCCACACAAGTGCTTCAGTAAAAAAATAAGTAAACACGTGTATCAGGTTTTTTTGAAATTCCACCCTTAAGAGGGTGAAATGGGGTAATAAAGTGTAAAATCAATATTGTTTCGGATTACGCTGAAATTTGACAATCAGATAGTTATTACGACGTTAATTCCCTCTAAGAAAGGATTTTCCAAAATTAACCCTCTAAGGGGATGAAACGGGGGTTCAAAGTTTATATGGAGAAACAAGATTAGATAGTCTTTTCTATCCGAAACTTCACACAAGTGCTTCAGTAAAAAAATAAGTAAACACGTGTTTCAGGTTTTTTTGTAATTCCACCCCTAAGAGGGTGAAATGGGGTAATAATGTGTAAAATCAATATTGTTTCAGATTGCGCTGAAATTTGGCATGCAGATAGTTATTACGACGTTAGATCCCTCTTTGAAAGGATTTCCCAAAATTAACCCTCGAAGGGGATGAAACGGGGGTTGAAAGTTTGTATGGAGAAATAAGATTAGATCGTCTTTTCTATCCGAAACTTCACATAAGTGCTTCAGTAAAAAAATAAGTAAAGACGTGTTTAAGGTTTTTTTGTAATTCCACCCCTAAGAGGGTGAAATGGGGTAATAAAGTGTAAAAATCAATATTGTTTCGGATTGCGCTGAAATTTGGCATGCAGATAGTTATTAATTACGACGTTAGTTCCCTCTGAGAAAGGTTTTCCAAAATTCATCCCTGAAGAGGATGAAGCGAGGGTTCAAAGTTTGTATGGAGAAACAAGAATTGATTGTCTCTTATATTCGAAACTTCACACAAGTAGTTTAGTAAATAAATGAGTAAATACGTGTTTCAGGCTTTTTGAAATTCTATTCCTAAAAGGGTGAAGTGGAGTAACAATGTCTGAAATCAATATTGTTTCGGATTGCGCTGATATTTTGCATCCAGATAGAAATTTTGACGTAGGTATCCGCTGAGAATGGATTTTTCAAAATTCACTCTTCAAGGGATGAAGCGGGGGCTCAAATTTTGGATAGTCATTTTATTCGACATTTCACACAAGTACTTCTGTAAATAACTAAGTAAATACGAGTTTCAGACTTTTTCAAAATGCCACCCTAAAAGAGTGAACTGGGGTAAAAAAGTCTGAAAATCAATATAGTTTCGGATTGCGCTTTATTGGGTTTTCGGGTTTTAAAAATGGTTTGTCTGATTTGTCTTAGTCACGCGATAACATGAAAACAGGTGAACCAATTTGGCTAATTTTTATTTGATGTCTTTAATGATAGAATCGTTTTTACAAAAGAAAAGTTTTAAGTAAATAAAAGGAGTTTTTAACGCGGGCGTAGCCGCGGGGGACTTCTAGTTTAGAATAATTCTACAAATATAAATCGTCGTTGTAGCGGTTCTCACCCATTGTCCTCTAGCCTCGATAACCCATACGTGCTCACTCACACTTATCTTTGCCCACACAAACATACCACACAGTTTCAGACCAGTCAGTACTATAGCCCACCTAAAATGGCGTAATTTTTAACCGACTTCCAAAAAGGAGGTTTTTTATTATTATACTCTTTATTCAATTCACATCACGGGCTGCAAATCGCCCGGTCCTTTGGAAGGCATTGACGGAGCCGAAGCCAACGTCAAGAGGCCCTTTACAATATTAAATTAAATAAAAATATGATTTGTGGATGGAGACATGAAAAACTATAAAAAGATGGTACTATAATTTATTATGGCTATGAATGTGTGCTGCTTGATGACTGTTTTCTGGTCTATGGGATGAGGTACGGCACCCGCCAATTATGCCTCATTTCAAAATATTAAGGCGAGTGGTGACTAGCTATACACTGAATGGACCCCCCATAAAGGCGGACCGTTATGTCGGCGCCGAGGGGCAACATTGGCGTGGATAGCTAAGGGTGTTGAGAGGTGTGCTGCACTTTCACTAAACGCTACTAGCGGCTTTATGCCTTTAACACTTCCACCCTGGAGCTTTGGTCTTAGCTCTTGCGATTCCCACCACCGGCCGGCCGGTCAAGGCAAGCCGGGGGTCAGAGGGTCTCATTTAGCCCTCACGGGATAGGGGTCCGCGGTGTCGCCACTCACCGTCGGCTCGCCACAAAGCCGCCCCTGCGGGATTATTATTATTATTATTATTATTATTGTTTGTATGTATGTTACGCGATTACTTCGTCAATTATGAACCGAATCGAATGTTTTTTTTTAATCGGTAGGGTACACTTTTGAGATGGTTCCATTGTAATTTCATCGAGCTCTTGTAAATATCTCCAGAGATATGACGATAAACGTCCTCAAACTTGCTACCGAAACTGACTCACGGGACATGGAAGTCGGTCGTTTTAGTTTTTAAACTAAACGAAGCGAACTTTTTGTCTCTTATCAGTAGTTAAATTTATCTACCTGGCTTTTTTATGCTAGAGATGTAAATAAAATAATGAAACATAGTAGGACAATTCAAAGAATCTGAAAGAATTGATGTAGAAAATCATATCAACTTTAATATAGTTGTAGTTGTTTGATCATTCTGATGTAATCGTCAAAAAAAAATATTATGAAAGATTCTTTGGGCCTTCAAAGTGGACTAAATAAATAATTAAGATAGTTTAAAAACCTAAACAACCGACTTCCATGCCCCGCGAGTCAGTTTCAGTAGCAAGTATGAGGCGTTAACGTCATATCTCTGGAGCAACTTATCAAATCTCGATGAAATTACAACGGGATCAGCTCGAAAATGTACCCTACCGATTAAAAAAGGATCATTCGAATCGGTTTACAATTGACGGAGTAATCGCGTAACATACATAAAAGTATATATATAGACGAATTGAGAACCTCCTCTTTTTTTGAAGTCGGTTCAAAAAGCGCTTAGTGGAAGCCTATTTAAACCATTTTAATTGCCGATGAAAATAACGAGCAAATGCAAGTGATATTAATTTAAAATCCATGCAAATACGAAGCTGTCATAAAGTAAACGTTTTATTTTCACCGATTTTTGTTCAATCTAAAATATTTATTTTAGAGAATATATTAATATATTTAGAACATATATAGAATTTTTTTTTTTATTATTATTTATATTTTAGATTTATTTTAGAATTGTTTATTTTAGAATTATTTAGAATATATTAAGATATTTTAGATGAATGATAAACATTTCAAATGTTTAGTGTTTATTACATGTGTCTATGGCCGTTGCAAAAAAACTTAAGGACGATGGTAAGAAACATATTTTTTTCGGCATCACAGGCATTATCCAATTAAATTATGTACTGTACTGTAGTAGGGAACCCCTCGTTACCAAGTCCGACTCGCACTTGGCCGATTAATTATGATATCGGGATACCTGGAGCACTGTTCAGCTCACATACCGTACACATATTAAGTGGTAGGTATGTGTAATTCAACGTTCACCTTGCCAATAATGATATCTGACCTCTGTTTTTGTTTGTCCCTTTTGTTCTGGAGTCCTTTGTTAGCTTAGGTGTTGTAGAAACACGCTGTTTTAAATGTGTTTCCAAATTAAAAGCTTCTAAAAGCTGTTAAGATTATTCTTCTTTGTAGTTTCCGTTAACTTCTAAAATCTAATAATAATCTCCGTGCTTAGTTGTGTGTGGCTGGAAGAGATCGCTATGAACGATTACACCACCTACTGACTTTTTGTGCTGTGTAGCTTAGTACTTAATGAAACAATAGGCGGCAATAGCCCAATGGATAAGGTGTCGGACTGGCGATCGAGAGATCGTGAGTTCGATCCCCACCCCACCCATTGCACTATTGACGTGAACCCACTCCAGACACAAGCATATTTAGCTTAGTTGGAGGGGTTAACAAGAATACTAGTAATGTGCAACCCACATTGCGAGTAATGTTTTAAAAAATAAAAAACAATTTTATAATTGACTCTATTGGAATAACAGAAATATAAATATTATTGATATATTGATGAATATATTTCAGCCGCCACTATAAAAATATTAAGTTTTTATTTCATTACAAGCTCATTTATTTTTTTATCAAGTAAAGATTAGGCTGAGTTGCACCGTCTTACTTTAACCACAACTATAACTATTAACCGGTATTTTAAGTTTTTGACAGAATTTTGACATTTGTTATAGTTAAAGTAAGATGGTGCATTAGAGTTTACTGTGCTCGAAGTCAAACGTTTGTTGTAAGGTCGTGTAGGTTTTCTTACTGTAGACAAATAACAACTTTTTCACCTAAAAAAACTGCATTTTAACCAATTCCACAGAAGAATTGGACTAAGAATCCAATGACCGGACACCTACACCTTCTTACTTACTTTATTATCAGAGACAAATAAACACTTTATTGATACCACTTACTTAACAGAAATAGTCAGAAACTATGCAATTTAAACTAATAGCATCAATTGGCGGCCTTAAACTTTTCCAAATAAGTATATACGAGTTTTCTCTTGCTTTAAACGCGTTTTTACAAAATTGATAAATTTTGATAATTAAACTGAGCTGAATCTTTGGCATTTTTGTTTGTTTGCAACCGCTGACATCTAGATTGCGTATAAGTCATCGCTCTATATAGAGCTGGAGGGCACACTGCTTGTCTAGTCGTGGTTTCCACTGATTTTAACCTCACATAAGCTATAGACCGGCAACCTCGTGCGCGACCGTCCCGCGGGGTGACAGACGGTGGCGGGGACTAGGTAGCGGTCATTCTAGCACACGGCTACGTAGTAACTATTATATAATCTGTGACACGGCTAAACACGCTTCCCTTCCCCGCTACACCACCCGCTACCCGCTGACATCTTGGATACCTCGTCCCCGCCACCGTCTGACACCCCGCGGGACGGACGCGCACGAGATACGTGTAGTTCCACGCGATACATGACGACACGGTAGTATATTATATTACCGTGAAGATGATGAAAACGTTTGGCCTAAAATACTTTGACTCTCAAGGGGTGTATGCTGCCGGAACACCGTAAGGTTATCCCAGCAGATTTTCTCCTTTATGGTGGTAAGCTTCTTTTTGGTAGCAAGTCATGCAGAATATCGATATATTATGATCATATCACCTGTGGTGTCCATTTCTTATTCGAGTACGAGTATATAATATCATCAGTATTTAGGTCATTTAACTAATTTATGTGTCAAATCTCTAAGCCCGGATTCCAATGCGTCGGTGACGCTCAAGCACAATCAGCGTTCTGATATTCACCGAGTTTCATATTATTTAGCCGGGGGTGGCACGTGTATATAGTCGTCCAACGTTGAGATGAGATGTTTCCAGATCTTCATCGTGTTCATTAGTGTATGAAATTTTTCCCAGTAAAAGCAATTACGACATACTAACATTATCCTTAGCGTGGGCGCTCAAATTGAATTTCTTTGCTTGTAGTGCTTCCCGGTTTGTTTTTAGGTTGCTACTCAATTTGCGGAGCGTAAAAGTTACACTTTTTATTATAAAAGATAACAGGACAAGTAAGACGCTCACCTCAAAAGTATGCTATTTTATATGTATATGGCGCACTCGTGAGAACATAAACTCGTGACTTAAAATAATGTTTAATGATGCCCTGTTAGGTATTATATGAATATGAATAAATATAAGCACATAACATGTTAGCTGTTGTTTTTATTTTTTATTTTTAATGTTTTTATTAGTCATATGATACATTATTATTATTATACATACTAGTGTATTGAATTAACCTAGGAGTATAAAAGCTATGGCTATAACATGTTTTTCAAGCGTATAAACTAATATAACATTTAAAACAGGCATTTACTATAAAACTAGACATGAGAGATGACAACATTAGATCTACTAAGTATTTAAACAATTTACTATGTAAGTTTTAAAATTAACCTTACATTTTCAATCGAATTTTGATAAATAATACCAAACGGCGGCAGATGAATTAACTTGTGGCGAAAAATGTGGAACGCTTCACGATTTTGCGTGTCATCCTTGCACAGGGGCCATACTAATCTTCTCTGTATCGTTCCAATTTTAGTTTATGTACTGCCGAAGCAAGTACAAAGTAGCTGTTGTTTGTGGCTTTACTTGCATGCACCCGATAATTTGGAATTATTTCTAAAATTAGATCGTGATTTTTCAGAAATCGGGTTTCAGTTTTTAGACTTACTTTTTATACTTGCATTTTCTAATATATTCTTTATAATAAATCCCTTTATCTTAGTTGTGTTTCTATTCTAACATTGTTTTGAGTAGAGAGAAGTGTCTCAACGTGGTTAAACTGTAACTCTGTTGATGCCATTCGATTGACTGTGCAAACATCTGCGAGGAATTGTCGACGCTCCTTTACAATATTAGCTTTGATTGTTTGGGAGGTTTCAATATTGTAGTATACGATGTAATGTAATGTAGCCTTTGTTTTGTTTAGGTTACGTATATTTTTGTTTATATACTATTTCCATTTTGGTGTAATAGATCAATGTGATCAAAAATATCATACATAATATATAGATATACAGAATACTTATTCTATTTGCTGTGTGATATTTTTGGGCACCTGATTTTGTCTAGAGCTAAGGTTTACCACAGGTGGTTTGGTTGGAGCATTGTATCGATTTTCCGCCTGCCGGCTTGCTACCAAAAATTAGCTTACCACTGTCGAGCAGAAAATCTACCACAATAACTTTACGGGGTTCCGGCAGCACGCAGCTCCTTGAGAGATTGTATTATCTATTGGTAAATGACGATATGGTAGATGATGGTATAGGCTAGATCTAAAAGTGAAACTGATTCTTTTTTTTATATGAAAATGGATAGCGCTTGACCATTATTTTACCTGATGTTAAGTGACGATTTGGCCAATAATGTAGTAGCGCGCTTACCCAAAAGATACCTATTCACTCGCGACTTGAAGACCCCTAAGTTGTATCTAATCGGAAACACAGACATTATCAGGGAAAGCTGCTGTAACATGTCCCTAAGTTTTGTACTCACATGCGATAATTACTATTACAGATACCTACTATAGTTTTTCTTTTTATCAAATGTTGTACTCTTAATTATATAAAAATATTTAGAAAACCTGTGTAACGTGTCGAAGTGCATAATATGTCTTTGGATAAATAAATTTAGTTTTCGAATTTAATTGCTAAACGGTTATATTGATAGTTTTGCTCGAAAGCGAGTAAAGTCAACTTGACTTGCAGCAAACACGAACCTTTGAGCTATGCGTTTTGCAGTCCACACGTTAATTTTTACTCGCTTTCGAGTAAAACTATCGATTAATATCGTATTACAGAGGGATAACAGAGCATTAGATTTGGTTTTGTGATATAATTTCTTGAACGTAGTAGTAGCTAACCTACACTCTACAAAAGCTAATGTCATATTATATAGAGAGATGCACCTAAACAAAGAGAGCTCTATAGATGCATTTCGAATTATTCGACGCGATAATTCATAGCAATCGTCGGTATTTACGAGTACGTAGAGAAGATCCAATGTAGAAATCAATTAAAATTTGATCATGCCTAAGAGACAGAGAGATAAAAGCAAAGAGAGAACAGTATGCAATGTCAGCAAGCCTGTATGTACTAGTAGCTGTAGGCACTGAATTAAATCTACGCTTTTCACGTTAAACGGCTACTGACAGCGCCTCAGGCTGCCTTTTGATAATGTTGTTTTACACGTCCAGTGCACGAAACTTGCTTTATTTACATTAAGCTCGGATTAAATAACATCCATCCAACATTTATTTACCAACAATAAAGTATCATGAACTGAGGAAGCAAAAGCAAGCTCTTTTTAAGGTTCCGTAGCCGAATGGCAAAAAACGGAACCCTTATAGATTCTATATATCCCTTATAGATGTCTATCTGTCTGTCTTTCTGTCTGTCTGTCCGTCCGTATGTCACAGCCATTTTATTCCGAAACTGTTAGGACTACAGAATTGAAACTTGGTAGGTAGATGTATTCTGTGAACCGCTTTCCGATTTTTATACAAAAATAAAAATTATAAAAGTTTAAGGGGGAGCATCCCATACATAGAACTGACAGACAGACATAGACTACAAAAAAAAAAATTACTTTAAACTTATATGTGTGGGGTTGGGTGTCTATGGATAGGTTTTCAAAAATGATATTGAGGTTCCTAAAATCATTTTTTCTCAAAGTCAATCATTTGAATGATAGGCGCGTCTAAAGTGGTAAAATGTGTCTCCCCCCCTCTCACTTTTAAAGTATGGGAGTGAAAAATTTTAAAAAAATATGTGCTGTAGATTTCAATAAAAACTAACAACGAAAATTGGTTTGAACGAGATACAGTCAGCAGTTTTAGAGATATGGCGACCGCTTTGTTTTTCATACAAACACTATGAAAAACAAAGTTAATTTTGTAGTTGCGAAAAATCATAGTTATGGAATACTTAACTGTGTTACGGAACCCTACGAGTGCGAGTCCGACTTGCACTTGGCCAGTTTATATATATTACCAGCTGATAACCGCAACTTCATTCACGTACACCGAGAATTTAGTAGCCTGTGTTCATCCTCATGTCATAAAATATGTCCTTGCTAAATTTCAGTAAGATCGGATCGTCTGTTTAGGCGTTATTAGGTAACACACAGACAGAGTGACGGAGTTAGAAACGTGTTTATAATATATGTAAGTAAGTATGGATAGGCTAGCGTTCGACCACTATCCCGAAGATATGTGCTCGAAGATGGTAAACACGCTAGACCTAGAATGGGCTGACTCTCAAGGGCTGTACTGCCAGAACACCGTATGGTTTTGGCGGCAGATTTTCTACTTAAAGAAGGTAAACTACTTTTTATAGCAAATCACGCAAAACATCGATATAATACTTCTACTACCTGTGGACGAACACCAATGGTTCACATAAAAAAAATCTAGTTCTAATAGTAGTTATTATTACAAAATATTTATTTATGGTTTGTGTTAGGTTATTATTTTATATCAGGCTAGCATTTGACCACTATCTAACCTGTTGGTAAGAGATGGTGCAGTCAAGGATGGTAGCACGCTAGGCCTATAATGGGAAATGGCTGTCAAAGATAGCTGCCGGAACATATTAGATGTTTGGCTACAGATTTTCTAGCTGGGTAGGTGGTGGTGAGGGTGGTAGCTAGCCAATCAACCACCATGCAAGCTAGCCTATAAAATATAAATATCAGATATAAATAAAAAAAAGAGTACAATTTGTAAGTGGATCCCTTGACGCAACATTCAGAACCACAGAAATAGGTATACCTATTTCTATGTTCAGAACGTATAGGGGTTTGTAGAAAGCAGTGGACAAATATTAAAATATTAACAGAGAAGTATTCAGTTAGATATTTACATATATCTAACACCTTTAAATGAGCGATTCTTGTATATATGTATATAATCTCGGAAACGGCTCCAACGATTTTCATGAAATGTAGTATGTAGGGAGTTTCGGGGCGATAAATCGATCTAGCTAGATTTCATCCATCCATCGGTCATCCAGGTACTAATATATTAACAGAGAAGTATTAAGTTAGGTGTTCACAAATACGACTACCTTGAGCTAACCTTGCAATTAGGTAAACATCAAGAAGAAAGCTAAGCTGCAGTCGCGCAGTAAAAAACTATTAGATATGTACGAAAATAACTGCATTTCCCTCTCTCCACCCCATTGGGAGTAATATAAAACTATTTTCTGAGCCCCGATTGTGTTCTATATACCCGATAATTCTTGAAATTAACCTTAACTATTTTCTGAAAAATATTTCCGCAATTTATGTAAGTACAGCCAGCGTGTGGGTTTAATTTCTGAAATTTTCATTAAGCCCTTGTGGGCAAAAAGCGGGCAGCCAAAAATATTTCATTAGGCCTTAGCCCTCAGGGCACGCTGCGTCAAAGACCTATGATTTTGTACGAAAAAGAAACCTTTTCTTCTGATTTTTTGCGCAAATATTTTTTTGGGTGTAGAATAATTCTATTGTTGTTTTTATTTATAAGTGAGGATAAGAAAATATTACGTTTGTTGTTGAATTTATTACGGTTTTTTTGAAATTTAGGTAATGGGGTTCATTATGAGAAATTTGAAGTCGTGCCCAAAAAGTTTTAATACGGGTGGCAACGCATATTAGTCGTAGTAGTGACGTCTTTGGTGTTGTTGGCGCCCATTTATTTTGACGGCCCACTTTTAAAAGAATAATATTATAGAATTAAATAATGTTGATAAGAAAATTCCGTAGTAATTATTCTGTATTAGTAATTATTGAATCATCTGAACAACCGATTTTGATTAATGTTTGTATGTCTTTGAATTGGTCTTTAAGGTACGGCCACACCGCGGCGTCCTGCGATCTGCGGGTGCGATCTCAGTACTTTTCAATTGTTTTTTGATAGCGTTTGATGTAAAACAGTCGGTACAAATACTACTGCGCTATCTGATCGCCGCCTAGATCGCGTACGCAGGACGCTGCGGTGTGTCCGTACCTTTAGATGGTTTCGATTTACAATTAGATCCGATAGGTTGCGTTGCAATCGGGCAGGATAACGTTTTCTCGGATCCTCAAGTACAATGCAATAAATCGGTTTAAAGCTGACCTCAATTCAATATCTAAGACGTTGTAATTGGATTCGATCACGTCTTTAACATACAGATGAAATCAAATAACATTAAATAGAAATTATTCAGAAAACGTACTAGATTAATAACTTACCTGCACCTTCATTTAACCGTCGAGCATTAAAATTTAACAATACCCATATTTAAAAAGCCATCTGGTAAGCATTCAGCATTACCGAGCCAGCCATTTATTTCTACTATTTACACGCACTCAAAGCGACCGAGTACCGGCGTGCATTTCATAAGTAGGACTTGTTAACAGGAAACAGCAATACAATCGCTTTGGTAACTGGATTCTATGCTGCAAAACTGCAATTAGAAGTCAAGTGTGCAGTTAAACGAGCTGCGTGTTTTGTAAATGTATTCTGGTTGACTATTGGATGAAGCTTTTTGGGCAGAAAATTGGTTACATAGCATAAACGGCGTATAGCGTAAGTGTAGTTTGAACTTGTATAAACCATTAACCAAGTTCCCATTCTAGGCCTAGCGTGCTTACCATCTTTGACCGCATCATCACTTACCAATAGGTGAGATAGTGGTCAAACGCTAGCCTATAAAATATTTATAAAAAACATTAGTAAGTGATAAATCCTACCTTAACGGATAAGTACTTGTTAGATAATTCGTAGCTTCCAACGATCGTCTGGAAGAGATCGCTATTTAGCGATAAGACGGCAGTGTTTAACATTAATTTATTATAGGCTACCGTCCTGTCAGCATGTGATGATGTGATTGAAGATGGTGTGCACAGCCTACAATGGTCTGACTCTCAAGGGCTGTATGCTGCCGGAACGCCGTAAGGTTATGGCGGCGGATATTTTCGTTGATGGTGGTAAACTATTTTTTGGTAGAAAGTCAGGCTGTAAAAGGCTGTAAAATCAACGAGCGAAACGAGCTATCAAGGCGGTAGGATCTCGTTTCGCTCGTTGATACGAGCGCCCATGTATTCATATACAAAAATGTATTGGTGTACGGCTAGGAATTGACCTCCTAGTCCGAAGACGAGCTATCTATACTTTACGCCAACAAGCAGACGCTTTGTCAAAAGTAAAACAAAAATTAAATACATAAACATAATGGAAAGAGATAAGCATCTTTCTTCCTACACACTTATCCGACGATGTATACAATAAATAATTTATCAAAAAAAATAAAACCGATTTCATAACCACAAACAGGCACTCAAAAGCGAAAAATATATTACTTAATATAATTATTATAAGCGCTACACAATTATCTATTTGAAGTCGGTGCCAGCCAAGTCTATTGGATAGTACATAGATACTATGTATGTAGTAGTAGTAAGTAGGTAGATACATGTAGGTAGTATCTATTTACTACCAATTAGACTTGGCTGGCACCGACTTCAAATAGATAAGTGTGTAGCGCTTATAATAATTATATTAAGAAATTTATTCTTCGCTTTTGAGTGCCTGTTTGTGGTTATTAAGTTGTTTTTTTTTTTAAATAATTTATTTTACCCTTTTTAGTGCAAAAAAAGTTTTAATTTAATTACATGCATCTATAACATTTCGTGTCTGGGCCGTTATACTACATGTTATACACTGACGGATATATACTTTGTGAAAATTTCAAGTATCTACCTATTACGGTTAAGAAGATACAGATCTGTAAAGTGCGCACATATAGACACGAACGGACAACAAAGTCTCAGAAAGTGTGCATTTGGTACCCTTTGGGTTCGGAACCCTAAAAAATTTACTTTAAATGCCGCGCTAGTAAAAATATTCACTAGTCATATTGATGTCATCAAAGTATCAAAGGACAATGTCCAAAATGGCCCTGTGCAATAAAAGCATCTGACACACACGATAATTAATTGTCTATTTTATATTACAATAATTCCAAATAATTTTATAACACGGACTAGTTGTATTCCAAAATGCATATTAAAAAGTATTATTTGCGATTATTAACATAAATTGCCACCATATGGCCCACACCACTGAATCACTCTACTACGTTATAAGAGTTGGCACTTCCCTACATTGTTGATACCCGAATAATGAAAGCACTGTGTAGCCAACCTAACAACGGAAAGTCTTATTTACGTAGTAACTTTATATAATCTGTGGTATTATACTTATAAATATTTTTTTGCAGTGCTGATTGGTACAAAGTACGTTCATAATTCTGAGTTATTTAATTATCTATGCATAAAATGGGACTACCTCAGAAATGTATGTACAACAATCATTTGAATCCGTTCACAATTGACGGAGTAATCGCCTAACATACACAAAAAAAAAACATACAGACGAATTGAGAACCTCCTTTTTTTTGTGAAGTCGGTTAAACACAAGACAGTATCATCTTCATCCAGACTTTCGCCGAAGGATGCATGCACACACCGCCTATTTAAAAGCTTCGCCTCAAGCTCGTGTCGTGACGTGCTACAGTATTACCGGATCAACTACATGCTAGTTTATCGCTACAGCTGAGTCTTGCTGTCAAAACAGTTCTCTTGATTACATTCGAGTATTCAGTCTTGCGCATACTACTGTATTGAAATATCTTTATTGCCAGAATGTAGTACAATTAGTTATTACGTAAAATGAGTGTCTCATACATTCTACCACAACAGTGGTGTGCAACAGAATTGAAATTTTTACTAGTAGCTACACAAATATAAATATTTAATAAATCATAATTGCAGGTATATCTAATTTAATTTAATGAGTATTATAAAATGTCAAATGGTTAAATATAAATTACAAAAATGATACGAAATGTCAATTGAAATTTAACTATTACGTCTAAATTATTTATGTTAAATTTTATAGTTCATATATTCATTTAAGTCATAAAAACAGTGTTCCGATAACTAATTTGTCAATTTTCTTTTAAATATGCCTATAGTCATGTCTTTAAATGAATTGGACAATTTATTATACACTAGTATGGCATTTGCGTAAGCGTTCCTTTTAAATATATCTGTATTGCAACGGGCTAGATATAGCTTAAATTTGTGCCTATATGGTCTGTTAGTTATTTCCGAGCGCAGATTAAAATAGTGTGGGTATCGTTTGACCATCATACACAATTCCCGCAAGTACATACAGCACAATGGTAATATACGATATTTTCTGAATATGGGCCTACAGCTATCCATAAACCAAGCACCACATATAGCCCGCACACATTTTTTTTGAACACGGAAAGCTTCAATCTCGACCGAATTTCCCCATAGTAATAGTCCATACGCTAGGACGGACGAAACGTACCCATGGTATGCACTGAGTGCTGCCTCAGTGGACACCGTCATCCGTAATCTTTTGATTGCAAACACGAATCTGTTGACCTTGTCACAAACATACTGTATATGAGCCTTCCAATTACAGTTTTTGTCAATTAATATACCCAGAAATTTTGTGTTATTAACTTCTTCTATGTTAATGCTATTGTATGTTATTTTAAGGTCTATGTGTCGTTTTTTGTAATTTTGAAATTGTATCATTTTTGTTTTTTCAATGTTAATTTTTAGATTATTATTATCAAGCCATTTTATAATGTTGTCTAAAGTTTTATTAATTTCTAATTCGTAATTGTCAATCTCATTACATTTTACAAGAACTGTGGTGTCGTCAGCAAATAAAATAGTTTTGTGATTAGTGACATTAGGTAAATCATTTATATAAATGAGAAACAGGAAAGGTCCTAAAACGCTTCCTTGAGGAACTCCAAATTTATTAGTTAAAAACATAGATTGACTTTTTACTTTAGTTGTTTTTGTAAGTTTAGAAACTTCAACACACTGTTGTCGATCGGATAAGTAACTTTCAATCCAGTTATATGCATTTCCTCTAACACCATAGTGTTCCAACTTATGCAATAGAATTCCAACTTATGTATGTAACCCTGAAGGAATATTCCCGTAAGTCAGTTACGATAGGGTAATATTCGATGTTTAGAACGATCGAGGTTGATGCTTTGTTGGGTTTTGGCTTCCAAAAAAGAGGAGATTCTCAATTCGTCTGTTTTACTTTAATGTGTGTAAAGGTTGGCGTATTACTTAGAGGATTTTTGCCAAAAAACTATCGCGAGGTGGAGCATTCGCAAAGGGCCGCTTGTTTCTAGTTGAGACTGCACGAACGCTCGCTGTGTTGTATCGATTTCGCCGCCAATTTTCAACCGATTGTTTTTTTTTCATGAGCAGTAAAATTTATTGAATTTATGACATACATAGGTATGTCATAAATAAAAAATAAAAAAATTTGATTAGTCCGTGAACTATTTGGGAAACTTTTCCGAATTGAAATATTATTCATTTTATTTAAAATATAATAAGTTTCCGATGGGAGCATTGTAAGTAGCCAAGATTTGAGTCAAATAAAACTGGACTAGTGCAAGTCGGACTCGCACTCGTAGGGTTCCGTAACACAGTAAAGTATTCTATAACTATGATTTTTCGCAACTACAAAATTAACTTTGTTTTTCATAGTGTTTGTATGAAAAAAAAAGTTATATTTGCGGTCGCTATATCTCAAAAACTGTTGACTGTATCTCGTTCAAACCAATTTTCGTTGAAAGTTTTTATTGAGATCTATTTTTTTTTTGTTTCAGTTCCATGTATGGGTCCCCACCTTAAACTTTTATATTTTTAATTTTTGTATAAAAATCGGAAAGCGATTCACAGAATACATCTACCTACATAGTTTTAATTCTGTAGTCCTAATAGTTTTGGAATAAAATGGCTGTGACATACGGACGGACAGACACATAGGCAGACATGACGAATCTATAAGTGTTCCGTTTTTTGCCATTCGGCTACGGAACCCTAAAAAGAGCCTCAGCTTCAGAGTGTATCTTAATCTTGGTAATTATGCCAAAGCAATGAACTTAGTAGAATGTTCAATAACATCCTTTTCTGGTATGACTTTCTGATAGACTTGTTTGAGGTGACACTTATTAATATAATAATAATTGTAATAAAATTATCGACAAACTGTAGTAGTTTCTCAAATCTGACATTTCCAATATCTATATCAATTTTAAAATTACAGCACTACCTTTTATAATACCGTATAATAGGTATGTATCTATTAAATTAAGATACGTTTGGGGGCCGAGTCACCCCCGTCCGTATGAGTAAACCCGAAAAATTTGAAACCCTACACGTGGCCCCTGGGTGGTGCTAACCAGGTGACTTTGGTGGGAGGATTCGTCCGCGGCATTTTTACCACCCACCGGTCTAAGCCGTATCGCCAAGCGGCCGTTTTCCGATACGAAGACCGGTGTTAAGCCATTACGGAGGACGGGTCAGAACAGTTGCTCCATGCAAGCAGACAAAGCTGACACACACTGATGTCATCGCACTGAGAGTCTAGACGCGGAGGCTAGCGGGATCCGAGGCACGGTTTACCGCTGGCCGACCGTAGATAGTTGGGGGCCCAAGTAACGGGTTAGCCACTCGTGAAAGGCTGCCCCGCCATCTTACAAAAATCCCGGGGATGCGTCATGGTGCCGGTTGGCGACCGGAAGAGAGGGCCCCATGAACATCTCCGAGGGGGCTCGGGCGTCCCCGCAGCCTCCAGTCTAGTCTCTCATCAGTATGGTTACCCAGAATAAGTCTGGATGTCTGCAGCGTAGTGCCTCGTTCTACTACCGTCTTCCAACCTTATAACACTAATATGAAAAGGTCAATGAAAAAGAGCATGGTTAAACAGCGGCACATGCACTCCCTCTCCTTGAAAGTGCACCTCACGAACATCCGTGGGCTGCACTCAAATCTCGTTGGGGTCCACCACCATCTAGAAACCGAAAAACCAGCGCTCTTATTTCTCACGGAGACGCAGATACGGCCCATCGGTGTCCATCTGACGTGGCGTACCTCTCATACCCAGGTTTTACCCTGGAGCACAATTTAAAACCATGTTCAGGTGTGTGCGTGTACGCCCGTGACGATATCTGCTGTCGGCGTCTCCGGAATCTTGAAGACCCCCATTTTTCCGTGCTTTGGGTACTGGTGGACACAGGACACACTTAGAGAAAATTATCTATGCCTGTGTCTATCGGTCGCACAACGGAGATCAGGAGACGACCAGGCTCACTGAGTATCTAAGTGAGGCAGCGGATGCCGCTCAACACAAGTACCCGTCCGCTCAATTGGTGCTACTGGGGGATTTTAACGCCCACCATCAAGAGTGGCTATTCCCAAACCAGTTCACTGACCATGCTGGGAGAGAGACGCGAAAGCTTGCTCTAGCGTTAAATCTCACCCAGCTAGTCCAAGAAGCAACACGGGTTCCTGATGTTGACGGCCATACGGTTAATTGCTTGGACCTTCTGCTGACGACTGATCCAGACCGCTACTCAGTGTCGGTATCATCACCACTAGGTAGCTCCGACCATTGTCTGGTGAAATCTATATCAGTCTACTCCCCGCCCGATCTCAGCCCTAGAGGCACTCGGCGGGTGTGGCGATACAAGTCAGCAGATTGGGATGAGATGCGCTTGTTCTTTACGTCTTATCCTTGGCGACGTGTATGCTTTTCTTCCGACGTTCCTTCGGTCTGCGCGGATGCCGTGGTAGATGTGCTACGTCAAGGGATGGAATACTACATTCCATTCTCCGACGCATCAATACCTGGCAAAGCTCAACCATGGTTCAGGGCTGACTGCCGACGCGCTGAGGCGCTTAAGCAAGAGGCATACCTGGCATGGGCTGATGCTCGAAACCGCAAAGCCAGGGACATAAGCGTGAAGAAGAAAGCCTACAATAAAGCCGCTAAGTCCTGTAAAAAAGCCCTACAGAAGGCTCGTTTTGACCACATTGGCCTGATAGGGACCAAATTAGCTTCGCACCCAGCTGGGAGTAAAGCATTTTGGTCCCTAGCTAAACAAGTTGAATCGAACTTCTGCCACTCTTCACTTCCTCCACTGCTGAAACCCGACGGAACCCTGGCGCACACTGCTAAAGAGAAGGCAAACTTGTTTGCTACTCTTTTTGCAGAAAATTCGCATTTAGATTCTGCTGGCGCTGTACCATCCAGTCTACCGGGATGCGAGACACACATGTCGGAAATACGCATTCATCAGACGGAGGTCCATAAAACGTTGCAGAATCTTGACGTGAACAAAGCCAGTGGTCCTGATGGAATTCCAGCCATAGTACTGAAAACCTGTGCACCTGAACTCGCTCCTGTACTAACACGCCTCTTTCGTCTATCGATGACAACTGGACGAGTACCAAACTCGTGGAAGCAAGCTAACGTGCAGCCCGTGCCCAAAAAAGGCAGTCGTGCTGAGCCTGTCAACTACAGGCCAATCTCGGTCACGTCCTTACTCTGCAAGACTATGGAACGTGTACTGAACAACAGGCTCCTGGCATACCTAGAAGCGAACGACTTCCTCAGCGACCGACAATACGGATTTCGCCGAAATCGATCCACTGGGGATCTTCTAGCGTATGCCACGCACATCTGGAGTGAGGCCATCGAGAAGCACGGAGAAGCCATTGCTGTCTCCCTCGATATCTCGAAAGCCTTTGATAGGGTTTGGCACGACAGCTTACTAAGCAAGCTTCCATCGTATGGACTGCCCACTGGTCTCTGTGCATGGATATCAGATTTTTTGAGAAACCGGTCAATTCGAGTAGTCGTTGAAGGCTGCTCGTCCGACCTTTTGGCTATCAATGCCGGGGTTCCTCAAGGATCGGTACTCCCTGCAACACTTTTTCTGCTACATATTAACGATCTCCTGAAGCCCGGTATATTTGGGTACGCAGACGGTAGCACTGTTGTAGAGAGCTACATGTCTGGAGCACGCACCAGTGGTGCAGATATCCAGTGTCTTCGAGAGGCGATGGTCGAGCGCTTAAATCTGTCTCTGAAGGCAGTCTCCGAATGGGGCGAAGCCAACCTGGTCAGTTTTAATGCGACTAAGACCCAGGCGTGTCTTTTCTCCGCAAAACGGAGTCAGTTCCATCTGACTCCTACTTTCCGAAATATATCCGTGCCGTTAACTAACCACCTTGAGCTCCTTGGCATTTCCTTTACTCCAACGTTGAATTTTGGTTCGTATATCGAATCAAAAGCACAAGTAGCCTCCAAAAAGCTTGGTGTTCTAGCGAAAGTGAGGCAGTACTTCACACCTGGACAGATGCTCAATCTTTATCAAGCACAAGTCCGATCATGTATGGAGTACTGTTCTCACCTCTGGGACGGTTCGGCTAAATACCAACTAGAGGCGTTGGAGGCAATTGAGCGAAGAGCTAAGAGGCTAATCAACAATGACGAGCTCATTAGCAGAAGACTCCAAAGCTTAGAGCATCGCCACAGAGATGCTTGTTTATCGGTTTTTTATCGGATACATTTCGGAGAGTGTGCCTCCCAACAGCACGAACATATTCCCCCATCACCTTTTTTCAATCGGACAACCAGACGTACTGATACACGCCACCGCTGCATGGTGGATATTCCATCAATCCGAACGAAGCTATTTGCTTCCACATTTATCATACGTACCGCCAGGGATTGGAACTCCTTGCCTGAGTCTGTGTTTCCGGAAAGGTACCATCTAGGGGTCTTCAAGTCGCGAGTGAATAGGTATCTTCTAGCCAAGCGTGCTACATCGTCGACCACATCGTCACTTAACATCAGGTGAGATAGTGGTCAAACGCTTGACTATAACGAATAAAAAATTTAAAAAAATACGTGTGATTTAAGTAGTCTATTATTTCACGGCATTAAATTAACTCCTGAGTGTTGCGAAGGGCGCTAAACGCCATGCCATAATATAAGTTATTCATAAAAAATATAACGAGCTGAAAATCACATCTAAAATTGGAAAAAAGTTGTGAAGTAGGTAGGAAATTGCGTTGTCACTTACAGTATGAAACTGTTTTAGGCAAAATGTAAAAACAGCGAGTAAGTCGTTTCGTGCGCTGTCATTTTTGCCATATAACATTTACCTACATATATTGTACATCTGTAACATTAGTAGATTTATTTTCAATTCATATTTACGGTGTTTTAATTGACTACTTAGGTCAAGATGAAATGTAGCTTAATTAGGAGATAATGTCATACTGTGCTATAAATAATAATGAATACATACTTTTTGTAGACTACCTTCCTAAGTCTTCAGGGCGTCCAGAAATAATTGAAAGTTCAATAGCAAATATGTTTAAGTTTTCCAACCAATGTCATTTTTTTATAATAGCTATGATACCCAAAGCTTTGACAAGAATAGCATCTACTCTATTAGATACCCTTGTCCTCTTTGATTACAGCGGGTCACTTTGTGCCTCGTAGACTCGCAGTCAACTTCATTTAAGAAAATCAAAAGCACTCTGAGGGCTATCTTTTATTTTCAAACAAAGAACATCAAACAAAAGGGATTTCTAGCTTATTTATACGAACCCTTTTCTTTTATTTTCGCCTCTATGTGAAAGTAGTAAGGTTCACAATTGTTGATTTTTTTCGAAGTTGTTAAACAGTTACAGCACCGTCGGGCTTTGAAGAGCTTTCATTAATCATAAGAAACATAGTTGGTACCGTGTTTACGTTTTATTGCAGATTAAGCATTATACATATAAGTAACACTTAGTCTACACATTACTGACTTTACGAATCGAGCTGTATTAATTCACATCATAAATATGAATAAAGATTGTTTAAAAACTAAAACCTACATTTTCAGTAACAAGTTTGAGATGTTTATCGCCATATCTATCAAGATACTTATCAGATCTAGATACATTTTAAATGGAATCTCCTTGGATATGAATCTTACTCCCAATTATAAAAAGAATCAATCAAATCCGTTCACAATTTACTGAACAAAAAACTATACAGACGAATTGAGAACCTCCTCCTTTTTGGAAGTCAGTAGAAATTTATTTCTTATGATGCGTAAACTAATCGTAATCATAATCATCATAATCATTTATTTATCTCAAACATAATATTATCAGTAACAATTGCTAATTTTATTAAGTGACGAGACTGGTGTAAACTGTAAACATAACCTTGATAGCGTAGATAAAGATGTTGTCACCTGCAGTATAAACATCTTGCTTTGCCTACTTTCAATCGTTGCTCTCCTATGGTATCGACTTATGGGGTCAAGCTGCAGACCGTCAGCGTGTCTTTGTGTACAAAAACGTGCCATTAGAATAATGTGCCGAGTGCCCTGGGACACACCGGCCCGCCAACTATTTATTGACAGTGGTATTTTGACAATGCCATCTCTTTACATTTTAGAAATGTTAATTTGTAAAAATGAATATTAATCTTTTAGATTTATAGTTTTCGTGAGTTTGAATCATGATTATAAATTACCGACTATTATACTCACTAATAATTGTTGTCGACTGTCTCGACCTAGGTTTCATGCATGTCCGATGCACATCCTCGGGAGTTTACGCAGCGAGATCGCGACGATCACTGCGGGCCGCTGCTCGCCGCGCGCGGCTCCTCGGGGGAGGGGGGCTCGGCGAGCGGCCTACAACATGGATACCTGTTCTTAATGCTTCCTCAAAAAAGAAAGTTTTCACCTGTCTGGAACGGGACACGGTCAGCTTTGTTTGTAACAAGCATGATTTGATTCCACCATCCCCATTTTATAATCGGACATCCAGAGACACTAAAAGGCGCCACCGATTTATGGTGGATATACCATCTACCCGAACGAAGCGATTTGCTTCTTCGTTCATCATACGAACCGCTAAGGAATGGAATACCCTGCCTGAGTCCGTGTTTCCGATTAAGTAAAATATGGGGGTCTTCAAATCGCGAGTGAATAGGTATCTTCTGGGTAAGCACGCTACATCATCGATCGCATCATCACTTAACATCAGGTGAGATAGTGATCAAGTGCTACCCAGTTCGGTATAAAAAAAAAAAAAAAAAACAATGCTTTTGACGAGAGTGACGATGAAGATCTGTCAGACATCGGACAAGCTCAAGCTCCCTCTATCACCGAGCGGCGCCGCTCGCCGAGCCCCCCTCCCCCGACGAGGCGCGCGGCGAGCAGCGGCCCGCAGTGGTCATCGCGATCTCGCTGCGTAAACTCCCGAGGATGTGCATCGGACATGCATGAAACCTAGGTCGAGACAGTCGACAACAATTATTAGTGAGTATAATAGTCGGTAATTTATAATCATGAATATTAATCAATATGAATAATATCGTTTAAAAACTAAAAAACAACCGACTTCAATGCCGCGCTATTCATTTTCAGTACCAATTTTGAGATGTTTATCTCAATATCTCTGGAGATACTTATCATACCTCGATAAAATTACCATGGTACCACACTTGGAATATCTCCTTACGAACAAAAAAAGAATAATCGAAATCGGTTCATAAACGACGAAGTTATCCGCGAACAAACATAAAAAAAAATTTAAAAAAAAAAAAAAAAAACGAATTGAGAAACCTCCTCCTTTTTTTGAAGTCGGTTAAAAAATCAGCGATACGCACAATTATAACACTCGGCATAAAAACAATCTAACGCAACATCTTAATCGTCTAAAAAAATCTAATCTATCAGTTTGGAATATAGGACCTAAAATATATAATAAAGTTAATAAATCTATAAGAGACATCGAATCAAATATTTTATTTATTAAAAAAATCAAATGGTTTCTGTTGACGAAAGCATATTATACGGTTGACGAATTTATTGATGAAAAAATTGTTATACTAGAAGAAACTAATAAGACTGTATAAGCAGACAAAAATAAGAAAATGAAGTGATGATTTATTTATTATTATATACAATTTATAATTTAATTACTTACAACATTTATAAGAATGTTTTTATTTTTAGATACAAATTTAATTATTGATGTGTCTGAGAATGTATTAATGACTTATAACTTTGTTATGAATAAATATATGAATATGAAATGAATAGGTATAGAATGCTGAATGAAGAAGGTGTAAAGGAAGGGATTCATATAGTTAACACCCCGCCGTAGTCCCCACAGAGTGCAGGCAGCATTTGTAGCATAGAGGCAGTAATGAACGCGTCACATATCACAGTCAAGCCGTAACACGACGAATGCAGGTGTTTACCATTTAAAGTGCAACGCACACTGCCGCAGTCGTAGTCGCAGCGTGCTCGTAAATAATATGCTTGGTTTACGACCAGATTTATGCTTTTTACAATTTATTGCGACGTATTTTTATGATGCGATCCTAACAATGAAGATTTTAAGTGCGTTGATAAGGTTTTATTAGTTTTTTGTTTGATTGTTGTATACAAAATGATTGTACGTTATTTATTCAAGATACCTAGTTACCGTCATCGATTTTATAATGGGCATTTTTTATAAAAGTATCACTAAAGGTGCAGCCACACCGCGGCGTCCTGCGTGCGATCTGCGGGCGCGATCTCAGTACTTTTCAATTGTTTTCTGATCGCGTTTGGTGTGAACCAGTCGGTACAAATACTACTGCGCTATCTGATCGCCGCCTAGATCGCGCACGCAGGACGCTGCGGTGTGTTCGTACCTTAAGGAAAACCACAACATGAATACGGGTCGTACCTCGTACCTATATGTAAAATGATATTCATACTACGAATAATATTTTGATATTATTTATTATACTTAAAATCTCAAGTGCATGTACAGTCGTACATCGTCATACGTGTAAAATCCTATGCGCAAATATACTCGTATTCTCAGTACCTAATATATCATGAACGTGGTAAGTAAATATTTTTGACAATTATTGGTTGATATACTCGTACTTCTAATTAAAGTTCATCCGTTGTTCTTCTTTTTCTACTAGTTCACCTTGTCTCGTTATGCGAAGTCGGCTTTAAAAATCATGTGGCGCAACTTCAGCCGAATTATTGATAATTAATTTTCTTTTGTTGGATGCGTTTTAGCAAGCTATACTTGGCTACATTAGCTTACCGTCACCATCTTAATTCTTCAATTCCAAGAGCTATCAATAATATTCAACTTCGCATCAGTACGCCAGTCACAGCCAGTCACGCCACATCCTCCAGTCAATATTTAAGAAGTAACGACACACTGACATAAAACCTAAATCCAGTGACCCAGTTAAGTTGAAGTGCTTTATGTAAGGTGACGGCCTAAACCCTCTAACTTGCGCTCAATGGCGCAGATGCCTCGCTGCCGTTATTGCTCAACTTACGCCATAAATGCGCCGTAAATAGGGCGCGCCACCGCCGCCATTGTCTAAACTTTACATGAGTAATGTTTTACAACAAGCGTCCGTTTGTACGTAAGAAACATGACAGCCGTCGGAATGTTTCGAGTTTTTTCTGATTGCGCTCGCTATTTTGGCAAATTTCAGTACAATTTTTATTTGCAGCATTGAAATAGTTTTTCGCAATATAATTTCGTGTTAGATCTAGTACCTAACTGTAAATAATATGTCTGAAATTATGTAACGGTGTCGACATATTTCAAGATAATAACAACATCCATATCTTTTTTATCTATTTGGCTGTAGTAACTTGTGTTTGTATTTTGTGTGAATTTGCGACTAGAATAGAGGTATATACGAGTATGTATATAGAATATGAGGATATTCTATATTAAAAGCGTATGTTTATTTTTTAAGCAAGGTAAATAATTCACGCCTGTTAGCGGTACAAATAAAGCCTACGGCTACGAAACTTACGACCGTTGGGCGTACTCATAAAGAATTTAACGTACGCATAGCGGTGGATTTGACACAAGTAACGCCGATAATATTCGTCTTAATGACACTATGAGTTCGCGAGGACTGTTAGATGTTATTGTGCCGTTTGTGAATATGGAGGTTAGTGTCGCTCTTAATTTGTCAGGATGCATGATGTTTTATTGTAAACATACGGCTATGTAAACGTTAACCGTGTAAAATTACAGTGTGAACAATCGCTGTAGCCGAGTTAGAATCAATAACGTCACAAAGCTCCGTTCTCGATTACAACGGGTGCACTCTATAAATATCAACATGCTATGCGAAGCTAAGTCAACATGCGTAGGTCAGCCAAGCGGCGTGCTGAACGTAAAAGCTCTAGTTTGTTATAGTAGATTAACTGTGCCCCGCGTCTTCGCCCGCGTTAAAAGTACTTGATTGAGTAATAAAACTACATACTTTTGCATTTATTATATTAAAAGTAGGACGCTAGACATAAAATATATTATAATATAAAAACTTAATAATTTAAGATCGTTTACAAAATGAAAAAAAACCGACTTCAAATGGCACGCTGGTCATTTTCAGTACTTGAAGTGTTTATCTCTCTGGAGACACTTATCAAATCTCGACGAGATTACAATGCAATCACATTGGGAATGTACTGTATCAAATAAAAAAAAAGAATTATTTGACACGGTTCTCAATTTACAGAGTAATCGCGTAACACACATACAATAAGAATATTTTAAAAAGATTAAGACGAATTTTGAGAACCTCTTCCTTTTAGGAAGTCTGTTGTAAAACATGGAAACTCGAGCTAATCGACTAATAATGTACAGTCACACTTTTAATGTACAGCCAGATTCTATCTACTCAACTTAGATCTAGAGAAATCCGCGTTTAATCAATCTATAGCTGAAATACCGAGCAAAACATTTACTACAAATCCTGTCGACCGGACGATTCTTGATTCACTCTGGCAGCACTTTTCCACTACCCTCGCGGTTCTCTCATAAATATTACATCGCCACAACCCCTTGCTTCGAGTGGCCTCAGTAAAACGACGCATTTTGCTCTAAACGGGAATCATAAAAGAGAATTGAAAACTTTTATACAACTAAATCTCGTAACTAAGTAAGTTGCCTACATATTAAATTGTAAGCTTTTAAACGGTACCCGAGGAACGAGAAAACACAAAAGTGACGATGTGTCAAAGCAAAATAATATAAGTCTTATATATTATAGACATAATAGGTATCAATTTATTTTATAATGAGATCCTGTGTTATAATTATGTAAAAAAGGAATCTGGATTTGAATCTATGATTTTAGACAAAATGGTCTTGTCTTAAAGTGGAGGATAAAGGATTGGTAGAATTCGTATATATGTTTTGCTATGTCGCAATACTTTGCTTACCCGGAATTTTTTCACAACTTTGTGAGACACAAAAATAATGTTTTCGTGGATGCGTTTATCCACGAAAACATTATTTTTGTGTAACTTTATGCAGAGCACGCCGAAATAGTTGTCAGACGGGTGGATTTTTGTCGACTAACTTTTGACTATTATAATTATACTTCGACCAATTTATTCAATTTCTTTATATTTATACTTATATGCTATTCTATATACATTTATGCTGTTCTGATTTATAAATTACAACATTGTTAAGTTGCATCAAAATCGGTTCAGTAGTATTAAGTGAGAAGGAATAAAAAAAATCCATCCATCTTTACACTCATCCTTGCTTACGAGCTTTCGCATGTATAAAGTAGGATTGTTTTGTTATATCTCAAATGAATTATGCTTCTTCAGGAATCACTCTGTTAATAGATGAAAACTGCATGAAAATCCGTTTCGTCGTTTTTCAGATTATCGTGAACGTAACGATGCAGCGTGGGGTTTTGTTTTATAATATGCAGTGATACATACTAGTGCTTGCAGTTATTAAAAGGTGGCTTAGTCAGCGTTCTACGAGCGGAGCCGCCTGCTTGTCAAGCTTTGAAATAAAATAAAGCCTTTTCCATATAGCCAACATTACTGGATATATGTAGTAAAGATTCCAGTATAAATAAGTCATCTTGCCCGTCAGGCCCAAGCCTGTCCTCGTGATGTTTCCTTCCCCAAGGAATGCGTAGCGTGAAATCTATTAGTGGTTTTCTCGATGTTTTCCGCTTGTCAAACCTTAGTTTTGGATTGATTCTGCTATGTTATTTCGTCCAGGTGTTTAGTTAATTTTAGACAATACTATTCTATACAAGGTCAGTTATCATTATTTTGGTCGATTTTAATGTTTTTTTCCTATCCAATTCTTTTACCTTTGGTGAGAGAGACCTCAAACACTTGAGTATCATCGTATTCCTTATAGAATTCATTACGTAAAAGTGAATCCTAGGTATGTGGTCTGTACAAGCACGACATCACCCTTAAATGCTAAAACCGACATTACTACTTCATTTAATATTAAGTTATGATCTTAAAATTAAGACAAGTGGTAGTGGTACTAGTGGTCGAGTGCTTATAAGCATTTAATAAGAAAATGAATTCTTCACTAAAAAAATTTAAGACCTGAATTTCAGGATGTGTAATTTAAAACACAACTAAAAATCTTCTAAATTTAACAATTGCGGAGCTTATTACTTGAATGAGAAAAGCAACAAAAAATACCATTAAAATGTTTGGCAACCACGTTACCTCTCGTCGTAAAGTGGGCCAAGTTTATCGAAACCCTTCGTTTTTACAACCGCTCGAACTTGTGCCAAGTTGGCCAAGTCATGATTAAATTCGGTGAAATATGGACACTCCTGCTCGCTTTTTCGGCGATCGCCTGACCGTCGTACATTATTTATCGAGATATGAAATATGCATTAATCATGGAAAAGCTTTGTAAACAAGTTTCGTAAGCAACCCAGCTGGTTTTAATGAGATACGGAGCTGTAACAACCTTATTTATTACCTACTTGGTGTATTTTTTTATTCCGTACGCGCTCGTAATTCTGCGATCGAATGTTGGTCTTGGCCTTATCGTAAAATGCCAAGTTACAATATTAGTAGATGATACAGATACGAAGGTCGTGATTAAGATTAAATAAACTGCATCATTATTTAACATAATTATTGGTTGTCTGTACATTATTAGTGTTGGTTGTGCGACCAATGATCGCTTTATAGAAGTAGCTTTACCTATACAGTAGTAATCTCTCTAGAATGACAGAATAGCGGCAGTATAGATTGTTCATAATGATATGACGAGCACTATCAGTTGTATTTCTATTTTGGCATAACATGCTAAATATTCTTTTTTTTGGAACTTTGAGGGTGGTAGCTGGCCAGGCGGACACTAGATAGTGTCCTATCACCATGCAGGGGTTGTTGGTTTCTTAACGATTTTTTCCCTTCACCGGAGGGCCACTGTGAAAAGCGCACATACATTTTTTGATAGAAAAATCCATTGGTGCACGGCGGGGCTTGAACTCGGTACCTCTGGCATCAAAGCCGAACGTTCTCCCGATTACGCCACCGGGCCCTCTGGCCCGGGCAATCAGGGCATTTGCAGACGGGTTGACACCAAGAAGATAAAGGTGCAACGATTTTGGTTGCCACCATGACAGTCACTAGACATTGTAGCACTGAGACCAGCTAGAGCTATATTTATGAGTACAAACGGAGAATAATGGCCTCTTACCAGCCCATTTTTCCCTAAAAGAGGTAATAATTGTATCGATCATGTCATGCTCAAATCGTACTTTCAAAGTGCGACAACAGTTATCGTTGAGACAAGTATTACTGATCATTCCCCAATTATTATGAACATAGAACGATCAAATATCTCTTTCAACAGAACTTCTAAGGAAAGGTTACATCTAGACCTTCACGCCATAAGTGAAGAACTGGCAAGGACTGATTTCACTTTTGTATTTACCTCAATTGACGCTAATATTGCTGCAGAATACCTAATATCTAAAATAGCATTCATAATTACAATTCACTCTTAAATCATTAAAATATCAAGAAGGAATATAATTATAAAGCCCTGGGTCACTCCTGGTGCTTTAAGATGTGAAAAGAAATCCACTTAACATAGTCCTCAAGCTTACGTATTGTCGTTACAGAAATTACTGCACCAACCTACTTCGAAAAGGTAAACAAAATTATGAGCGCCAGCGGCTTGAAAAAGCTAGTAAAAATCCAAAAGCCACCTGGAAAATAGTAGAAGATATCTCGGGATTAGGATCTAACCCATCTCCTTCTACACATTTATTTAGTATATGTTCTGACCCGATGGAATTAGTTGATAGAGTAAATGGTTTCTTTGTAAATTTTAGTAGTTTAATATAGGTAGAGATTTAGCAAATAAGATTCATACGGATGGTCCTGCAAATAATAATCTCATAGAAAACGAAAGTAGCGGCTCATGCAAATCAATGGCACTTCTACCGACTGAATTTAAAGAGGCTGAAACTATTATTATGAACCTCTGTTATTTACTGTGCCACCGGCTGGGATAACATCCCATCCAAAGTAATTAAATATGCACGTGTTAGCTTACTAACTGATAACAAGGGTAGGTGGTAGATGGTAGTCTAGTGGTCTACCATAATCTTAATATGTCTGGAGCTAAATATTAACTTGGAATCACGTCTAAAACTACCTGCCTATACTTCAGCTAATAGGTAGGACTTATTAATAAAATATAAAAGTCAGGACATCACCGAGAAAGCATTTTATTTGTACCTTCATCATTATAACAACAGTTTATGTACCATTAGGAGACTCAAGGCCATTATAATAGTCAATATCGTTAAGGATACTTTTAGAACAAACAGAACAGCAATATACTAATAAGTATTTAATGTTAAAATCACAAAGTTTTATAGCCAAGTTTCAACGAGACGTAACATTTGAAAATCTATAACGATTTACATAATTAATACAAAATATTATGGGGTTTCCCCCAAAAGGCCTCCACCACCACTCATAGCCTTTCCTTACCACCCTCAACGAAGCTAAAACACTATCATCACCATTCCTAGGGGAAACGATCATTATTATAAACATATCCTAGAAAACCACATTCTAGCCACAGTTATTCAATACATTTTGTAATACAAATAATTAGCTTCATTGAGTTGGACAGCACTTCGTTGTCTGAACGATTTTCCCGACAAAGAAAAGGTGACGATGTTAGCCCGAAGGCTGCTGGAGCAAAAGTGTCTCAACTAACATTTCTACCGCTTTTATAAAGCATCAGTAGAACAGAAAACCAAGATGGCGGCTCTGACACATCTTGTAAGGTTTAGACTACCCTTAAATGTATCGATCACAGTATTAAATTCCCTTATGTGAGGCAACATTCATATTTTACAAATTAAATCATCATCAAACATTGGAAATAATTATGTCGCAAATCTGTATGTACTATGAAAATATTCTAACACACGCCACTCTCTCATACCACCTATAACTCATATATGTAACAAATCTATAGCTACTAGCTGTGATACATCCTATCTATAAGAGTGGAGACAGAAGCAGTGACAGAAGCAAGACGGCGTGCCGCAGGGTAGTGTGTTGGGTATAAAAATAAAAAGAGAGGACTTTTTATACTCTATATCAACGATCTCTGTAAAATGTCAGCGCCAAACTGTAAAATTTTTACATACGCTGATGACACTGCCTTATTGGTACACAGTGACAGCTGAGAGTCAACACAAACCATAGCAGAAAACACACTAGAGGCAGTAATGACATGGCTCTCAAATAATAATTATGCTAACCCTTAATGTCGAGAAAATAAATATATAGCTTTTTCACCTACACATTCCTCACAGCCTTCACCAGAGCTTAATATCAGCGCTAACAGTTGTAGACATAACACTTTTCTACCATCATCATGCACGTGTCTCAAACTAACACGCTGCTCGTCGATCAAATATTTGGGAGTCGTCATAGACAGCACTCTCAACTGGAACTGTCAATTGGATGCGCTCATACCTAGAGTCAGAAAACTAATGGTTGTGTTTAAAAAACTAAGATGTGTCGCCTCTGCAGATGTACTACGATTAGTGTACTATGCCTTGGCTTAATCTGTCATAACCTACTGCATTACGGTATGGCGGGGCACTCACACCACTAAGATGCTTCGATTGGAGAGGGCGCAAAGAGCGGTACTAAAAGTCATGCATAAGAGAAGCTTTAGGTACCCACGATTCTTCTCTACCAAGAATGTGCTGTTCTTACAGTGAGACAATTGTTTCTTCTGCTTGTAATTTTACGCAAACACTCACAAGTTCCGTTTAACACAAGTCAACATTCCTGTAAACGCGTAAAGTACAAAGTGTGTCCAATAGAATCCAGGAGATTAGATATAACAGCGCGCCATCCCTCATATGTCAGCTCCAAGATTTATGACGCAATCAATGGAATATTAAATATTTATCCCCTTAACTCATACAAATGTTAAGAGATTCTTATGCGCTGTTTTAAATCACTATCGTACCAAGAGACTGAAGAACTTTATAAAACCTCTCTGTAATCAAACATTCATTCTCACAATGCACTTAAACACAAGCCTACAGACATGCAGACACACACACACACACACACACACACACACACACGCACACACGCACACGCGTACACGCTCTCTAACACACACATACACATACACACATACTATTATTTGATTTTCCGATTGTTACATGTAATTAATATATTAATAATTAATATTATAGGACGCTGTTTTATAATCGATATGAAATACGTCTAATTCTAATTCTAATTTGAGGAGGGGGCGATGCGTCCTGCACTGACGTCCCTCTTAACCGACTAACCAAGCCAACCCAGCTCTTTTATGAAGCGAAGGTAGGCCCGGGGTCGCTGGCATAGCGCTCCTAGTGAAGTAGATGGTGATGGTGTTGATGATGTTGTTGATGATGTCGAAGCAGATGACATGATGGAAAATGGTAAGTGTGTATGTGTAGCTGTGCCAAGAGCGACAGGCAGTGATGATGTTGACGATGAGGGTGGTAGTAATTGTTGTTGTTGTGGCAGGTGCTGGTGTCCTGCATCCATGCCACGGTCGTGCAACCCAACCGTGACCCTTATATCTTCTAGGACTGTGCACTGGAACATGACATGTTCCACAGTCTCGTTCTCTTGCAAGCATCCTCTACATAGAGGACTGTCCGTGGCCCCTATTTTATGTAGATGATAGTTTAAATTGCAGTGTCCTGTGATAAGGCCTACTATGAGACTAAGGTCTTGCCGTAGTAGTTTAAGCAGTCCGTTGGTCACTTTACTATCCAACTTAGGCAGAGCGGCTTTTGTGTGTTTGCAGTCCGACTTCTTGTCCCACAAATTTTGTTGCTCTTTCTCGGTGTGGCAACGCAATAGGTTTCTTACTTCCATAGATGACGGTGTACAGAGGCCCATTGCGTCGTCGCTCACCTGTAGTTTAGTCCCTTCTTTTGCAAGTTTGTCAGCTTCGATGTTACCTGAACACGACGCATGGCTTCTAGTCCATTTTACCTTGATGTTGTATGTATCTGCTAGTGTTTGAAGAGTTTTATGGCATTCTGCCAGCACTTTTGACCTTGTTGTCGGTCTTCTAAGTGCGTATATAGTCGCAGCACTGTCTATGATGAACTCAAGGCATGCCTTAACTTCTTGTTTTTGGTTTTTTCTAATTTTCTCAGGGTCTATGGATAGTGTTGCTCGCGCAGCTAGTAAAAGACCCATCATTTCCGCTTGCAATACTGTTATGGTCTTATTCAGAGCTTTCGATTCTGATAGTCCCAGCTCCCGTGAGTAATACCCACAGCCTGCTCCAGTTTTGTTTTTTTCGGCATCCGTGTATATTTTTATGGATAAGGAAGATTGCATCTCTGTCGGCTGCTTGTCTGCCGTGATGAAATACGTCTATTTAAGTAATAATTAATTCCAGTAATAATTCTATTATTATTTTATTTCATCATGGTAAATTCTAATCACCTGAAGATATAATTATTCTGCCTACATTAAACATTATTGTGATACTATGTATGGTTTTTAATCAATGAAATATTTCTAATATCTTATTAAATATATCATTAAGTATCATTTCTAATTGTATTCGTTACTTTATTTATTGTTGAAATCTATTATGAATTATTAATAAAGTTAATAAGTATAAAATAAATATATATAAATATGAATATACTAAAAAAAAACAGATAAATTGAAAAGTGTAAAGTTAAGTTTAATTTTAATGAAAGTCTTAATCATAGCTAATGTAATGTATTACCTTAAATAATCGAAGGAAGGAACTAACTATCAAAATACAGGTGTCTTAACACATAGTTTGATAGTCAGGGCCGCATTCAAATTGATTGTACATTTTATGTTTTTTTTTTATATATGCAGATATGCCTAGATAGCGTAGTAGAAAGATCGTGGTCGAATGACAGTGAAAGTTGTCTGTATCCACTAGGTCCATAATAATTGATCCTTAAGCACAGCTTTGACACTGGTAGCTTTACAAAATAAAGTAAATACATTCATAAAGTTCAAAAGAAAGTGGTCAGAAAATCCAAGCTGTGCATAAGATAACAAAGCTATAAAGAGCGTCTAAAATGTGTATCGAACTTGCAAATACAAATAATGCTTTACGTATCAGAAGTCGAATAACTACTGAAAAATTGTTTATTTTGACGGAAATGTACAAAGAGCTACGCGAACGTTGAAATGTGAGCGTGCTGTCGACAATGCCGACATTGATTATATTGTTATGTCAAATTTCTAATGTTTCATTTGTTGATGGTGTGATGATTATGTCCAGACCTAGGATTTCACTACTTAAATCATGTTAAATTAATAACGTTTAAAAACTAAAGAATCTTATAGTAGGTATGCTGGAAATATGCTGCAATTTGAAATCATTCTGAAATTACGTTACGCTTATATGGACATGTTTATTGCGTAGGCTTCTTAGACCAAGATTAACAAATTGTTATCCACATGATACTAATCACAACTTAAGCAAATATACTTAGATATTTATTTTCTCCAATAAAATGGATAACGAATCACTCCAGCAAAAGGCGAGATTGACAGATGGCCCGTCTCAGTAATTGAGACGAATGCGAGACCAATTGTCTGAGGGAATAATATTAGATTTTTTATTGATAGATTAGTGTTCATAAAGTCATGTGTAGACCTCCAACTTATGTAGTATACTGTGTAGAGCATGAGAAACTGTAAAGATAAACGGTGTCATATTGTTGCATAAACGATTAGTTAGAAGTATTTACCTGATCTGTGATTAGCCTGTTAGAAATTTGTCAAAACACGAACGTAAAGAACAAAAGTCGCTCTTCCTCGGGAGTGAGGTCACGCGGTGAGATCGCGATCTCACCGCGTGACCTCACTCCCGAGGAAGAGCGACTGACTCGCTCGAAACCTAGGTCGAGAAAATTCGACTAAAGGTACGTGAATTACAGCCGGTATATAACAATAATAAAACGACTCGTGATAAGAAAAGATACGATCCCAAATTGTCCTAAAATTAGCCTTCAGGGAGTTGGGTTCGATCACCAGATCAACTTGATGGTACCATAATATTGCATTGTTATCAAACTTGCACAAGCGTTCCAAATTTTACGGATGCCGGTAAGGGGTTATAAAACAGTTTGCTAAATTTGACATGTATTTAATTAAAATTTTCCTTTCCTACGAAATGTATTCCACGGATCATGCTAAATATAGCAAAGCTATAATAAAATCCGGGAATATCTAAAATATCGTGTAAATAGTTATCTACTAAACAAACGGAAAGTTTCATTACTTACCATCAGGTAAAAAAGTGGCCAAGTACTTGTTTGTCTATAATAAAAAAATACTAGAAACTGCAAACAGTAAGCAAACTCAGTAGGGATCATAGGAATATAGCAATCAACAACAATATTGTAATTACGAAAGTCCGTCTGTATTTTTTTTGTTTGTTTGCTTCTTTGTTTGTTTGTTACCACTTCAAGGTCATTTGGGTAGCACAATTACACGAGTAGAGTAGGACATATTGTAGTATGGTCTAGAACTGGGGGACCAGGGTAAGAGAAACAATGTTTACTCTTAAACTCAAATATTCAAAGATACTTGTATTATATACTAAACATTATCATATAGTACGTGCTACACTGAAATGTCACATTATTTCGTATATATGTTTATCACCTAAACATGTAGTTACACCCTACAATAGAATAATTTTAACACGGGCGATTCTTCTGCCGCAGACGTTAAAAACATCTTTAAAAATCCTTCTTTATATCGTGTAGGATAGCATTTGACCGCACTATATCACCTGTTGGTAAGTGATGATGCGTTCGAGAATGGATAGCAAGCTAGAGCTAGAATGGGAACGGGCTCTTGAGAGCCAGCTTCCCTTAAGAACAGTTGCCGGAACATATCTGATATTTCGCGACCAATTTTCTTAGCCAATCACTTAGATAATAAACCAATACTTATCTTTGTAATTGTTAAAAACAATCCACTAATTTCATCGTAACGATAGATCGAACTGTGGCTTAATTGGCAAAGCACCTGGATATGTTATCCAGGAGGTTGCGGGTTCAAGTCCCGTCGGTAAGATGAAATTTTGGATTGTGTTTAACAATTTACAAAAATATAAAGTGTGTACTTCAAAGAAACATAATATTCAATACTTATCTTATCCAGTACTTTACCTAAATAATGGAGTCTAAAGTACGTACAACTAATTTCAGTAACACAAGCCGTAGGTGGGTTGGATGAGCACCGCTAAACGTGAACTCATTCAACTACTCGCATTAAGGTAAGTTATCGGTGAAACGCTCCTATAACAAGAACATTCTAGAGAACTGCCGCAATGGGAAATACGAGATATGGACTGAGTTTGTGATTTAATCGTAGATCGATGCAAACTTGAGGGTTGATAGTAAAGGCTTATTATCATCTAGTCATATCTATTCACTACTGCACTGAAGCCTCTTCATATAAAGGTGTTTTAATATTGATTTTGTACTACTTTCCTCCACGCCTGAATATCGCTGCTAGCTCATCTGCCTGTTTGGTGAATAATTTGCCTATGTAGGTATTTTGGATAAATTAAAATAGTGGTCTAGATATATCACCATTCAGTTACGGTGTTTTAGTCATCTGTCATCACATCTTCGTTATTCCTTTTAAAAAGTTTCGTTAAGCGGGTCAGCACATTTGGCTCGGCAGTATTTGTTGAACGACAAGACTGGCCTGAAGCAATTACTACACATGTTTGACTTTATTTTGCTAGTAACGATCGGGTAGTCCATTTGGGTTATATAAGGGAGTCGGCACATTTGATTCGGTGGTATTTGCAGAAAAGAAAACCGATCCGAAAATTTGTTAGAAGCCGATGGTGCTCGGCTGAGCTTACCCGACTGTAGCATGTGCTGCTGTGCCGATTAATGCTGGCCCGCTGGGTGTGTAGCCTAAGGTTCATTATTGAACAGGTGTTGACCTGGACCTGGTTGGGCTAGACAAGGGATTACAGGTATTGGGCTTTGGAGACTAGACTGGAGATACTTGGATCTTAAAATAGGACAATTAATTGACTATAAATCGAAGGAAAAGTTGCTTGAAAATAATATACCTATCAAAGATAAAAACTTAAGCCACTAGAACACCCAGTAGCAGTTGCTGTTTTATTCACGTACAATATGTTGTTAAACAAACCAACCTCCGACTAAACTTTATGCCCAAACAATCTGCTACATTCAATCTATTGAATGAAACTAGAAATCCGATACACCAATAACCTGAAAGGCTTTACAAAACGAATAAAATGCAGTTTACATTTAATTTCATTTGGCGAGGATTTATTTCCAATTTAGAATTTTGCTTATAATACTACTATATATACTTATATTTTGCTTATAATATGAGATACTGATGTTCAAAAACAAGTCTGGACTGTGCTGACGGTGTTTTTATCTTCACTGGCACCCAAAATGCCCCAATTATATAAGCTAGCGAACCGCTTATAGCAAGAGGATCGCCGATTTTGACATCGTTCGCAGTCTTTAAGCCAATCATAATAACGAATTGATCATGATCTCACGCTAGCTAGGCTTTTGGCTCACTAGCTCACAAAACCTTGATAATTCTATGGATGCATAACTATAGGTTAACAACGATGTGCCTACTTGCCATGATTTAGGTACAGTAACGCCACGCCATACAGAATACAGTAGACTCGTACATATACAGCATACCTACTTAGATATTTTGTTATAGCTGAAGTAATGGCTAGATATCTAGCCTTTGTAGAACAGAAGCACCTACAGTGCATCTGTTTTAGGCAGTCGGAAGAAGCACTTAGAGCTGGCACGGTTGGTTGGTTTTAGATAAATGTTGGTATAGGTATTTCTACAAGTAGTCTTGGTACGGATATTGTAGGTATCCGTGTGAACAGAGATCAGTACTTACCTAGAAAAAAAATCTAGATTTCTTGAACGTCTGCAGTAGATTTTTTAAATTGTATTGTATAGACAAGCACTTGACCACTGTCTCACCTGATGTTATTATTCCTAGTTATTTTCCGTGATGTTAGAACCATATGCAGTAATTTGCTTAGTCATTATACATAATAAAACTGTTCACATAAAATTTCGCATTTACTATAGTAGTAGTAGTAGGAAGTAGGATAGCAGTAGAATAGTATAGGTAGAAAACTTAGGAACAAATTAGCTAAGTACCTACCTAAAAGTTTAATTAATCGAACTCTATAAAATAAGCGTGAGCGACAGTTTCCATGGACCCAGGGATTTACGTTTCATAAAATTTTTACGTCGACACGAAGCTGTTATGAAGTTGCAAATTAATTTAGACCGCTTTTGGAAACTCAATTTTTGGTTTATTTTATCCCCCAATATTTACCGAATATCAATTATCTGTAGCCCGGTTGTTCAAAAGGACGACGCTCCATCAATCCCGCTAGCCGTTTTGTATCGCTTTATTTTTGTAGCCACGACATTTTTTTTAAAAGGGTTTTTCGTAAATACCGAAAATAATAATAATGTTTACGTTGTATATTTTTGGTGATTGAAGAGTGAAAATGTATTCGGCGCATACTGGTTGAAATGCGCTATATAATTTTGATGATAAGCATGATAAGCATGATAAGCATATCATAATGTATCAGCATTCACTGTAGTATATGGTCCTTAGAGTTATTTTTCACTAATCGGTAAAAAAAACCGTTCATACAAAACTATAGGTACTTAAAGAATAAGCACGATGACAAATTTTGAAAGTGTGGCTTACAATATTTGGAAATTTATAATAATTAAATAAATACCTTAACTTTGCAAAGCAAATAAAATTTACTTAAATTTGGTATTTACAGTTTTTGTTCAGGTTTTATTTCCATTAGGTTTAATTATAATTTTTTTTATTCATATAATGAAAAAAAAACTTAAGTCAAGTAAAGCGTTTGACCACTATCTCACCTGATGTTAAGTTAATTGTTTAACAGGTAGTTTACGTAATATCAATTGGTATCAATATCAAAGTAAACGTAATATCAATTGGTGTTTATAAGTTTTATCTACAAGTATATTAAAATGCTTTAAAAAGGTAAAAATAAAACTGGCCAAGTGCGAGTCCGACTTTTGTCCCGCACACGAAGGATCTCGAACGCCATCTAACGAATATCTAACGAACTTCTTACACCAACTACGTGAACGTTAACAAGAAGGTGTTAGTAATTAATATTATTAATAAGGTCAAAATCATTCATTTAGTTGTTTTTACTCTAACGTGACGTTACTTTTTTCTGATAGGCGTTCAACATAATTATCATGTGGTTGGTTGGTATATTGCATTATTTCATAGTTGTATTTTATCAAAATAATTATTAATCTCGCTGATAAAAAAAAATTACTTATATATTTATTTGTTTATTAAATAAATACAAGGTTTATAACACAATGTTTAGGTTTTATTAAACTGATACAAAACTTTAGTGAGATTTTACAACTGTCATCATGCCTATTAACAATAAATATTTGCTGCTCATAAGCTAAATATCAGTATAAAAGAGTAAATAGAAAAATATTTTAGTGTAATGTTGTTAGCTTTATTTGCTTATCATCGGATGAACTTAAATGTTTGTCAAACACAACACCATATTTTTTTGAGACATTTTCTTCTTGGTTTGCTCTTATAAATAGTCAAAAGCATTGAGGCCTTACTTTATAAAAATATTATCTCTCAGATAATTCAACGAAAAATAAAAGTACCTAGACAGAACTGCCCGAAGCATATTCTGATTCTATTAACTTGTGCTTTATATTTTAATAAAATCAATATCGGATGTGGTTTATTACTGACAGAACGTGCCTTTAATTAATTTTTTGAGTTGATTAAGGCCCCGGGAGGTGTAACAGTTTTTAATTAAGTAAAGCCGCCGTGACCGAGGCCACGCGAGGTTTTGCTGCTTATAATACCTCTATGTTATTGAATATGGGTTGTTTTTCTGTGCTTAATTATTGGTATAGATATTATAAAATATGGTATAAGTATTAGTCTGGCTATTTATAAAGACATTATATAGTTAGAGTTCAAAAAAAATTAAAAGATACATTAATGCTTTTTTTTTCAGGTAAGTTCCAGCCTTTGAGTAATTAGCCAGTAACTCAAAGGTTCCAGCACATACTATGACAACACTCTAGCTCAAATAATGGTATGTAGTTTTCACTACCTAGCATTAAATCACAAGCGTCATGAGTATGTCATCTGTGAGACAGCAATAGAAAATCGTTGATATTTGACAACAGAATGCTAACATGCACTCAACGTGTTGTCTGATTTAAGAGTCTTGAGTGCAGAGTGCTCGCATCTTACCTCACACATTCTTAGATCCTGAGGAAGGCTTCCGGATGAAGCCTGATACAAATTTCTCAGTCACTATATCAATATCGCGTAAGGCACATCGTTAACAAAATTAATTTAAATTAAACTCTGTAATTACACTACGGAGCGGCTGGCAGTGGTGCTGAACCACAGAACAAATAAATTTTATTTCTGTGTAGTGATATTCAGTATGTGACAGTAATGTAGTAATTTTGTATCATAAGTGCCAGTGCAATCATATTGCCCTTACCTGCAGATCGCAACTGAGGACGGCTCAATCTGTGGAGACAATTTTATCAATAAAATGTAATCAGAGCAACCTGAGATCTGAAAACTTATAACAAAATACCGATGCCTCATACAGTAGCTACTCAAGGCAAGAGTTAAACGAAACGCTGTAACTATCGCTCAAAGCGATCCAATAGACCCACAAGATATCTTATAAGCAACGTCGAAAGATTTTAATATCCTACAAAGCATGTCATGATATGGGAATTGTGTTAGAAAAATAGCTGGAACATGAAACACACGGTGATGTTTACTTTGAAGCTAATATCTGAAAATGTGCTGTTATTAATATTAAAAAAGCAATATCTTGAGTCTTATAGGTCTAAAGAATGATAATATTATGAAAAATGATAGATAAGTAAATATGGTAATATACATAGTATCTAAACATCTATAATCTACATCTATAATACACTAAAGAAAACTCTAATAAACGTGGTTACGTAAAATATCAATTAGGCGTCGCAATGGTGATTAAACCTTGGGTATTTGATCTGATAGGCTATAATATAATAGCTATAGGACTCTAAAAGAAAAAATATGTAACACCGATAGCTGGGTATTATCTCTCTTTGATGGTCTCTGCCGTATTGGCTACCTTTGAGGTACTGCGTTTTATAATAATAAACTTTAATAGTCCTAAGTATCGCGAGATCTACGCATAATAATATCGTTTAAAAACTAAAAAAAAGAACCGACTTCAATGCCGCGCTATTCATTTTCAGTACCAATTTTGAAATGTTTATCTCAATATCTCTGGAGATACTTATCAGACCTCGATAAAATTACCATGGTACTACACTTGGGATTTCTCCTTTCGAACAAAAAAAGAATAATCAAAATCGGTTCATAAACGACGAAGTTATCCGCGAACAAGTATAAAAAAAAAAAAAAAATATGCGGTCGAATTGAGAAACCTCCTCCTTTTTTTGAAGTCGGTTAAAAATAGATCAATACCATGACTCTTAACAGTTCACAAAATAAGTACATCTTATTTACAAAGTAATAAATAGTTATAATTATCCGCTAGTGTACTTGCATGATGATAGATACATCTTATTTCATTAACGGTGAATCCTACAACCTGCTATCAAAATACACGTCAACTAATCAGCTTACGACAGACAGCGTTTGATCATCAGTTGTGTTTGACGTTTCAAATGAGACACGCAGAGAAGCGGAGCGGCGAAAACGATACGGGTACCAAGTTCGCGGTTGAGGTATATGCACTGTGATAGCGGAGCGGAGAGCGATTTGTTGTATTATAGGATCGTTTAAAAAACTATAAAGAACCGACTTCAATGCCGCGCTATTGATTTTCAGTACCAATTTTGAGGTGTTTATCTCCATACTTCTGATATACTTATCAGACCTCGATAAAATTACCATGGTATCACATTTGAGATATCTCCTTTCCAACAAAAAAAGATTAATCAAAATCGGTTCATAAACGACGAAGTTATCCGCGAACAAACATTAAGAAAAAAATAACATTTTATACGGTCGAATTGAGAAACCTCCTCCTTTATTTGAAGCCGGTAAAAAAATTTAATTGATACATTATCAACACCGATCAATACTAATATTATAAATATAGATAACGGTCAAAAGGCTCGATCGATTTGGCTGAAATTTTGCACAGAAATAGCTAGTATAGTGGATTAGGATATAAGATTATTTTTAACGCGAGCGAAGTCGCGAAGCGCAGCTCGTAAATAAATGTGAAAGTTAGATTTTTGAAGGTTTGTGACCTCTCCACGGTTAAACACATTTTGCACAGGGTACCTAAGCTAATATGGTCATGTAGGTTTACTTTAACTTTACACTTTATCACCAAACCGAGGATTAGGTTATTTGAGTTAAAAATATTGTTTTCACACTCAGATAAAGTTCAAAGGTTTTAAGTTACGATAAGGCCCAATTTCACCGGTTTAAAAAAAAGTTAGATAACTATCCGATACATAACGCTATTTAAAAGTTGTTACTGTCAGATTATATAAGTCAGTTTATAAAAGGCTTATCAGGAATCGGAGTAATTGGCCCTTAATATTAATGGTAGGTATTAAATATCTAGCTATATGACGATTGAATAAGTAATAATTCAAATCAAATATTTTTTGTAGACTAAAGACATCAAATCGCTGAAAACATGAGCACAACTATACCTCCAAACGCTGAGTAATGTTCGGAAATTAGATATCACTGAGCACAAGGTTTTGAATAAGCACCGGTACCATTTGAGATTCACACGTCTATAAGTGCGTTATAAATACCGCATATTTATCAACCTGCTTGAATAAACAAGGTACAAAAATAACAATAATTACGATTTTTTTTCAGTCAGATCAAGAATTTTTTTTTTTTAATTTTACAAGCTTTTATTTAACTTGCAATGTATGTATGTATGTCACTATGTATGTTCGGGTGGCATCTTGGAAACTAAATTAGACCCACTTCCCGATGTCCGATTGGACTCAAATTTGGTGCACTTATGTATCTTCGGTTACAATACAATGATACGGTACCATGGAGCTGGTCTGATGATGGAGACGGAAGGTGGCCATGGAATCTCCGTGATAAAACAACATAACCCCACCGAGTTTGGGCTCGATTGATTTGTCTTGAAGAGAACTTTACGCCTAGATGATATCCAGGGTTTGATGATGAAGCTGGAAGGTGGCCACGGCATTTCTGTGATAAATCAACATAGCCCCACCGAATCGATTGATTTTCCTTGAAGAGCACTTTACCCATAATCACATCACATCACACGCCAAATACTTACTAGAATTTATTTATAACATTATAGTTCATTATCCCAGATAAAAGCTTGTTTTAAAAAATATTTTTTACTTATAATTTATTTAGAGAGTATCTCATCAATATTAATTTTATAAATGTTTGTTTGTGTCTTGTTTGCAATCAAACGGCTCGACCGATTTGATTCAAAGTTTACATAAAAATAGCTAATAGTTGAATAAGACATATTATACATTTTTTACACAAGCAGAGTCGTGAAACCTAGCAAAATAATAGTCAAGGCTTTAGACCAAAAATGCCAATAAACTGCACGATACTTCTCCGTAATTAAATGACGTTTAAAAATGTTTAGAGCTGATGCTAATCATGAAGGTAGGATATGTCAATGTAAAGCTTAGAAGAAGTTTTGTTAGGACTATGACTATTGATACGTTGTAAGCTTTCGTGTCAAAACATAATAATCAATTTATAAAGTCTATAAAACTAAATTCTTTTTTGCTCTAACAATACAATAACTCAAAAAAATCCCCTGAGTCAAGTTTAACTTGAGCACTTAACCGCGTGAATTATGAAAGACTGGAAACGCTTTAAAAAACGTTAAGTTATTAAGTAAGTTGTCGAGGGCGGGCCAAGGCGGCCGTTTAATATTTTACTTAAGTTTTAGAACAGGTCAAGGTACATACAGTAAGGACCCTCCACTTTACGTTGAACACGTAGGTCTATTGATATTTGTAATTAACTGTTATGTTACAGAAACTTAGTGACGTTTTATACCGGCCTGTAATATAATTCACGTAGGTGCCTTTAACTTAAATAAACTCTTAATTTGATCCACATTACTTATACGTGAATACGGCATACTATTTTATACAGATTAATTATATCACTAAATTATAGATTGTTTCTAAATGTATTTTGTACCAGTTTTTTTTATGTCCGACAGACAAGCACTTGCTCAGTAACTCACCTGACTCTAAAGTGACAATGGGGTCAAAGATGGAATCATGCTTGTCTGGCAATTAAAGACGGCAGTGATACAAGATGCTGGACAATTTACTTGAATGCAATTCAGTATAATTAGTGGAATAATACCAACAATTCCACGTAGATATGAAAGTGAGTAACATTCCCTACTGTTACCAAATATATAAGTAGCTGTTCCTAACATGGGGTAAAATAGGCGGTTCTATGCCATGACCTTAGTCGCTCGTTAAATATTCATGCTGTTGTGACGGACTTGAATGACAAACTTTTTACTGTTGATTTAATACTCGGTGATAATTTGCAGTATGAAAAGCCGACTTTAGTAAAACTTTGGCTTGATTTATAAGGTACGGACACACCGCAGCGACCTGCGACCACCGCACCTGTGCGTGAAAGTACGCCGCGGAGTGGCCGTACCTTAATCTGTATTAAAAGACAACTAGTTTTGTTCCATGACTAGGATATAAAATTTTGGTCATTATTATGTGAAAATTGGAGGATAAAATATTTACATAGATATAAAAGATATAAGAATTTGAAACCAAAAAAAAATTAAAGAAGATACTATTGCGTCCAATAGTATCTTCTTTAATTTTTTTTAATAAATACTAGTTGGTATTAGCTTCATATTGATGATGCTAATACCAACTATTATTTATTCTGTGCTGATACCTACAAATATTTTGATATCATCGAGATCATCAAGGAGAATCGATAGTGATATGAAAAATGTTTCGAAGACATAAAAACACAAATAAGTCTATTACCAATAATGTAGTTCCTCTAACACCATAAGTTTATACCTAGTGTTATTGCAATACACAAAATTATATATTTTTTTAAGTACGCAGAATAGTACGTACATAACGTACTATTTAAATTGTCACCCCACTGTGTATTATTCATTCACGATGAGATTTAAAAAGCTTTACGAACCCAAAGCATTTTTCTGTGTCTCCTCTAGCTGTCACTTAAAAACGTGACCCACAAGGAAAGTAGGCGTGAAATAAAAAGTTTGTGTTCCTGATGCATTTAATTATTCATAATATTTTCCTGTGATCTCGTTTTTCCTGAAGTTTTGACGGCCGGCCTTGTCACGGTCTTTAGTGACAAATTACAGGACGAATCGTATTAGGTATTTTTACGAAAAAAGAATCGTAGCCTGCCATCAATGATGGATTGGAGATATATTATTACTTGAGTACTTTCTAAGTGCTTTTATTTTATTTAATGACCTTCCTAATATAGTATATATTATGCACAATATAGGTACTAATATTAGAATAAAATCTTCAGCTTTGACTTTATTTTTTTCCGACGCAAAAAGGGGTGATAAGTTTACCCACTATGTGTATGTGTATGTCTGTCTGTCTGTGACACCGCAGCTTTTAAACGAGTGAACTAATTTAGATGTGTTTTTTATTGGAAGGCAGGTTTTCTAGCGGTTTAAGGACTATAAGCTTTTTTTCTAGTTTGTGACGCTATGAGATCAACTTGCATAAGTCTGATCAGTTCAAAATTAGGTATCCTCTTACTTCAATGATATTGTAAGAATATGGTAGCATTGACCTAATGCTGGGACATCTCCTGAAATCTGCAGAATACTCAACTCCTCACCAACTTACACCAGAGATGTCGTGTTTGGGCTCATTGGAATGGTCTTAATGAACAGATTATAAATAAGTAGATCAGTCGAGGGTGGTTTTAAATTCAGAATTATTTTTAACTGCAACGTTCGTATGTAAGTTGTCCGTCATATTTTCAAATTATTTTTACTCACTTATTTGTATTTGACTGAGCTGAAATTCTGAAACTTTTTATTCGTTTAATTTTGTTCGATGACATTGCAAAATGTTGGTATCATTTTGGTCTGACGATGGATCCGAGAGTTTTATAGCTTTATACAAAGTTTGTCATGAAAGAAGATTTTAAAGATATAACATGCTATATTTGCTTCGACTCCATATAGGAACACCAATGCTTGGTAAAGGAAAAATGATTCATCATTTTGGTCTTCAAGTACAATAGAAATGAATCGTGTTTTTAGTACATATACATACGAGTAGATACTTAAGACATAGCAGCTTGTATTCTACTTAGAGACACAGGAAAATATCCTATTTTAATTTCGACCAGTAATTAAACAGTAGAAGCGTCAACCCCGCACAATCTTTCCGACCTTCTATCATTAAGAAAAACAATGTAGCTACTAAATGGCTAAAACAAATGTCGGACAAAAATAAAACATTACCACCGCAGAATTTCATTGAAACATAAAAGCTAACAAACGAGAAAAACGTCACGCCGTGGATGTAAATAAAAAAGAGATTGTGGAATATAAAAAGGCTTGGAACGGGGATTTAGTGCGACGCGCCTGTGGGCTTACCATCATATTGTGGAGACGCAAACACTGACGTATCTCCGTGCTGAAAATCTATTAAAATGCAAAAGTTTTACCAATAGAGTTTCTGTTGCCAGTGGAAATGTGGATCAATTGATGCGATTCCACGCTTCCAGGTCCTATACTAGGTTCTATAGATCCCACACTAGGTGCAGAACAGAATTTCCGTGTCCCTCCCTATACGGTGCTCTTCAATATAAGACGTTCAAGTCTTCAATTGTGAAACAACTAGAGGTTTTATTTTAACAAGCAAGATGCTTATCTGATGCTATTAATAGAGAACGTTAAAGGTACGGTTACACACCGCAGCGTCCTGCGTGCGCGATCAAGGCGACGATCATTTGTACCGACTGGTTCACATCTAACGCGATCATCGAGCCCGCAGGTCGCAGGACGCCGCGGTGTGGCCGTATCTTTACCTACAACAGAAACATTAGCATGAAAACCTCAATACTTCCAAAATTTGGCGATACCAAAGAATCTTCACCTGTTCTGTCAGTTCTCAGGGCGTAATACTTCACAGTGCCACAGTTCACAGTTAACATATTTACAAATAACACAATATTACCTAATCTCAAACGCATAGTGTCATTAATATACATTATTGTTATGACATTACTTATGTCGAATCCACCGAAATGCATTCGTCAAAATCATGATAAAATCTTCATGAATTCTGCTGTGTGTCTCACATACCTAAATAGGCGGAATAATAATTGAAGACTATACTATACACTGCGCGGCGTCTACCAATAGAAAATATATAGTAGAGTATAAGCAAAGAAATTTTTACAGTATAAATTGAAACATCTACTCTGCTGACCTATCCTAGCGCTTTGACTTAGTGTTTTGTTTACTCAATGCTTGTTACAAGTAAGGTAAACATGTCCTTGTCTTCGGGCGTCTTTGGCTCGCTTTGATTCCTGATCGCAAGCTCAAATAGAGTACAAAGCTTTGAGTGTGAGAAACAATATCCCACTGGCTGTGCTCGGACACAATGTTATCGGCGAAATAGCATGTATTGTTAGACTTACGATAGCTTTTACTATTTATACTAAAACAATTATGAGTGTGGTAGTCGATTTCCTGACTGCTGTATACTGGCTACAGTGGTATTGCACAATACTGTTACTATTTGTGATAAGTATATATTTACAATTCTAAGCAATCTGCACTCCATTGTCATTAATTTAGAGAAATAAATCTACAGGTATTGTAACTAAATTGCGTTACAGTCGATTTACAACTTACCCAAGAGTAGATACGTATATTATAGTTTTACTGATGTTTTTTTTTATTAAAGGAAATAACTTTTTGATTCACACATAATAATAAGATTTTTTCCCATCTGCTACGAGATAACGATCAAGTGCTTGTCTATAAACATAAATAAAAAAATCGGATGATGTAGTACGGACGGCCTGACGGCTCGTTGGCGTAAAATATAGATAGCGGGAGGTGGCCGATTCGGTGTTTGTTCACAAAATGTACTACCATCAAGGAAAAATTCTGTCACCATAACGCACTACCCGTGGAAAAATGGCGTAAGATGAAAACACCAACTTTTCAGGAGCGTCAAAAAACTGATTTGTGGAGAAATGAGAAGTCCTAGACAATTAGTGTCTTCAGCAACATGGTAGCAAACATTTTCATATCATATAGATATTTCATATCATATAGATTGTGTTCATCATATAGATACCTATATACTTCATTTTTTTAAATAAACTCTGCTTTTTGCAAAAATCTAAAATACGATGGTTACACCACTAATATATGGAATAAAAATATGAAATTGAGAAACATCTAAAGTTACCACTTTGTTGCTATGGAAATTAGGCGAACTTCGTAGTTTTATTTCGAGTTACGCCTTTATTCCAGCCTGCTTATACAGAACATTTGTACGTAAACAAATATGTGGTTTTCTTCCATGAGAAAATAGTAAGAAAGTATAGTAACTTGCGAAGTGCTGTTATTAAGTGGGATAAAATAACAAAATAAGTTGTATCACTTATAACTTACTTATTCTGTGGCCAAAACTTTACTTTGAAAGACGTATGTGGTAAATACGTAAAAAAATCTTCGTACAATTAATAACATAACTGAAGATAGGCCATATGCTTCCACTTGTGTGAATATAAATAAAGCCTGTGTGCAGCTTGTGTTAATTAAATAGTTATCTCTATTCCAATTTCATTCAAATTCGTTATTTCTTATGCGTAATACGTTTATGACAAACACACCAAACAGTTTGCAAATTAACGTTTGCGTGTACGGGACGACCTCTGCTGTCAACGTCTCCAAAACCATAAAGAGCCTCGCAATCTATGCTTCAGATACTGATAGACACAGGCTTAGAAAAACTTCTCTACGCCTATGTCTTTTGGCCGCACAATGAAGGTCAGGAGACGGCCTTACAGCGAACTCGTAGCCAGCAAAAGGTCCTAGCAATTGCTAGGACCTTTTGCTGGCTACTGATCCAGATCGCTACTCAGTATCAGTATCATTACCGCTAGGTTGTTCCAACCACTACCGAATGAAGTCTACTCTCCACCCAACCTTAGCTTAAGATGTACTTGACGTGAGGCGATAACAGGCCGCAGATTGGGATGAGTAGCGGTCGTTCCTTGCATTTAACCTTAACCTTAAGCGGTCCGTATGCTTTTCTTCCAATGACCTTATGGTTTGTGTGGAAGCTGTGACGAATTTGCTGCTTCAGGGAATGGAAAACTATATTTCATTTTCCGAAATTGTGATATAAAGCAAAGCTTTGCCTTGGTTCAGGGTTAAATGTGGCCGTACTGCAGCACCAAAGCATGCAATGAACTCGGACTGGGTTGACGCTCGAAACCGCAATGCCAAAATGGTATCAGCAAGGAAGAAAGCCTTTAACAACGTTGCCTACCTAATTCTGCTAGAATGCTTTACGGATGTCTCAATTTGACCACATAGCTTTGATTTATAATTTGACTCAATCTTTTGTCGGCCCTCACTTCATCTACTGCTGAAACTCGATGGGTCACTGGTTCATACCACCAAAGATGAAAGCAAATTTGATTGCTTCTCTGTTCACGGAGTCTTTACTTATTGACACGGCCTGTGAGACACCACACGTCTCCTTGGATGCGTGAAATAAATGTCAGATATACCTATCCGTCAGGCTAAGGTTAAAAAATCACTGCAAAATGTAGACTTGAATAAAGCCAGTAGCCCGGATGGTATTGCATCCATAATCCTGAGGACCTGTGTGCCTGATCTCGTTTTTGTATTGATATGTTTCTTTCGCCGTTCTATGACATGTGGTCTAGTTTCAAAAAATTTGAAGCTTGCCAACGTGCAACCTATGCCCAAAAAGGCAGTCTTGCTGACCCTGCCGACTTTAAGACTCCTTAATACTCTGCAAGGCTATGAAACCTTTACTGAACAACCGGCTTCTTGCATACATAGCACTTTGTTAGTGACTGAAAATACGGGTTTCAAAGAAAGTGGGGGATCTTATAAGCAAGTCCATCCATCCTACGGACTGCTAGTGGTTTGTGTGTCTAAGTTTAGTATTTTCTTATGAGTGACCTGTCGTTCAGAGTAATCATTGATGGCTGCTCTTATAACCAATTGGCGTCTTTCAGGGATCATTGCTTTCTGCCACTCTTATCCTGCTGCATATTAACGACTTGCTAATGCTCGATATCTTGGGAATGCAGACGACAGCACCGTTGTAGAGAGCTATACGTCCAGTGCACAGTCTAGTGTGGCTCAAATTCAATTTCATATAGTCAAGTGCGTGAACTTGTCCTTACAGGCTGTCTTCAATTGGACCAATGCCAATCTGGTCAAGTTCAATGTAGCTAAGTTCTAGGTTCTAGCTGAATTTTCTGCCAAGCTAAAAAAATCTATTCGAAATGTTTCCGTACAGATGGCAGACCACCTAAACTTCTTGAAATTTTACTGACGCCATCTCTCAACTTTGGCTCTTACATGAGAGGTGGTAGAAACATATTATATCGATGTTTCGATTGACTTGCTATCAAAAAGTAGCTTACCACCATCAAAGAGAAAATTTGCCGCCATATACTTACAGAGTTCCGACAACACTCAGCCCTTAAGAGACTTCTAGGCGTAACTTGTGCACCATATTTTTATTCAGTGATCAAACGCTAGCCTATATGATGAAAAAAAAGCTTAGTTTTATGACCAAGCTGAGGCAGTAGTTTTGAGGGCCCGGTGCCGTTATCGGAAGAACGGTCGGCTTTGATGCCACAGGTACCGAGTTCAATCCGCACCGAGCACTAGTGCATTTTTCTATGGAAAAAAATATGTGTGCTTTTCACAGTAGCCCTTTGGTGAAGGAAAAACATCGTTAACAAACAAACAACCCCTCATGGTGGTAGGACACTATCTAGTGTCCGCCTGGCGAGCTACCACCCAAGTAAGAAAATCTGTCGCCAAACATCTAATGTGTTTTGGCACCTATCCTTAGCCTTTCTAGGCCTAGCGTGCTTACCATCTTTGACCGCATCATCACTTTCCAACAGGGGAGATAGTGGTCAAACGCTATCTTATAAGATATTAAAAAATACTTCACTCCGAGACAGTTGCTTAATTTATGTCATACACAAGTCCGATCACGTACTGTTCGCACCTTAGGGATGGTTCTACCAATTACAGACCACCTTTGTTTGGAGAAGTACGAAATTATAGCATACAGCATGGTGCGCCTGATTTAAATTAAAACAAAAGTAAAACAATAAAAGGTTTCATGTTTCCTATCGGGTTTATTTTTTCCGGTATTCCGGAGAGTACCTCTGCCATCCGATTGCTCAAAGTAATACCACCCTGACTCTTCTTCGACCAGGCCGGACCAGATGTGCACCACCGCTATGTGATCTATCTCCTCGCACCAAGCGTTATGCTTCATCTTGTATCATAGGTACTGCCAATGGAATGGAATTCTTTGGCAGTGTCTGTGTTTCCCGATAAGTATAATCTAGGGGTCTTCAAGTGGTGAATGGTACGTGCCGCAAAGCCAATGCGTTGAGTAGTCGCGTGTACGAGTATGTCCCGCTCTCGTTTGTGGAAGAGTGTGCTGAAGCAACTCTCGCTGTTCTATTCTCCGAACACTTACTATGCTATGAATCTTCGTTATATATAAATGACTTATATTGACAAAGTTATCGTAAGGGATACGAAATATTTTGCATCACATATATTTATACTGCTAACCAAGTATAGAAAAAGTAAGTATATTATGTTATTTTCAAAATCGTTATATTTTTATCACACTTAATCATAGTTATGCTAAAAAATATTCCTATGCTTGCCTGGAAGAAATCAGTAACTTCATTTACGAATAAAAGACAAAAAGATACTGCATAGAATAACTGCTTAATCATGCTTACTGATACTTTTCTTTAAAAAGTACCGTGAAAAAAAGGCGTAACTGTATATACGCACATATAAGTGTAACATATCACGTGGAAAAAGTATGTAAGATCATTTATGCAACAAACGTTTTTAGGAAGACGTATAATAATTACGTAAGATTAATTAAGCTAATACTACAAGGAAACTTTGCAAATGTGATAAGAGTAACAAAACTTACATCATTTTACTAGGAAATTTATAAAAAAAATATTTTCGTATTACATTTTTAATTTCAAATTACTCCGTAATTTACTGGGATATAAATTTAAAAAAAATTGAGTATATGTGTTAACCTTTCCTCTGTTGAATGGTGAAATAAAAAATTGACGCAAGTGTGTTTGCGCCATTCTTCCATGGGTAGTGCGATAACATCACGGTGTTTCCGCAGCACACAGCCGGGATCCTTTTGTTTCGCATATTTTTTTATTCCTAATTTACTTAGGCATAACAGGTTACGCATTACTTTAAATGGCATAATAGTACTATCGCATATTTTTTTTGGCATATTGTATAAACAAGCATAACTTTCATTTAGGCTATATTGTTTTGCCCTAATTTTGATTCGCATAAAGTTATAGGGCATATTTTTTATTAGCCTAATAATTTTACATAATAAATGAAGGCATAATTGAATGTATACACATATTTTATGGTGAATTATTCGAATTAAAATAAACAAAGCTTACTTAATTACACATTTATTAATTTCTAAAGAAACGACTATAGAATTATAAAAGTACATAAAAAATAATATTTTAACACTTTCAAAGTCAGAATTAAGGTAAGACTACGTTGTTTGGCTCAAAAAAAAAGTTTGTGGTTTCAAGTTTTAAAATCAATATTTATTATATATAATATATATATTATATATTATATATATATATATTATATATTATATATATGTGAACTTTAAGTCCGTAGCCAAATTAAATTTATTAAATAAAGTACTATAAAGTTATTAATACCAACAACATTTTAGTACTATACACAGTGACAGTAGGTTCAAGTTCGGCGGGGGTGGCCTTTGGGCCACCCCTACGCCGTGATAATTTTTGTTCTGGAACTGAAAGTTATTACCTTAGTTCCCATCTAGGACTAGCGTATTTACCATCTTCGACCGCATCATCACTTACCAACAGGTGAGATAGTGGTCAAAACGCTAGCCTATAAGATATAAAAAAAAACTAACGCAAACATTAAATTAATTTAACTTGCCTTATTTCCAAGTGCATCTAGCTCATGGTTTTGGTTCTGCATTTGATTAGATATCAGCAGATTTGAGCTCATGATTATGTTCGTGATTTGGTAAGGTAGTTGTAAGTTAATATTTACACTTATTATGCGCATCTTGATGTGCTTAACACATCCAACAAACTTTTTATTAATTTTATGATATTTTTTCGTAAATCTACAAGCTGAGCCTCGTAACTTCGTATTAAAAAGTATTATATGTCCTATGCCATTATATTAGGTATACCAGAGCAATATTCAAACAAAATCGGTCTACTAGCTAGATTAGTCGTGAAGAAATAATTTTTTTTTAAAGTACTATTCAATTATTATTATTTTTATATAACAATTATATTATACCAAAAAGAAATTATGCCCAAACAATCATGCCGAATTATAGCGTTTATAATATTATTCTTTAAAATAATATGCCACAATAATTATGTTTACAGTAATTATGTCAAGAAAAATATGCCTAATTACTTTATGCCAAATTAATGTATACTTTAATATACTTAGGAGAAACAACATTATGCTAAAGTATAATATGACAAAAAATGTTATACGAAACAATAGGGAACCCACACAGCCCTTGAGAGTCAGACCATTCTTAGCCTAGCGTGTTTACCATTTTCGACCATATAGTCGCTTACCACGAGGCTAGATAGTGTTCAAACGCTAGCCTATCAAATAAATAAACAAGAATACAAGAAAACCAACCCCTTTTATCGGTTTACTCAATCCTCCACTCACAGAAACATAGATTTCTGTGGCTACGTAATATTCTAGATTTTGCCTGCTAGCCTTGTATCCCATGTACTACACGTTAGTTAACAGAGTTATCAGTAACAGTGTGGTGTGGGGTTACCTCGTCTTCCTTTTGTTAACGAGATACGTGCTTCGCTCGTAGGACCTTTAGTTCAAAGACGTTTGGTTTCACTATCGCAGAGACATTTCGGTCGTACCTAGTTTTGGTTAGAGGTTTGAGCCCAGTTTGTTTCCTTCACTACTTTGTGCTATGTTTCTTCTTATGATAAAAATTATAAACAAGATAGTATTTGTAAATTGAATGAATGAATGAATGATAACTCTTTATTGTACACCAAAATTAAATAATAAACATATTAAAATACATTATACAATAGTACAATGGGCGGTCTTATCGCTCAAAGCGATCTCTTCCAGACAACCTTAGGACGGAGTGGACAGTACGAATATGTAAAGGGCTAAGGTGCACATTTAACAATTTTGAGATCATAACATGAATAAAAATCTATTTCAAAGTCATAAACATAAATATTTATTTCATAACATATATCTACATACATACAAACAAAACAAATATAAATAAATATGCATAATATATAAACATACATACACATACAAATATATAACAGTTTTAAGAAATACATGAGATAGCTTAATAATCATCAATACCGGTTTGTGTTAAGTAGAATTTTTTTAGTTTTTCTTTAAAAGTATAAATTGAGGGAGCGTGTCGAATTGTAACAGGTAAGTCATTCCAAAGACGGATTGCCTGTATAATGAAAGAAGAATCATAGAAGATTGTCGAATGAGCTGGCATATCTAACTCTAAAGTTTCAGATGACCTCAACGCCAGGGAATGATTGGAGCACAAGAAATTGAAGCGTTTCTTAAGGTAACGCGGGGATGAGGGATTAAAGAGAATAGTATAGAGAAGGGAAAGGATGTGAGTATTGCGGCGGAGACGAATAGGGAGCCACTTGAGCTTATGGCGGAAGTTGGAAACGTGGTCATATTTGCGTAAGCCAAATATGAACCTAATAGCAAAATTTTGGAGACGCTCAAGTTTATTGAATTGCTCCTCAGTAAGGTCGAGATAGCTGACATCTGCATAATCTAAGATAGGGAGCAATAGAGATTGTGCAAGCGTAGCTTTGGTGGCGGTAGGAAGAAAATTTCTAAGCCGTTTCAATGAGCTGGCTGAAGCAAACATTTTACGACTGACAGCTGCAATTTGCGGCCCCCAAGTCAAGCTTTCGTCCATTATCAAACCTAAATTTTTAACTTGTTTGCTGTACGGAACGACAACTCCATCAAACATAATAGGTGGAAGACTACTCCAATCTATTTTAGCAACCATTCGAGAACTGCCTAAAATGATCAAGTAAATTGTTAAACACAATCCAAAATTTCATCGTACCTACGGGACTTGAACCCGCAACCTCCGGAATAACATGTTCCGGTGCTTTGCCAATTAAGCCATGGTGCGAAGTAACGTTACGACGAAATTAGTGGATTGCATTTGTTAACCCAATTATGCATTGGTGGCGCCATTGTGTTTAACAATTTACAAAAATATTAAGTGTGTAACACTTCAAAAGCAAGATAGTATTTGCCTTCATACCAAGACGTTTAGCATATTAGGTATAATGATACTTAAGGTGAGGCACCTCACCGTATTCTAAGCCATTTACAGTGGAGCCTCGATAATCTGAACTATCATAAAACAACCCCTGTCCGGACTCACGGAGGGTTCGGATAATAGTATGTTAAAAATCGGTTTTTTAACCATATTTATAACCTAATAAAAACATGTTTACATGTAACAGCAGAAAGAGAATACTGTCGCATCATGGCGTCGCGAGCGGCGAGCGGGTTCATGTGGGCGAGGTAATTTGACAGTTTGAAATGTTAGGATTATAGACACGTTCGGATAAGCCTAGGAACCATACTATCGAGACTCAACTGTATATAACAAACGTCATGCCTAAATTGTCAAACCAAAGTGTGAGGCAGTATCCAGTAAAGTTACATGGCATGTGGAACCGAACATCTTTACTTATGTGATTTAGACGAGTGACTCACAAAGACACTCTAAACAGCGTTTTGGGTGCCACAGTGTTTATTATAAACAGACTTCATTGCTTACCTGGTCTTGCTAGTCGTGTTATTAAAATTTAATAAAAAAATATTAATGATTAATTTTATTTATTTAAAATGCATTCTACACTTACAGTTCTTAACACTAAAGCGTGCAGTAGGCCAAAATTCATCTAGCAATAATATGTAATGCACATTGCAAAAAAAGTCTCGATTAGGGCAAAAAACTTTATTTTTACAACTGAAACACAAATTCTTCTGCAATCTTAGTAACACCAAAATTACGGGATAAAAAGTATATGCACATTATTTACCTGAAAAAGTTTCAAAGAAGACGTTCACCATTGTAATGAATGCTTACAAAAACATATTCGGAGTACGTTCATTTCCTCCAGACATTGTCGCAAATGGAAATTACAGCTCAGACATGTTTACGTAATTATGCCGACATTTCCAACGACGTGGTATATGCAAGTCAGTGACGTAAGTCGACAAATAAATACCTTACCTATGAAGATTTTTACTAGTTACACGGTAAATAGATAGCGCTTACTTACTTGCACAAGGAAACATCTATCAATGGGGAACGTAGTAGGTATGCACTTAAATAAATTATCACTAGAAACTCCTATAATTGAAATCGATCAAAATGACAGAGATGCAGCTAAACGACTGCATAGCTGTCTTGCTCTCACATTTCGTTCGTTTTGTTTATTCAATAATATTAATTACTATACGGCGATACGCCAGCACCACGTACAAAGCACATACACTTTAATATAAATTATAACATTAATATTCCATAACACAACCTCATATTTATATTGCTACGGCTGACAATCAGACAAGATGTACCCTCATTATTTGTAACATTAAGAGGGAACGCAGGGTGCACTTTTCCATACAAATGTATTCCCCCATTTCCTCAATGGAAAATGCTTCTGACGAAAAAAAAAAGACGTGTGTCAGGATCGTAGCATGTGGAAAAAAGTAATCTCTGCCTACCCCAACGGGAAAAAGGCGTGATTTTATGTATGTATGTATGTAGAAAAGTGCACCCTGCGTTCCCTCTTAATATCTAATACTAGTTTAAAATTGTATAAGGTTATGAAGATGTACATATGAATATATGTACATATTACTTACGTAATAAGTAGTCATAGATGGCGCCACCAATGCATAATTGGGTTAACAAATGCAATCCACTAATTTAGTCGTAACGATACTTCGTAGCGGCCCGCGTCGCCTGCGTTAAAAATGAATCTATTAAGTATATACCGGTACAAATGAAGTATCTTTTAATTAAATGAAATTGAATTTATTCGGTTAACAAATTGGTGTACAATATTCTTAATTTAAAAAACATGCAATTTTACTCTTATTTAAAACAAAAATTAAATAGGTCAAGCTTACAATAATATTAATGTAGGTAGGTACACTTTTTAGGGTTCCGTACCCAAAAGGTAAAACGGGACCCTATTACTAAGACTCCGCTGTCCGTCTGTCTGTCTGTCTGTCTGTCTGTCCGTCTGTCACTAGGCTATAGCTCATTAACCGTGATAGTTAGACAGTTGAAATTTTCTCAGATGGTGTATTTCTGTTGCCGCTAGAACAACAAATACTAAAAACAAAATAAAGTTAAAAATTAAAGGGGGTCCCCATACAAAAAACGTGTTTTTAAACGCCATCTATGTAATTAGTTTCGGAAAAATGACATAGATGGCGCTAGTAAACGAGCCCCGTCTTTCTAGATCGCGACAAAACCAAATATTCTTTGTAATATCAATTAATCAAATATATGAGGTTGAATACTCTGTTATGCTTCGTATTATAATGACATAGATGGCGCTAGTAAACGAGCCCCGTCTTTCTAGATCGCGACAAAACCAAATATTCTTTGTAATATCAATTAATCAAATATATGAGGTTGAATACTCTGTTATGCTTCGTATTATACGGATAAGTGTGCGATAAGAGACGCGATGCTGACTCGCACTTGGCCAGTTTTATTATGAATGATGTGTTAACAACCGGACAAGAGAAACTGTATCCCGGATGCTAACCTCTTTCGTTCTAATTAGGAATAATATTTATTAAAAATACAATATATTCGTGATTTATATGAGCTAGCAAAATTTCTAAACTGATATTGACATTCGTACAAAGGAATACAGGATGATAATGGTTAAAATAAAATAAAGTACATTAAATATTATTGATGAGAAATACACACAAAAACATTTTTATCCAGGCCTAAAATTATTATTATATTATTTTACTCAGATTGAATTTCAAATAATCATTATTATTATGTTTGACTAAATTTATCTTTTTTTTTATATTATTATCTTTACATCTCTCATATTCGGTACGTAGGTCCTTATTACCCCCAAATGGGGCTTGTAGGTAACCAATTAGCACTCTAGGGTAATAATGTAGTTGAAAAAGCCCTAGGGCGGTAAGTAATTTAAAAAAGAACTCTTCACTCTTTCAAAAAGTTCGCGTACATTTAACCATCATACTGGCAATAGACATCATGCATTCAGCCCAACGACAAAAGAGGTCGCTTCGCTATTCAGCCTTGTCTTCGTATGAGTATAATAGTCATCAATTTTAAATATCGTACGGATGCTGAGGCTAACTTAACCACTATAAAAAGGCACGGTGGGTGGAAATCCAGCAAGGTGGCTGAAGGTTACATTGAAGATTCCATAAAAAATAAAAGTAAAATTACCAACCAAATAACGGAACTATTCAGCTTTCAAAAAATGAAAAATCTTTCTCAAGAGATGATCCGCAACCATCAACTTCTGCTGAAGAAAGCTTCATCCCGTCAGATTTTGTCCATGACCAACAAATATCACAATCTCAAACTATTAACATACCCAAAAAACACCTGTCCCTAAAATTTGAAAATTGTTCTCATTTCACTACTAAATTTTAACTAATAAAATGTTTTATTCTTGTAATGCCGTGTTTTTTTCTACTTACCTCATAATCGAGATGTAAAGCAGAGTAGTTAGCTCGAGTGTAAGCATCAATTGCACCCTCGAACTATAGAATATAAATATCTCGGGCTGCAATTGATGCCTTACAGCCCTTGGCTAACTAATCTACTATATAATCCAGGTTATAAATATGGTTGAATAACAAACATACACACTTTATAATATTAAGTAGAATTAGTAGGCCACGGACGAAGCTCCTACCAGTGTTCTTCTATGGAACCACTCAGATACTACTTTTAAAGGTTAATCTTAATATTAAATACCTTCTATAATAATGTAATTCCAAACAACTTCCGGTTTCCGTAAGATTACACACTGTTCCCTTAGGTACAGAGTGATGTTATACAAAAGCTTCATACTCGTACTTTGGTAGTGAACTTAATTTGAGAAATTTTCGGGACAACCCTGGCCGACATCACAGTCTCGGGTATAATCAGATCTGTCTAATGAAATCTTCCAAATACAGGTATAAACATGTCATTGTATAAATAGGTAGACATCGCACGTGTCTTTCAATATAAGTAAGTAAAATAAAATAAATTTAGTTAGATAATAATAAAAAACGGCCAAGTGCGAGTTGGACTCGCACACCGAGGCTTCCGAACAAACTTGTCATAACATAATTAAGATATAATTAAGTTTAATAACTAAAACAACCGACTTCAATGCCCCGCGAGTCAATTTCAGCAGCAAGTTTGAGACGTTTATCGTCATATCTCTGGAGATACTTATCAGATCCCAATGAAATTACAATGGGACGACCTCGAAAATGTACTCTAGCGATTACAAAAAGAATCATTCGAATCGGTTCACAATTGACGGAGTGATCGCGTAAAATACACACGAAAAAAACAAAGAAAAAAAAGGAAAAATACACACGAATTGAGAACCTCCTTCTTTTTGGAAGTCGGTTGAAAACAAACTTAACTTTGCAGTTCAATCCCTAAACCGATGCCTAGACACTGTCAAGGCACCAACCAACCAACAAATAAACTGGCCAAGTGCAAGTCGGACTCGCACTCGTAGGGTTCCGTAACATAGTTAAGTATTCCATAACTATGATTTTTCGCAACTACAAAATTAACTTTGTTATTCATAGTGTTTGTATGAAAAACAATGTTATCTTTGCGGTCGCCATATCTCTAAAACTGCTGAATGTATCTCGTTCAAACCAATTTTCGTTGTTAGTTTTTATTGAGATCTACAGCATATATTTTTTTTAGATTTTTCACTCCCATACTTTAAAAGTTAGAGAGGGGGGACACACATTTTACCACTTTAGACGCGCCTATCTTTCAAATGATTGACTTTGAGAAAAAATGATTTTAGGAACCTCAATGTCATTTTTGAAGACCTATCCATAAACGTATAGATTTGAAGAAAAAAAATTTTTTTGTGTTAGTTACATGTATAAAAACTTTTATATTTTTTATTTTTGTATAAAAATCGGAAAGCGGTTCATAGATGTTTATAGCACACTAAAATTATGAGCTTTTTTCTAGTTAATTGCGCTATGAAATCAACTTTCATAGGTCTGATCAATTCGAAAATGTTCTTCTTCAACGATATTGTAAGAACATGGAAGCCTCCTGGACTCTACAGAATACTCAAATCCTCACCAACTTACAGCTCAGATTTTAAATGTCGTGTTTAGAGTCATTGGAAAAAGCTATTATACATAGATCAGTCGGGGTGGTTTAAAATATTATATTATATTATATTATTATATATATATAGATGAATATTATTTTATACAATAGATCATATTATTATACTATAATGACTTCAAATTGATTGTGATCGGTTGGGATCTACAGCATCGCTAAGCTTATAATAATATTTTCGTAGTAACTATGACCTAATCTGTGGTTTCACTGCAGATATTTTATTAATTTTGCGGTGCGTGTAAATGAAATTCGTGATATCTTCCAGAGTTTTCATTTGAATTATATACTGTAAAGGACAATTTTTATCTATAATATGTGGCCAAGCTAATTAACGTAATTATTTGGATAAGGATTAATACAATATACTTGAAAATAGCCTTGGAAGTTATGTAATATTTTTTAACAAAAAATTAAAGATTAAAATGGTTACTGTGAGTCAACCTTAAGAGATAGACATATGCTGTCGCGGATTTTTTTGTAGGTCTTATTAAGTTGTACAACTCTTGCATAGAAAATATTCTTCTATCTATTTTCAATTAAGCAGCGTTCGTAAGAAACGTGTTTTTTCGACCGTTTATTTGCCGACTTAGGTTGCAAATTAGGTCTCCACGAATGAACCTTTGATTTAAACGGGATAATATATAGCCTATTTTCATTCCGAAAGTCCATTCTATGTATTAGTGAAAGAATTTTTTAAACCGGTTCAGTAGTTTTTGAGCTTACTCATTACAAACATACAAAAATACATAAATACAAATGTTCTCTCTTTATAATATTAGTATAGATAACGATTATTGGCAGGCAGGATGTCCTAGTACATGCATCTATGCATGTATTTCACACTTAAGGTAACTTATTATGTTTTAATTTAAATAAATTATGAAGACAACTTTACAAGAAGTGTTACTTATTACGCTCCTACCCGCGAAAAAAAAAAAAAAGGTGGGAAAATCAATATTGTTTCGGATTGCGCTAAAATTTGGCATGCAGATAGTTATTACGACATAAGTGCCCTCTGAGAAAGGATTTTCCAAAATTCACCCCTGAAGGGGATGAAACGGGGGTTCAAAGTTTGTATGGAGAAACAAGATCAGATAGTATTTTCCATTCAAAACTTCATACAAGTGCTCCAGTAAAAAAATAAGTAAATACGTGTTTCAGGTTTTTTTTTAATTACACCCCTAAGAGGGTGAAATGGGGTAACAAAGTGTGAACATCAATATTGTTTCGGATTGTGCTGAAATCTGGCATGCAGATAGTTATTACGAAGTTAGTTCCCTCTGAGAAAGTATTTACCAAAATTCACCCCTGAACTCCTTTCATCTCCATGAAACGGGCGTTCAAAGTTTGTATGGAGAAACAAGATTAAATAGTATTTTATATTTAAAACTTTACACAAGTACTTAAGTAAGTAAATACGTGTTTCAGGCTCTTTCGAAATTCCACCCCTAAAATGGTGAAGTGGGGTAACAAAGTCTGAAATCAATATTGTTTCGGATTGCACTGATGTCAGGTATCCGCTCAGAAGCGATTTTCTAAAAATTTCTCCCGGATTCTGAACGGGGATTCAAAGTTTGTATGGCGAAATAAGATGAGATAAAGTACGTGTTGTAGGATTTTTTGAAATGGGGTAGGTAACAAAGTCTGAAAATTTGGGTTTTTCGGTTTTTATAAATATGAATCCCGAATTGCCTTAGGTGACTAAGCGATAAGGCGATAACATGAAAACGGGTAAACCGAATCGTTTTTATAAAAGAAAAGTTTTAAGTAAATAAAAGAAGTTTTTAACGCGGGCGAAGCCGCGGGGCACCTCTAGTTAGGTATATAATGCTCTAGCCGTTTGATGCTGGGGCGGGTCATTAGTTAGTAATGAATAGATTGTTTTAGACTAAGTTGTTACTAATGTACATTTTATCGCAATAAACGATACTGAAATTGTAATGTTCTTTTGTATAGCTTTTAAAAAAATCAATAAAATATTTGTTATGGAACATCCCTGCAGCTATAATATATCGATCAAAAGCTGAGTTAAATTATCTGAACAAGCCTGCGGGTGCTGGCGTGCCGGTGCATAAAAAAGCAAAATTCACACAAATTGTCTCCTACTTTTAAACATTCGGTTAAAAAGTTCGTCAAGCCTTAGTGGATAGCCTTTTAGGCTTTATAAGCCGTCTATAGGCAGCTGTCATGGCTTAAGAAAACTTTGTTATACCACAATCAGGCCGAAGGCATACGAAATAGGCCTATAATTTAACATGTTATCTGAAATAACAAAAAGTGCTACTAATATAAAAACATTTTAAAAATACGCAAGCTCACGCGAAACAACTCTTAAGTATCTAAAGCCATTATTATGGAATAATACGTAGGTTACACTATAAGTATTGCGTAACTTAAAAAACATGTTATAGCCAAAATATTATATTTATTGCTTTTCAAAATACTCTCCTTAACATTTTAAACATTTTTATGCGGCACAGTCTTGCGGAGAGAGAGAACTTTTAAAATCATAGAAGTGCAAAAATTTTAGTGTGCCCCATGTACTTACCCATTACAAGCGCAGATCCACTGACAGGTAGGTACCCAAGCACAGAATGAAGCCATTTAATTAGCTATCATGCCTAATTCTATATGCTTAGAAGCAGATCTATGCCTGAGTGTCTTCGTTCTACACTGGCCTAAGAAGTATCGATACGTAAGTAAGTCGACTCAAAGACGAAGTCGTCTTAAGAACTTGTAAGGAACGTAGAATTTTGCTATAAGTACTCGTTAATTTATGTACAAATGAGTATATCTACATCGAAATTACCAGCGCTGGGTATGTAGCCTCGACATAATGTAGTTACTGATACTTTCCGTATTGCAAGCGTCGAACAAACACAGTCTCTCTCATGAGGGAGCTTTCGTGTCAACGTATATATGTATAGATACCTACTCCCAGCCCTACATGCCACGTTTATAGTTCATTATAGTTTTGATGTTAAATTTTTTTATCTTATAGGCTAGCATTTGAACACTATCTTGCCTGGTGGTAAGCGACGATGTGGTCGAAGATGGCGAACACGCTAGGCTTAGAATACTTTTACTCTCAAGGGATGTGTACTGCCGGAACACCGTAAGGTTACGGCGGCAGATTTTTCAACCTACTGCCAAAAGTTCTCAATTCGTCTGTATGTTTTTTTTAATTTTTTTTTGTATGTATGTTACGTGATTACTCCATCAATTAAGAACCGATTCGATTGATTCTCTTTTTAATCAGCAGTGTACGTTTTCGATGTGGTCCTTTTGTAATTTTATCGAGATCTGATAAGTATCTCCAGAGATATGACGATAAACGTCTCAAACTTGCTACTGAAATTGACTCACGGGGCAAGGAAGTCGGTTGTTTTAGTTTTTAAACTATCTTAATTATCTCATTGATAGTAGTAAGCTAGTTTTTGGTAGCAAGTCAGTCGAAACATTAATATAATTTGCTCTTACCATATATATTTAGTTATAATTATCGGAACATAACCTTATTAATATAATTAGCGTTTCTGGAATGAGTAGACTGTATAGTAATTCTGCATGTGCGACATGTAGAAAATCTGGAACGTATTACCTCTATTTTCTCAAGATAATCTGATTTTATTTTTGTCCCTAGGCGTACAACCTCCTTTATTATAAGGTCTCCTAACAAGATCAACCTACACACGAAACTAAAGGACTCATAGAGACTCACTTTGATTAGGATTGGGTAGATAGACTAGATACCTGGGATTACAGAATAGAAGCCGCTTACGAAATTACAAATACCACAAAAGGTTGTGTTTGTAGGAGATTAGTCGTAGGTGAATGTATGTATTATATGAATTTCTCAAAATTTGTAGCCTAATTTACGTAAAGAATTTTGAAGAGTGATAATGACAAATCTTTTATTTTATTGTGCGCAAATAAAAAAATATTATTATTTTATTAATAATTTGCATAGTATATTGGTCCAAAAGAGGATATTTGGTAACTATGTGTCTAAAATATTGTATAATCAGGCTCGAATACTTTGCTCTCAATCAAATACAAAAATCTAGTTTTAGAACAAATCCGACGCTAGAACAACTATTTCAAGCCATCACCTATTTTTAAAACATCATAGAATAGAGAGTGAAGCGAATATAATTCCGTCGCGACAATATTTTTAACGTTTTATCGCAGTAGCTAGAATCCAGAGGATTTTTACGCGTCGCGCTTTCGCTGGAAAGGATCCAAGAAAGTTGCTACGTAAACAGAGAAACTGTCCTTTCCAGTCCGATAGCGAGTGCACAACAAAAGACATCGGTGACAGCATGAATTGGGTCGTGGGATTTGTGATGGCTTTTGTTAAATTGTGCAATCGAGTTACGTGACAAGTCACTCATGTGTAATGCAATGCTTTTTATGTATCATTGAACTTAACTTGGAATATTTTTATTGCGAGATACACAAAAATGTAGTGGAATAGATTCTTAGAAAGAGAATGAAGTAATCTTACATTCTTCGTCATCACATCAGTTGTGTGGAATGTTATACATTTCGTTACTCTTTTTTTTATAATCTTATAGACTAGCGTTTGACCATTATCTCCCCCTGGTGATAAGCGACGATGTGGTCGAAGATGGTGAGCTTGCTAGGCCTAGAATACTCTCACTCTCAAGGGCTGTGTGCTGCTGGAACACCGTACCTATGGTTATGGCTGCAGTTTTTCTCCTTGTGTGACTCTGTTGATGTACGGGAGTATAAGTAGATTAGAGTAGCCGAAGATTGGCTTCGTGTAATTAATTCAAAGATTTGAGAATTTTTTTTAAAGTTATGAAAATAAATATGTCTGAAATGTAGATACTATGCTCACAATATTAATATCTCTTTTTAGATTTTTCGGCTCACTTCAGGTTCATAAATTGTATCACTGTGTGCTCACATCTAAAAAATGTACATTCATCATTATTTCTCTAACGCGTCATAAGAAGTATAATCGACCAATGGTTGTACTAAAAAGCTATGCCTATTAGCAAATAAATAATCAAAAAAGTGGCAATAGCTCAATGGCTAAGGCGTCGGACTTGCGATCGAGAGGTCGTAAGTTCGATCCTGGGTGGGGATCGATTGCACTATGATTGATGTCGATTGCACTATTGACGTGAACCCACTCTAGACACAAGCATATATTTAGCTTAGTTGGAGAGGTTAACAAGAATACTAGTAATATGCTACCCAAGTTGCTAGTAAGTTTTATTGAAAAACAATAGCATGCTGATGACTACATGCTCTTTAGTGGTATACATTTGCTTGCGAAAAAACAAAGCATGCTCATATATGCTACGAAGTCGCAAATGCTCATTAATGGCATACTTTTGTGCTAATAAAGAGCATGTCTGTCTATCTGTACCTTAACTTCAAAAACCTCAGATGTCCTGTTACGTAAGCTGAGACATTTCATGCAGTTTTGCATTTCACCTGTTTCACTAACTAAGTATATGCCTGCCGTTCATTGTCACGTTTCACAACACATGTTCAGTAATTTCACAGATGGACCCAATGATGGAACCATCTATCCATCTACGTGTCTTTGTCTATGGACCTTAGAGACGACATAGGAATACCAATTACATTAGCCGATAGGCACATCGAATGCAGGGACATTGATGTCATGCCATGTACGGATACAATAACGTTCATTTGGTCCAACCATTAATTTGATAGGATCTTTTGTCGGAGCCTGGATATTTTCCCCGATTCGTCTTCGAATTTGTTATTTACGATTAATGTTTGTCAAGTTTGGATATTTAAAAAATGAGCTACAAGATATGTTTTTGTCCTAACAAAATTAAATCTAGTTATATTTAAACTTATTTACTTGTATTAGGTAATAGAGGTAAAAGACATTATGACCGGTTTAGAGCAGAGCGTTCTTGCACCCATTATCATTGTTTAATAACAACTAGCTGCGAAAGACGGAAAGTCACATACAAAGCCAAGGCCCCAAGGCAGTGACTGGAAAAGAAGACCCAAAGATCAGGCTCAGTGGCGCATCTTTATGATGATGATTATGAACTAGCTGCGCCCCGCGGCTGTACCCACGTTTAAAATACCCTATGTGTTAGTTCAGGCTATAAACTACCCGTATGCCAAATGTAATGTCATCCAAATGTCTGTTCAGTTGTTTTACGTGAAAGAGTAACAAACATCATCCATCCATCTATACTCACAAACTTAACTTAATATAAAAAGCATCTAGATGAAGCATGGTGCATTGTTCTCCTTGTAGATATTGCCTCTATGTATGAGATCCTGCGTCACGCAATCGATAGTTTTCGCGATGTTCATTCCAGATGCTGATACCGGTAGTAAACATTATCTTAAAATTTGAACTCTAAAGATACATTTTTCATTTATAATAAAAGGAAGAGGAAAGAATGATAAATTGTTAAACACAATCCAAAATTTTTTCGTGGTTTTCGGGTTCGAGTCCCGTCGGTACGATGAAATTTCGGATTGTGTCTAACAATTTACAAAAATATTAAGTGTGTGAAACATAATATTGGAAAGAAGGATTTAGAAGGAATATCGCAAGACTATTTATTGTACATACATTTTGAAACTCAAATTACTCTAGTATATGTAAATATTGCTCAGCACTTTTAAATCTCATAATAACTTTTTAACTTTTTAAACGATCCTATTTTTACAAGTCGTTCATCGGACATTAAAGCTCCATAGACTCTAAACGCGACATTCTACGGGCAGTAAAACCATTAACAGTTCTTAATGCTCGCTCAGGCCATTTGCTTCGACAGAATGAAACACGTTGGAGTGTAAACACGGGCCAGCGGCTACCTGAGCATACTATATAAAATAAATTTTTTTCTTTTCTTCAAGAATTTCAATGTAGTCGTTATTTTTCGGTAATTTCACATTATTGCCAAATAATCATCATAATCATCAATATATTCAGTCGATGTCAGTCTTCTGCTGGACGTAGTTCTCTCCAAAAACACGCCACTGAGCCCGATCTTTGGCTCTTCCTTGCCAGTCCCTGTCCATATGATACATAACATAAACAACCTATATGTGATTTAGATATGTATTGATTAACATCCTTTAAAAAAAAAGTACTAGAAACGAATTAACCTAAAAACAATTAAACTGCTCTACAACAGATTTTACATCACTATGGCCGGTTTCTGAGTACATTTATTGAGAGTTTATCTATTCAATAACGGTACAATTGAGTAGATAAACTCTCAATAAATGTCCTCAGAAACCGGCCATAAGACGCTAAAAAAGTTGTCGGTCATTATATTGATATCACGTAATACGCGTAAAATTCCCAACAAGAGATCTTTTTTTAAACACTATAACAAAAATTCAAACAAAAATAACATAACAACAAATTAGCCTTATATACAGTCAATTGAATGTTTCAGGTAGAAAATATATGATTTTATAATAAAATTACTATCATCTATTATGTAATATATAAGGGTTGTGCACATTTTTATTGTTTTCTCTTAATTTTCACATTTTCCGATCTACCTTTAGCTGATCACCCGTTGTCTGCCCAAATGAAAAGCTTCTAATAAAATCAAAGATTTGTATTTTAGGAACGTATTACGTGTGTTCGTATTATTGTCATGCTGTATTTAAAAGTCATTAAAGCACTAAATATTGTAATTTATAGTCTATCTGACATTTACAGCTTCTCCATTTTGTTATTAGCTCCTATTCGCATGCATTTGTTTTCTTGTCTATTGCCAACTTTACACTCGATGATAGAGATAAGACTTCAACATTTTCAAATGCGTTCCGAATTTCATGCAATAATAGCAAATATATATATTTATTTTAAAGAATCTTGCTGTTTTTTTAAGAACCTACTCTACTGCAAAAGCAATAATTCCAAACGCTCCACCCTTGTAAGGGCAATTATGCCCGTTTGCACTAAACTTTAGAATCGCCTAAGTTTTTCAAATATTACAAAATTAAGCAATCCGGCTACCAAAATCTCAAAATATAGGATCACTAGCCTATCTGCAAGATATATTTTGAGATTTTGATTCTCGATGTTGCTTTAGTTGAGATATTTTGAAATCTTAGGCGATTCAGCGAGCATTAATGTTTTAAAAAATATTTTGACAAAATCTCTCACAAGTACAATTATAAGTAGAGTTATACCTAACGGTGTAATTATTTTTATGTATATCTTATAGGCTAGCGTTTGACCATTATCTCACCTGTTGATAAGTGATTATGCGGTCCAAGATCGTAAGCACGCTAGGCCTAGAATAGGAACTGGCTCTCAAGGATAGCTGCCGGAATACATTAGATGTTTGGCGACAGATTTTCTAACTTGAGCTGGTAGCTGGATAGGCAGACACTAGATGTGACTAGCGTTCTACCACTATGTGGGGGTTGTTGGTTTCTTAACGATGTTTTTCCTTCACCGAAGGGCCACTGTGAAAAGCGCACATAAATGTTTCGATATAAAAATCCATTAGTGCACGGCGGGGTTTGAACTCGGTACCTCTGGCATCAAAGCCGACCGTTCTCCAGATTACGCCACCGGGCCCTCAAATTTATTAATATTTAATAATAGTTTCATAAGCAGTGCAATAAACTGTTAATCTTTAAACTGCCAGTTCTAACGATTTTCCCTATTTAAAGTATCAAAAACAACCTTATTTACACCCATACCGTAAAGTTCTCATTTGGATTTTTTACATATTTTATGGTACACTTTAGATCGACTAAGGAGTTTCTAGTTCGATTATTATAATAACTTATGGGGACCGCACTAGGGCGCATGCGTATGCGCGTTCGACCGATGCTTACTTAGCCACAGAATACTTAATAGTAATCTACGTAGCCATTGTTGTGTTTGTTTAGCAAATTTTTGCTAGTTTTAGTTTTTCACGAGTGTAGATAAAGTAGTGTATGAAACACATATACTATACATAGCACATAACTAGGGATTAAAATAGTCCTCAAATACTATAAAACAGTGGCAATAGCCTAATGGTTAAGGCGCCGGCCTGGCTATCGAGATGTCGTGAGTTCTATCCCCACCCATTGCACTATTGACGTAAACCCTTTCTAGACACAAACAAGCATATTTAGCTTAGTTAGAGGGGTTAACCAGACTACTTGTAATGTCCGACACACATTGCTAGTAAGCTTTAAAAAAATATTTGTTATAGCAAAACGTTGGTAAACAACGCTGAAATAGTCCAAGGCTCTCATTCACTCCCCGTATATGTTATATCTCTATGCTCTCATTGCCGAAGAATACTCAACTTTAGAATCACGGTCGCATCCCTGTTACATAAAACTGAGTCTGATTCTAGAGGCATAACGTATCAAAGAGCTTTTGAAGTGAAGCAAGATAAGTGCTCTATAGGTCACATTCTAATTATAGCACTTGAAAGGAAGCATGAGTTTACATTTGAATGAGGTTTGTAAATATCTGTAGCAGTATAACATTTTATTAATATATTTTTAAACGAGCAATTCTCTAACGATTAGGATGAAATATTGACATATACACAAAAAAACGCCTAGCAAAGCTCGAGGGAATTTTTATTAAATATAGACTAACCACATATTTTTTATCTACATATTATTACAGTTTTTAATTACACCGCCATCTATCCGCAGAATTTCAATCCATTACTCAAAAGATTGTCTAGAAGACATTTATTGATTAGCGATAAGAACACTAATTCTATGTTAAGCTTTTTATGTTTATGTATATCTTGTAAGTTATGGCGTACAATTGCATCTCTTTTTTTTATAGTTGATAAGTAAGCGTTTGAACAATATCCCACTGATGTTAAGTGAAGATGTGATCGACCATATAGCACGCGTGCCTAAAATATACCTGTTCACTCGTGATTTGAAGATCACAGACTCTGGCAGAGATTCCACTACATTCCAAGGTATATATGTATATAAAATGCTGTGAGCTGAGTGTCGTAGTAGCAAGTATTTTACTTACTATTCCAATTAGTCTAATTATCAAAATATAACGTTACTACGAGAATAAATTTATAATTATTATTTTCCGCGCTAATTTTAGAACTAACGCCACCTTGTGAACAAAAAATTAAGTGACTTTTTACTGTAGTAACTTTAGTGAAATGCTTCTTACTGCCGATGCTGTGAACCAATAAGACAAGAGTGTAGACTACACATATTTTTTTTGTATTGTTTGCAATTGTATTTCATTATAAGTGTTTTTTTTTTATCAAAGACAGACTATTTTATATATCTACTAGCTGTTACCCGCGGCTTCGCCCGCGTTATTGTGTCTTTATGACCTTTGAGGTCTAGATCAATAATCTCTTAGCCCAAGTCACCATAGATGACCCCAAAGTCGAACTTAATATCCTCTATTGTTAAAGTCATTAATCATTTTGGTTAGGTATACGAAGTTGTGCTGTTTAATTGTTTGACTCAACACAAAAGTTCCTGATACATTTCTTACAAAGAAATTATGGTAAATAGCTGCGCGAGCAAACATTTTTTATGACTTTTTATGACCCTGACAGTTTTATAACCTAACAATCAAGTCACTGTAGATGACTCTTAGGTCGAACTCGATATCGTCTATTGTTAAAGTCATTAATCATTACTTGGTAAACCTAAGCAAGGTTTACCAAGTTTTGCTGTTTAAGTATTTGAGTCAGTCTAATGTATGAGGCTGTTAAAACACGCTATTATATGCTTTATAGCGTTATTACTGCGCAAGCGAAGCGAGCGCAAATTTTTTTTATGATCTTTTATGACCCTGACAGTTTTTATGACCTACTATGTCAACACCGATAACCCTAGGGTTTAATTTGATATCCACTTATTTTAAGGTAAATAATGATTATGATTATTGAAGGTTGAACTGTTTAAAATTATAAACTCGTTTTGATGCATGTGGCTATTTTAATACATAAAATGATAAAATATTACCTACAAAGAAGATAAAACAAATGCTTGCGCGAGCGTAGCTAGCGCTATCAATGCGCGAGCAAAGCGATGGTGAAAAATGTTTACGACTTTTTATGACCCTGACACTATTTATGACCTCCTAACACCGATACCACAAAGGTTAAACTTGATATCCACTAATTTTAAGATTAATAATTATTATGATTATTGAAGGTTGTACTGTTTTAATCTTCGAGCATTTACCAATTGAGAAGTTAACGCAAGGCGTTCCCCTTTAGCCATTTTTAGCCATATGAGCGTGCGTAACTACGCTGTATTTTTAATACTGTGTGCGTGTTTCAAGTTAGTGTGATTTGTGTGTGTGCAATGCGTGTTTACCTCGTCCCCCGTAAGTATCGGCAGAAAAAAATGTTTGCGGATTACATCATGCGGATACCAATGGAGATAACAACTCCATTGGTAAATGCTCGAAGGTTTTAATTTATTACTCGTTTTGATGCATGTGGTTATAAATATACAAAATTTACTGAAATATTACCAACAAAGAAGATAAAACAAATGCTTGCGCGAGCGCAGCGAGCGCTATTTTTGCGCGAGCGAAGCGAGCGCGAAAATTTTTTACGACCTTTTATGACCCTGACAGCTTTTATGACCTATTAAGTCAACACCGATAACCCTAAGGTTAAACTTGATATCCACTTATTTTAAGGTTAATAATCTTTATCATTATTGAAGGTTGTACTATTTTAATCTATGACTCGTTTTGATGTATGTGGCTATTAAAATACAAAGTTGCTGAAATGTTTTCTACAAAGAAGATATAACAAATGCTTGCGCGAGCATAGCGGGCGCTAACACAGCGCAAGCGCAGCGAGCGCGAAAATGTTAACGACTTTTTATGACCCTGACAGTTTTTATGACGTAATAAGTCAACACTGATGACACAAAGGTAAAACTTGATATCCACTTATTTTTATGTTAATAATCATTATGATTATTGAAGGTTGCACTGTTTCAATTTATAAACTCGTTTTGATGCATGTGGCTGGCTATTATTATTAAATATAAAAAATGTTGAAATATTACCTACAAAGTTAATAAAAGAAGTGCTAGCGCGAGCGCGAAATTTTTGTATTGTACTTTTTATGACCCAGACATTTGTTATGACCTACTTAGTCAACATCGATGACCCTAAGGTTAAACTTGATACTTATTTTAAAGTTAATAATCATTATGATTATTGAAGGTTGTACTGTTTAATTTATGACTCGTTTTGATGCATGTGGCTATTAAAATACAAAACTTGCGGGAATGTTACCTGCAAAGTAGGTAAAACAAATGCTTGCGCGAGCGCAAAAAATTTTTATAACTTTTTATGACCCAGAAAGTTGTTATGGCCTACTAAGTCAACATCGATGACCCTAAGGTTAAACTTGATACTTATTTTAAAGTTAATAATCATTATGATTATTATGGTTAATAATCTTTATCGTTATTGAAGGCTGTACTGTTTTAATCTATGACTCGTTTTGATGCATGTGGCTATTAAAATACAAAAAATGCTAAAATATTACCTACAAAGTAGACAAAACAAATGTTTGCGCGAGGGCAGCGAGTGCTATCAATGCGAAAAATTTTTACGGCTTTTTATGACAGTTTTAGTTTTGATGACCTACTAAGTCAACACCTATGACCCTAAGGTTAAATGTGGCTGTTAACACGAATGTTTCTGAAATACTTCCCACAAAGCAGATAAAACACGTTGGGCAAGCAGAGCTATCGCGTAAATTTTGATGGCTTATAATGACCCTGACAGTTTTATGGCCTTATTAGGACACATCTTAAGTTTAGTCATTATAGATGGACCTAAGGTCAAACTTTTATGATTATGCAAACTCTATGTAAAGTTAACAGAAAATAAAGGCACCCACACTTACTTGCCGAAATAAGTATTCCTTGCCCTTTTATGCCCTATTATATACTATACTATTATTCTTTGTACAAAATTTCATCTGAATCGGTCAAGCCGTCTGGCCGAAAAGAGGCCACACATTCACAAAATTCCATAATAAAAATCTAGACACCTGAAATTGCCAACCAAAAAAAAGTATTCGTTGTCCTTCCATGTCTTATTGACTGTCTGTGTACAAAATTTCAGCTAAAAAGGTTAACCCGTTTGACCGAGAGTAGGCCACACATTTGCAAAACTGGGCTGTCGAGACAGCCGGAAAAAAGTATCCGATATCCTATTCTTTCCTATGAACTGTCTTTATACAACATTTCAGGCAAATCGGTCAAGCCGTTTATTCGATAAGAGGTCTTATATTTACAAAATTCAATTTAATATATCTGGACCCCCTGACTCGACAGCCAGAAAAAAAGTATCCTATATCCTATTCTGCCCTATGACATGTATTCATACAACATTTCAGGCAAATCGGTCTAGCCGTTTATTCGAGAAGAGATTTTATATTTACAAAATTCAATTTGAAATATCTGGACCCTGACTCGACAGCCAGAAAAAAAGTTTCTCAAATCCTATTCTGCTCTAAGACATGTATTCATACAAAATTTCAGGCAAATCAGTTAAGCCGTTTATTTGAGAAGAAGTCTTATATTTACAAAATTCAATTAATAATATTTGGACCCCCTGACTCGACAGCCAAAAAAAAGTATTTTATATCCTATTCTACCCTATGACATGTATTCATACAAAATTTCAGGCAAATCGGTCAAGCCATTTATTCGAGAAGAAGTCTTATATTTACAAAATTCAGTTAAAAATATCTGGACCCCCTGACTCGACAGACAAAAAAACAGGGTCCTATATCTTATTCTACCCTATGAACTGTCTATAAACAGCATTTCAGGCAAATTGGTCAAGCCGTTTATTCGAGAAGAGATTTTATATTTACAAAATTCAATTTGAAATATCTGGACCCCCTGACTCGACAGCCAGAAAAAAAGTTTCTCAAATCCTATCCTGCTCTAAGACATGTATTCATACAAAATTTCAGGCAAATCGGTTAAGCCGTTTATTTGAGAAGAAGTCTTATATTTACAAAATTCAATTAAAAATATTTGGACCCCCCTGACTCGACAGCCAAAAAAAAAGTATTTTATATCCTATTCTACCTTATGACATGTATTCATACATCATTTCAGGCAAATCGGTCTAGCCGTTTATTCGAGAAGATGTCTTGTATTTACAAAATTCAGTTAAAAATATCTGGACCCCCTGACTCGACAGCCAAAAAAACAGGATCCTATATCTTATTCTACCCTATGAACTGTCTATATACAGCATTTCAGGCAAATTGGTCAAGCCGTTTATTCGAGAAGAGATTTTATATTTACAAAATTCAATTTGAAATATCTGGACCCCCTGACTCGACAGCCAGAAAAAAAGTTTCTCAAATCCTATTCTGCTCTAAGACATGTATTCATACAAAATTTCAGGCAAATCGGTTAAGCCGTTTATTTGAGAAGAAGTCTTATATTTACAAAATTCAATTAAAAATATTTGGACCCCCTGACTCGACAGCCAAAAAAAAAGTATTTTATATCCTATTCTACCTTATGACATGTATTCATACAACATTTCAGGCAAATCGGTCTAGCCGTTTATTCGAGAAGAAGTCTTATATTTACAAAATTCAGTTAAAAATATCTGGACCCCCTGACTCGACAGCCAAAAAAACAGGGTCCTATATCTTATTCTACCCTATGAACTGTCTATATACAGCATTTCAGGCAAATTGGTCAAGCCGTTTATTCGAGAAGAGATTTTATATTTACAAAATTCAATTTGAAATATCTGGACCCCCTGACTCGACAGCCAGAAAAAAAGTTTCTCAAATCCTATTCTGCTCTAAGACATGTATTCATACAAAATTTCAGGCAAATCGGTCAAGCCGTTTATTCGAGAAGAAGTCTCATATTTACAAAATTCAATTAAAAATATCTGGACCCCCTGACTCGATAGCCAAAAAAAAAGTATCCTATATCCTATTCTGCCCTATGTACTATCTTTGTACAAAATTTCAGCCAAATCCGTCAAGCCGTTTGACCGTGAAGAAGTCCCAAACAAACAAACAAACAAACAAACAAATAAACAAACTGACTTTCGCATTTATAATATTGGTGTTGATTGGTGTTGACTAGCATAAAAAAGAATCAGCAGACAAGCTTTTAATTTGTTAATTCCATAATCAAATAACATTTAGACCTTACATTATTTACCATATTTTTCAATGCTCATAAAAAGTGCCAGCAAAATGTTGGCCATTTTTTACATATTTAGGAAGCTAATGAAACTTCTTTAAAAAGTGTATTACTATGTAAACCAAGTCTTTTGTAGTAACAGTAAAGAAACCTGCTTTCATTAAGCTTCAAAGGTCAAAGCAAAATATGTCAAAGAATAGAATGTAGTCGCTAGATAGGTACTTTGGAAAACGTCTTCAATAATTAAAAATCTTATTTTTAACGAGCGGAAAATCAAGATTTTTGTTAATGAAGCACTCACTTAATGGTGTTTCGGCTCTTTCGGGCTCATTAAATTTATTCTCCATCTTAATTAACATCTTCACCACTCTAAAACTTGGAGGAGTTGGCATTCTTTACGAGCGGTCTTAAAATGTTGTTCTGAATACATTCGTCTGTTTGATACATTGTTTCGTTTAAACTTTCATGCTTGTCTCGAGATCCATCATTGTTAAGGGGTTAAGTATGCAACTAAGGGGTACAATTCAGGCTCACTTCATGGTTTAATTAAAAATATGAAATGCTCATAATAAATAGCTAACAAAGACAACAACGCAAATCCAACAACCGTAATTGTCTAATAAGTTATTAAAAAAAAAAAACCGACATCATAACCACAAAAAGGCACTCAAAAGCGAAAAATAATTTACTTAAAATTATTATAAGCGTTACCCACTTCTCTATTTGAAGTCGGTGCCAGCCAAGTCCAAGTCTAATCAGATCTCGATAAAATTAAAATGGGACCACCTCGGAAACGTATCCTACCTATTAAAAAAAGAATCATTTGAATCCGTTCACAATTGATGGAGAAATCGCGTAATATACACACAAAAAAAAACATACAGACGAATTGAGAACCTCCTCCTTTTTTGTGAAGTCGGTTAAAAAATAAGATTGTATTAATAGTATAAGTATGATCGATAACTTGTGTCACAGAATAAATAATGATGCGCTTCCGTACATTTTCTCCAAATTCGTCGCTTTAATCGGCAAACACGGAAAAGGCAGTCCTGCATATTCCTCGCACATTCCTAAAAACGGGGTCAACATTAAGAAATCCGCCGACCTTGCGCCTTGTTATGGGCAATTATCTCCAACACAAACCGTTTCGACGCCCTTTCTCCTGCTTTTCTTCTTCCACGGCCGTTCCAAATACGATTTCACAAGGTTTATCACGTCATAGTGAAATAAATGTGGCCAAATTCGCCGAACTACGGAATAAATTTGGGAAATTCTATCGGGAAAAGAATAGTTCTCTTAAATTTACGGTCCGGGGGAGGCCAGTAAAGCCTCGTTATACTGAGCTATGTCCCATCTGAGACCATATTACCTACTCGTATTTCAGGCTACCTTTGGCACCGTATGTCGACACAATAACTGACTTGTTTTCAACTGGCATTGTGATTTAATTTTGTCGCTTTAAATAGATGATGTTTCTGTAACAGACATTATTTACGCCTGTGGATTGACCGGTCGCTAGATTTATTTACGGCAGAGCATTCCTAGAGAGTAAATCAGAGTAATTAATCATTAGTACAGCTCAAAATTAATTAAATATCACCTAACACCCTTATAAAAAACTTTTAACAAACAGTACTTTACAATATTTAAGTTTTCGTGATCTTCAAACAAGCACGATCATTAAAATTTGATTGAAACGTCGAGGTATACATTAATCCTTTTTAAAAATCAACCATTAATTCAGCTAGCAAAACTTTACATTCTACTATTCCGTGGATTTTTTCTTGCAGAAATATAATAACTCAAATATACAACCTCGCATGTATGTATCCCGCTCTGAACTTTTTTGTTATGATATATAATGACATTGCGCGGTAAGAGTAAATCTTCAATCTTTATTATCTTCAATCTTCGTAAATTGTTAAACACAATCCAAAATTCCATCGTACTGACGGGACTAATTTTAATTTTGGATTGTGTTTAACAATTTAATAAAATATAAAGTGTGTAACACTTCAAAGAAACATACAATCTTAAATCTTGATACTATTTGATACCTACAACATTAATTAAATTTTATTTGCACATAACGCAAATAGCATTTTTCACACCGTTATTTCATTGGCATCTATCAACCACCATGTTTTACATACTCCTTGAAGTACATTCGGACCATCTTTCATCCAGACAATAAAACGTCTTTCAATGTGTCTATTACGATACACCTGGCGATACGCCAATACGTTGCGTATTGGTGGCGTATCAATACGTCCATCAATACTGTGATTTATATAATCCGTGTGTAACGATCTTGTTAAAGCGCTAACGCGGCAACTTAATGCCTAGTTATGATATATTAATAGGTGCTTTGGTTAATAAGATATGGTTATTGTATAATCTCATCAGCTATTGATTGTCAAGGAGACTAAATTGCAGACAATATTGAGTCGGAATACGTTAAAATAGTTGACAATCGAATCCATGTAGTATTTTTTTAGAAGATATATATCAATCGCTGTCATGTATGACCCGACCAAATTACGTTGTTCATTTTATCTTATAGCTGGCATATTTATCACGTGTTCATCATTTTAGCCTGGTTATATCTCTATAGCTATTTCATCGCATACGCTAATGTGTTGTCTATGTAATATTCCGTCTACGCTATCCCCAAAAATATAGCTAGAGGTCTTGATAAACAGACATTGCTTATTTATATTTTAAGAAATTTTGAGGTCAAACTCGTGTAACTGTCATAAGTTTGAAAAATATATGGTTGGTTAGAGGTTGTCCAGAGCATAGTATTACTGTCGTCATCTAAATCAAGATAATCAGGTATCAACATGTAAGGGTGTGTACAGACTATGAAACATAACATATTATAACATCGTTATTTAACATGTTTCAGATAATGTTGACACGGAATGTTATAAAACATGTTATAATATCACGATTTATAAAATTTCTTGTCCACATTATCTGGAACATGTTAAATAACAATTTTATAACATGTTATGTTACATAGTCTGTACGCACCCTAATATAGTGAACATAGGCCCTTCTTGAAAAAAATATCATGTAAACTTTGCCTTTGTCTTTGATAATATATCAATCATGAACCGGAGATCTTGCACATCCCGGCGTTTTTCCTCGTGACCCAGATTAGCGCAGAACCTTCGTGTTTTAAGTTCATTCATCATTATCTCCGGGGAATAAAGTGAGTCTCATATCCCTCATGGCCTCCGAGACAGCTCATTGTTATTTCAAAGGGGTTACTGTTTTACAGATTTCACAAAATGTTTTGGGAAAGTTTTTTAAAGCTAAATAATAATAAAAGAAATAAATCATTTTCTCCCACGTGGTAGGAGAATGTTATATCGATATTTCGCCTGACTTGCTACCAAAAACTAGCTTACCACCATCAAGGAAAAATTTGCCGCCATAACCTTACGGTGTTTTCGCAGTACACAGCCCTTGAGAGTCAGAGTATTCTAGGCGTAGCGTTTTCACCATCTTCGACCACATCATCGCGTACCACCAGGCGAAATAATGGTAAAAGATTAGCTTATAAGATATAAAAAATATATTCTGGCACGTGGAGATTATAACGTTCGATCTAGTTTTGATTATAAACTTCTTTCAAGGTAGGTTTAAGGCATTTTGCTCGTTAGGAACTTTCATCACCTATTACACCGCATTTGGAAATGTGTTCCTCAGAATCCTTTTATTCTCTCTTCGAGCACTTTATTTATAAATTCATGTACAAATAACGTTTAAATTTTATTTTATCCTTTAAATTCCTTTAAGAACGTTCCATTCGCTTTTAAGGTACGGACACACCGCGGCGTCCTGCGTCCTGCGTGTGCGATCTCAGTACTTTTCAATTGTTTTCTGATCGCGTTTGGTGTGTACCAGTCGGTACAAATACTACTGCGCTATCTGATCGCCGCCTAGATCGCGCACGCAGGACGCTGCGGAGTGTCCGTACCTTTAGATTTTAGATAGATTTTAGAATTGTATGTAAGTTCTAATTCTAATTCTAATTGGTAATGGGGGCGATAAGACCTGCACTGACGTCCCGCTTGGGGTGTATTGTGCATTTCCCCCTGCCAGCATTCACCCAAGCCATCCCAGCTCCTTGACGAAGCGGAGCACGGCTTTAGGTTGCTGGCATAACGCTTCCAATGGTGATGGTGATGATGTATCGGATAGTAAAGATGATGCTGTCAAATGTATGTGTGTATGCCTGCTTGTTTGTGAACTTGGATGTGGTGATAGTGCTAAAGCAGATGGTGATGATGATGATGATTGTAAATGTTGTTGCTGCTGCGACTGGTACTCTGCATCCGGGTCACGCTCATGCAACCCAGCTGTGGTTCTTATTTCGTTTAAGACGGGACAATGTATTATCACATGTTCCACGGTTTCATCTTCTGACATGCATCCTCGACAAAGAGGACTGTCTGTGGCTCCAATTTTATAAAGATGATAGTTAAGATTACAGTGTCCCGTGATGAGGCCTACTATTAGGCAAAGGTCCGGTTATTGCAATTGTAGCAATTTGTTGGTAATTTTCCTGTCTAATGTTGGCAGAGCGGCTTTTGTGTGTTTGCAACTCGTCATGTTGTTCCACAACCTTTGTTGTTCGGTTTCTGTGTGACGGCGTAGTAGGTCTCTGACTTCCATCGATGATGGTCTGCATAGACCCATCACGTCGTCGCTTACCTGCTGTTTCGTTCCTTCCTTGGCAAGTTTGTCTGCTGAGATATTGCCGGTACAGGCTGCATGGCTTTTTGTCCATTTTACCTTTACTTTTATGTTGCGCTCGGTTGCCAGAGTTTGCAAGATGGCGTGACATTTGGCCAGTACTTTCGATCTAGTTGTGGGTCTTCTTAGCGCATATATGATTGCAGCACTGTCAGTGACAAATTCTAAAATTGCGCCTTGGTCGCCTGCTATTGAGGTGGGGTTTAATGATAAGACTGCTTGCGCAGCCAATAACAGTCCCATCGTCTCAGCCTGTAAGACGGTAATTGTCTTGTTCAGCCCTATTGACGCTGAGAGACCCAGTTCGGGCGAGTAATAACCGCAACCTGCTCCTGAGTCATTTTTTGCAGCGTCAGTGTAGGTTTTAAAGGTAGGAAGCTCCGACTCAGACATCTCGTCTTCCGTTAAAAGTTCGTATTTCTTGCCATCGAGGTGAGTACTTGCAATTCTGTCCGTGCCTTTGGTGGCTTCCGGAACAATAGTCGTCGCCAAGGATATAATTTTGCAGTGGCTTGTGGTCGGTCCTGTGCCTTTCCACTGGTTTGTAGATTTTATTCTGAGAGCTGAGGCCATCGCTTCTTGTTGTATGTGCAAATGTAGCGGAGTTAAGCCCAGGATGACATTTAAAGCATCCGACGGAGTCTTCTTCGTGCAGCCACTGATAAGTGTGCATGCTAGTCTTTGTAACTGTTGTAGTTTGGTAATTTTAGTCACTTGATTTGTGCGCGTCCACCACACCACGCACCCATATGTGAGTACTGGACGCACAATTACAGTGTATAACCACTTACACAGTTTGGGTTTTAAGCCCCAGTCTTTGCCGACTGCTCTCGTGCTTTGCCATAAAATGTTAGTTGCTTTTTTGGTAATGTGGTCTAGATGTGTGTTCCACAAAAGTTTGCTGTCCAACCATATTCCAAGATATTTTACCTCCTTGCTTAGGGTCACTTCGGTTCCAAACAACGTCGGTAGTTTAAGTTTAGATAACTTGGTTTTGCGCGTGAATAAGATCAGTTCTGTTTTTTGTGGGTTAACTTCTAGTCTGTGTTCATTGCACCAGTTTTCAACCTTGCGTAGCGCCCTCTGCATTTCACAGAGCGTCGTTTCGAAGAGGCCGGAGACCATAACAACAAGGTCGTCCGCATACCCAATCGTCGTGATACCATCCCGGTTTAAGAGTTCGATTAGCTCGTTTACTACCACTACCCAGAGGAGTGGCGAAAGAACTCCTCCTTGTGGGCAACCTCGTGTTACGAGACAGCGTGTTTCTTTTGTTCCTTCTATACAAGCTACTCTGCTTGTTAGCATGTTTGTAACCCATTTGTTTATTCCTTCGTCAACACCTCGTGCTGTTAATCCATTTTCGATACTGGAAAAGGTCGTCTTATCAAAAGCCCCTTCAATGTCTATAAAGGTCGCCAGGCATGACTGTTTACTTTCCAGTGCCGATTCGATCTTATGCACCACATGGTGCAGGGCAGTCTCCGTCGATTTGCCAGATTGATAGGCGTGTTGATTGTTGTGAACTGGATATTCTGCTAGCGGTCCACTCTTTATGTATTTGTCGCATAAGCGCTCCATGGTTTTTAACAGAAATGAGCTTAAGCTTATAGGTCTGAATGATTTAGGATTTGTGTAATCTGTTTTGCCCGGCTTTGGGAGGAACACAACCTTTACTTGCCTCCAGGATTTAGGTATATATTTCCAAGCAAGACATGATCTAAATATACCCAATAAATGGTGTTTTATTTTGGTCAAGCTCCACTGAAGCATGGCGGGTAAGATTTCATCTGTCCCAGCTGCCTTGTAGGGTTTGAAAGTACTCACAGCCCAGATAAGTGCCTCTTCAGTGATTATTCTGTCCGCAAAGGCCCAGTCTTCCGGATCCGGTTCATGAAGTGTTTGTGTGTCCCATTCAGTAACATCGTTGTCTATACAGCATTCCGGAAAGTGCGTTTGAAGCAGGAGCTCAAATTGCTCTTGCTCAGACACTGTGTAGGTGCCGTCAGCCTTTTTTAGTGAACCTAATTTCACATGAGCATCGTTTGTTAGAATTTTTCTCAGTCTTGCAGTCTCACTCTCTGATTGTATGGAGTTGCTGTACTTCTTCCAAGAGCATTTTCGACTCTTGTTAATTTCTACTTTTAACCTGTGTCTGGTTTTTCTGTAGTCCTTCCAGTCAGTGTCCTGATCTGTGTTCATTGCTCTGTTGAAACAGTGTCTTGTTTTCTTTCTCCACTTTGAGAGTTCTTTGTTCCACCACTTGTCTTTCTTGTGTGTAATGCCGCATTTCTGTGTTCTGAGTGGACATGCTTTTTGGTAGCTACTCTTCAGAGCATTTGTCAAGTCATTGAGGGTTACCTCTATTTCTTTTGGTTTTAGTTGTGTGTTTGTGTCCTCTTTGGTCATATTCAATAGTTCCTTTTCCAAAGATTCTCTAAATATTGTCCCATCAGTATTTTTTGGGTTTCTGTATGTACGTGGTTCGTGTTCTCCCACTGTCAAGTTAAACCTGATTCGCCTGTGGTCTGAGCAAGAAATTTCTCCAATCGCCACATGCCAGTCGTTGATTAAGTCAGATATCGCATTTGTTGCTAAGGTGACGTCAATGACAGTCCGTGCCCGAGAGGTTACGAATGTCGGTTCAGATCCTCGATTTAACACATTTAAGTTGTGCCTTAGAATGAAGTCCAGGAGGTCTTTACCTCTTTCGTTTGTATTTGAGCAGCCCCAAATAGTGCAATGGGCGTTTGCATCGCAACCTAGCACACACTCAAGTTTGTTTGCTAGGCAGTATTGCATTAGGTCATCAAGTGCAGACGGCGGTGCTTCGGTCGCTATGTCCATATAGACGGAAGCCAGTATTATTGATTTCAGGTTTCCTTGCAGACCTGTGTATAATTTTACTACAGTTAAATCATCGGTGCATAAATGTGTCACCAAAGACGCTTTGTATAGATTTGGTACATATATAAAGGTACGCGTTTTGACTTGTAAAGGGGGAGAGAATACGTTACCTCGTAAAACGTTGAATCCACTCACCTTTCCTCGATGTAAGTATGGCTCCTGGACCAGTGCTATTGTGTTCGGATGCTCTTCTAGGTTTCTGCGCAAGGCGGCGAAACCTGTGACGCTGTGTTGGATATTGGATTGTACCATGTTAATTGAGCCTATATTTGCTAGACTACCGTTACTTACCTCCACCGACAAAGAGTTATCGTTTTGGTTATTAGTTCTCACGTTTGATTGTGGATCCATTTTTATTTTAGACTTAAGACTAAACTATGCTAACAATTGGTAAGATGATTAATCCTACCTATTCTTCCTCTCGGTTGAACGAGGGAGGAGCGGTTCTTTCCACCTCCATGGACGACGCCGGCGAGAAAATATTTAGGCCCATTATGTCACCCGTAATCTCATCCTCGCCAACGCCGCGCTCATGGAGGAGGCCTTCCAATTCCTCCGTCGTCCATCCTAGAGTATCGGTGGACGCCACGTCGTCGTCGATGACGGGGACCACCGGCCCAGACACACTGCTCAGTGCAGCGTGACCCGTGCCCGCAGTCCCCGGCATCGACGCCATGGCGCCCCCGGGTTTGTAGTTTCTCACCTTCACGTAAACCGACCCCGCACCATAGTGCAGGCGAAAGTTTTCGCGTTCGATGTATTGCACATCTTCCGGGGGGATGCCTACCACGAGTAAATGGTTGAATGTACCGCCCGTTGGTCTTACGTCGTGGGTAAAGAGCTGCCACCTCTCTACACCTACCTCTTGGTTCAGCAAGATAAGGAACTTCATTAGAAGGTCCGGCCTCCTAGCAAGCTCCTCCTCTTGGTCTCGGCCGAAGTCCGGGATGAATATGACTCCAGTGTAAAACCGTGGCACCATGCACTCAGGGACGACCATGAGCCCGCCAGAGCCATCCCACTGCGGGGGCAATCGCCCCAAGAAATTGGTGAGCCAGGCGAGTGAATAGTCGTCCCTGGGTTCATATCTTACCCCACCGCGAAATAGCTTCGCAATGTGGTGGAAACGTGGCATCGTCATGTTGGTGCTATACCCACTTCTAATAAAGATATTGAGTATCTCCTTTTCTACCAACAACCTGACATGGATCATTTGGTCCTCATTTATGGGTATGCGGTTGCGGTCGAGCACAACGACTTTGTATGTAAGTTATTGAGACAGTCTTTAGTATTTTGTGTAATGACGCCGACAAAGTACCGTAAGTAAAGTGGGGTATCGTTGAATAGGTCTTTTAAAATGATTAAAGGGTTGCGATTGAGTGCTCCATTTACGAAATATTAAACTTTAAAGTGCAAATTTTTTTTCCAGTAGGGCGTCCCCCCCCCCCCCCTCTAAAAGCTAAACTGCTGGCTTAAAAAATTCGTGATAATAGCGCATTTCATGAACTTTAAAGGAAAATTATAGCGCTTAAGATAACTTTATTAGTTTAGCAGTAATAGTCGTTGAACTTGGGTGTTGAATAATTTTGTACCAAATACAAAATCCTTAGAATAAATCCTTTAAAGTGACAAAGACGGAGTACCTAGTTGCTTATTTATAACGGGTAAAGACTTGCATTGAATAACAGGCTACTACGGAACCCTACACTGCGCGTGGCCCGACACGCACTTAGCCGGTTATTTTTTATTTAAATGATACATTTATCTGCATGACCACTATGCTTATTGAATTGACCCTTACAGCACATCTGTACTTTGATTTATATCTACCTTATCCAACCAGGTGTGCGGAAGTCGGAAGGGTAGATGGCACTAAATCTGCACGAATTGAATGTAACGACTCTCCTGGCGGGCTTTCCACGATAATGCTCAATTTATGTCCTGCATTGTTCCACTTACCTTGATAGACTACCTACATAAATATATAGTATCACGATGGATATAGGTTGGAAAGGTATCGTGAGATTTGAAACAAAATGATAGGCGTACAAAATAAACGCAATATTTATAATAAGAATAAGTTTATAAGAAGACCCACAAGGTTAACGTTGTCTTTTTGTCATTTGGTAGTCAATAGCATCACTCGAAGTCGAATGAGCATCGTATATTTTGATGAACGTCTCCATTAGTTCTGATAGTCGTCGAGAACATTTACACATTGTTTTATACAATCCAAAATTTTACCGTACCGACGGGATTCGAACCCGTGCCTCCTGTAAGACATGTCCGGCGCTGTACCCCAATTCGTTACAAAATATTAAATGTAGATCTATAGCACTTATAGAAACATAATATTTGGGAACATTTATATTTTTTCAAATTTTCATTATTATCTTACATAACCAACATATTAAATTATCAAGCCTGTTCCAACATCTAAACTCAATCTCGTCAATACAAATAGCTGCTTATTTATTGCCTATCTATGTCACCCCACACATCATAAAACCTTTACGCTTGTCACCATGTTCATTCAATCGGGTGTCAACATAATTCTACGAGCTGTTACGACGCTGTAGCTGAAATAAAACACACGTCCCAATCTAAGTGGAACGACAACCGAATGTTTTTAATGCTTCCAATTATCAAAATTAATTTCATTGCTATCTTCTGTAAAAAACGTAACGAGTTTCCAAAGCGACACGGTCATCCTGAAACGTTTTATTGGAGACCTTTCGGACACGGCTAATGGTCTAAATTTATTGGGTTAAATGGTCCATGCGAACGGAAATTCAAGCTAAATGGTTCGCCTGTCTTATTTTCGCGGATTTGATGCTTCATTACCTCGCCTGAATGTCAGCATTGCACGAGTTTTTGATGAGAAATCGATGACCGAAGTTAGATAATACAGTAGAGGCTATAACAATAACAACTGAGGATCGCTTGGAACCTTTATGATGATAAAAGGGTCTTTTAATATACTTATAATGTTATAGACTTTCTCTACTTAATAGTATGAGCTGTAATTTCCTTGTGTTAACGATAATTTAGGTATCTTATACAGTGTTTTTATTTTCCGTATCATTGGTAATCGCGCCTATATTTAAACGAGATCCTAAACATCTCTAATAATTAGACTCTCTCTTACTGGTAACTCTAGTATTAGAGAGTCTTAACAGAACTCAAAGCGTGAATAAAAAATCGATGTAGGTGTCTCCTACCTCTACTAACAGATTTTCAAACTTTGCTACCCCACTTCACGTTCTAGGGGTGGAATTTCGAAAAAACCTGCCACGCGTATTTACTTATTTATTTAACAACGTATGTGTTAAGTACTTGCGTGCAGTTTCGAATAAAATAGACTTTCTAATCTTCTTTCTCCATTTCCATACAAACTTTGAACCCCCGTTTCATATGTTCTAGCTTCTACTAAGTTTTAATTATATGGTAATAATGTTTATTCTCCCACATTTCCACAGAGGACTAACCTACACAATAATCTACAATTATGTACATACGACGAGGGGGCCTGGTGAACTGAAATACAGGATTTTTACAAAAACCTACATCAGGCGCCAGCTTTCACAAAATAGTATAAGTTTAAAGATTTATTGTTCACGTACTTTTATTATTCTATGTTAAATAAGTAAACTGTACCTTTGTGACGAGAAAATAAATAATTTTTATTATTATTCGTTTATTCAATTTAACTCACGGGTCGTACACGCCCGGTCTTTTGGAGGGCATTGATGGAGCCGAAGCCAACATCAAGAGGCCCTTTACAATGTTTACTTAGGTATTATTAATGGATGAGGAGGAGATATGGGAAACTATATTATAAAAAGATGGTACATTATTTTATGAGACTATTGGGTGAGCTGATTAATGTCGGATTGCTGGTCTATGGGATGAGGTACGGCACTCGCCAATTATGCCTCATTACAAAATATTTAGGCGGGTGGTGACTTGCCACCCACTGAATGGACCCCTATAAAGGCGGAGCGTTATGTCGGCGCCGAGGGGCAACATTGGCGTGGATAGCTAAGGGTGTTGAGAGGTGTGCTGCACTTTCACTAAACGCTACTAGCGGCTTTATGCCTTTAACAATTCCACCCTGGAGCTTAGGTCTTAGCTCTTTCGATTCCCACCACCGGTCGGCCGGCCAAGGCAAGCCGGGTGTCAGAGGGTCTCATTTAGCCCTCACGGGATAGGGGTACGCGGTGTCGCCACTCACCGTCGGCTCGCCACAAAGCCGCCCCTGCGGGTTATTATTATTATTATTATCTCCTTAAGGAGTGAATTTTGGAAAATGCTTTCTTAGCGGATTCCTACGTCATAATAACTATCTGTAATATTCATACGTCATTCATAATAAGTTTCAGCGCAACCTGTATGTTGATAAATCAGTCAGTCATGTTTGCCTTTTGTATAAACAAGAAGATTGTAATTAAAAAAGAGATACAAGTTGATGCTCTGAACTTATTTTCCCTAGATGCATAATAATTATATTTGATACGTGTTGCGGCATCTAAATTACATTTCAACGGAGCCCAAAGAGGCTAGTAGAATCCGGCGAGCCATAAGGAAAATTTCTGAGAAAAATAACGACCGGTAGACATTAAATCACAGTAAATTTGAGTCTGGAACACAATAACTCAAAAGAGCGCAGTCATAAATGTCGCAAACATTGTTCGGATGATTCACGAATATCGTAATATGATGTTTTTCATACGAGCCTTCGGATGGAATGTTGGTATTTTTGTCGCCCGGCGCATTTGTGCACTGTTTGTTTATGTTTTCTGTAAATTTATTGAAATTCCATGTTAATTATAGATAAAAACATGTTATTTTCGTTATTATGAGATTTAAGTGTCAATTGATGAAACTTTTGGTCGTTATTTAAAAAGATATTTTCATAACATCGAACGTTAGCGACAGCTTCCTACGGATAGCTCTATTAATCTAAACAAAAATATAACTTACACTTGGACTACGTGAACCAAGACAGTTTATACATATTACACTACCAAGTAATTTAACAATTTTATCATAAACTCAAACATTTGAAACTGATCAACAACAGCCTACACGATGCGAGAACTAGATCACAAGGCATGGTTAGCGCCCACCAACCAACCAATTTGAATAAATAACCAGCATCTGCACCGTAATATCGGTAAGTTCTGGCGGCTTACTCTAATACAAAATCAATATAGTAAGTCCCAATTAATCGCTACTAAAGCCGCTTCAAGCGGGGACTCGGCAGCGCTTACGTTGCTACTATTGCCCGTATACCACACATCAGAGCTTTTCCTTTGATAATGGATTTTAGTTATTCATAAATACGAGTATTTATGGCTACAGTAGGTAAATGTAGAATTAAGCCTGGTTTTGATATGGAGAGTTTCTTAAACGATGTGCGCGATAAAATAGTGTAAGATACTGGTTTGTTACAACTCTCTATTTAGGAGTATATAGGTATGGGAACATCTATTTTTACCGACATAATTATTTAAAACGATGCCAGACGACGCCGCAATGTTTACCCGCGTGTTTTGACATTTTCAAGTTTTTTTTATGCGAAAATGGGTAGCGCTTTACCACTACCTCACCTAATGTTAAGTGATGATGCGGTCGATGATGTAGCGCGCTTACCTAAAAGAGAACTTTTCACACGCAACTTGAAGACACCTGAAAATGTATCTAATCGGAAACACAGACTCAGGCAGAAAACTCAATTCTTTGACGATGACGTGGTTAAACGTCCCCAGTTATATAAATGTTATCTATCACTCAGTATAGCCAGTGTTAGCCGTTGTATACAATCTCTCGTGTGAACAAGTGGTCCGAAGGTGGACTCCGTGTATTCAACCAGTGAAAGTTGCTGGGCAACGAGCTATTACTAAAAAAAAGAAAAAAAAAAAAAAAGAAGACGTAGTACTGGCACATGTACTCCCGGGCAGCGCGCGGTCAACACAAGGAAGCATGCGAGCAGCGGTTTGTCACCGAGTGGTCCACTCGCGGCTGCTCTCGCGCTTGTACAGCATATCCGGTGACGCTACGAAGTTGATATAGAAAGCGCAGAACGCAAGTCCATAATAAAGAATACCAACCACACGAGACGAGGCGTTGCGCTTCAGGTCCCGGGTGGCTATAATGAACTATATATATAACCTTAAATCTGAAAGTCATAATTTTGAGTATACGACAAAAATATATATTTGCATAGACTAAGCTTTATTCTGTATAGCGAGATGCTCTTATCGACTTTCAGTGTAGTAGAACATAAATATGTCTTTGACTAATATTATGGAGTAATACATGTAGAAGTTTTGTTAAAAACTGCACTCCAAATAATCCCTTTCATAAAAACACCTAAAATACAAAGTTTAATGTGCTTATTTTAATGTTATATTCAAGAACATTTTGTAATTAGGTATGAGTGTGAACGAATACTCGTAACATAAAAACCGAATTCATGAATGTTTTAATTGGAAACGCCGCTAATATAAAATCGATAGAGTAAAGCTCCCAGCATTGTTTGGTAGTAACAACTGCGAACAAAGACGTGGATCTCATTGTTTTCAGGGTTTGAAAACTTTTCTACTAGAAATAGCTTCTAATTTATTTCAATAACAAATTACTGTATAGGTCACATATACATTTGTGGATCTTTTATATTTTAAATATTTCTTGCACGTGGGTTTGAATGATCACTATTTGTGATTTTGTTATTGGTTACTAGCTGTGCCCAACGGTTTTACCCGCGTTACTACGCTCCGGTGGGAATATCGGCATAAAAAGTAATCTTTGTGTTATTCCAGAGTCGAGGCTATATACATACCAAATTTCAGCTCAATCTGTTGAGTAGTTTTAGCGTGAAGAAGTTACAAACATACACACAAACTTTCACCTTTATAATGTTAGTAGGATTAACTCTGTGTCACTAAATATTGATATAATTACCTCTGTTTGGTCCTACGCAAAACAACCCTCGTAGATAGCTCGTAGCACTCGTAGCATCATTAAATGGCTACGGAGCCCAAACAAGCCAACTTCAAGCATCGCTACGCACACCATTTAACCGCTGAAACACACTGGAGCCCATGCAATCCTATTGTTTCCAACTTTCTATTGTTTCTGCAGGTATATCATCTATATATGGGTGTACCTAGAAATTGAGTGGATACACTTTATAAAAACGGGTTCGTCAGAGCGAAATCCGCTCGTCAACCACAACGGGCGTGGGCCGACAACCCCCGGTTGAGCAAAGGCTTGGCACGCGCTATCCAAAGCTAACAATTTCACAAATTCCCATTTTACTGCCCATAAAAAATATCAGCCCATATTTTATGGCTTGACACGTTTCAACGATTTTGTTCTAACGCCGCGATTTACACGATAATCAATGAGAGGCAGATTTACGAGGCTACGTTATGTATTTTTCTTAATGCCGAGGAAATCAATAAGTCTGTCTAAAGATTGAACTTAGAATATTATACTGCAAATATTTAATTGACACCTTTACAACAACGCGCGTTACTTTATTATTATATATATTCTGAGATATTTAGATGATTCATTCCACAAATTCTATAATTCCACTTCACCTCCTAAATAGTCTCAAGCAAATGCCTATTTATATAAATTATTTATAAGTAAAATAGTCAACGTAACACTAATAGAACGCCTACCCGTGCCAGGTTTAATTATAACAAAGTATGTATAGAAAATCGGCGAAGACTCGTTCCGTTTAGCGAAACAATAGGTTATAATTAACAATTACCGTCAATAAATACAGGAGCTACGCAAGAGGAATATTCCAGAGAAAAAGCGAACAACAAAAAATGCGAGCAGAGCCGGGGGGGGGGGGTATTGTCGGCACGCACCGCGGGGAGCTATTTTCGCACAATACACCGCCTTAATCACTCACGCGATTTCTCTAATATCATGCCTTTAAGTAGAGTACACGCGACAGAACGTGAACAATCTGAAACTTTGTCGAACATTTTGTACCACAGCTGTCTTCATTATACCTCATCACTAATAATTTAGGCTTCGTACAGTGTTTTACAAAAGAGGAATTTACTTTTAGTCCCCTGTTGAGAAATGTATTCGCTTTTTTTTTAATTCCATGTGATGCTGGATTATCTAATCTTGATAAATAGTTTAAATTTTAATTTCAATATTTTATTATTTCGATGTATAGAGTACACGCATACAACAAATATTTTGAAGTATACTTAGATATCTCTACACTATATGTATAGCAAAAAAATAATAAAAAAGGCGGTTTTGGTTAAAATTATGGGCTAGGCAAATGTTGAATTTAGTAATTCACTAGTTGCACCCGGCGAATCCGCCCATGTTAAAAGTATCCTTTGTTCTATATTCTACCAAATCGGCAATCCTAGTACCTAATTTCAGGTAATACAATGTCGAGCGGTTTGACTGCAGAAGTCACAAACAAAGAAATAAACAAACTGAGTTTTGAATTTATAATATTGGTGTTGAGGCGTAGAGATAGAAGGCAATTCTATCTACGTGTTGAGGTGTTGATGAAGACTGACTGACGATTGACATTTATGACGTTTTTTTTAATTTTCATTGTGATTCCACACGATTAGTATATTTGTGTCAAAGTATGAAAAAAGTTCAAGTTTTCGTAGATTTAAGTAAATCGAGTCAAATTCACATTTAAACTTGACATTTAAGTCATAGTGCAGCCTGAGTCATGCCCTCAGTAAAGATGTGGCCTTTACTGAAGACTTTTAGTGGTATTTCGGTGTAAATCTAAAATGGCATGTTTTTCAACATTGTGCTGCTTCCCTACACTTGCACACATTCACTAGCACGTATTAGTTAATAATTTTAATTGATTACCTACACATTTACTCGAATAAGAACACAAGTTTTAGGAAAAAAAAATTTTTTTCACGTTCCTGCCAAAACTCATTCTAACTTGCAGTCTGCTCACAAAAAAATCTTCGGAAATTAAAGTTCTCCAAAAATTGCATACAAATGAGCAATTAATATTATAGCACACTGATTCGTCCGTCTCAAAATGCCTTAGCATCTTGACGTGAAACCCCGACAAATGAGCGGAGGCGAGCGTAATCATCGCACGAACGCGGATATCTCATGTTACAAGAGAGATTATGTAGTACTCTCTTGACCTGAATGCTGGGGTAACTCTCTGGTACTAAAAGGGCTCAGGGCTAAAAACCCAATAGTACAAGTACCCTATAAGTTATTGCCGTCAGCGAAGGAAAAATGTGAATCAGAGCGGAATGTTATTGCTAGAGTGCTTTTCCTCCTTACAATATTGTAGAAATTATCGGTGCTTTTTGTAACAGTACCTGTGGCAGACTGAAAGATTTTTAGGAAAACGTGTTCCATTCCATCTAATTCCATCTCCACCTCGTTTTTTTCAGATATGATCGTAGTTTGATTATAAATTGTTTATTTAGATCTTCAGCATATATACTTTTTAAACTATTCTCTCCCTTACTTTAAATATTAGAGGGAGGGGACACTTTAGAAGTGTATTTTTAGGGTTCCGTAGTCCTGAGAAGGAACCCTTATAGTTTCGTCATTTCCGTCTGTCTGTCTGTCCGAGGTTTTGCTAAGAGACTGTTAATACTAGAAGGCTGTCATTTTGTAGGGGTATGTATATAAATTACACCGACAAAGTAGTTAAATAAAATGTAGAAAAACATTTTTTTAGGGTAGCTCCCCCCCCCTACATGAGTTGTGGGGATGAATTTTTTTTCGTCGTCTACCCTATCGAATGGGGTGGGACTTAAGAGCTGCTAACACCATTTTTCGATTGAATGCTCCGTTTACGAAATATTAAACTTTAAAGTGCAATATTTTTTTCCAGTAGGGCGTCGCCCCCCCTCTAAAAGCTAAACTGCTGGATTGAAAAATCTAGGAAAATTTGTGATCATAGTGCATTTCATGAACTTTAAAGGAAAACTATAGCGGTTAAGATAACTTTATTAGTTTAGCAGTAATAGTCGTTGAACTTGGGTGTTGGATAATTTTGTAGCAAATACAAAATCCTTGGAATAAATCCTTTAAAGTGACAAAGACAAAGTACCTCGTTGCTTGTTTATAACGGGTAAAGACTTGCATTGAATAACGGGCTACTACGGAACCGAGTGGTGAGGAGTGAATTGTGGTCAACATTGTCTATGTATGGGGTGGGCGGCAGTTTGATACGAGCACTGAAATCACTCTATGAGGGTTCCAGTGCTTGTGTCAGAATAAACGGAGCGTACACGGACTGGTTTAACATCGAAAAAGGTGTTAGACAGGGATGTGTTGCATCGCCAGTGTTGTTCAACCTATTCATAGACAATTGCTTGACAGATCTGAAAGAAAGCGTGTACGGATTAAGAATGAATGATTTAACCATCAAATGCCTCCTATACGCTGATGATCATGTGATATTAGCATCATCGGAGGAGGAGTTGCAAAGGATGGTTAATATTATGCATGATGCCTTAAAAAGGAAAGGGATGAAAGTGAATGTAAGTAAGATCAGAGTAATGGTTTTTGAAAGAGAAGAAAGAATGACAAATTGTAAGGTTAAGATTGAAGGAGAGAGTGTAGAACAAGTGAAAGAGTTTGTGTACCTGGGTTCTAAGTTTACGAGAGATGGTAAGTATGAAAGTGATATTGAGCGAAGAGTTTTGGCAGGAAACCAAGTGAGTGGGGCACTGCATAACTTTATGAGAAGTCAGAACGTGTCTAAAAAAGCACGACTGGCTGTACATAAGGGAGTGTTGGTTCCCACACTCATGTATGGTAGTGAATGCTGGATATGGCAGAAGAAGCATGAAAGTAAAATTAATGCTGTAGAAATGAAAAGTTTGAGAAGTATCATTGGAGTGACTCTGATGGATAAGGTGGAGAACAGCATGATAAGGGAATGTTGTGGTGTGGTAGAAGATGTAGTGACAAAGATTGAGAAAGGGATGCTTAGATGGTTTGGACATCTAGAGAGGATGGATGAAGAAAGACTGACGAAACAGATTTATGAGACGAGTGTGAATGGGGCAGCCGGTAGAGGCCGACCTAGGCGAACGTATCACGACCAGATCGGAGACGTTTTAAAGAAAGGCCAAGTCAAAAGTACTTATAACCGGCGAGCATGTATGAAGGCGCTCATGAAAGTGGAAGAAGCGAAAGAGGTATGTCAGGATCGTAGCATGTGGAAAGAAGTAGTCTCTGCCTACCCCAACGGGAAAAAGGCGTGATTGTATGTATGTATGTGTACGGAACCCTACTATGCGCGTGGCTCGACACGCACTTGGCCGGTTATTTATTTTAGTTTAGTTTTAGAAGTATCTTTCAAATGATGGACTTTGATGATAAATGATTTTAGGAACCTCAATGTCATTTTGAAAGACCTATTTATAGACATGCAACCGCAAGAAAAGGTTTGATAAATAAAATTGTTTCAGTTCTATGTACGGGGAGCCCTCCTTAATCTTTTATTTTTTATTTTTGTATAAAAATCGTAAAGCGGTTCACAGAATACACCTACCTATCAAGTTTCAACTGTGTAGTCTTAATAGTTTCAGAATAAAACGGCTGTGACATACGGACGGATAGACAGAAAGACAGACATGAAGAATATATAAGGGTTCCGTTTTTTTGCTATTTGGCTACGGAACCTGAAAAAGATAGCAAGTGGTCTTCCAACGTCTGAAATAAAACATGTTTATTTATCGTTATAAAGTAACTAAATCGAAACCCCTTGACTAAATTCAAAAAGAGAGATTATACCTGTCCTCGCTATAAATACCCGATTAATTTGCCTCCACTCTATTCAAGGTTTTGCCTGTATTCACCAAAATTGTGTGCTTCACAGAAATAGTTCAATTTAATGGAACAAAGCATCCTGAGTACAGGTTATATTACTCCAAAGATTCAATATAATTACTGGGAGACGGTAATAAACTAAGTTTGATTTTAAACTAATAAACTACCAACTCCGTGTGAAATGGAATTATTACACATAGTTTGCTCTTAGAAACATGATGTTAACAAGTGTTTATTGGAAACTGATTTTACATTATTCTGTGGATTCTTAAACTGTGATTTCTGAAGTGGTAGGACTTCTGCTAGTCCACCTAGGGCGGTACCATCCCTTGGCCATTTTTTCAGCCGTGAAACAGAAATGTTTTTTTGGCTTTAATGACAATGTGTCCAGTGAAATTACTACCATGTGAGACTTAACATCTTTGGCGGTTAAGACCAATATTAAAAAGTATATGCTATTAGAAAATATATTAAAAAAACAAAGTATTATGCAGTTTATTTGCTGCAGTTTAATCAACATTTATCCATAATGTACAGTGCGATCTTTCATATTCGCGATAAAAAAAAATCATATTCATTTTGTTCCGTTTAATTATTCACAATTCAAACAGATTATAATAGCAAGTGTAATTAGAAAATTTATTCGATGATCAATTCATCGCAAACTGAAATATTTCGAATACCATGTGGCCTCTATTAGTGTTTAGAATAATCAAAGGCTAGTTATTACCCTTATTTATCTTAGTTTTGAAGAAGTACTCATACTGAATAAGGGTCTGAGTTAATTTCAACTTCTTGTCCCTGTCTACATCGATTATGCGCTTTATTTTATTTTTTTATGTTATAAGCTAGCATTTGACCACTATCTCGCCTGGTGGTAAGCGATGATGTGGTCAAAGGTGGTGAACGCGCTAAGCCTAGAATACTCTAACTCTCAAGGGTGTGTGCTGCCAGAACACCGTTAGGTTATGGCGGTAGATTTTTTCCTTGATGGTGGTAAGCTACTTTTTGACAGCAAGTCAAGCGCTCACTTAAAAACTTAAAAGATACAAATAAACTTAACGTGATGATTTTTGTAAGTAACTTCTTTACACTAATGTAATCAGAAGTATTTTCGTTTATTCTGCATGCAACTTCTATAAAGTTGCTCTATCTATGTAAATAACATAGTGTTTACAATATACTAACGTATATTGGACGTCGACCAGGGATAATTACGGAGCAATCAGTAACCACGCTCCGCAGGGATGTGCAACTAATGTCGGCCACAGATATAACTACCTACTCACCTAACTATCTGTTTGGTTTAGAATCAGCCAACTCAATGTCAGTTCAGCAAAACTCTGTAATATAAACTACTTTGTGATAAATATTATTTTATAGTATGCGTAGACTCCCTAGTAGGATAGAACTTACATTTTTTCTAGATAATAACGCTATGCGATTAACTTTTATAGGTCTGATTGTTTTTTATATTATATATATATATATACATATATTTTAATATAGGTTACCGTTTGACCAATATCTCGCCTGTTGGTAAATGATGATGTGGTGGAAGATTGTAGCACACTAAGCCTAGAATGGGAACTGGCTCTCAGTAGGTCGTCAGACAGGAGTAGAGTATTCTGTAGAAGTCAGAATGCCCCAGCATAAGAACAATGCTACCATCAAAAAAATGTATGTGCGCTTTTCACAGTAGCCCTCCGGTGAAAGAAAAACGTCCGTAGTGTAGTTAACGTAGTAAACGTAAACGTAGTGTCCGCCTTACCAGTTACCACCCTCAAGTTAGAAAATCTGTCGCCAAACATCTAATGTGTTCTGGCAGCTATCCTTGAGAGCCAGTTCATCATCACTTACCAACAGGTGAGATAGTGGTCAAACGCTAGCCTAAAAGATATAAAAAACACTCAGCATAGATAAAAAGTCTGTGTCTAAAGTCTAAGGCTGAGTTGCACCATCATACTTTAACTATAACAAACGTCAAAAATCTGTCAAACTCCATATAAAATCACCGGTTAATAGTTATAGTTACGGTTAAAGTAAGATGGTGCAACTCAGCCTTAGTCTTTTCAAGTAAAAGACGCTAAGATTCACAAAAAAAAAAATTATAGGTACTTTACTAATTAATAACGGTCAAGTTTTACTAGGTTTTTTTTCGCCTTACTCGTATTAAAAAAAGTTGTATGTTATTTTTTAGAATAGAATAGAAAAATATTTATTGTAGGTACATTAACATAAACAAGTAATAAAATTAAAATTTTGAATAAGTACCCACGACAGCGTGTTTTACTCTGACTGACTCTCGAGGGTTGTCTGTATGCTGCCGGAACACCGTAAGGTTATGGTGACAAATTTTCTGCTTGATTGTGATGAGCTTCTTTTCGGTAGCAAGTCAGGAGGAATATCGATATAATATGCTCCTACATAGTAACCATGACACAGACCTTAATTAGAACGAAAACATAATTTGTTTTTTTCGGTTCATTCAAGTTGTATACCTAATATTTTTTAATAATATATGTATAAATATAATAATAGCTTCGTATTTTGTTTTAGTTTCATATTAATGTATTAAATATTTTATACATCTTACAATTTTTGCAACACCACCCACCTACCTTAAATAATCAATTTTTCTATTCCTCTCATTACCCGGTTGTCTGAAAGACTTTTTTAGCGACAAGACTGCCATTTGTACTCATTCTAATAATGTGTTTTTGTTCTATTTGTTATTTCTTGGTGTACAAATAAAGAGTAAATTTATTGTATTGTATTGTATTTTGTTATACTTTTTTTACTTTTATTATATATTGTTGACTAATTTATTTCATTTTAAGTTAATGGAAATGTTGAATTAGTGCCGATCTTCTAGATGTCTAGATAGTCTGAGTTAGTTGGAACTACTCCGGCGAAGTTTAATTGAAGGCGGAGAACGCTTTATGGATTTCAATTTCTGTGTCAGATTGCTGTAACACCAGACTTTGCTCGTAACTGATTTGAAACTTAAGTTTCGAGCAATGTGATTAGTAAGCTAAGAAATATAGTATTTCTGGACCAACGCCCCGTGACTTCGTACACGTTGAAAGTTTTCTATTTGTAATATTCCACAATATTGGCTATGTGTGTGCAAAATTTTAGCCATATTGGTCGAGTAGTTTATATGTTTTAACCGACTTCACCAAAAAGGAGGAGGTTCTCAATTCGACTATATGTTTTTTATTTTTTTATTTTTGTTACCTCAAATCTCAAAATCCGTCAAATCTTGACCAATTTCAAAAATTCTTTTTCGTTTGAGAGATTATGCCTTCCGATTGGTACCATTCAAATTTTATCGAGGTATGACAATTATCTCCGGAGATATAGAGATAAACATCTCAAGCACATTACATACCTTGACGACATATGCATTTGTATACCTAGACGACATGATTGATACTACTGGCTATTTTGACTATCGCGGCATGTGAAGTCGGTTTTTTTTTCATTTTGTAAGTGATCTTAAATTATATTAACACCAATCAATATCATCGAAATCTTTTTATTGTCTCTTTGCGGTCAAACAATTGGATCGATTTTCCAGAAATTTCCTATTTAGTTTTCGCTTGTAGCTATTTTGTAAAAGAACCAAAACGGTGACGGGACATACAAAAAAATATAATCACGAAAGTCCACTGAAAAGTCGTGTTTTGTTGGTTACTCCGTCCCCCATGGAACTTTCAACTGACGACATAAATGAATAATAAAAACACATCCTTTGGTTTAGGTTTCATAATAAAAATATGAAACTGGAAACCGACCCGTACAGTGCAGCTTTCACGTTTTTTACTGATCATAAAAAGTAATCAAAAGGGAAAACCGAATAGTATCTATATCTACTTAAAAAAACCATTAGTTTTCAACCTACTGTATCCAATATTTTGGTGGTAGTTTTTTACTAAAAAAGTTGTATATAACCAATGAAACCTGTTTTTAATAACGTAGAATTGAATAATAAAAACTCCTATTTGAAGATACGACGGCCACACCGCGGCGTCCTGCGATCTGCGGGCGCGATCTCAGTACTTTTCAATTGTTTTCTAATCGCGTTTGGTGTGAACCAGTGGGTACAATAATACTACTGCGCTCCGATCGCCGCCTAGATCGCGCACGCAGGACGCTGCGGTGTGTCGGAAAGCTTAAGAAAGATTAAAATTGAAATGCGACTGTTTAAGATTAAAAAATATTTTCAATTATTCATTTTTAGGGTTCCGTACCTTAAAAGGTAAAAAAATGAACCTTTATAAGATCACTTTCTTGTCCGTCTGTCTGTCTGTCTGTCCGTCTGTCAGTCCGTCTGTCTGTCCGTCTGTCTGTCCGTCCGTCTGTCTGTCTGTCTGTCTGTCCGTCTGTCTGTCCGTGTGTCACCACTGATTTTCTCAGGAACAGGTGGACCTAGCAAGTTGAAATTTATACCTGATACTAAAGTCTATAGGGTGTATAAAAATCAAGGTCTTGGGTCAACACAATAAAAAAGTATATTTAGATTTTCGCGAAAACTTCTTAGTACCAAAATGCACCTTAATTTTCAACTTTTTTATTTTTCGGAATTTTTCCTTTACTTGTGCTGTAAGACCTTGCTTTTAACCAAAATTGACAATTCTAGGTCAACCGGAAGTACCCTATAGGTTTTGGGTCGAAAACCTATAGGGTACTTCCCGTTGACCTAGAATCATGAAATTTGGCAAGATGCAAGGTCTTATAGCACAAATTAAGGAAAATTCCAAAAAATAAAAAAAAGTTGAAAATTAAAGGGTGCTACATACATAGTTTACGACAATTAAGGTAGACCTCTGAGTTATATGAGCGCTGATACAATTTAGAGGTCTAGCTTAATTGGAACATACCAAAGTTGGTACGGAAGCCTCGGTGGGCGAGTTCAACTCGACTTGGCCGGTTTTTTATTTCCTATAGGGTTTTTATCTTTACAATGGTTCCATTCTACAATTTATCGAGATCTGATGAGTAGCTCCAGAGATATGGCGATAAATATCTCAAACTTGCCACTGAAACTGACTCGCGACTCTTAGAATGTAAAATCGGTTTTTTAGCTTTTAAACTGTCTTAATAATTAAATATAACACTATTGCATGTTGGAATCATCTACGGTTTTAAGTCATAGCTTAGCTTTAAAATAGTAAATTATAAGCATCAATTTTACACTTTACCATCTCTAAGCTGTATTTTTATTATTTTGTCAAACATACAGATCGCAACAACTTTACTGATCAAGCTCGCTCAAATCTTAATACTTATATATTAAACACATAAATTGTTTCTACCCGTGTTATACTTATGTTTTAGACCACTAAACAATGCATTAGGCACATTCGTTCACATTTCATTTTTAAGCGTAGCATACGCCGTTTGTCCGCTATCCACAAATAAATTGTGTTCAATGCAATGAGATAATGATCTCCAGAAGTTTTGAAAACACTCGTTTATATTTGTGCAAAACCTTTACAAATTTTATACTTAAACCACCTTTCTCATGAATAAGTCTATCTGTTAGTGAAAACCGCATGAAAATCCGTTCAGTAGTTTTTGAGTTTATTGCAAACTGACAGACAAACACACGCGGCGGGGGACTTTTTAGGGTTCCGTAGCCGAATGGCAAAAAACGGAAGCCTTATAGATTCGTCATGTCTGTCTGTCTGTCTGTCTGTCTGTCCGTCCGTATGTCACAGCCATTTTATTCCGAAACTGTTAGGACTACAGAATTGAAACTTGGTAGGTAGATGTATTCTGTAAACCGCTTTCCGATTTTAATACAAATATAAAAAATATAAACGTTTAAGGGGGGGCATCCCATACATGGAACTGAAACAAAAAAAAAAATTGTGGGGTGTCCATAGTGTATGTGTGGATAGGTCTTTAAAAATGACATTGAGGTTCCTAAAATCATTTTTTCTCAAAGTCAATCATTTGAAAGATAGGCGCGTCTAAAGTGGTAAAATGCGTGTGTCCCCCTCCCCCCCTCTAACTTTTAAAGTATGGGAGTGAAAAATCTAAAAAAAATATATGCTGTAGATCTCAATAAAAACTAACAACGAAAACTGGTTTTAACGAGATACAGTCAGCAGTTTTAGAGTTATGGCGACCGCAAAGATAACTTTGTTTTTCATACAAACACTATGAAAAACAAAGTTAATTTTGTAGTTGCGAAAAATCATAGTTATGGAATACTTAACTGTGTTATGGAACCCTACGAGTGCGAGTCCGACTTGCGCTTGGCAAGTTTATTTTTATAATGCGTCTGACGCGACCTGAATCTAAAAATCGGCGAACACATTGGCGATACTAGTTGGAGCCACGATCAAAGCCTACCCACAACTGTCCATTTATCCAACTCCATTATGAACCATCCGATGGTGACAACCTGTATATTGTCTCCAAGAATCATTATATTTATTCCATTCAATGTATTTCATTGTTGCAGGTGGCGACATCTCGTTTGCCGCTGCCGACGTTCTCCCCAGCTCGCGCTGTGCTCATGTACAGCGCAGCTGTGGGGGGCGAGGGTGCAGTAGCGCTGCAGCTGCGAGAGGCTCAGCCCGGAGACCTGGACGGAGGCCGGCTTCGAGATGACAGGCTCGCGATAGCTTGCCACGAGCCTGAACTACTGGCTGACTTACTACACGCCGCCGCCGATATTGGTAGGTTTCTATTCGATTATTATTTACTAAACAGCATTCGTAGTAGATCAGAATAAAAGATAAGGATAAATAGATATTATAGCGTTAATTGTAGGGGTAATCACCAAGAGCGCTCGAATTTCGACATTAAATAGTGACTACAAATTTAATTTAATTGATTTTTTTGACATTAATAGTAAAGCAAAGCTATCGAAATTGACAATAATATTTAACTTCGTCACGCTATACAATTTAACAACGCGTTGAAATTATTATAATCAATGCTCAATGGGTATGCCATGCCGAGCACCGTCCAATTTTAGGCCGTCCGTTTAAGTCGTTTGATCCATATATTTAAGACAACTAGTTGGCTGATAAAATAATACGTATACGTCCAAGATGCAGCAAAATTGTTGAAACATTTTCTTGCCGTTATGGACAGTATTCAAAAATATCTGTTAGTCCATTTCGCATTGTACTTAGGAAATTCCGTGTTCCAGCCAGTTCGTGAAATAGGTTGAAAGCTTTCAAAATTTAATTATTTTTTTTATGATATAAGATAAAGGTACGGCCACACCGTGGCGTCCTGCGATCTGCAGGTGCGATTTCAGTACTTTTCAATTGTTTTCTGATCGCGTTTGGTGTGAACCAGTCGGTACAAATACTACTGCGCTATCTCCGCTTTGATCCGCTTTTGTCACGGCTTTGATCGTGCACGCAGGATGCTGCGGTGTGTCCGTACCTTAACAGGACAAGCACGACGCTGGCCTGATGGTAAGTGATGACGTCTACCTATTACAGATACAGCGGCATGCAAAAATCTGGACTACCAGAATATTGCATGTCACTGCACTAATGCGCCTGAGAGATTGACAACATGTTGAGTCTCATATGCATTATAATTTCACTGGAAACCTTCAACCAAAAAACATTCCTATTTTACAGCTGAAAATTAATTGGCAAAGTGGTGGTACCGCCTCAGGCGGACTAGCAGAAGTCTACTACAAAAATCATCGAATTGTATTTTTTGCTATGAACACGAGACAACAATGAATAATATTACAATACAGCTTCATACAAGCGCCTCTTCCTTGTTTAAGTTAGGCATTATAGCAATTGTAATATCAAACAATATTGCCATTCAGATGTCGCAACCGCTCTCAAGTTATTTTATATGCCTTCGGGAGAAGAATCATGGTCGGTTTTCCGCGACTTGCTACCCGCCGCCGCCATGTTCTCTATTTTGAAATTCAAATATCGAATTTTGCATTTGAAACTGGCTTCGAGAATCACTTGCGCTTGCCGGACATTCCTAGTTACCGCCAATTTGGTATTATGACCTATTTTGTAAATTGCTACGATTGCAGACGGTGTTCTCAAGAATTTAACTTTATGCCCGTTTGCACTAAACTTCAGATAAGTTCATCCTATTAAGTTACAACTTAACGTAAGAACAGCCTATCTGCAATTTAGGTTTGCATTGGTTTGCACTAACAGTCGTTCCCTAACCGTGTCCTAATTTAGGCATTGCCTAGTTACAGTGCCACAAGTATAACTTGGCGGTGGTAGTTTTTGGAACTAATTCCGCTCTCTTGAAACTGTGATTTTGACGTTTGAGAGATTACCGCGACATTATTGTTAATAAATCTGCTACATTAAAATAGTTCAATAATGCCAAAAGTAATTAAAAGTGGTTTAAGAGACACTGTTATCAAAGTACAAAGTAAAAGCACAGTGGCGCACAGCCGCGCCGAGTTATACTTGCCGGACTGTAGGTGAACTTTTGAACGAATGAAACCACAGATATCTATGAATGCAACACAAATAAGTATTAAACCTCTTTGATTTACGCCATTACGCACAATGGTAGGGAAAGTGATTTTTTAATTTTTGGCTTATTAATGTTCGTTTATAGTGCCCAGACAGGGCACTATAAACGAATATGAAGGTTATACAATAATATTGTATGGGAATATAATAAATATATAATAGGGTATGACTTGGACTAGACTATGACTTCAAGTTGACCTGAAATGTTACTTTGGCCCATCTTTATGACTTGAACTCACAAAAACTTGAAGAATTTTAATACTTGACAATGGCTAAATGCACTAATTTTGTGGAGCCATAATGAAAAGTTTCATAGTTTTTAGTTCTAAAAAAACCATACGTAATTGACGCGGTAATTCCGAATGTTTTTTAAGTTTTCATGTGAAGCCACAATCATTTACAATTAATTTATTTTTGAATTGGATTAAACGTGCGCAATGGAAAAAATAAAACGTAAACGATCCGCCAATCTTACGGCGGAGGAGAACGAGAGGAGCTACGGTTTGTGCGATTGTTGCACGAAGAGGGCCAGTGCATTTTATCAAAAATGAAATAAAATCAAAAACAGCACATGATTCTTTAACAAATAAAGAAAAAGAGCAGGCCTGGTAAACCTTAACCCAAATTTAAACGTAGTGAAATCCTAGGTCTGTGGTCGAACTTAATTGATTTAATTCAAGTTGAAACGAGCTTTTGGTCTACCTTATGCTTGTTCTTACAAACCGTAATAGATAAATACTTGAAATTTACCTTTTATATTTATTTCTTAGTGTGTGTCACAGTGGTTTCTATAATATGAAATAATAAAAACGAAATTAAGTTAAAAATTAAAGGGGGCTCCCATACAAAAAACTAACTTTACCGGAAATTTTTGTTTAATCGATACCCTTGGCCAGTTTATTTGTGTCTTATAGGCGGCTAGCGTTTGACCATTATCTCGCCTGGTGGAAGCAATGACGATCGAAGATGGTAAACACGATAGGCATATGCCTATATATATACCATACCTACTCTGACTCTCAAGGGCTGTGTGCTGCCGGAACACTGTAAGGTTATGGCGGCAGCTTTTCTCCTTTTTATATATGTTTACCGATGTAAGCGATCTTAAAATATTTAAATTGATCTAATATCATTGACCAAGCTGCCGATTTTAGTATAATTCTTGTGCTACGGCTCTATTATCGCTTCAAGAGCTTTCAGCGTCGTGCTGCGGCGGCGTCAACTTGTCAAAATTCACTCGAAAACCTCTCGATTTTGCTTAAAAATGCAAACTCATGCAAACGACCACCGGCGCCCCTAATTCAATTAGAGCTCCTTAAGCGAACGATGAAAATTTCTCCTCTATTTATTATTGAAAACGCAAATTGGAAAGATCTAACTGGTGCGCATTCCAATTACGAAGTTGATATTTAATTTTAAAATAGGTTATAGCTTTGACAGTTTGCTCTCTCAATGAACAAAGATTAATTACTTTACAGTCTTCGTATTTCAAGGAATTATGAAGACGGCTTAATACACTCGGCAAACAGTAAACTTTCGCGAGTAAATATTAATTACAATTATCTTTGTTTGGTTAAACAAACTTTTCTTCACTTTTGTGTTCGTATATTTGTTTCATTTTTATCTTACTTTATGTCATATAAAGTTATAAAGACTGCTATTAATAAAAAACAAACATATTACAAAAATACTTCTATACACATTCTATACTAAAGCAAATTATTCCAAATAATAGGGCGGGCGGTCAATAAGACCGCCCTCTGCTTATGGCGATCTCTTTCAGACAACCATGTGCGGAATGGATTACACATAGAATGCGGCGGTTTCATTAATAAGTATATTAAAAACTACGTAGGTAAACAATTATAATTACTAACAACGATATAACGAGTATTGATTCTAAAGCCTCTAATTGGAAACTACGTAATGTACACAGTTGCTATGTATGGGTGCAAATGGCCGTGCGTGCTATGCTGATTTGTACACGATTATTTCACAAATCAACCCATTGATTTGTGAAATAATCGTATAATACTTAGAATTTTCGCTACTAACAATAATTAAAGAGAAGACTGGGAAAGCGAATATCAGATTGTTAAGCTTTGTTTATTTATAGTACTTATAACAAGCAATACCCCGCGTTGAAAAGTATTCTATGTATACCTATGTATCCAGGTTATAAACAGCACAACAAACGTTTGTGCCGTTCAGCGGTTTTTGTAAGATTGAGGAATAAACAACCAATTTGTTTTAATACCTTTACAAATGATTTTTAAACGGTTAAATTATTGGTCAAAGCTACATTTTGACTCGTTACTTAAATATTCCAACTCACTTGTTGCCTTTGTTGGATTACAATATGATAGTTAAATAAATGTCATGTGTAACATGTGTATATGGAGATTGAACTTCTGACTTCTGAATTAGTGCCAAGACTAACAAACACCTTGTCTCACATTTACTCAAATACTACGTTGTTCGTTAAGCCCTTATTATCATAAGACGCAATTATAGTCATATTGTGTCGTATATATTCCCAAAAAGTTATCACTCATTGATCCCTTATTATACCATATAGGCTAGCGTTTTACCACTATCTCCACCTGTTGGTAATTAATGATGCGGTCAAGGATGGTAGCACGCTAGGCCTAGAATGAGGCCTTAATTTGTTTACTTATTACTCGATCCATGAAAAAGAGGCTTTGCACTCTTTTTTAACCGTCTTCAAAAAGAAGGAAGGTTCTCAGTTCTTCTGTATGTTTTTTTGTAATCATTAACGTCCATTGAGGACCGAGTTTCAAAATTATTTTTTTATTTCAAGGTGCTGAGGTGGTCCCATTGTACATTTATTGAGATCTAATGAGTATTTCCCGATGTATGGAGATAATCACGTCTTTGCTACTGAAAATGAATAGCGCGGAATTTGCATTCGGTTTTTTTTGTTTGGTATTTAAACGATCTTAAATTATTATTATCATAGGTAAAACAGTCACTGATTTATTTATTTACATCAATTCATAGGTTTCAAATGTTTTGAAGAGTTTTAACAGTTTGCATTCAATAATTACAATATAGACAGATCCCAGTTCCCAAGGCAAATATACGAACTTACGACTAGTTAGTTGCATTTCATGCCTAAATTCATGATTTGGGAGAGTCGCTGCTAACTAATAAGAATTAGCATAGTCTGTGATCAAAAGCAAGCGCAATCTGATGCTAACTTTAACCACTTCTGTGTAACCTGCTACTTTAAAACTTGTCCCAGAGCTTGTCCTAGATCTAAACTATGTACACAGTTTGACACAATAATATATTTCTATTCTATTCTATTCAAAGCTCTGTGCTTTGTGGGTAATAACACTGTTTTTTTTAAGAAATTTCAACCCTACATACTCTTTGGTCCGTATTTTTGTAGATTGCTTTTATAATCGATGATGTTTATAATGAATGCGCCTTTTGGTATTTACACTTAATGATAGGGTATTTAAATATTATGTTTCTTTGAAGTGTTTCACACTTTATATTTTTGTAAATTGTTAATTGTCCCGTCGGTACGATGAAATTTTGGATTGTGTTTAACAATTTACAGGGTATTTAAAGTTGAAAATTAAAAAAAAAAATCGCTCGTTCTTGGTTTATCGTTGTGGTACCACAAATCGTATGTACTCTTTGGTATTTGTAGTTCAACCAACTGTATTTGCATTAAGTTAATTGGACTCAATTTAGATATCCAAGAACCTTGTTTAGGCATTAGTACTGGTTGTCATATATTTGATAACGATAGTTCGATTTCGAGATAGTTGAAGTACGTTTAATAGTTTCAGGTTTGCTTTTTTTGATAGTTGTCATTATACTTTTTAAATACTAGCTATGCCCCACAACTTCGCCCGCATTAAAAGTATACTGTGTATAGGTTAGGTACCATATTTAATCAAAATCCGTTCTCCCGGTTTTATATGACTAAGGCATAAACACACAAACATTTAGGTACAGATGTATTATTGGACGGACTATTAGTCATATTATGTGTATGGACTGTGAGTAATCAAATCATATTGTGTAAATAGAAATACACGAAAAAATATATTGATCATCTGACTACTTAGAACATCAAATTATTAATTTAACAAATAATGATTTTCTACCCATACGTTCCGAGTCACCGCTTTGTATATACAGCGAATTCCATTAACAAAACCCTTTGGGAGTATTTAATTAACATACAGTAAACACGTTCATTATCCCTTTGTATAAACTTCGGAACATTCTGCAACTTTTATCCTATTTATAACAATAATATAATATATGTATTAAAGTTGTATAGCTTTGGCGCATAAGCCTGCGGCATTTAGGTGTACGTGAGCTCAGGAACTCCTGGCAGTACCATGATAATATACATTTAATTTTAGTAATTCCAGTTTAAGATAAGCGAAAAAATGCTATTTTACCACCTATTTTCCTTCTAAAATTATATCTAAGCAAAAAAAGTTTTAGTACCAGGTACTCACAAATTTGATGTGTTAACATGTAAGCTCGTATCAATTCGATTCGGTAAAATAGTGACATTTAGCATTAAATGTCCCATTTTCAGCAATGTTTGTGATTTAAGTGAGTATGCCTTCCAACTATGACCCTTCCGTTAAAACTGTCCACTGTGACAAGGGCCCCGTCTGTCACTCGGGAATTAACGGTGTTGATCTTACACTTTGATTTAGTTCACTTTGTAGACCTCCAGTAGTTGCGTTATAAAGGAATAAGTACTGTGTGTTTCGTTCAAATTTTTATTATAGAATCGTAGTTCTTAGTAGAATTTACAGACGAAATTGTACTACTATACTTGTACATTTCGTCTGTAAATAATTCTACTAAAAAACTGACTGAAAAGACGAAACGTACAAGAAAGACGTTGAGAATTAAGATGGTTCCATCAATTTATTTTAAAACTCTAAACGAAGTTTGCCATTTTAAAACTCCCATGATTTTGCTTCTTCTTCTTTCTTCTATTTGTTGAGAAAGCATACGTTAGTGGTTGAATTGTTTATTTAGTCATAAAAACAAACAAAAAAACACTCATAGGCTCGATAATATCGATTAAAAACTAAAAAAGAACCGACTTCAATGCCGCGCCAATCATTTTCAGTACCAATTTTGAGATGTTTATCTCAATATCTCTGGAGATACTTATCAGACCTCGATAAAATTACCATTGTACCACACTTGGGGTATCACCTTTCGAACAAATAATATCGTTTAAAAACTAAAAAACAACCGACTTCAATGCCGCGCTATTCATTTTCAGTACCAATTTTGAGATGTTTATCTCAATATCTCTGGAGATACTTATCATACCTCGATAAAATTACCATGGTACCACACTTGGGATATCTCCTTTCGAACAAAAAAAGAATAATCGAAATCAGTTCATAAACGACGAAGTTATCCGCGAACAAACATAAAAAAAAAATAAAAAAAAATATATATATACGGTCGAATTGAGAAACCTCCTCCTTTTTTTGAAGTCGGTTAAAAATAATAATCAAAATCGGTTCATAAACGACGAAGTTATCCGCGAACAAACATAAAAAAAATATATATACGGTCGAATTGAGAAACCTCCTCCTTTTTTTGAAGTCGGTTAAAAAGTGGACACTGACAGTGAGACTGGTCAACAAACTCAAAGTTGCTCAACGCGCTATGGAGCGAGCTACGCTTGACATTTCTCTGAGGAATCGCATTCGTAACGAGGTGATCCGACACAGAGCTAGAGTGAGTAGTGACCGACATAGCGTACAGGATAAGTAACCTGAAGTGGCAGTGGGCCGGTCACATAAGCTGCAGACCCGATGGGGTAGACGAGATCTGGAGTGGAGACCACGTTTGGGTGAACGTAGTATGGGGCGCCCTCCGGCTAGATGGAATGACGATCTACGAAAAGTAGCTGACAAATGGATAAAAAGAGCCGAAGATGGGCTCAGTGGATGGGCTCAGATGCCTATGTTCAGCTGCGGGCTGATACAGGTTATTGAGGGATTGATTAAAAACAAAATCTGTTGTATATTGTACATATGTATGTCGACCAAATATCTAGAAATAACCAAACCGAAATTGGGATTTACAATCGGTGGTCTTATTGCGTACAGCAATCTATACCAGAAAACATAAGTATGAACACGCTAAAATACGTAAAATGTTTGGCGATGACAAAAACAAATGCTAAGGCTCAGCACTCATTATAACTACTTATTAGACAACGATTATATTTCATAAAAAATATTGCTATTAACTAATATGATAAAATTAAATTTGTTAACATTAGCATATTCAAATAAAATAGTTTGTTTTTGAAAGCTAAAGCCGACAGTGGAAATGAAAATGGAATAGATTGGATCAAACAAAGAGCAATAGCCTAGATTATTTATTTGTACTCTGTAAAAGTACGTGATTTGATAACATAGAAAAAGCTAGTAATGGACATATGAACATTAAACAATACACTCAAACTCACTAAGCACTCACTCACATATTGCAATGAGTGGGTTATTTTCTACACCGATCTCTTCAACATCATTTTTGAATTACTTAAACATATTAATTTACCTATAGACATAAAACTTGCAAATTTGATATACAATTAAATCTAGAACTGAAAACTAAATACAAAATACAAATAAAAAAACACAATTTTGCTCTGCTGGTAAGTTACGCAAAAAGTCAGAAAATTAAGAAATTATTTTCTGTGCAAAAAGTACTTTACAGTTGTACAATAAGTATACAACTACTAAAGACACGTAAAATACTGTACAATAAAACATTTCAATAACAGATAGACCAGATTTTAACGAAATATCACAAACATAAGTACCATCTATTATAAATCCTAGTATGTATATCCCGCTTTATTTTCCCAACCCAGATGACAGTTCAACCTAAAGCTCGTTACCTATTGTTATACAAAACAAACGAGTACCGAAATGAAATCAGACCACATGTTTATGACATTTTTGTGCCGCGTATAATTCGATGTACCAAATGGGATTATAGCACACCGGCGTTAGGATCGGAGCCCACATAAATTCAGTTTCTATTAAATTTTACGACAAACATGGACCCCTCATATAACTTTGTTAATAAAGGTTATAATATATCGGAGGACGGTAGTTGGTTGACAAAGAGCCAGTTTAGGAGCGTTCGCAAAACTATTTAAGTACGTCAAGAGATCAGTAAATAATGAGATGTGACAAACTAGAGTTAGAGTTTATGTTTGACTTTATTTTAATATCGCAATCCCGGATTATCATCGATGAATAGGAAAGTTATTTCTACAAAGAATTGCTGATACACAATTGAATTAAATATAAGGATTTGGGCAAGAGAACACCTAACTGATGAATAGGCCCTACGATTGCTAGGATCAGAGGGTCCACTTATACTAGACGGAAAATAATTGTATAAGTTATCGTCGATTGCCATAATTTTACGAAGATCTAAGTGGTGGGCTTTTCGCTCTACCGTAGCGGTTATAGGGCCAATAAGTTGGTACCATAGTGGAGGCACAGACGGGCTAATTATAATGTCTATGGGAATAGTCTTTACTAAACACAGCATGCCTTTGAATAATGTTCTTTTGGGTCTCCAAAAGAACATTATTCAGATTCATTTTATTTTCAGTGACTTATACATAGATAATTTGTAATCGTAAAGCTTGTATGATTTACGATTAGCCAACAAACTAGCTTACAAACCCTAACGACGAAAAATATACGTTGGTGCAATATTTTCATTGATAACGGATAAAATATGTTTCACATACACAGAGTATGAAAAGTAAAAAATAGCATATGAAAGATTTTATATTAAAATTTAGAGAATAAGCTCTCAAGGGATGGCAACAATGGCGATGCTGCCGACGTGCACGAAAGTTTAAAAAACAAGAATATATTTTAAGCTACATATTTTCGTAATATTCGAAACTAGCAGTTCCCCGCGGCTTCGCCCGCGTTAATAACTTCATTCATTTCTTTAATTTTTTTTCGTAAAAACACTTGAAAAACTGAATTAGACGTAGACCATATCGGTCTACCCGTTTTCAAGTTATGGCGTGACCAAGGGACATAGCGACTCATTTATATAAAACCCAAAAAATCATACTGATTTTCAAACTTTGTTTTGTTTGTTTGTACCCCATTTCACTCTCTTAAAGGTGGAATTTCTAAAAAACCTGAAACACATTTACTTACTTATTTACAGAAGTACTTGTGAGAAGTTTCCAATAAAATAGACTATCTTATGTTAGGTATATTATGTTTACGTAAGTGGTTTGAGCTGTGCGTTGATAGATCAGTCAGTTAGTCAGTCAGTCGGTAACGTTTTCCGTTTATATATACAGATTTCATTATTTACGTTAAACTGTATTTCCCTACATAGTGAATGGAACCAGGAAATACATGTTTTCTATACTTACAAATTTCATTTTGCACACGAATGTTGTGTGAATCAAACCAAGTACGTAATAAAATTTACCATAGAAACTTTATCACCCTGTTTAACCATTTTAGGGGATGATTTTTAAAAATTAAAGTACCCTATTATGTTTTATTTCAGGACCTACATTTCCAATATCATCAAAATCGATTTAGTAGTTATGCAGATATGTGGAAACAAACATTAATGTATTTTCTATGATTTCTCCAGATAAAATTACATTTCACTCCCCCTAGGGGTAAAATTGAAAGAAATAAGAAATACATGTTTCATTATTTGTTTTTAATTTTATTTGTACCTAGTTTGAGTGAACCAGACCAAGGAATAACTTTTTTATAGAAACTTTATCAACCTATGTTACCCCTTCAGGGGTTGCATTTTGAAAATCAAACTACCCTATATGTTCTTTTAAAACTTACACTATCTACGTGTCAAATTTCATTGAAATCGGTTAATTAGTTATGCAGATACGTAAAAACAAACATGACTGGATTTTATATGATTTTTCCATACAAAATTCATTTTACAGACCCCTAGGGGTAGATTTGGAAAATAAAAAAATAAGTGTCTCTCTATTTGTTTTATAGATTATATGTACCGAGTTTTGAGTGAATCGGACCAAGGAATACGTGGAAACAAATATTACTGAATTTTCTATGACTTTTCCAAACAAAATTAAAAACAACTTTACACCGCCCATAGGGGTAGATTTGAAAAAATAAAAAACACGTGTCTCATTATTTGTTTTAAGGTTTGTTTGTGCCGAGTTTTGAGTGAATCGGACAAAGGAATACGTGAAAACAAATATTACTGATTTTTTTATAATTTTTACAAAGAAAATTCATTTTTCAAGCCCCCTTGGGGTGGTTTTGAAAAAATAAAAAACACATGTCTCATTATTTGTTTTAAGGTTTATTTGCACCGAGTTTTGAGTAATCGGCCTAAGGAAAAATTTTTTCCATAGAAACTTTATCACCCTATTTAACCCCTTTAGGGGATGATTTTCAAAAATAATATTAGCCTATGTCTTAAGTTAGAACCTACACTACCTACGTTTTAAATTTCATCAAAATTGGTTTAGTGGTTATCGAGATACGTGGTAACAAACATTCACATACACACACTTACTTTCGCATTTATATATATAGTAGGATTACGGCCCCAATGAGAAAAATAAGATTAACAATATAAAATATAGTGAAATTGTTATTGCAGAAGGCATGCTTTAAACTGATATTTTAATGTCTTCATACAATGTAGGTATTATGAAATAAATAAAATCACGGTTGGATGAGAGTAATTACTAGTAATGGGAAAATATTAAAGGTACGGATACAGCGCAGCGTCCTGCGTGCGCGATCTAGGTGGCGATCAGATAGCGCAGTAGTATTTGTACCGACTGGTTCACACCAAACACGATCAGAAAACAATTGAAAAATACTGAGATAACTAAGATTTTCTTACCTAGGCTGATGCCTAGACACTCTTCTTTAGGCATCAACCGCAAATAATAAGTTTGTAATCGTTTTTAGATTTTTCTATATAAGTGCTTAAATACCTTGCTTCTTGCTAAATTTAATGACTCTAGGTCAACGGGAAGTACCATATAGGTTTTGATTCCCTTGTGAAATCGCAAAACATGCGAGATAAACGGTCATATCTTTTGATCGCGTTGACTTACAAGTTTGATTTTCACAGCTGAAATATTACAGTAGACCCGAGTATTTGATATAAGTTTCAATTTGATATGTCTACGCGTTCCTGAGAACACCACAAAGTGATCTTATAAGGGTTCCATTTGTCCTTTTAAGGTACGGAGCCCTGAAAATTATGATGCCGTGTTGTATATCAAATCATCATCATCATCAGCCTATACTAGTTCATTGCTGGACATAGGCCTCTCTCATTGCACAGCATTGAGCACGATTCTTGGCTAACAGCTCTTGCCAGCCACCTTGCGAACATCATTGCTCCACCTAGTCTGAGGACTTCCTACACTACGTTTGCCGATTGACGGTCTCCACTCAAGAACCCCATGACTCCCCCTGAACCCCAGCGGTAGTCGGGAATATCAAATGAAAGGAGTTCATTAGCACATTTGCATGTGAATTTCCTTAAATAAACCTGATTGGAATTGAAAGTAATTTCTAATATCAGACCGTGATTTTTCAGTTGTTGTGTACTTAATACAACAACTTAATTTTAATTCATAATTCATTTATTGCTTTCTCTAAATGTACAATATATCTTATAAATAAATACAGTATATTAGTGACCCTGTCGGTGGGCACCACAATTTAGAGCAGATGAAGGCGATATGCAAATTTTTTAAATCGTATTTAGTATTTAAATTGTATTTCCTGTATACATATAAATTATTGTATTAGAATTATTCATTTAATTAATTTTAAACAATTTTTATGGCAATTTTTATCACATATTTATTTATTTAAGTCAATTCTAAGCAATTTTATCATGTTAATTATTTGATTAGTATATTTTTGTCGTTGAGATATTCTTCGATTGAGTAATAGCTTTTGTCAATTAGTATTTGTTGAATTTGTTTTAAAAGGACTTTTCATTAAGTTCTTACTTACTTTCTTTTATACTTGTTTATTTATTTAGATCAACGTTTGTGTATACATTGTACCTAGACTCGGATTACTAGCTTGTAGTTTTCAGTTTTCACCCTCATTTCTCACCTACAAGCCTACCTACCTACACCCAATGCCTACACCCAATAAAATTAAGAGCGTAGTTTTACAGATAAAATAAACAGTACAGTCCCACAAGTATAACTTGGCGGTGGTGGTTTTTGGAACTAATTCCGCTCTCTTGAAACTGTGAGTTTGACGTTTGAGAGATTACCGCGACATTATTGTTGATAAATCTGCTACATTAAAATAGTTCAATAATGCCAAAAGTAATTAAAAGTGGTTTAAGAGAAACTGTTATCAAAGTACAAAGTAAAAGCACAGTGGCGCACAGCCGCGCCAAGTTATACTTGCCGGACTGTAAATCGGGCACTACGCATTTTTAAAGCTCGACAGATTAACTAATGCCGTAAGTTTTAAAATTCTCTATGGCAATTACAGTCAGGATTCGATTCAAGATAGAATCATGTTTCTCTCAACTATGCCATACTGTCGTCTAAAACGCCATCTTTCGTCCTGGATGTGCTTTGTTCCTCATTCCAATAGTGCGGTACATCAAAAAATCTTTTATTTCGTGTACAACAACCTCAATGTACGAGTACAGTGCAGCTACGGGGTATGAAGGACTACGAATGGACTGAAAGCTCTGTGACTATAACAGCAACGAATTCACATTTTCCGTTGCTTTGAGCCAAAACCGTGGACCATTTTTATTTGAAAAAAGATTTCAACGTAAAGCTCGTAGGCACTAAAGGGCAGATAAAAGCCCTGTCAGGCTCAACGCGTTTCTTTGCCCTTTCACTCTTATCTATTAGCATACGCTTCATGACATTCATGTTTTTATTCGATTTGTTTACTAATGCCTCTTCTATTGAAATATTATGTAGGTCGATGTTTATATGTAATCTTTAAATCCTAAAGATGAAATATTTTATTAATGTTATAAGATGTGTGTTATAAAATATGTTATATGTATGTAAGAATAGGGTATGTATATAAAAATGTATACTATAATTTACACACTGTGTGTATATGCCGTAAAACGACAAAAAACGCGCTTCATGGAGCATACCAACTTATCATCAAATTAGTATACGTAGGTATATTGGAAAATCTATCTGTTATAATGATGTTTGTGATAACACAGATGCTCTCTCTCATTACTTGAAAGTTTGTGGTGTTTAACTATTCAAATCCTGTCACCGGAGAGACATAGAAAATCAAGTGTATAAATATTAAAACATCTTTTCGCCACTAATCCCAACAGTGTCTGTGCAATGCGGTTGTTTAGGGCAAAATTCTAGGAAAATTTAAATGTCCCATAAATTTAACTCTTCAGAATAAACCTCTTAAAGGCTTCTTATTATTTTTCTGGACCGCTACCAACTCTACGACACGGTTTCGAAGTTCTCGAGATTTATCATATAAAGTTTAAAATTCGACCTTAAATTAAATCCTTTTGGGCTTTAAAGTAATTACATTAATCACCTACACTCATTAAAGTCTTGTAGAACATCAAAGCTGTATCAGATGTCACGATTGTCCTTCAGAACGCTTGAAACGGGAAAGTCAAGGGCTCGTGGCAGTTTAACCTCGATTTGACTTTGAAATGCTTGGGGATGTTTTCATCCGGACAGCTTAACGCTTTGCAGCCAGTATACATAAATACTATGGCTCTCAATTTAGGAAAATTCCCTACAGTTTATAGCGTTTGGAAATAATTTCCAGTGAAACTATTTTGTACTGCTTGCTGTACACAAATAGCTCATTCGCGTTACTTACCGTGATCGTGTAGTCTAAATAGAAAATTTTTGACCCTCATTTTTTAGGTTTCCGTACCCAAAGGGTAAAACGGGACCCTATTACTAAGACTCCGCTGTCCGTCTGTCTGTCTGTCTGTCACTCTGTCTGTCTGTCCGTCTGTCACCAGGCTGTATCTCACGAACCGTGATAGTTAGACAGTTGAAATTTTCACAGATGATGTATTACTGTTGCCGCTATAACAACAAATACTAAAAACAGAATAAAGTTAAAAATAATAGAGGGTCCCCATACAAGAAGGTGTTTTTTTCGGCATTTCACGCCATCTATGAGCGCTTAGTTAGGTAAACGTCCCATAGATGGCGTTATATTGAAATGTCGATCCCTAACTCCTTTGTTAGACGTAATTATTTGCACAGAAAGAACGGGCAAACGGCTAGGTATGGGAGGAACTATAGATAGTATTACTTATTATACAAATATGTTTATACTATAACAATAGTACGTACATATATACAACTTAAAAAATGATTAGCTTAAAACTGTTTTAACTAATAATAAAAAATATACATTAAAATGTTACAAATAAAAACATAACCTAGGTCGCTGCTCTTCTCATCTGCTGGTAACGTGCCCAAAAACTGGCTCAAAAATATTAAACCGTATCTCGCTGGCAAAAACGAAAGAAATGCTGTACTATTATTTGAATAGTACTCAAAGTTTAAAAATCGTATTGTGAATCAAAGACAAGAAACTAGATTATACTAGTATTTCACGTATTTTCCGTCATAATTAAATTAACGTCATTCGAATATGTCAAGTTCAATTGGAGGCACTCTGCAAAGCCCTATTATACCTACTACATGAACCCATCAAAGCACATTTAATCCAATCCAACTGATGTAATAAGATCTTTGTTCTACCGTGAGTTTGCGTTCTCTGCAAACTCGCAATAGAACAAAGATCCGGGGCGTTTTTCCGAGATAATAATTTTAAGGAAACCGCCTCTGGACGTTTTTTTCATAAAATGCGCGCGGAATACCCGGCAAAGGGAAATGCGGGACCATAAAGTTGCAAATGAAGTAATATCACACTGGCTGACTTACCGCCGAAAACTTTACTGAACTCTAGCCACAATAGACTGTTGGCAATTTGCACTGTTATTTACTTAGTGTCATTTAATTAAATAGAAGCTCGGCTGGGGCTTGTCCCGTTCTGTAATTAATATTGACCATTGCTTGGTACTCAGAGTTCAAATAGTTGGCGCCGCACAGAATGTGTTTCTGTTATTGTAGTTCGGGGACTGGATCTCTGCGTTTTCGGAATATTTTACATTTCTTATGAGCTAAATAAGCGTGCTTGGTTTTGATGAAGTTTCTTAATTATTTAATTAATATGCGAAACAAAAATCTTAAATAAATTGTAGTTAATTAAGTATAGCAATCATCGTACATACATCATATTCAATCCCAGCACAAGTGTATATATTTTACTCTAACACTTGTGCTTGTACAAACAGCATAAGCTACGTTTGCTATTTTAGTCTTTGCATGTACTAGAGCATTTAAGGGAGATTTCACACAATTAATATTAAGAGGCAACTCCTATAAGTGTTTATAACACACGCGCTTACATTGCGCTTGTATCACTGCGCTATGAGAACATTTTTTTACGACTAAGCAATCGTTTTGCCATAGCCAAAGATTGCTCGCTCAGTAAATACCTATTTACACTAGATTTAAACATGAATATTCCCAGGTTATAAATCGGAGGAAAGACTATCTCGCCACAGTCGCGAAGCTCCACTACTTCGAAAGAAATCGTAGAGTGTTTGTAACCTCTCTTAGACTTACATCATGACCAAGCTATTGTCGAAATAAACAACTATAGTGATATTTCCTTCTTCTCACCCCCATATTTGGCACCGCATAAACAAGACGATAACTGATAACTTCCTTTGGGTTTCGCGTCGCTTGGGTAAAAATGCGCCCTACCCTGTTTTTCTCAAGTTTTATAGTAGCAGACGGTGCTTACATTGTGATTGATTGTGTGGAATATTTTTCTATGCTTTTATTATTCTGTTTTGTAGGAGTATTGTGACACTGACCTAGATAAACCAGAGCAATGATTTGGAATAGGTTATCTTCTATACGACGTAACTTATTCCATTGTAGTTCTGTCTCGTAGGTAAACACTTTTACTAAAATTGCCTTGTTGTCAAACATATAAAAGTTAAACTTGTATCTACAGGTAGTACATGATAGTTTACATAAAAGAGATGGAAAATAGACATTTAGGTCGTGAAAAAACTTTCACCAAACTAGAATTGTACTCACAAAAATAGGCAAAAATTGCAAAAGGTCCCACATTTGAAACCGCCATTTCCTCTAGTTTTTCCACGACCGCAAAATTTTATTTCCCTAATCACGGTATATGCTCCGACATCCGCTATCATGAGATCAAATTATTAAAATTGCCAATTAGATTAAAGTGGCCGCTCGTGTAAGATAAATTCAGAATTGGGGGTAAAATTAAGGCTAAATTTAATTTGTCTCGTTAACAACCGTCCAAGGATCAGGGGCACATTCAAGAGCTACTCAAATCTTACATAATTAGGGAAGGCACCTAGTTCAGGAGCTACGGGGTTATGTAATTAGGTAGTAATTTTCTGTTTATATATTTTATTTCTAGGTTGATTACATTTATTCCTTTTTTAACCGACTTCACAAAAAAGGAGGAGGTTCTCAATTCGTCTGTATGTTTTTTTTTTTTGTGTGTATGTTACGCGATTTCTCCGTCAATAGTGAACGGATCCAAATGATTATTTTTTTAATAGGTAGGATACGTTTCCGAGGTGGTCCCATTTTAATTTTATCGTGATCTGATAAGTATCTCCAGAGATATGGAGATAAATACCTCAAACATAGGAGAATGTACTGGTTTTAGTAGAAGAGTCCCAAGAAGATTGTACACAATGGAGGTTGCTATTGCATATACTTTTGAAGACTAAAAAATATGACCTTGAATAATGTTTTTACATCTTTCTTCTCGTTGATTTTGGTTTTTGACAGATATTCTTACGGTAACTGTGAGCGAGATAGAAATAAAGGTAAAAAATAAGATTTTTTTTTTAAATATCTTATAGGCTAGCGTTTGACCACTATCTCACCTGTTGCTAAGTGATGATGCGGTCGAAGATAGAGAAGTGGACTAGAATGGGAACTGGCTCTCAAGGATAGCTGCCTGAACACATTAGATGTTTGACGACAGATTTTCTAACTTGAGGGTGGTAGCTGGCCAGACGGACACTAGTTATGTCCTACCACCATGCGGGGGTTGTTGGTTTCTTAACGATGTTTTCCTTCACCGGAGGGCAACTGTGAGAAGCGCACATATATTTTTCGATCGAAAAATTCATTGGTGCACGGCGGTTTGAACTCGGTACCACGGCATCAAAGCCGACTGTTCTCCCAATTACGCCACCGGGCCCTCAATAAATAATGATATATTAATAATTATAATAAATAATTAAATATAAATATAAATTATTTGTCTTCACAGGAATGTTCTACCGGGCAAAGTCTTGTTAGGGTGCAAACTTTTTTAAACATACCTAAGATTTTATGACATGACATGACGTTTGCCGAAGATGGCGGCCATTTCAGTCCCGCGACACTGCATACATTATTAAATAACTCAGAATTATGAACGTACTTTGTATCAATCAACACTGCAAAAAAAATTTATAAGCATAATACCACAGATTATATAATAGTTACTACGTAAATAATACTTTCCGTTGTTAGATTGGCTACACAGTGCTTTCATAATTCGGGTTTCAACAATATAGGGAAGTGCCTCTTATAACGTAGTAGAGTGATTCAGTACGCTGTTGGCCATATGGCGGCAAGTAATGTTAATAATCGCAAATAATACTTTTTTATATTCATTTTTGAATACAACTAGTCCGTGTTATAAAAGTATTTGGAATTATTGTAATAAAATAGACAATTAATTATCGTGTGTGTCAGATGCTGTAATTGCACAGGGCCATTTTGGACATTGTCCTTTGATACCTTGATGACATAATTATTACTAGTGAATATTATCACTTTAGCGCGGCATTTAAAGTCATTCTTTTTAGGGTTCCGAACCCAAAGGGTACCAAATGAACACTTTCTGAGACTTTGTTGTCCGTTCGTCCGTCCGTCCGTCCGTCCGTCCGTGTGTCTATACATATGTGCGCACTTTACAGATCTGTATCTTCTTAACCGTTATAGGTACATACTTGAAATTTTAAAAAGTATATATCCGTCAGTGTATAACGGCCCAGACACCAAATGTAATAGATGCATGTAATTTAATTAAAACTTGTTATGCACTAAAAAGGGTAAAATAAGTTATTTAAAAAAAAAAAAAACCGACTTCATAATTACAAACAGGCACTCAAAAGCGAAAAATAATTTACTTAAAATTATTATAAGCGCTACTTACTTATCTATTTGAAGTCGGTGCCAGCCAAGTCTATTGGATAGTAGATAGATACTATGTATGTAGTAGTAAGAAGTAGGTACATGTAGGTTAGTAAGTAGGTAGATACATGTAGGGATTTATCTATCTACTACCTATTAGACTTGGCTGGCACCGACTTCAAATAGATAAGTGGGTAGCGCTTATAATAATTTTAAGTAAATTATTTTTCGCTTTTTAGTGCCTGTTTGTGATTTTGAAGTCGTTTTTTTTTTTTTTTAAATTACTTATTGACATTAACAATTAGACTTATGAACAACTAGTGGGAATTCAAAGTTGAATCTAAATGTAAAATAACAGAAGAAAGAAGAAATAAGTATAATGCATGCCCTTTATAGCGTGATTTGGCCGTGGTCACTTTTACTTTTTTATATAAATTAAAACTTTGAGGAGGGCGTGCTCATAATAATAGTAGAGTAAGTAGTTTTACGAGTACTGTTTACCTACACAGTTAGCGCTATAAATTGTCACAACTTACTCTACGCCCTAATATTCTAATCATTCTAGTTTATACCTTAATGTTTATGGGTGATTAATGTCTCCCTAACACCCGGCCTAGGGTGACTGAGGGAACTGCTCAACTGCTATAAATAATTTATAGCTCGAGCTGAGCAAGTTTTGAGCGCTCTTTGGTGACCGAACACTCCGGACAGCTGTTATTTTGGTGGCAGATAAACCTATTCAAACTTTTGTTCGGGCAACTTTTGTGTCTTGTGATATGAGATACATATTACATTTTTACACATTTATTGATTCTTAAAAAAAGTGTTCTTAAAAAACTACTTATTCCGATAACTCTGCGTGTCCTCTACAGATGTGAGAATGCAAGGTAGCAAAGCGAAAAGCAAGTAAACTGCGAACTAAAACTATCTCTTCTGGACAAGGTTAGAGCAAATAATTTTATATTGCTCACCGTTTTTTTGCCACATACATTGTTGAAGCGTAGCGTGCCAACTTTGAATTGTTTTTTGCTTGTTATTATAATACATGATAGATGACGAGCTCTACCCATTTCTGCATAAAAAAGTAAGGTAGGTACATGTTCAAAACCTTGAAAATTGGAACTTGACAAAGATAGGTAGTATGCAAATTGCTTTGGATTTCTACTTGATAGATTACCTTATTATTGCATGAAGGGATGAATTATTATATTACTAGAATGCATATTATGATATTGCAGTACTTAACATTTTGCATACTACCTATGCAAAATGATAATATTGCTGTACCTACTTAACATTTTGCATTTTGCAAGTACTGCAATATTATAATGTGCATTATAATAATTCATTCCTTCATGCAATAATAAGGTAATCTGTAGAAATCCAAAGCAATTAACTAGCAATCGATTACGTACTAGTAATTTCTCAATCCAGTATGCCACGCAAATATTAATTTTCTCCTTCGAGATTCAGAAGTGTTTCCTTTGATAAATGACGACAACAAAGTTTTAAAACTTTAGTATTTCATCAACTCCTGGGGCTGCCGCGTAATTGAATTTAGGTATTTAATATTGTTGATTACCCTAATCTCTTACGCCTGAAGTTTGGAGCATTAATAGCACGGGAAGCTGTTATGTATAGAAAATTTATATTTATAATACTTTAACAATATGGCTGCGTGAAGTATAATTGTAAATAAGGAAATTTTGCGTGGTGGGTTCATAACCAACTTTACAAAAAAGGAGGAGGTTCTCAATTCGCCTGTATTTTTTTTAAATATGTTTTACCTCAGCTCCGTCATTTATTGACCGATTTAGTTGTTTTTTTTGTTTGAGAGAGTATTCTTCCCGTTTGGTCCCATTATAATTTTATCGAGACGTGATATGTATCTCCAGAAATATAGAGATAAACCCCTCAAACTTAGTACTAAAGATGTTTTTTAATGACGCGGCATTTGAAGTTGGATTTTATCGTTTTGCAAACGATAGTACATTATAATTACACTTAACCGTATCATTGACAGATGGTGACCATGACGGACTCAGCGCACTTTTAGGGGCATCTTCACCAGACTTGGCCCTCGCTTCTGACACCTCCGATAGCCTACCTCTGCCTGATCAAGATAATGGTAAGTCAATGACAGATTTATAACTAACGTGTTCCACCGAATAATCAAATTGTGGGCAGCCAGATTGTTCGCCAAGCCGCTTACTGACTGAGCGAGATGCCGCGCGAGGCAAATCCTCGGTCGGTTAGGACGTGCTACGGCCGAGGCAAACGCACGCGTTGCCTCGCTCGAGCGAGCCGCGGCCCGAGCCGAATGTTTTCGGTTTTTGTCGATACTCAAAAGCGCTTCAGTAAGTTTGCCGCACGCACTCAAGACGGTTGTGTTTTGCCTCGCTTGAATGATGAACGACGGAATCGTTTGCGTATTGGATAAAGAGCATCATCATCATCATCATCATCATCATCATCATCAGCCTGTATCAGTCCACTGCTGGACATAGGCCTCTCCCAAGATGCGCCACTGAGCCCGATAAAGAGCATGGATAAAGAGCAGTGCCCATAATTAATGCAATTATCATATGCGTCATAATATGCTAAGCCCTATATTGGGGATCAAATTATGCTAAAATCGCAGAATTCTGCTAATTCTGGTTATGCTGATTGGCTCAGCCTCGCCGTGGCTCAGCCTAGAAGCGCGCGGCAGCCTCATGCAAAAAAATTATAGACCGAGGCGGCCTCGCGCGGCAAACGTTGCGCGGCAAACGTCCGAGGCTGCTTCGCGAGGCTGCTCGCTCAGTCAGTACGCGGCTAATGTCCTAAATATTATTTTGGCAGCACTGATCTCAAAACCTTACTGTATGACATAGCCATCAGTTGCCGAAATTACTTAGGAAAATGATTATTACCACAGAATAGTACTTCCTACGTATTATTACTACGAACTATGATCGGTATTAAAATGTTTAGTAGGTATATTTAACAAAAATACGGAACCCTAAAAAGGGCACAAAAAATAAACAAGTTTATTTCTGACTAAAAATAATGAATATATTATTAGGTGTATTTACCTATACTGGTATTGTTGTATTTATTAGGTATTATTGTTTTATTTTATGTTATCATTAGTCTGTACGGTTTTAGTGTAAAGTGATCAATACAGCAGTTAAATAATTTTATAATACTTAGGTACCGAAGAACATAACTTATTTCTGTTGTACTCAGGTAAAAAGCAATTCATTCGACACTGATTTAACGACCAGCTTTGTTCTGAATTCGTATAAAAGTTAGTTATAATTACGAGTACATAAATATGATTGAGTCCGAACGTGACCAAAATGCTGTCAATTTACTACGAACGTATGTTGTGTTAATTGGATTTACTTAACTATCCGGCCAGTTAATTTTGACATAATTTATGTTTTATCGTGCTCACGTTTAATATTCACAGCTTTTGGGGGCCAATGTCACCCACAAGGTGATTCTTGCCATACTGAATACGTATATACACTACAGGTGATCACGTGCTAAATGGGTGACCACTGGTGGTCTGTTTTGTCCGTGGCTTGAACAACCAATTAGACAAATACATGCCACCAATCGGTTTGCTAAGTTCTGGTATGGTGTGTTTGATGCCCGCCGGAAGACGGGTTAGGATAGGTGCGCTCTATGGATTGGACAGAAGTTTTTTTTTTATTACTAGATAGGTAAGCGATTGACCATTATCTCATCTGATGTTATGTGACGATGCAATCGATGATGTAGCACGCTTACCTAGAAGATATATGTTCACGATCGCGATCCCCGGGTTGTAGTTTTTGTTCTAGTCAAGTGTCCTGTGCCTCCTCTCAGTGCCGTCTTACAATTCCAGACTAGCATGATTCCACCTTAGACCGCATCTTCACAAAGGCGGTCAAGTGCTTGTCTGTCTAATGTAAGAAAACTCAAATTTTCTCTGCCAACTTCACTAAAACCCAGACAAAAAAGTATTAGCTATTTCAGGGACAATATCCTCTTATCCGAGATCTAAGCAAATCTTGTTTACCTCCTTATCAGAGCACATAGAGTACGTAAGCTTAGTAACAAGCTTATATGTATTATATTTGAAGTTTACGTACGAAGCTTATCGTGCCGTGAAATTGATCTGCATGTTTTCTCTTTCATGCAACCGTATCGTCTTCGATAAAGGATTTTTCGGGATACGAAGTAAGAAATGTACTTATTTACGGTTAGAAGGCATTTCGTGGAGTTTCACAAAGGATTTTATGTAGTCTGTGACTCACATAGTGAATTTTAAAGCATTGTGCATAGATTTCGATGAATTTGGTTTCGGATGGAAAGTTAAAGAAATCTTTACGAAGGAAATACAAAAGACTAAAGGTACGGACACACCGTAGCGTCCTGCGTGCGCGATCTAGGCGGCGATCAGATAGCGCAGTAGTATTTGTACCGACTGGTTCACACCAAACGCGATCAGAAAACAATTGAAAAGTACTGAGATCGCGCCCGCAGATCGCAAGACGCCGCGGCGTGGGCTTACCTGTAAAAAAGAAATTAAATGTTAACAAAGTTACAGACGCTAAGATTACACCTCTTTCAATATAGAAACGAAAAGAAAATTATTGTTGTGTATGCTGATCCTGAACTTGAATAATATAACAGATAGATATCATACAAACAATAGACTTCATATTAGTCTGTGTGTATGACTTTATTTTACTTTATACTAGAATAGCGGATACCAGGCGTGTGCTACTACGTTAAAAAAAGAAAAAGAAACATTTTGTCATAACATTGATTTAGTAGTTTGATCTTCGCATTTCTAATGAAACTGGTTTGGGGCACATCAATTTATAACACTTACGAAATGAAAATATCCTCCTTTATGAAGTCGGTAAAAATCTAATAATTAATGTAGTAAGCAAACTATCTGAGCATAGCAATCTAGAATTACAAACTACGAATGAGCGAGTGAGTATAAATACCAACTCCGTCGTCTGCGTGCACAATTTGCATAAAATCTGATAATATGCTTGTTTGATCTATAGTACAGTAATACATACACATTACTAAATGCAAATTACTAAGTCAAAGCGTACAGACGTTCCAGGAAACATTATTATGTATTAGCAAGACAGCGATGCGAATGCGCCTCAAAAGGAACCGAACACACCAAAGTGTATTTAGACGACAGACGCTTTGACGCCGCGCTTGCATGAAATACCGAATGAGAGGTATTGCAGAACCGAAGAGAAAAATAAAAATATCAAACGCAGGCTTTGCCTTCGAGACAGCAAATTAGTTTACATATATAACACAAATTTAGAGTTTTTGTCGGCGGTCAGCTCAAAGAATCTCGGTGTGGTCGTATTTAATATTATAAATCGTGTAACGAGCGTCGGTAATGGTGATATTTGTTTTATGAAATATCTAGACAAACATAGAATGCGAAATAAAAACAATCTCTAGGTCCTTTTGTGGAACAAACGTACGCTGAAGATTCTCTGTTTTATTTTACTCAATAATATATGTTGTTATATTGTTTTATTTTGATTTTCGATCTAAATTGTGTTCGCGACCCCTCTTTCTGCACTGTTTATAATCTGTGTTGTATTATATTATTAGCTTCTGCCCGCGGCTTCGCTTGCATGACCTATAGGAAATATAATACATATTTTTCTTTAGAAACAAATATTATATGCGCTTTCACTCCGTCTCAATTACAAGACCTACAAATTCTCTTTAATTAATATTTTCCGTATAAACGTAAATTTTTAAGTTTTCAACGTATGCTTCGCGACCCCCTGCTACCCCTTTATAAAGGCTTCACGACCCCCAGGGGGTCGCGAACCATACGTTGAAAACATTGGTGTACCGTGTAGCCAATTTTAAGAAGGAATAACAATTTCAAATATATATTTTTGATATCTCTATTGTTTGGGAAAATCTACCCTCCCATCTCCACGTCTTACTAACGGATGTTACTTATCTTTAGAGGTCTTATCTTTAGAATGATTTCGCACGAAAAACAAACCGGTAAGAGTATGAACTACAACGAAAGAAAATACAACGAAAAGGCAAACTTGTAAACTGTTGAAGTTCCAGTGGTATTTGTATTTGAAAGTTCGTATATACTATATCATGGATTGATGAATGTCTGCAAACATTAAGATAAATAGATGGCGCCAGCGTCGGCTGTTCCTACAACTCGACCCGGGACTTGCGAGATTGATGTGTTTTGCGCAATGACGTCTTGAGAGTTGCCGCTCTGTGCGATAAGGAAGAACTTCACAGTTTTATGGCTGGGAAGACATGAAATATTATATGGACCGTTTGTAACAACCTGTTACATGAATCTTCTTGAGTATAAACACTTCGTTTTAACATTCATATTGTGTTGTTCTGTTCTTATGGCATACGTACGCATATTAAAAGATATTACTTAAAAAATATCGATTGCGGATGTGCACGTAGATATAGCTGGTGATGTTAATGTATCCATGATAATACGATTAATAATTCCTTAATTTTTAAGGTTCCGTACCTGAAAAAGCAAAATAAACTGGCAAGTGCAAGTCGGACTCGCACTCGTAGGGTTCCGTACCACACTACAGTATTTTATAAGATCGAGCAAAAAATACCACTATCATTTTTCGCCAGTAAAAAATAATAATTAATAAACATTTTATTTCTTATAAAGCCATCTAACGTCTAACAAAGGAGTTAGGGATCGACATTTCAATATAACGCCATCTATGGGACGTTTAGCTAACTAAGCGCTCAGAGATGGCGTGAAATGCCGAAAAAAACACGTTTCATGTATAGGGACCCTCTATTATCTTTAACTTTATTCTGTTTTTAGTATTTGTTGTTATAGCGGCAACAAAAATACATCATCTGTGAATATTTCAACTGTCTAACTATTACGGTTCATGAGATACAGCTTGGTGACAGACGGACAGACAGACAGACAGACGGACAGCGGAGTCTCAGTAATACTATAGACCTCAGTATCTGGTATAAATTAGACAGACGGACAAACGAACAGACGGACAAGAAAGTGATATTATAAGGTTCCGTACCCAAAGGGTACCAACGGAACCCTAAAAAGGAACCTTATAATATCACTTTCTTGTCCGTCTGTCTAATTTATACCAGATACTGAGGTCTATAGTCCCTATTAAGTGTGTAAAAATCAAGGTCCTGTCAACACGATAAAAAGATATGGGCAAATTTAGTTTTTTGCGAAAATTTGTAAGTACTGGATTTGGATGTGTGTAAAAATGTATTTTATTTATATTACGAACATCTAATACTATAAGAATCTTTGTCCTGACATACTGACTGACTGACTGACTGACTGACAGACAACGCACAGTCTAAACCGCTGGTCATAGATACTTGAAATTTGGAGAGTATAATTTTCTTAGTACGTAAAGGTGTACTAAGAAAGGATTTTCCAAAATTCACCCATTAAGGGAATGAAATCGGGGTTCAAAGTTTGTATGGAGAAACAAGATTGGATAGTCTTTTCTATCCGAAACTTCACACAAGTACTTCAGTAAAAAAATAAGTAAATACGTGTTTCAGGTTTTTTGAAATTCCGCCCCTAAGAGGGTGAAATGGGGTAACAAAGTGTGAAAATCAATATTGTTTCGGATTGCGCTGAACTTCGGCATACAGATAGTTATTACAAAGTTACCTCCTACAAACGATTTTCTAAAATTCACCCCTACAGGGGATGAAACGGGGGATCAAAGTTTGTATGGAGATACAAGATTAGATAGTATTTTCTATTCGAAACTTTACACAAGTGCTCCAGTAAACAAATAAGTAAATACGTGTTTCAGGTTTTTTGAAATTCCTCCCCTAAGAGGGTGAAATTGGGTAACAAAGTGTGAAAATCAGTATTGGTTCGGATTGAGCTGAAATTTCGCATGCATATAGTTATTACGGCGTTAGTTACCTCTGAGAATGGATTTTTCAAAATTCACCCCTGAAAGGGATGAAACGGGGGTTCAAAGTTTGTATGGAGAAACAAGATTAGATAGTATTTTCTATCCGAAACTTCACACAAGTGCTTCAGTAGAAAAATAAGTAAATACATGTTTCAGGCTTTTTCGAAATTCCACCCCTAAAAGGGTGAAGTGGGGTAACAAAGTCTGAAATCAATATTGTTTCGGATTGCACTGAAATTTGGCATGCAGATAGTTATTTTGACTTAGGTGTCCGCTAAGAAAGAATTTTACAAAATTCACTCTTCAAGGGGATGCAGCGGGGGTTCAAAGTTTGGATAGTCATTTTATTCGATATTTCACACCAGTACTTCTGTAAATAAATAAGTAAATACTAGTTTCAGACTTTTTCAAAATGCCACCCTAAGAGGATAAACTGGGATAACAAAGTCTAAAAACCAATATTGTTTCGGATTGCGCTGAAATTTAGAATGCAGATAGTTATTATGACGTAGTAGGTATCCGCTCAGAAAGGATTTTCTAAAAAATCCTCCCGGATACGGAACGGGGATTCAAAGTGTGTATGGCGAAACAAGATGAGATAAAGTACGTGTTGTAGGATTTTTCGAAATGTGGTAGCTAACAAATCCCAAATTGCCTTAGTCACGCAATAACATGAAAACGGGTGAACTGATTTGGCTAATTCTTATTTGTTATCTTTAATGATAGAATCGTTTTTACAAAAGAAAAGTTTTAAGTAAATAAAAGAAGTTTTAAACGCGGGCGAAGCCGCGGGGTACTTCTAGTGATCATATATAATTTAAGATCGTTTAAAAAACGAAAAAAGCGACTTTACAGAAGTAAAAAAGCTTTGGCCTTATCAACACCAATATTATAAATGCGAAAGTCAGTTTGTTTATTTGTTTGTTTGTTTGTTTGTTTGTTTGTTTGGGACTTCTTCACGGTCAAACGGCTTGACGGATTTGGATGAAATTTTGTACAAAGATAGTACATAGGGCAGAATAGGATATAGGATACTTTTTTTTTGGCTATCAAGTCAGGGGGTCCAGATAATTTTAATTGAATTTTGTAAATATGAGACTTCTTCTCGAATAAATGGCTTGACCGATTTGCCTGAAATTTTGTATGAATACATGTCATAGGGTAGAATAGGATATAAAATACTTTTTTTTTGGCTGTCGAGTCAGGGGGTCCAAATATTTTTTATTGAATTTTGTAAATATAAGACTTCTTCTCAAATAAACGGCTTAACCGATTTGCCTGAAATTTTGTATGAATACATGTCTTAGAGCAAAATAGGATTTGAGAAACTTTTTTTCTGGCTGTCGAGTCAGGGGGTCCAGATATTTCAAATTGAATTTTGTAAATATAAAATCTCTTCTCGAATAAACGGCTTGACCAATTTGCCTGAAATGCTGTATATGGACAGTTCATAGGGTAGAATAAGATATAGGAACCTGTTTTTTTGGCTGTCGAGTCAGGGGGTCCAAATATTTTTAACTGAATTTTGTAAATATAAGACTTTTTCTCGAATAAACGGCTAGACCGATTTGCCTGAAATGTTGTATGAATACATGTCATAGGGCAGAATAGGATATAGGATACTTTTTTTTTGGCTGTCGAGTCAGGAGGTCCGGATATTTTAAATTGAATTTTGTAAATATAAAACCTCTTCTCGAATAAACGGCTTGACCGATTTGCCTGAAATATTGTATATAGACAGTACATAGGGTAGAATAAGATATAAGACACTTTTTTCTGGCTGTCGAGTCAGGGGGTCCAAATATTTTAAATTGAATTTTGTAAATATAAGACTTCTTCTAAAATAAACGGCTTAACCGTTTTGCCTGAAATTTAGTATGAATGCATGTCTTAGAGCAGAATAGGATTAAGGATACATTTTTTCTGGCTGTCGAGTCAGGGGCCCAAATATTTTTAACTGAATTTTGTAAATATAAGACTTCTTCTCGAATAAACGGCTAGACCGATTTGCCTGAAATGTTGTATGAATACATGTCATAGGGCAGAATAGGATATAGGATACTTTTTTTTTGGCTGTCGAGTCAGGGGGTCCGGATATTTTAAATTGAATTTTGTAAATATAAAACCTTTTCTCGAATAAACGGCTTGACCAATTTGCCTGCAATGTTGTATACAGACAGTTCATAGGGTAGATAGGATAAAGCATCTTTTTTTTTTGGCTGTCGAGTCAGGGAGTCCAAATATTTTTAATTGAATTTTGTAAATATAAAACTTCTTCTTAAATAAACGGCTTAACCGATTTGCCTGAAATTTAGTATGAATGCATGTCTTAGAGCAGAATAGGATTAAGGATACTTTTTTTCTGGCTGTCGAGTCAGAGGGTCCAGATATTTAAAATTGAATTTTGTAAAAATAAAACCTCTTCTCGAATAAACGGCTTGACCGATTTGCCTGAAATATTGTATATAGACAGTACATAGGGTAGAATAAGATATAAGACACTTTTTTCTGGCTGTCGAGTCAGGGGTCCAAATATTTTTAACTGAATTTTGTAAATATAAGACTTCTTCTCGAATAAACGGCTAGACCGATTTGCCTGAAATGTTGTATGAATACATGTCATAGGGCAGAATAGGATATAGGATACGTTTTTTCTGGCTGTCGAGTCAGGGGGTCCAGATATATTAAATTGAATTTTGTAAATATAAGACCTCTTATCGAATAAACGGCTTGACCGATTTGCCTGAAATGTTGTATAAAGACAGTTCATAGGAAAGAATAGGATATCGGATACTTTTTTCCGGCTGTCGAGTCTAGGTGCCCAGTTTTGCAAATGTGTGGCCTACTCTCGGTCAAACGGGTTAACCTTTTTAGCTGAAATTTTGTACACAGACAGTCAATAAGACATGGAAGGACAACGAATACTTTTTTTTGGTTGGCAATTTCGGGTGTCTAGATTTTTATTATGGAATTTTGTGAATGTGTGGCCTCTTTTCGGCCAGACGGCTTGACCGATTCAGATGAAATTTTGTACAAAGTATAATAGTATAGTATATAATAGGGCATAAAAGGGCAAGGAATACTTTTTTCGGCAATTAAGTGTGGGTGCCTTTATTTTCTGTTAACTTTACATAGAGTTTGCATAATCATAAAAGTTTGACCTTAGGTCCATCTATAATGACTAAACTTAAGATGTGTCCTAATAAGGCCATAAAACTGTCAGGGTCATTATAAGCCATCAAAATTTACACGATAGCTCTGCTTGCCCAACGTGTTTTATCTGCTTTGTGGGAAGTATTTCAGAAACATTCGTGTTAACAGCCACATTTAACCTTAGGGTCATAGGTGTTGACTTAGTAGGTCATCAAAACTAAAACTGTCATAAAAAGCCGTAAACATTTTTCGCGCTCGCTTCGCTCGTGCATTGATAGCACTCGCTGCCCTCGCGCAAACATTTGTTTTGTCTACTTTGTAGGTAATATTTCAGCATTTTTTGAATTTTAATAGCCACATGCATCAAAACGAGTCATAGATTAAAACAGTACAGCCTTCAATAACGATAAAGATTATTAACCATAATAATCATAATGATTATTAACTTTAAAATAAGTATCAAGTTTAACCTTAGGGTCATCGATGTTGACTTAGTAGGCCATAACAACTTTCTGGGTCATAAAAAGTTATAAAAATTTTTTGCGCTCGCGCTAGCACTTCTTATTATTATCTCTATTAACTTTGTAGGTAATATTTCAACATTTTTTGTAATTTTTAATAGCCAACCACATGCATCAAAACGAGTTTATAAATTGAAACAGTACAACCTTCAATAATCATAATGATTAATAACATTAAAATAATTGGATATCAAGTTTAACCTTTGTGTCATCAGTGTTGACTTATTACGTCATAAAAACTGTCTGGGTCATAAAAAGTCGTAAAAAATTTTCGCGCTCGCTTCGCTCGCGCAGTGATAGCGCCCGCTGTGCTCGCACAAGATTTGTTATATCTACTTTGTAGAAAACGATTCAGCATTTTTTGTATTTTAATAGCCACATGCATCAAAACGAGTCATAGATTGAAACAGTACAACCTTCTATAATGATAAAAATTATTAACCTTAAGATAAGTGGATATCAAGTTTAACCTTAGGGTTATCGGTGTTGACTTAGTAGGTCATAAAAGCTGTCAGGGTCATAAAAGGTCGTAAAAAATTTTCGCGCTCGCTTCGCTCGCGCAAGCATTTGTTTTGTCTTCTTTGTTGGTAATATTTCAGTAACTTTTATATATTAATAACCACATGCATCAAAACGAGTCATACATTAAAACAGTACAACCTTCAATAATCATTATTGTTGTTAACCTTATAATAAATGGATATGTAGTTTAACCTTTGTGTTATCGGTGTTGACATAGAAGGTCATTAAAACTGTCAGGGTCAAAAAAAGTAGTAAAAATATTTCGCGCTCGCTTCGCTCGCGCAGTAATGGCGCTCGCTCCGTTCGCGCAAGCATTTGTTATATCTACTTTGTAGAAAACATTTCAGCAACTTTTGTATTTTAATAGCCACATGCATCAAAACGAGTCATAGATTAAAACAGTACAGCCTTCAATAACGATAAAAATTATTAACCTTAAAATAAGTGGATATCAAGTTTAACCTAAGGGTTATCGGTAATGACTTAGTAGGTCATAAAAGCTGTCAGGGTCATAAAAGGTCGTCTACATTTTTCGCGCTCGCTACGCTCGCGCAAGCATTTGTTTTACCTACTTAGCAGGTAGCATTCCCGCAAGTTTTGTATTTTAATAGCCACATGCATCAAAGCGAGTCATAAATTAAACAGTACAACCTTCAATAATCATAATGATTATTAACTTTAAAATAAGTATCAAGTTTAACCTTAGGGTCATCGATGTTGACTAAGTAGGTCATAACAAATGTCTGGGTCATAAAAAGTTGTAAAAAAATTTCGCGCTCGCGCTAGCACTTCTTTTATTAACTTTGTAGGTAATATTTCAACATTTTTTGTATTTTATTATAATAGCCAGCCACATGCATCAAAACGAGTTTATAAATTGAAACAGTGCAACCTTCAATAATCATAATGATTATTAACATAAAAATAAGTGGATATCAAGTTTTGCCTTTGTGTCATCAGTGTTGACTTATTACGTCATAAAAACTGTCAGGGTCATATAAAGTCGTTAACATTTTTCGCGCTCGCTGCGCTCGCGCTGTGTTAGCGCCCGCTATGCTCGCGCAAGCATTTGTTATATCTTCTTTGTAGAAAACATTTCAGTAACTTTGTATTTTAATAGCCACATACATCAAAACGAGTCATAGATTAAAACAGTACAACCTTCAATAATGATAAAGATTATTAACCTTAAAATAAGTGGATATCAAGTTTAACCTTAGGGTTATCAGTGTTGACTTAATAGGTCATAAAAGCTGTCAGGGTCATAAAAGGTCGTAAAAAATTTTCGCGCTCGCTTCGCTCGCGCAATAATAGCGCTCGCTGCGCTCGCGCAAGCATTTGTTTTATCTTCTTTGTTGGTAATATTTCAGTAAATTTTGTATATTTATAACCACATGCATCAAAACGAGTAATAAATTAAAACCTTCGAGCATTTACCAATGGAGATGTTAACGTTGTAATCCGCAAACATTTTTTTCTGCCGATACTTACGGAGGACGCGGTAAACACGCATTGCACATACACAAATCACACTAACTTGAAACACGCACACAGTATTAAAAATACAGCGTAGTTACGCACGCTCATATGGCCAAAAATGGCTATATGGCCAGCAAAGGGGAACGCATTGCGTTAACTTCTCAATTGGTAAATGCTCGAAGATTAAAACAGTACAACCTTCAATAATCATAATAATTATTAATCTTAAAATTAGTGGATATCAAGTTTAACCTTTGTGGTATCGGTGTTAGGAGGTCATAAAAACTGTCAGGGTCATAAAAAGTCGTAAACATTTTTCACCATCGCTTCGCTCGCGCATTGATAGCGCTAGCTACGCTCGCGCAAGCATTTGTTTTATCTTCTTTGTAGGTAATATTTTATCATTTTATGTATTAAAATAGCCACATGCATCAAAACGAGTTTATAATTTTAAACAGTTCAACCTTCAATAATCATAATCATTATTTACCTTAAAATAAGTGGATATCAAATTAAACCCTAGGGTTATCGGTGTTGACATAGTAGGTCATAAAAACTGTCAGGGTCATAAAAGATCATAAAAAAAATTTGCGCTCGCTTTGCTTGCGCAGTAATAACGCTATATAGCATATAATAGCGTGTTTTAACAGCCTCATACATTAGACTGACTCAAATACTTAAACAGCAAAACTTGGTAAACCTTGCTTAGGTTTACCAAGTAATGATTAATGACTTTAACAATAGACGATATCGAGTTCGACCTAAGAGTCATCTACAGTGACTTTATTGTTAGGTTATAAAACTGTCAGGGTCATAAAAAGTCATAAAAAATGTTTGCTCGCGCAGCTATTTACCATAATTTCTTTGTAAGAAATGTATCAGGAACTTTTGTGTTGAGTCAAACAATTAAACAGCACAACTTCGTATACCTAACCAAAATGATTAATGACTTTAACAATAGAGGATATTAAGTTCGACTTTGGGGTCATCTATGGTGACTTGGGCTAAGAGATTGATGATATTGATCTAGACCTCAAAGGTCATAAAGACACAATAACGCGGGCGAAGCCGCGGGTAACAGCCTAGTTACAGTCTATAATGAAAGGGAAGAGACCCGTGAGCTGTAAACATATCTCGAAGTAATCTAAATGCGATAACTCATAGGAGTTTTGATAGACGCTGAATACACTAATACATAGTCTATAGTTTCTGTCGATTCATTCTAACCTGACTGTATTTTCAGTTGAATGGGTAATTAAGATTCATTGAAGTCTGCTCTTACCGCGACTGAGCATAATTTATTCAGGAAGAAGAATGACTTCCGCATTTATAGAGAAAATTAAAATGCGATTCTGTGCATTTCTCAGCTTGAAGTAAAGGTTTTATTATATTTCTTACTGACAAGATTTACTTTATTTTTTTATTGATACGATGATGAAATACAATTAATGATTTATTTCCTTCTGCGTTGTACAGACACAATTCCTTATTCCTTAATCCTTATTTCTCCAAACCTACTGTATATTATAGTGACCACTTCTTAGCATAATATTTAAATGATATAGTAAAGATGAATAGATCTATAAATAGAACATTTTGTAGTATTAAATACAAGTAAACTTTAATGTGACATATTTGAAGTGTCGTATTCGAGTACTCTGTATATTATTAGCTTTCTTGAAAGAGATATTTCCCTTTCAACCCATTCCACTTGACTCGCCAACGCAATGCAAACGAGGTCCGATGTAAGATCTCAATGGAAGCTTTCACAAAGTCAAATATGACTATTGTAACTCGGTACGTATCCTTCAAAACTTGAACTCTGAAAACTTGCCAAACTGGCGAAACAAATAGTGCTCAACCCGCCTCATTATTCTGCCGCGAAGTTTGTGTCTGTTCCTGTTTTACTTTACAGTTATGTTATACTTTGGGAAAAGCAACGAAACAATTTCCATGAGATCGCTCGAGGCGTGCCGGCTTGGAACGTCTACGTCAGCTATGAGTAATGCGAGCTCGGGTGACGTCACACGTCAGTTACCTGACTGCTACGTCTGCCAGGGTGAACGAATACACTCGTATTTTGTGAGCTTATCAATGAGTCATGACTCATTTACCAGACTGGGTCGCTCAGCCAAAACTGACAGAGACTGCCTTAAGAGTGTTGTTCGTTACGCAAAGTTCACACCATGTGACCACTTTTCAAGTACTTTTAGTGTCAACAATTTGGAATCGATAATGAGTAGGTACCGGTTAAAAGTAATCGTCTCATTAGTCAATTATTTGTCTCGGAAGAACATTTAGGCTGGCATTATAGAGCGATAATAAAGTTTACAATTAAGCTTTTAGATTGGCTAATCAAGCGCGAATTAATCGAATGAGAATAAATCGACTAGCACGCAAAAAGCAAATAAAAAAATTTGCAAACAAACAATGAGTATTTGTTGTAACTCGTATCGTACATCCCTAAGAAGTTAAACAACAAAATTCTCCTGGTCTAAACCTGGTATTAGGTAAGATATTTGGTATATGCATATTATCTGCGAAAGTAATTTTGACGTATTATTTGCTCTACCCGTGTGAAACAGAGGCAGGTTGTTAGTTTTATTTTTATTATAGTTAGTATTATATATTTTTAACGAACAGCTTCGTTAAATTATAACAAACTGTAGATAAGCCACCACTACCTACAGTTTCAGTTAAAAATATTTGACCTCGCAATTTTATTTGGCGCAACGGATTTTATATGTTATCGCGGCGTAGTTTTTCCCCTGGGCTGCAATAAATGTTGTTATGCTTTTATAACTTTATTCCACATGTTAGAAAGCGGTTTTTGTAGCAAATATGAACACAGTTTAAATTTAACTTCATAATTATCATCAGGACATAGGTCATAGGTGGACATAGGTCTCATAATGGCACAAATATATTGCAAATATTACTTATGACGATTCAGTTTATTGATTATATTCATATAAATTATTTGAAATTTAAAACCTGAGAAAGTGGTATAAGATCATTTGGATGCCATACACGTTACTCAATAAAACCGAAACAGTCGTACGGCTGTTGATAAAAGAAAATGTAGAGTATAGATTTGTATTTACACTAATGGAAAATAGCTATTGTGGTACTTTTGCCAACATCATCTTTTCCAACATTGTTAGCACAGGTAAAAATTCAGCTTAAATACGCAACTTTATACTTTAGTTTTCATCTATAACGTTTGAATTAATTAAAAGTGTTTTATTCGTAATATATATGTACTCACAGAACAGAATTAAGTTCTATGTATGTATCCTATATAAAATGTATTGAGTACTCTTATTTTTAGTAAACTTACCACGGTCTTTTGGCGAGAGAAAAATCAACTAAATGACTGTATTTTTACCGCAAAATTCAGAAGAGAAAGCCCCTAAAACCTCACGTCTACCTCAAGTTATTTTAGTTCACAAATCAGTGAGCACACGGCCTATCGAATATTCACATGGAACATTCTCGGAAACGAAGGAACGATATATTTTTCCGTCAATATAAGCCCGATGTTAAATAAACACGAGTGAGCCGACCGCTCAATTTTGCTCACGCCCCACTCAGCTCTTTGTCGGAAGTTGGAAGACCTGTATAAGTCTCCGTGTAGCCTGCTTCACCCCTCTTTGACTGATATATTTGTCACCTGTACTGCTTGTAATTTACTCGTCGAAATGAGCAGGAAAGATAATATAACGGATATGACGTAACGATGTAGTGGTATAAATTGATGTACATATAATTTGATGATGGTATTATATCAATAATAGATATCAATGTATGTATCGATATTTTATATGTGTTAGGAAATATAGGCAGGGGAGAAAAATGATTACAAGCCGTATACCTCATGTGACACGATGATTACCGTTTACAAGATTTTTACGAATATTTCTCACAGTTGGTAGAAGCATATTATATCGATGTCTCGCCTGACTTGCAATCAAAAAGTAGTTTACGACCATCAAGGAGAAAAAGTTGCGGCCATAACCTTACGGTGTTTCGGCAGCACATATCCCTTGAGTGTTCACCGTCTTCGACCGCATCATCGCTTAGCACTGGCGGGATAGTGATCAATAGCTAGCCTGTCTGATAAAAAAAAAACTTTATGAGTCCAAGTTCAGTTATCTCTATCATTCTTTATATTTTCTTCAATAAACTTTTATTACCCTGAAGTACAACTACTAACTACTTTGTAATCTCAACCTGTGTCATTTACATTTCTGATTATTTATGGCCATCGTAGCTCTCAAACAACAAGAGAACCGATTTTCCTGTTACTTGATCGATCTACACCACCTAGTTTACTATAGCTTCTCAAATCAAATCACAGATCTAATACCAAACAGAGAACAACGCAGTCCAATAACAACATATCACCTCCACTCACCAGATAAAAGGAATCCATTTCCCCCGTCCTCTCTCCCCTACCTGTCCCGAGACTAATTCCCCCTCATTTGTGGACGATCAGGCGTGACTGACGGCACTATACAGTTGCTTGTGACAAGCCATTACAACTAATGGATTTGCACTTGACCGACAACATTGTCCTTAGCTGAAGTGTAATACGTTAAAGTAAAAAGAAATTTAGAACATGAGCGTGGGTAGCGTTTTACGAATTGCCGGTTCCAAAACAAAATCTAGCCTATTTTCAGAAAGTAATGTTCTCCTATACAGTTAAATGATATAGCTCCGATACGCAGAAACGAAATTTATTTGTCACAAATTCGTTTACCTCTATTTCCGTTCCATTACCAGTAAAGGAAAAATTAGGTGCTATCAAGTAAAAAGAGTGAAACATTTTCATACCACGTGTAGACTATTTGTATCGAATCGTGGAATAACATCTATTTGGCAGTTTCTTCAGTTTTCACTTTTCAATTTTGTAAAAACACTAGATTAAGGTGAACTAAACTTTTAATGAATAAAATAGCATCGAGCGCATCATCACTTACCAACAGGTGAGATGGTGGTCAAACGCTAGCCTATAAGAAATTTAAAAAAAGTTATACTCTCACACGAACGCTTCGTACAATCGCGGTACAATATATAAGGATAGAGCAAAAACTACAAAAAAAATATATTTTAAATTCGTTTATTTTATTTGTTCTTATGGATGGCAATAGTAATACATCAACATAATCATCTGGTATCTAATCTAATCCGGCTAATGAAAAAAATGCCAAAAAAATAGTTTACGCGACCCCCCATAGATTAATATTTTTTATGATTAGTACTTATTTATTATCTTATTTTAAGTATTTGTTGTTATAGCGGCCTAAGTTAAAAGTAATTTTAAAAGCATTTTGAGTAACATTTTCTAGTGTTTACCTTTTTTAATGGTTCAGAAGATCGAGCATTGTGACATACAGAGGGAGGGACTGGTGTATGGACGAATAGCGGAGTCTCAGTAATAGAGTCTCTTTGGCACCCTTAGGGTACGGAATACTCAAGAAGGTCTCTATTATCTTTACCAAAATGAAAATTGAAAATATATTAACTACGTATTAATAAACTTCCCCTAAATAAGGTATACTAATCTGGAAACAATCTTGTGACAATGTTTTGTCTTTGTTTTTGACAACTTTTCGCAAGTTGTATCTTGATAATGCCGTGGAATATCTGTTGATAGAGTGCCTCGATGGAGTTACGGAAATAAAACTAGACTACAAGTAACCCAAAAAAATTATTTAAACTCCAATTAGTTGCATTTCACAAAATGTATGTTATAATGTCATACATAGCACCACCGAGTACCGTCAAGTATTAAAATTTGATAAAATAGAAAAATGTAATATGAACACACAATTGTTTTTGTTATGAAACAAGAAAACTCTCATACAATAAATAATGATATTTTTTACATAACTAGGTTTTCTTCATCGTTAAAATGATAATAAGACAAACTGTATCAAACGTGTGTTACTACAGTAGAAGATCCAAAGAAAAACCTGAACATGTACAAAATGACCAGCCAACAGTATGCTGCACTTGCACAACGACTACAACGAGGCTGCCAAACTCAATGGAAAAACTGTATTTTTCATTGATACTTTCTGAAGTGGTACAGAAGCCTGTTTTGTAGGCGTGTGATACCGACTCGCATTTTACCAATTTCACCGGTTTTATTTTAGGTTTTTGAACCAAACACGTACAGAACCCATGTATGCTTGTAAGCTTCAACTAATCACTCTAATCCAGACAAGTAAAGCCGACACGTGCTAAAACATACTGTTTTTTTTTTCTTAGAGAAAAGACCATTATAATGTCCAATCGAAGAATTTACTTTTTATTTTTCAACTTGACACAGCGGACACTAGACAATGTCCTACCACCATGTCAGGGGTTAGGGGTTTTTACCCGACTGCGCGACGCAAAGGAGAGGTAATGTGTTTATCAGTCTATATATGTATGTATGTTTGTTCCTTTGTGGCACACTAGAGACCAAACGCGTGGGCCGATTTTGATAATTGGCACGTCAATAGATTTGCCATGCTAGCGCGAGTGTCAACGAAAACATAAAAAATTGAAAAATTCAAAATGGCGGATTTCAAAATTTGGGGTTCAAAAAAATTTTTTTTTTCAAAACCTATCGAGTGGGGTATTGAATTAAAAGGTCTTAAAATGGAGATTTAAAATATATTTATAACAAATAATTCATGATCGTACAAATCGAAAAAAAAAAACGATTTTACATGCCGCGTTAGTCACTTTCAGTAACAAGTTTGCGGCGCTTATCTCTGAAGTTACTTATCAGATCTCAATAAAATTACAATGAGACCAAACGATAACCATATGAACTCAAACAAAAAAAGAATTTTACAAATCGGTCAAGAATTGATGGAGTTCTGAGGTAACAAACAACCTCCTCCTTTTGGTATAGTCGTTTAATAGTACGGAATTTGCCGTCCTTTACTTAACTAAAAAGTGTGAAATAAAACATTAAATTAAAAAATCAAAAAACCCGACTGCGCAAAAAGTGAAGTGTTAAAAAACGAACTGAAAAGAATAAAACAAGTAAGTCTAGTAGTTTAGACTTCTGTTTAGGGATATCAAAAAACTATATACCATTTAAATTCTTTCTCGGTCGATACACTCATAAAATAAATTATACATTGTTATATGGAATGTAGAGACTTCCATACATTCCAACAGTCTGGTTTTTTGTTTTTTAAATTTAATGTTTTATTTAGCGATGTTTTCCTTCACCGGAGACCACTACTCCGGCCAGTGACCGCAAAGACTAGATTAACTAAAGCAACCATTATGGACGTCGTGCACTAGACGGCCAAGATGCGTGGCCAAGTGTTTTCCAACGATTTTTGTAGACTTCATTAACCTCGGTTTTGTACATGTCCGATGCACTTCTTCTTCTCGTGGAGTTTACGCAGTCAACAGTAATAGTAGTGAGTATAATAGTCGGCAGGTACTTTACAATAAGGCAAAAATAATTGACAAAAAGTGATCATAATGACATGACCTAATTCCAGACGTGTACGCCGGTTTGTTGACAGTCCACTGACAGATCGAGCCGACTTCCTGTTTGCTCACAACCAAGTTCGGAACTCGCTTCATTATTCATTACGTAGCTTTCACTTTCGAGAACTTTCGAAGGCTTTAGCGGACTAAAGTTTCGGGATGACGATTCAGCACGGATGTTGATGACGTGGACTATTGTTGAAGTTATATGGAAAACTTAGTCGCCGTCCCGTCGCATCGGTTTACATTAATGAAATATGATTTTTACAAGGTTTTGCATTAATATATAAGTATAAGTGTGTGTCAATTTAATGAGTTCTTCTAAAATATGGCTTCTAAAGCCACACAATTGAATGTCAGTACATATTTTCAACCGTGCTACACAATTCAAATGCTGGCCGTATTTTTTATTTATTTGGTCACGACTAAACAGTTCGACTGATTTGTCCTAGCGATAACCAATATGGTGTTAAAAGACAGGGTATTTTGGCGTAGGCAAAGTCGCGAGCTGAAACAACTAATAAATAATGCAAAGACAAAGCTACCTCGAGCTAACTCGCACAATAACAATTACCCACGATATTTCCATGAATACGAGGTAATATAATAAACATGGATTGGTACTCTCATATCGTGCCTTTGTGGCTCATTCGATGAGTAATAACTGCACTTGACCGGAACGCTCCCACGGGAGCCAAGATTGTAGCAAATACGAGATAGCTTGAGATGGGTAGTCGGCCTTCTCTTTTAATAACTATATAACTATAATTCTATTGTATTGTAAAACAATACTACATAACTTATAATACTACATGGATATGGCGTATTCATTGTATCTAAGATTGCGTAAGTTACTATCTAATTGTGACAAATTGTATCACATAATAATATGCAATAGAAAAAAATCCGGTCAGGTTGAGTTGGACTCGCCCACTGAGGCTTCCGTACCAACTTCTGAGACTAAACAAACTTACCTTTGTAGTTTGATCCTTAAAAAATGTCTTGCACCAACTACAAATAATAAGTTTGTAGAAGTAAATTAACTCTATTTTAGTTACCTATTACACTTCATTTTTACGGTTTTCAGATTTATTCCTATATAAGTGGTTCAAGACCTTGCTTCTTGCCAAATTTCATAATTCTAGGTCAAAAGGAAGTACCCTATATATATATATAGGTTATTAAAATATATAGGTTTTGATTCCCTTGTGAAATCGCAAAATATGCAAAAATATTCGACATAAATGATCATATATTCATGTCGCGTTGACTTACAGGCTTGATTTTTTCACAGCTGAAAGATACCTTAGATCCAAATATTTAGTATAAGTTTCAACTTGATACCTCTATGCATTCCTGGGATAAAGGGTCTTTACAGACGGACACAAAGTGATCCTAAAAGGGTTCCTTTTTTCCTTTTAAGGTACGGATCCCTAAGAAATATACAAAAGTGTATAATTTGCACATCGCGATATCGGCAAAACGAATACAAAACATTCGTATTTACCGTTACTTACATACTAACATACATAGTTACCAATGATTCAATAATTTTACCTATCATCTTAGCCCCAGATATACCTATCCAAGAGTCTAGGCTATTTTCGTATCTTTTCTAGACTAAGCACCCTCTACGTGAATAGTTTTATTATTAGCCTTTGGAGATGACTTTGAGTGTGTTTCAGAGAAAATCCAATGATTTATTATGTAGTTGGGTCCACTCTTGTATCGTGTGTTTCAAGCTCAGAGTATTAATACTTGCAAGTATTCCAAGTTATTTAGATATTATACTACATTTATCAATTTACCCATCCATAAAATCGACTTGACTTTGATTTGATTATCTCGAAATTTTTATGCAATATTTAGATTTGCGCAGCGGGTGATCCTGTGAAGTATGGTAGCGATTTTTTTATTTATTTTATTTAAAAAATCTTACTAGCAATGTGAGTTGCACATAACTGGTAGCCTAATATGCTTGTGTCTGGAGTAGGCACACGTCCGTCAATAGTGAAATATGGGTGGAGATCGAACTTACGACCTCTGGATCGCCAGGGCGATGTCTTAGCCATTTAGGCTATTGCCGCTTTAAACGATGGATAATATGCGGGTTTATGTAGTTAAGCATAGCTTCATATTGTCACACTGTATCTTTTATTTTGTCATAATGTGCGGACTTTTACAAAATCTTTAATTCATGTCTTTCCCTTAGATTTCACCAAACTTTTCCCAAAACGAGTAATATATAAATCTTTATTAATATTATATAAAAAAAACAATACTAGTTGCACGCAATGTACGCAATGTGGGTTGCACATTACTAGTATTCTTGTTAACCCCTCCAACTAAGCTAAATATGCTTGTGTCTGGAGTGGGTTCACGTCAATAGTGCAAATGGGTGGGGTGGGATTCGAAGTCAGGACCTCTCGATTGTCAGTCCGACACCCTATCCATTGGGCTATTGCCGCCTTGAACTTCGTAGTAGTTTCGTAGTAGTTTCGTTAACCCCTCCAACTAAGCTAAATACGCTTGTATATAGAGTAAGTTTACGTTAATAGTGCAATAGGTAAGGATCGAACTCACGACCTCTTGATCGCCAGGCCGACGCCTTAGTCATTGGGCTAAGGCGTGGTTAACCTTTTTCAAACGCTAGCCCATAAAATATAAAAAATAAATGTTTGTAATAGAATGTTATCTGATCGAATGTTTTTGTAAATTTTTAGATTACAATGAAAAATAACACATATAATGTCTATAATATGTTATCTTATAGGCTAGCGTTTGACCATTATCTCGCTTGGTGGTAAGTGATGATGTGGTCGAAGATGGTGAACACGCTAGGCCTAGAACACTCTGACTATCAATTCAGCTATTTTGCGATTACTCTATACTCAAAATTGACTATAAGCATAAAACACAAAGAATTGGCTTCGTTAATTACTCATATTTTCATATATGATTCACTAATTATCAAATATGATCACTATTATTCATACGTACAGATACGAAAGATGCTCAAAACCAGACTGCTATACATATCCTACTCAACATGTTCCAATCAGTGCTATGGATAAAACGTATCCGAGATCCTAATGCATGTTTCATAGTGCATTTGTAATTCAAAACGGATAATTTCTATTCGTTAGTGGCTCTACATGAACTACCGGTACATTACTTCGATGTGCATAATATTTGATAGCTTTGGATGTTAAGTACAAAAAGTTTAGCACGAAGTATTTATAGTAAGTACTAAGTACGAAATAGCTATTAAGTAGTTGGCTATTCATATTTATCAGATGATATCAGATGGGATGTAAGGGAGCACAAATACGACCTCGGTGCTCCCAGCCAACCTCACCTGCCCGTGGTGCATCCTGCTGACCAACAGACGGGGCTCTGGCGACCGACAAATGGCGGTATAACCATTTCATATTTATGGCGTAGCCAAATTCTACAGGCCGGTGACGGGCAGCAGCGTCACCGGTGCGAGAAGCTACGTCCTGCGATCGCCAACACGCCTGCCCAGCATGGCGATTAGGGCATATCCCTCCCAAGGGATGCATGCATGATATGGAAAGTCATAATAAGCCGCGGCCCCCAGTTCCCGGCCGCCCTGCTATTCCTGACCACGGCGGCGGTCACGGTAACGGCAGGGCAGGAGGTGCTAAGAATCCCCGGGTTACGGTAGGCCGCCAGAACAAACTGACCCTCGCAACGTACAATGGACGCACGATTCGGCTGGACGATCATCTGGCGCAGCTAGAGGAGGAGCTGAAACACATAAGATGGCACATTCTGGGGTTATGTGAAGTCCGAAGACAGGGAGAGGACACCATAACCTTAGAATCGGGCCATCTTATGTACTACAGAGAAGGAGATCAGCCATCCCAAGGCGGCGTCGGGTTTCTGGTCAACAAGGTTCTCAGTGACAACGTTGTAGAAATCTCCAGTGTGTCGACCAGGGTAGCGTACCTCATAATTAAGTTAACCAAGAGGTACAGCCTCAAGGTTATCCAGGTCTACGCACCGACCTCGACACACTTGGATGACGAGGTGGAGAGCATGTATGAAGATATCTCCAGAGCTTTACACACCACCTCCAAGGCTCACTACAACGTTGTCATGGGAGACTTTAACGCCAAAGTGGGAGTACAAACTTGCGGCGAATCGTCTATAGGACCCCACGGATTTGGGAGTAGGAATCACAGGGGACAAATGCTCGTCAATTTCCTCGAGAGAGAGGGGCTTTTCTTGATGAACTCGTTCTTCAAGAAACAGCCCCAAAGGAAATGGACGTGGCAAAGCCCCGACTTTGTGACTAAAAACGAGATTGACTTCATCATTACGGACAAACGGCGCATATTCAGAGACGTCTCAGTGATCACTAGGTTTAATACTGGAAGTGATCACCGACTGGTACGAGGCACTCTGGATATCGACTTTAAAGCCGAGAGATTCCGATTGATGAAGTCTACGCTCCGTCCGAACCTACTCCAAACCGTTGTTGGGTCCGAAACATTCCAATTAAAATTGGAAAATCGATTCGCTACCTTGGAAACCACAGATGACGTAGACCAGAAACTCGAAGAAGTGGTGGAAATCCTCAGGGATGAAGGGACGAAGTTTTGCAAGAGCAAGCGTACGGGCAAAAAGTCCAAACTCTCGGCAGAAACACTTCGGCTAATGGAAGAGAGACGAACAGACCCTTTGTCAGCTTTGTCAACTAACCTGGCGCGCAACAAATCCATAAAGAAGCTGGTACGACGCGACCTCCGATCCTCTAACACGCTCTTGATTAAAGAATCAATTGAGCAAAATCGGGGGTCGAAAGTGTTCGTCCAGCCTCTGGGTAGAAGCCACCTCACAAAGCTGACAACGTCAACCGGGAACGTCGTCGCATCCAAGCCGGAGATTCTGTCGGAAGTTGAAGACTTCTACGGCAAGCTCTACGCATCGCATGCTTCAAGGCCCGAACCCGATACTGAGGATTCTAGAGCCACCTTAACCCGCCACTTCACAGAAGATCTGCCCGAAATTAGCCGAGACGAAATCGTGATGGCCCTTAAACAACTCAAAAATGGAAAAGCCCCAGGAGAAGACGGAATCACAACGGAGCTTTTAAAAGCCGGAGGAGCTCCAGCAGTTCAACAGCTTCAGCAGCTATTTAATTCCGTTCTTTTTACTGGGAGAACTCCACAGGCATGGAACAGAAGCATGGTGGTTTTGTTTTTCAAAAAAGGAGACAAAACCCTATTGAAAAACTATCGCCCGATTTCGCTTCTGAGCCATGTCTACAAGCTGTTTTCAAGGGTCATCACGAACCGTCTTGCGCGAAGACTCGACGAGTTTCAACCTCCGGAACAGGCCGGGTTTCGAAGCAGTTACGGCACCATAGACCACATCCACACGGTGCGGCAGATTGTACAGAAGACCGAAGAGTATAATCGGCCCCTGTGCTTAGCATTTGTGGACTATGAGAAGGCCTTTGACTCAATCGAAACCTGGTCTGTTCTCGAGTCCTTGCAGCGTTGCCAAGTCGACTGGCGATATATCGAAGTGATGAGATGTCTATATAATGCCGCAACGATGACTGTACAAGTACAGAACCAGCGAACTAAACATGTCCACCTGCGTCGAGGAGTGAGACAGGGGGACGTCATATCCCCGAAACTGTTCACTAACGCCTTGGAGGATATGTTTAAGACGCTGGACTGGAAAGATCGTGGCATTAACATCAACGGCAGGTACATCTCTCACTTACGATTCGCAGATGACATCGTCATTATGGCAGAGACGCTGCAGGACCTACAAAGGATGTTGAATGGCCTAGCTGATTCTTCTCGTAGCATCGGTCTCCGGATGAATTTGGACAAAACCAAAGTCATGTACAACGAGCACGTTGTTCCGGAACCGATTGCCGTAGATGGAATCCCACTCGAAGTTGTCACTAAGTATGTTTACCTAGGGCAAACGCTCCAACTAGGCAAACATAACTTCGAGAAGGAAATCCAGAGAAGAATTCAGCTGGGCTGGGCAGCATTCGGAAAACTCCGTCGAGTCTTCTCGTCGCCTATACCACAGTGTCTAAAGACAAAAGTCTTTAACCAGTGCGTCCTACCTGTGATGACATACGGAGCCGAGACGTGGACACTCACAGTCCGACTGGTCCACCAGTTTAAAGTCGCTCAGCGAGCTATGGAGAGAGCTATGCTCGGTATTTCTCTGCGGGATCGAATCCGGAACGAAGTAATTCGCCAGAGAACTAAAGTTATCGACATAGCTCAACGGATTAGCAAGCTGAAGTGGCAGTGGGCTGGTCATATCTGCCGCAGGACTGATAACCGTTGGGGCAGACTTGTCCTAGAGTGGAGACCGCGAATCGGCAAACGTAGCGTAGGACGTCCTGTGACCAGGTGGAGCGACGACATACGCAAAGCGGTGGGCAGTGACTGGAAGAGAAGAGCCGAAGATCGGGCTCAGTGGCGCATCTTGGGAGAGGCCTATGTCCAGCAGTGGACTGATACAGGCTGATGATGATGATTTATCAGATCCATTAGGAAGCTGCGTGTACTCGTATGTTCGATTTTATGTTTAAATATAATGAACATTAACGTATAGATTTATTAATAAATTTTAAATGAGGGTTGATTATTTGATTTGTTGATTTCGTCTTAAATCGAAGATCGAAGTGTCAGGAACTAGGAACCTAATATAATCGATGTTTGGTTAGCTGCATAAAAGTAATACCTACCGAGTGTACACAGGGCCGGTAGTTTCTAAATGCATAGCGATGAATTTCGAGCGATAATCGTCGATACGAAAAGAGATGCAGATAACAACTGTCTAGTTGCATCTCATTCTAGCAGACGTTTGCGATGACAAGACGCATCGCTATCAATATAGAGACTACCGGCTCAGGCGAATTTGGCTGTTCAATTTCCAAGGGATGTATACGATACGAATCAATACAAGTACTTATTCGATACTTTATTAAATTACGCATGATTAACCAATCGAATAGCTTTAGTGCACACTTTAGTATCGCTTAATAATATTTATGAGCTTTTTATTTACACCAACTTGTTTAAAACATCCACAATCTACGTAAATTACCAGCCCAGCTAGCGTGCACCTTCACGGAAAAAATGACATTTTCACGCACAATTTGTGTTAACTTATGAAGATAGAATGACGACGTTTAGGTACGTCTCGCGTAGCGGTAAATGGAGACATTTCTATTCTACCACCGCTGGAAACTCCACCGCTTTATGGGCTTACTGAATAAGACAAATAGTGCTTGTTTTGATAACCTTCAGAGGGCTCCCTTGGCATGGAGAGTAGTGAATAGTAATTTAAAACATTGGGAAAGGTATTGTCGGTTTTTTTTTTTGTTATATTAAGAGCCAGTTGTACCGGTTTCTGATCAATTTTATATAAGTTACAGTTATCACAGATGGTAGAAGCATTATATAATGCTTCTACATCGATATCGATGTTCCGCCTTACTCGTCACCAAAAAATAGCTACACCATCAAGGCAAAAATCTGCCACCATAACTTTACGGTATTCCGGCAGTACACAGCCCTTGCGAGTCAGAGTATTCAAAACCTAGCGTATTCATCATCTTCGACCGCATCATCGCTTACCACCAGGCAAGGTAGTGGTCAAAGCCTATCAGTTATAAAAAGTATGATGTAGTAATTATTGACAAATATATATATTAATAGCGTAAGCGGAAGCGTTAACACCATAACACAGGTTTTTACCTAGCTTGGTTTTAACGAGTCTTTGAAATGTTACCTCAATGTATTAATAACATTTTATGTTTACTATTGCCTCAATGAGAATAACAAAATAATGTTTAAGCGCCTACCTAAAATGTAAATTACCAGAAACATCCCTAACATTAGTTATAGCATTATTCATAAAATATTAAGTTAGAATAAAGGAAAATGTATTAGGTAACATACCTTATGAAATAAATAAATAAATTATTAAATTAAAAATAAAGTAATATATGAATAAATTATGTTCTCTGCACATTTCAAGGATTTCAACTTGCTATTTTTAAAGTAGGTCATTAAAGATTTCTAATAAACACATTTTGAGTTTAAAATCGCTGATGCTTGAGATATGTGGCGAATAACGCAGCCATTTGTATTCCAGGCGTGAGTCTAATCTAGTTCTCCGTAGGAATTAATATGTCTAGGCAGATATAAAGGTTATCTGAACATGAGGATAATAATTTACTCGTGGTTATATTTGATGTTAGTTTGCCTGTTTCTAGGATGTTATATTTTCACCTTTCACTTAATAAGGTTAATTACTTTTGTCTTCTAGTATATGAGATGATTAGGGATAGCGTACATGTAGCGTAATCGCCTCTCTTCGGGATAAGCACACGAACCTAAAACGGCGCGTGGACAACTCGGACGGATTATGTCGATATTGCCGGACGCGAGGCGTTAGTCGTTACCTTGCCGGTAGCGCGGCGTTGCCCAACCGTAACTTTGCGATAACGCGTAGAATCTGACGGTCCGTTGCCGTAATGGATGTATGGCTTGACTTTTAAGCGGGATGTCACAGGTTCAAATCCTAGAATGGGTATTCGTTCACAGGTGGTAGGAGCATTATATCGATGTTCCGCTGGACTTTCTACCAAAAAGTAGCTTACCACCTAATGGTGGAATCTTAATAGTTACGGCCACACTGCGGCGTGCTGCGGGCGTGATCTCAGTACTTTTCAGTTGTTTTCTGATCGCGTTTGGTGTGAACTAGTCGGTGCAATACTACTGCGCTATCTGATCGTCGCCTAGATCGCGCTCGCAGGACGCTGCGGTGTGTCCGTGCCTTTAAAGTGAAAATCTGCTCCATAACCTTACGGTGTTCTGGCAGTACGCAGCCCTTGAGTCAAGCTACCTAAAAGACATGTAGTATAGCTGACTAAGCCAAAAGTTTTCTCGTAATGTTTTAGTTCAACATGCGAGTCCCTGCGAATGCAGATATTTTTTCGATGCAGAAATTCATCAATACGGAGAGTTTGAAATCAAGACTTCTAAACGAATATTAGGAGTCGAGTACAACGCCCAGTCTTATGACTAAAAACAATTTTTTATCCCACTTCATAAAAGGAGGAGGTTCTATGTTTCACTGTACTATGTATTTTTATGTATGTTCACCGATTTGTCTGTCAATTGTTGACCACTTTTCAAAATTGTTTTTTTTATTCGGTGAATATGACTAGCGCGGCATTTGAAGTCGGTTATTTAGTTTTTTAAACGATCGATTTTTAAAACTCATAAAATAACGTATTTGAGCCCATTTTAGTGGTTGTAATTGAGGTAAAACATACCTCTGACGCGTATTTTCACAAAACGGTATGAAATGATTGTCTTCGTTCTCAAAAACCATGATTAAATAAAATATTTCAGCTTCTTGGTGCTCCAGATAAAGGCTTGATCTTTCTGAAACCGTACTTTTCTCCGAATCATCTGCCCGCACCGCTACGATATTACCTTTGAAAAAACCCGTAAATTGATGCGACTTGTATAAAAGCTCGCTAAAAATAAATAATTTTCATTTTTTTTATAAATCAAAAATCCGTGTCCGTATGCTTCATCTAATCTTGCATGTGATAGGTATGTTGATATTACTTATAGCTTACGATTCGATTTCGATCATCTCAAACACCGCCTAACAAAAAAACATGGCATCAAATAGTTCGCTGAATTTCATGATGTCTCTGTTTCATTACAGTCTTCCACTACCTAACTATTCCAAGATACTATATCTATAACTAGTATATAGTATATATATACTAGTATCTATGTCGTTAATTAACTTTACAAGTTAAAGTTGCCGTAACTTTTCATATAGTTTTACCACAATATCTGTATGAAAACTTCGAGCGACAAGTTCTTATTCAAGAACTAACATGCGTATTCGATGTTACTTATTAACTTTATTTACGGTTGCTAAGGAAAGATTTGCTCTAAATATCTACTTTGACCTTTACAATATTAAAAGTTACTTCACGGATTTAATTTGAATTTGGATATTTAATTATATAAATTGGGACTTAATTCTAAGGGCCAGTTTCACCGGTTCCTGATAGCGCTAATATAAAGAAATCTGATAGATTTTTGACAGCTTTTATTGAAAGAAGAAAGAAAGAAAAATCATTTATTCAGCATATTCAAATAAAAATGGCGTCATGTGTCAGATAACTATCTAACGCATTATCAGGAACCGGTGAAACTGGCCCTAAGCGTTGTAACAAGTTAAATAAAAGCTTGTAAAAATAATGTAGGTAGTTAATTGAATTGGCTTTCCGTATTTCGTGGTTATTAAAAAAAATGTATGTTGAAACGAAATTAAGAGCTGCACATCGAGCTCTGTTGTGTGTCTTGGGAGAGGCGAGGAGATGAAAAATATAGATCCAGAGTATATCAATTAACAAGGATGTTGAATGGCCTAGCTGATTCTTCTCGTCGCATCGGTCTCCGGATGAATTTGGATAAAACCAAAGTCATGTACAACGAGCACGTTGTTCCGGAACCGATTGTCGTAGAAGAAATCCCACTCGAAGTTGTCACTAAGTATGTTTACCTAGGGTAGAGGCAAACATAACTTCGAAAAGGAAATCCAGAGAAGAATTCAGCTGGGCTGGGCAGCATTTGGAAAACTCCGTCGTGTCTTCTCGTCGCATATACCACAGTGCCTAAAGACAAAAGTCTTTAATCAGTGCGTCCTACCCGTCATGACATACGGAGTCGAGACGTGGACACTCACGGTTCGACTCGTCCACCAGTTTAAAATCGCTCAGCGAGCTATGGAAAGAGCTTTGCTCGGTGTTTCTCTGCGGGATCGAATCCGGAACGAAGTAATTCGCCAGAGAACTAAAGTGATCGACATAGCTCATCGGATTAGCAAACTGAAGTGGCAGTGGGCTGGCCATATCTGCCGTAGGACCGATAACCGTTGGGGTAGACTGGTTCTAGAGTGGGGACCGCGAATCGGTAAACGTAGCGTAGGACGCCCTGCGACCAGGTGGAGCGACGACATTCGCAAAGCGGTAGGCAGTGACTGGAAACAAAGAGCCGAAGATCGGGCTCAGTGGCATGACTTGGGAGAGGCCTATGTCCAACAGTGGACTGATACCGGCTGATTATGATGATGATGATATCAATTAACATGTTAGTAGCAAAAACATAAGGCACCTTATACTTTTTTAGTTGTTGGCGATTTTGCGTATTTCTATTTATTATCAGTATCATTTATTAAGTATAATATCTATTTATTATGAATCCACCTTGGTAACTCACAAATCTTATCATATATATACGCTAACCGGCCTCAAAATAGAAAATATACCAGTGATCATACTATACTAATATAATAAGTATAAAAATATAATACCTAAAGTTCTAACACAAAACCTCCTATTTTCAAGTCGGCTTACAATTATTGTGTTTACCAGTCAACTTTGGTACGTGTAACAAAACTAGCAAAGTTTAGAAAGTAATGTCAAACAACGAAATGAAATTATTTAAAGCAGTGGTACTACTGGCAGTCCAGTGATTTGGGCAAAGCTATCGAGCCCCGAAAGGGGCATTTGTATTCACAATACATTCTTTGCTTAGGTTTGGAAGTTGCGTCGACACAGCCGATTTGGGATTTCCTTTGCCTTATTCAAATAATTCGCTCCGATCGTGACTACTATGGCTTGAGATGAATTTCTGAAAAGTACCTATTGTCCTTCTGAATTATTTGGATAACGAATTCTTGATTAGACTATGTACAGTAATTTTTATATAATGATTATGTTATATAACTATTACATTCGTTGGAATGTGACGATGTAGCCGAAGATGTAGCACGTTTTCACGTTACGCCCCGCATTTTAGTGTGGTTCAACACCAGAATCAATACCAACATACCATTTATTGTCTTCAGATTGTTTTATAAAGGTGTTTTTAAAGGTTGTGAACAAAGCTCCAGAGTTAATTAAAAACCAGCGTCCGTGTGTCAATTGTGCCGAGAAATAGCTATTCAGTAGTGCCGTTTTATAATTTCAGCGTAGTGTATACCTACCTAGTTTAGTGTATATTTTCAAAAGAAGGAGGTTCTCAATTCGACAGTATGTTTTTTTAAACTATCTTAATTATATAGGAAGTGCCTGGCCTGCTATCAGTGGGCATTCAATAAAGTGGAATATTCTGACATCACGCCTCAATCTGCGTTGATCAATTAAATGCTAACCTGCTAAAGACATAGACCTTAATTTAAGATCGTTTACAAAATGAAAAAACCGACTAGAAATCCCGCGCTAGTCATTTATAAAACTAACTTTGAAAGGTTTAGCTGCATATTTCTGGAGATAATTATCAGATCCCGACAAAATAAAAAATCCAAATCGGTTACTAAATGACGGAGTTCTAGGATAACAAACATAATAAAACCAGGCGAATTGAGAACCTCCTATTTTTGTGAAGACGGTTAAAAATAAGTGCAGCCTGCAGGCTCTACACAATATAACATTATCTGCCAAGCCTGTAGTATAATTCAAGCAAATCTCTACTTCAGTACAGTCAGTTCCAGCACAAGTTGGAAACGCGATAAATTCGTACACACGTGACACTCCTGATAAATAACCTACAAGCTCTTCGTTCGTGACACGTGGAGGTGGTGTTAGCGATTCTGCTAATTAAACCGTCTTAGACGTACTTACTTAGATATTTTTAGAAGTGACATTAAGTGAAGATTCAAATTATGAACTGGCGCCGTTTTACCAAAAGCTACTAATTTGTAAGTAATGGTAGTGAATAGCTAGTAGGTAGCTAATTATAATTCAGCCTTAATGAGTACTGTATGTATGTATGGTGATATATGTACATGGTGATGTTTTGAGATGGGATTGTAAGGAAAGGCAACTCTTCCAATGCAGTAGAACGTTCTTAAAAGATTAAAAACATATTGCTTTGAAAATGCAAAAGCAATCCTGTTTATAATTAACATCAAAATCAAAGTGTACATAGGCGACGGTGACAACTTCCCAACATCATTCATCATTTAGCAAATAACCTATATGATGGGAAGTGGTCACCTTTGCCTATGTAAAATTAAAATTTTAGTAAATTTGTAAAATACATATTAATAAAATATATTAAATATACAAACTGATTATGATTTCAAATACTGGTGTTTTTTATGGTACCTATAAGAAATGTGAAAAATAACTTTACCAACACCAACTTTATAATTTTTGTCACCAACTTTATTGAAAAGTAGTGTCTTAAAAAAGGTTTACTAAAGCTAAGGTTTTTACTAAAGCATAAGGTACTTAGATATGGCTAAGGTAGATTTGTTCTGAACTCAAAATTCAGTCTGAGTGTAGGTATATTGTTATTTTAAAGAACTTAGACTTTAGAGTTCCCTGCATGCTTGAATATTTCACTAATTGTAATACATAGGCTTTATACTCATACCAAAGCAGCAAATGTAACGTAAATTATATTACACTAGTAGCAAAAGTACAACAAAGCTCTTCTAACCCCCCTTTAAAGACGATCCGCACGTATGCGTTCCACTTGTTTTACTTCACCGACTTCACTTAATTAGTTCACGTTTTGTGAGAGATAAATAGGCTTTGAATTTATTTGTTACTTGAGGGTAGACGCGCCTCAGACAATTTAAATTGAAGGAGTTGAAGACTTGCGTAGCTCGGTAATACCACAGAATAATGAATAGTACAAGTAGTAATACGTCATAATATATTGTACACTAGCTGACCCAGCGAACTTCGAACCGCGAATTTAAATAAACTGTCCAAGTGCGAGTCAGACGCAGATATTGGTTCCGAATGAACAATATTTGCCGGATAAATAGGTTTGTAAGATCGAGCATAAAAATCCTCAAAAACACGTTTCTTGTATGAGGACCATTTTTATTATTCAATTATATTTTGTTTTATCGGTTTTTATACACAAATAGCGAATACCCATGTATGGAAGCGCCATAATGACAACCATCAAATTATATATCAATAAAATGACAAATATTTCTGAACGAACCAACAATGACAACCTGGGACAACCATCAAAATTCAAGATATTAAAATTTAAATACCTATGTGATAATCCTTATGTTGTCGATTCAAAACCCTTAATTTTATACGTGCTTCAAATTTCAATTCAAGAGTGGAACAGTCTAACCTACCGTACCGAAGGGACGAACGTCAAATGTTTGACAGGAAAGTAGGTAGAACAGTTATATGGGAAAATGAAATTTACTTTGTTGTTTTTACTATTTATCTCGTAATTTTTCCATATTTTATCACCGTTTAAACATTCCCTGGACTACGACAAATATTTTAAAACCAAAATCAGCTAAATCGGCCCAGCCGTTCTCGAGTTTTAGCGAGACTAACGAACAGCAATTGATTTTTATATACAAGATTATTATACATACATTTTTAATGGACAACTGAGTACCTACCCAAACGGACGAGATAATTTTATTTATACTTATTAATCAAAATTATGATGATCAATCCAATAAAAATTTGCCATTTTGAGAATTAGTCATTTTAAGACTCGTACATGCCATTTTGAGAATTGGGCATTCTGCGCCTAAACTTCATGTTTGAATACCCCTGCTGTAAAAGCTTCTCTCACACTAGGTGCATTTATTTGGCTACCTCTATCTAGATAGAGGTAGCCAAATAAATGGTATGCAAAGTCTTTACAGTTTCACAATATTCTGGCAAATATAAATAGCAAGTCGAAAGTGCCCGAGTCAACTGCCTCGGAGACTTTTTATCCCGCCTCTTAGGCAAATTACTGCAGAACTTCATCTATAGTCAGGCCCCTGCCGCCAAGGCGCCTAAAACTTTAGCACTTTTAAAAATAGTCCAATTTTCGTTGGTAATTAATTACTTGAAACTCTGAATAAGACGGTAACTATCTACCAGCTTTTTCATTTTGTTTTAAAGGAAGTTAAGTAACGCTAATATCAATGTTTTTTTTTAAATGCAGTTAAGAAAAGTGTGAATGTGTGCTTTTTAAACGATTATATACTTATTATAGTCTTGAGATTTGAATTTTGCATTTTGTTTCTATAAAAACGACTAAAAATCATAAGTAAATAATAGTATTCACTCAAGTTGTCATCTACCCATTTTTTTTATACCAATATAATATAACAATACCAATCGTTTGACCACAATCTCACCTGCTAGGCTATTTCGACAGCGGAATCCGCGGTGAGATTTGAATTTCGTATTATGAATATCAACCGTATTACGAACGTGATACGATTGAATTTCGTAGTACGAAATTCAAATCTCACCGCGGATTCCGCTGTCGAGATAGCTTACATAATAGCCTAGCTGATGTGAAGTGACGATGCGATCGACGATGTAGCACGCTTACCTAGAAGACCTCCGGGTAGAAGTTATCGGGAAACATAGACAGCAAGGGCCATTCCTTAGCAATACGTATGATAAATGACAAAGCAACTATCATAAATCTACTTTTTGGTTTGTCAGAATTCGTCTTTACATTGCTATTCACAGGATTTGAGGATGTGTATTCTATGCCTCCTTACACTGCGATTATAAAATTTATTCATCTATTCAATTAAACTACGCGTATTTTTTTTTAAACTCGCTTTCTAACATAGCAGCGATAGACTGCTGACAGCAATTACTGTCAAGTAGTAATAAATTAGCCCGTGCATAATATTTTCACCCGAATGCGAAAGTAGGAGCGTTATGTTTTTCGAGTGTATGTATGTATATTTCTTTGGCACGCCCTAGAGCCTAAACGGCTTATCGTGTTTTTATGTAAGTGGTGTCAATAGATTCGTCTCAGTCTTGAGAGTAACACTGCGTACATCAACATTAAAAAAAAAACAAAGTTAAGGATTTTTGGCGCCAAAAAGTTCAAAAAAAATTAATGTGTTCAAAATACATTGAGTGTGGTATCAAAATAAAGAATTTTTAACAAAGTTTACGAACGAAACAATGTTACGTTTATATATAACTTATATGTTTTATTGGAGTTTGGAATAGGAAATGCTAATAAAATTTTTTTTTACGCAGTCGGGTATTTTGTACTTTTCAATAATTCACTTGTTAAAAATTATTCTTAAGCATTAAAACCAGGCTTATGAATTCTTAAAAGTCACCTTGAAGAAGAAGTGCCTATACAATCTATAAATATACTTTGAGCATTATGAAGCCAGTAAAGTTACTCGGTTATCAAAAAAATCGACGTCTTGTCCGAGGTTGGTTGTTGTTAAAATATTCTAACAATTTGCCTTTGGACCGAAGGCGTTGACAACAAAAAAGAAAATTCATACCGAATCGTCTTAAAAAGTCTTAAAGTTTTTCAGACAAAGACTTGTTTGTTGTATCAGAGAATATTAAATGCCCGAGGGGCTATTTTTGACTCGTAGAGTTGTAATATTTTATGAAAAGTCAAACAAGAGCGCTCGAGATTATTTTAACGTTATAGTCATTGATCCTTCAAAGTTGTAGATAAAAGTAGAATTATTAACCTCAAGCTCTTAAACTTTGAAAGTTTAGTATTTAATATAATTAAATGTTTGCTAATACTTTATCGATATATTGTTTGTCTGTCTGTCTGTCTGTCTGTCTGTCCGTCTGTCACCAGGCTGTATCTCATGAACCGTGATAGTTAGACGGTTGAAATTTTCACAGATGATGTATTTCTGTTGCCGCTATAACAACAAATACTAAGAACAGAACAAAGTTAAAATTTAAAGGGTTTAAAACAAAAAACGTGTTTTTTAGGATACGATACGATACGAAATTAATTCACCTCGACGCAGCTAGATGGCAGCACAGGAAAAATTTGCACGCGCAAGCGTTTCATTTCTTAAATCTGTGGGCCTCGGTCGGTTTGTTTACTAAGTTAAGGTTTACAAGCACACACGTAGTGTACAGTATTGAATAATACATCTTCAATGTTAGTACTTAAAGAGCTTCAATTCAATTAACTTAGCTACTTAGCTAGAATCAGTAGAAAGTTAGTCGTACGAACACTCGGTCTTCCAGATATTTAATTATATTAATTACCTTTGTGTTAATATTTACTTAGTTGGTGTTAGAAGTTCGTGGCGTTTGGACTTCGGAAATTCGGAACCCTCCGTGTGCGGGACAAAAGTCTGACTCGCACTTGGCCAGTTTTTTAGTTTTTATAAACTATTATTTATTTTCTACTTTTTAGTTGAAAAATTGAATATTTTTTTATCAAATTAGTGTATTGTCATCGGTTCTCGATAAATCTACAAAGTTTGAACGAAATCTGGCCGTTTAAAGTGGGTCAAAATCGCGCCCATAGAAGTCGGTTACAAACATACAGGTGAAGCTAATAAAAAGCCAATAAAAATAGTGTTTTAATTGCATTTAACCTGCCTCAAATACTGGACCTTAGAGGGCAACTATCTAATAGTATGAAGTTCAACGTCTCAAGGACAAGAACAATTACACGTTCTGATAAATTAGAAGGGAACAATTTCTTTGGGGATTTCGATACGGCTCCGTTTATTTTAATACTATCGGGATTATGTCTCTTTTTATTAGTAATTTTATTCATTTTTTTTTATATATATATAGAATATTATTTGCATAAATTTATCTTTTAAGTTTTGCATAAAGATACACCACAGTAGAGTAACTACACTGTTTAAAATTTTAAACAGGAACGACTTCTCATGTTGGACGGGTTCATTCTAACGGATCGCCAAAATTGGAACACTCGTCTTTAAAATGTTTTGTGTTGTCGTATTTTTTTACAAGCTTTATTTCAACTTCACGGCGAATTTATTTGTCCGTCACAAATCTCTCGATTGATTTTAGAGCGACTTTCAGGGGCTCGATTGAACTAAAATTTTGCGTACATGTGTATATTGACGTGACAATGAAATATTATGATGACATGGTCCTGATCTGATGATGGAGCTGGAAGGTGGCCAAAGGAACTCCTAAACTATACATGTTATACCCGTCGTGTTTGGGCTCGTTGGATTTCTCTTGATTTGATTGACTCTGGTGCTAGGTTATGTAAAAGCTTGTGTTTAAAAAGTTTTTTTAAGATATTATTTTTATATTGGACTAAAATAAAAGTTGCTAAAATTGGACTTTTACCACAATAAATAAATGCATAGTTTTAACACATTTTTAATTCGGTATAAAAGGTAAAATTAATTCTTTCAGCTGATTATTATTTTTAATATAGGTATATATCTTTTTATCGTATTTGAATATTTTATTATATTTATATATATATTTTATAATTTACACCCTCCTATAATCATTTAAATAAATGTAAAGCATCGTGTATTCATATAATAAAATGAAATTAATAAAATGTTTGAGTGTGTACATGTGAATTACATTTATTTTATATCCCGCCTCCCCGCCGGATCTTATGATGGATGCCCCGGTATATACAGGGTGTACTGGGCTGGGTGTCGCATCCCCAGAATTACATACAATTAAACATTTTATTACGTCCGGCATTTTGATGAACGGACATAAATGTTTACGTTCTCATTTCAGTTTGTGAATCGCGTAATTACGTTGGCGCTTGGCTACCCACCCATTTGTATTTTGTTAAGTATATTCGTGTTATAAATTGGCTGTTGTTATATTAAATAAATAAGAAGGACAAATAGACAAATAGTATATGCTTTTATATCAATTTCTTGAGCCAGGTATGGGACATGCCAAATGCATAAATAATATTAATAAAATATAAGACTTATTTCGACTATGCCTTAATATTTAATAAAACCGTAGTTTCCGGATGCTTGATAACGTTACCTATCTAGAATAATGTTACCTACCTAGTAAGATATTAAGTTTATAATCAATAAAAATAAGCACCATTTACAAGACCCTAAAAATACAATAAAAACAATCGAACACATACCGAAACGTAAAAGGGTTGTGATCGTAATAAAATTCTAAACATTTGTCTGATCCGTCCCGAGCAGGATCCGTCCCGGTTAGGCCCCGTCCATCCCAGTCGCACCTCGAGGCTAACAGGGTCACCGCCAATATGAATAATTCTCCAATCCCTACATTGATTCACTCTTTTGTCCCGTTTTACACACATTTTATGACTGGTCGTGAACGTTTTCATATTCCGAAAAATCGACTAAAATATCAAATTTGTGAAAATTGTGTTAGCTTGTAGGACGGTATTATTTTTCTATAAGAAACTCTAGATCTATCTGAGGGCACGGCAGTACCCCCGCCAAGTCGAGCAAAACAAAGAGGCACGCATCATCGCCTGCATGTATACGCCCAACGAGTATAATATTATTAGGGTACGTCGAAATCGATCTTAACCCTACGCATAAATCAATTTAATGGAACAAGGTCGGCTTAAATAGCTTACTCACTGCCATTACAAGGCCAAGTTCGGAATGTATGCAATGACTTGCTTATTCATCAAACTGTACCAACCTTCTTATCTGTTCACGTAATACAGGGTAAACTTCGTCCTAGACAGCACAGAAAAGATGAAGAAAAAAAAGTCATCTAGTTCCGGAATTAGGTATAATTTCAGAACTAGATGAGTTTTGTGGAAAGAAGTAGTCTCTGCCTACCCCAACGGGAAAAAGGCGTGATTGTAGGTATGTATGTAGATGAGTTTTTTTATGTTTGATACTCTCTGATCTGGCTAAGAGATGTGGTGAAAGATGGTGAACACGCTAGGTCTAGAATTCTCTGATTCTCAAGGGTTATGTGCTGTCGGAACACCGTAAGGTTATGGCGGCAGATTTTCTCCTAGATTGTGGTAAGCTACATTTTGGTAGCAAATCAGGCGAGACATCGATATAATATGCTTTAAACTTTGATATAATTTATTTAATACATAAAAGTTTAATACGACGTGAGTTTTATAAAAAGTATGTGCCTAAACTGTTAACATGTTCAAAATAAAATAATAATTTAAGTATTTTGAATTTTTAAATTTATAACTTTGTTGGAAACTAGTATAATATTTCACAAACGGAGGAATATATGTAGACGATATCGAAAATATTATCATTCGCTATATCCAAGAGTTGATCTCGAAGCCACTAGGGACTCAGCCAACCGTTCTAAACGTGCTTCAAAAACTCTTTTTACTGATACAGATTTAAACTTATCATAACATCACTGAGAAAACAAGATAAGTTTGTAACTGAGATACCTATTTATATTTTACAACACGGTTAAGTGTAATGTAATCCATCGATTGTATCCGAGAGGCTAAAAATCGTCAAGGCTCCACTTGATTCGGTATTTTTTTCAAGAAAACGGATAAGTCGATATTAAGCCATTTTATGTGCAAAAAGTAGACTGCACGAACATTTTATTCGACGATAAAATAAAAAGTATTAGGGGAAGGGCTACCAGTGATTCCGTCCTAATACCGGCCGACACCCTTCACATAACAATGAAAATACGAACTAGGTACTTAACTTAATCCTCGCGAGAAAAGGATGCAAGATACCGCATTCCCTTGGACACGGTACCGTGACCTGCCATCGTAGGTAGTTAACGTTTCACTGTAATTAATGTAGAGAACCCATGAAGGCTGGGACATATTTACATAATGTGGACATTACTAGGCTAATGTTAGTTTCAAGGGGCCTATTTTGCTCGGAGGCAGCTGATATCTTCAAGCTTGTTTTTAGTTTTGAGACAGATGGTGAGAAACAAAGACAATGTTCATACAATTTAACAACTTCAGTATCAGCAAAGTATGACCTATATTAGATAGGAATGGTATTTTAGAAAAGCAAAATGTATTCAATGTTCTAATATTTAAATAGGTACAATTTAGCAATGAAATTAAAATACATATTTAATTACAAATTTTCAGTAATAAACAAACAGAAACGGCATAAAAGAAAACACGAATTCAAACCTCAAAGCAAAAAAATCCTTCAGTAATAAAACAAAAACAACACAGCGAAAAGCTCCAAGTTCACTCAGTAATTCAAATTGAAGGAGAGACGAAAGAAATATTTCGAACACGATTGCGTAGGCATAAAAGCTAACATAATTAAATCGGGGAACGTCGACGGTCCGCCCGGGGGAGTCGGCAGTCCTAACATCTTTCTCCCTGAGCGACATTACCTATTCATCACACGGATCGCTGAAAAGCGACCACTTTGTTACCTATACATCTTTAGAAGGGAAAGATCGAGCGTCATTTTTCTCGGGCTCCATTAGTGGGCATCGGTCAGCGGCGGATACGCGGGCCGCACAAACATAAACAAACTAATGGCCCGCCCGGTGACAAAGAATGCCCCATCACGATACGGGATGCGTATCAATACCCCAAGGATTCGGTTGATTTCAGTTTTCGTTCCGTTGGGTTTAGCGCTGCTATTCTTGTACAAACAAATGTGTTTGTGAGAAAATTCCGTCAAGTTCTTTCGCTAATATCGTGAAAAAGTACAATCTCGTGGAATGGAAAACGACGAAATGTAGCGGCACAGTTTATTTGGATAGATGCGAGATCTTTTGCGCTGGTTCTACGAAGCATTTGTTCATGTGTCTTACCGACCGGTTGTAGTCACTGCACGGTAAGAAATCATCATGATAACAGCTTGTACTATTCATTATTCTGTGAAAACAGTTTGGTTTTCACTGACTTAAAAAAGGGGAGGTTCTCAATTTGACAAAACTTAAAAATGTGACCTCAGAACTCTGTCATATATTAACAGATATGGAAATATTTATAATATCATTTTTTTTAGTTGCGAGAATATACTTTCCGTTTGATCTCATTGTAATCTCATCGAGATCTGATGAGTCAATCTAGAGATATGGAGATATACACCTCAAACTTGGTACTGAAGCTAGCTTGGCATTTTAAGTCCGCTCTTATTCTATTTGTAAACGATCTTCAAATATTTCAACTCGCCACATCGCGCATCGAATGGCAGAGGTTAATCTTAAAATCAACAATGCGCTTATTGCACCAGTGAAGATGATGATTTACCTAATAGATTTTGATCACAACGTCTGTAAATTGTACGGACAAATATAACTATTTATTATTGAGAGCTGAGTTATTCAGCTCTGTCGTATGAAATAGCTCTTGCGTGTGGCTGACATACCATTTGCTTTAGTTATACTACATAGTACTATATTTATTCCGTAGTTTTATCTACTCTACAACTAGGGTCGAAGGTATTAATATTATATATCTCACTAAATCACTATCAGCAAACATGCACGAGTTTTTATCGTCAAAGTGTTCGTACTCGTTTAAAAAGTAACCGTAAGAAATTCGTCGGAAATTAAAATTTCATTTACGCCCAGTATAGTAATCAAATTTCATACACATTACTCTTGTTTACTGTACGAACACTTTAACCATAGAAAGGCCGGTTCACTGCGCACTGAAATTGTCTTCACACAGGTCAATATCGTATGCAACGATGGCATTGACTTGTACAATTTCAGTACGCAGTGAACCGGTCTCCATTAATCCGAGCATATCCCCACGATATTCCTAAGCAAATGGATATAGGTAGAGTTTTATTGTCTCAACATGTATTGTTTGTGTCGACTGCGGCTAGAGACAATGTGTGACATAGTGTTTGTCTGTATTGTTGGAAGTGACTGCGTGGAGTATCGATAAGTTACTATGAAAACCAATGCGAACAAATAATGAGCTTTTATACTATAATGAAATTACAAAGCATGTGATAGATATTTGATGATACGAGAAAAAGGCCCAGGGCATTAAGGCGTAAATTTCTGGCAATTTAGAGTATTGCGTGCATACTCAATCGTTTATTGCGTTCATGATATAATATTTAGTGCCACAGTGTCGACTATAGGCAGACATCAGTGTACATCAAGCAATAATGGGTTTTCTCTTGTCTGAGATTCAGACATCATAAGCTTTGTTTTAGAATACAAGCCTTTTGAAACTTTGTTTTTAGTGTGCTTGGTTGCAAATAATCAAGTAATATAATTATTATAATATATATCAATATTAACAAGCAAAACATTCTTGCATGTCTTGTAAAATGCAACGGCAATAGTTACTTAAATCTCATTTCTATTCAAGATCTAGTCTAATTGAAGATCTCTTTTGTGCACGTGTCATTACTTCTCCAATAATCATTAAAACAATACCATACTTTTGAGATCCTCGATGGCGTAAAGGATAGATTATGGCTTGACTTCTTATCGAGAGATCGTTGGTTCAAATCCTAGCACGGGTGTTCGACCACGGGTAGTAGGAGAATATTATATCGATTTTTTTTTGTTTTATTTATTTATTATAATAATTATATTAACCGATTATTTGCAACGAAGCACTCTAAAAACTAAGTTTCAATACGCTTGTATTCTAAAACAAAGCTTTATGAGCTCTGAATCTCACACAAGAGAAAACCGATGTTCGGCCTTACTTGCTATCAAAAGAGTAGCTTAGCACCATCGAGGAGAATTTTCATTCTCATCTTCATTCTGCCACCATAACCTTACGGTGTTCCGACAGCACACAGCCCTTGAGAGTCAGAGTATTGGGCTTCGTATTCACCATATCCAACCACACCATTGCTTACCACCAGCCGAGATGGTGGTCAAACGTCAGCCTATCCTAACTAATATTATAAATGCGAAAGTAACTCTGTCCGTCTGTCTGTCTGTCTGTCTGTGTCACTTTCACGCCAAAACCGCTAAACCGATTTAAATACAATTTGGTACACAGATAGTCTAGAGCCTGAGAACGGACATAGGCTACTTTTTATTGCAAAAAGTGGGTTGTAAGGGGTTGAAAGGGGGGATGAAAAGTTGTATGGAAGTATCGTCATATTAGGAGTTAGAAGCTTGAAACATATTTTTTAGGCTGTTAATTTGATATAAATAAATATTACATTCAAAGTTTCTAAAAGTTTTACCCTCAAGGGTGTGAAATAAAAATAGGGGATGAAAGTTCGTATGGAAATATGTAAGGTTAATGTTCTACTGAGCCGATTTAAATGGAATTTGGAACACAGATATTCTAGAGCCTAAGAAAGTACAAAGGCTACTTTTTAATGCGAAAAGAGGGTTGTAAAGGGTTGAAAGGGGGGATGAACAGTTGTATGGAAGTATCGTCATTATTAAAGCTAGAAGCTTGAAACTTATTTTTTAGGCTGTTGATTCGATATAAATTAATATGTCATTCAAAGTTTGTGAGGGGTAAGGAGGAATGAGGGGAGGGGAGGGGAGGTGGAAGTGAGGTAAAGGGGGAGAGGGATGGGAGGTGAGGGAATGGGGAGGGGAGGGGAATGGGTTAGGGGGAGGGGGTGGGGAGAGGGAAGTGGGGGGAAGAGAGAGGGGAGGAAGGGGAAGTGGAGGGAAAGGGTAAGGGGAGAGGGAAGTGAAGGGGAAAGAAGGTGGGGGGCAGAGAGAGGGAGAGGGTAGGCGAGGGATGAGGGGGAGGGGTATTTGCGCAGCGTGGTACGGTGCGGTGTAGGGGGGATACGCATATGTCTTATTTGTAAAATAATTAGCCTTAATATTTTATAATGACTTATATTCAACGCGGACGAAGTCGCGGGTACAGCTAGTATACTATATAAAAAAAAACAGTAATCACAGAACAGCTGTAATCACAGAATTATAATAGTATCTAAAATGTGACATCACAAGATTGAAAATTTCTTGCGGCACCAAATTTAAATAGAATTGAAAAAGTCTGGATGAGATCAGGACGATTAAAACACAATCTGACTGCAGCCAGTAAAATCTTGGGAAACTCGTTCTACAACTTTCCAATTTAAGTAAATTGATCCTTCACTCAAACATTTACTTTCATTTAATTTAGCAGTTTTTTAAGTGAATAATACGGACTAAGCGTAATTATTTTATGCTTAAGTGGACGATTGTTTGCATCCGCCTAATATTTACATACCAGATAGAAACAGTGAACAAGTTTAAAACAAACAGTTTTTATTAGTATTATGTTCTTAAATTCTTTGCAATACTTTGTAATACTTTGTATTTTAGTTAGTTGATGCGAAGACTAATTTAATAATAGTGTATAAGTTAAAAACGTTTACACAACGAAAAAAACGACTTCACATGCCGCGATAGTGAAAATATCCACTAGTCATACATAATCATGTCATTAAGGTATCAATTTGTTTATAGGTATTGTCATATCTCGATCAAAATTTGAATGGGACCAAACGGGAGGCATAATCTCTCAAACATAAAAATAATTTTTCAATAATTCTTCAATTTATTTGACGGTGCTCTGAGGTAACAAACATCAAAAAATAAAAATAGTCTAATTGAGAACCTCCTCCTTTATCGTGAAGTTGGTTAAAAATACGCTATTATTAGATTTGTCAATATTGAATAATTATTCAATATTGCCAAATCTTGACATCAGGCAAGATGCAGTCAAGTGTTTGTCTGTCAGACGTAAACAATAAATAATTGTTAAAAACAATTAAAAAACACGCTTTTTATAGAAAACCGAACTAAAAAATAGAAAATACATTTTAATAAATTTAAATTAAGAATAGTGTTAAAAATTTCAATAAATATAAATTAATAATAATGTCAATTAAAAAAAAATATTTTAAAAAAAGCGTGAGGTGCATGGCGTCAATAGTTATAAATATTTTATTGACAGATATGAGTATAGTGATTATCATTTTTATAATATCTTAAAAGCACCCCACGCTTATTTAAAAATAAAATATATTTTTTTATTCACACTATTATTAATTTATATTTATTGAAATTTTTAACACTATTCTTAATTTAAATTTATTAAAATTTATTTTCTCTTTTTTAGTTCGGTTTTCTATAAAAAGCGTGTTTTTTAGTTTTTTTTAACTATTATTTATTTTCTACTTTTTAGTTAAAAATTGGAATAATTTTTTATCAAATTAGTGTATTGTCATCGGTCCTCGATAAATCTACAAAGTTTGAACGAAATCTGGCCGTTTAAAGTGGGTCAAAATCGCGCCCAAAGAAGTTGGTTACAAACATACAGGTGAAGCGAAAAAGCTAATAAAAATACAATCTTTTGTACTGCTTAAAAATTTTATTCAGCTAATATTGAACACTGAAATTAGGGATGTCGGATTCATGTTCCAATAATGCTGATGCCGTAATTCGCATTGTGTGGCGACTGATGAACTGGCTTATTCATGAATCGGAGTGATTTTTCCTCTTTACTTATCCCTAATCAAAAATGGGAATAATGCGTATAAATGGGTACATGATCAGCGCAATCGTGTACAGTTCTTTAAAAATAACAAAATAACTTTTGGTTAAACGACTCATCCACTTTTGGTCAAATAGTGTACATAAATGTGTGTAAAATACATTGAGAAAAACAATAATAGGCAAATTAGTAAAACAGATACTGAGGCTAAAGCTGCGGGATTCAGTTAATTTTCCATATAAATCAGCGCGTCTAAAGTGGTAAAATGTGTCCCCCCCTCCCCCCCACCCTCTAACTTTTAAAGTATGGGAGTGAAAAATGTAAAAAAAAACTATACGCTGTAGATCTCTATAAAAACTAACAACAAAAATTGGTTTGAACGAGATACAGTCAGCAGTTTTAGAGATATGGCGACCACAAAGATAACATTGTTTTTTATACAAACACTATGAAAAACAAAGTTAATTTTGTAGTCGCGAAAAATCATAGTTATGGAATACTTAACGGTGTTACGGAACCCTATTTTATCAGTTAAACGAGGCACAATCCCACGAGCGCCGTGTACTACGTAATTCGTTACAAAGAACAGTTAAAAACATTACAATGTTCTCTATAAACAGGCACAAATAAAATTAAGGTTCGCAGCGAGGAATGAAATGCGATGAATGTGGAATTCTCGTCTACAGTCTCTAATAACGTAGAGTACAGTATTATTTAATCTGTGACAACATAGTTGCAGCCATAACTAAGCTGTATGAGAAGTAACTGCTTGCACGCGAATGCAGTGAGAAAAGCTTCTAACTATGATTAAATTGTTTCTTGGTATTTGTTCCCTTAATTTAAAACTTTGCAGGCTCATGTTTATGGTTCGTTTTTGCATACAGCTTTCAGTTTAATATTTTGGAAAATCGTCACTTCTCGTCTTTGTTTCAAGTCCTTAAATTATTATGAAGTTAGTTATGTCTTCCATTTAATTATCCTAAAGGTACGGTCAATCCGCTGCGATATATGGAGGCGATCAGATAGTGCAGTAGTATTTGTACTTGCTGGTTCAAACCAAACGCGATCTACGGCGATCAGACAGCGATAGAAAAGTAGAACGCACCCGCACCCGCGCCTGCAGATTGCAGCGTTGTGGCCGATTAGAAAGAAATTTATTTTCTTCTTCGTTTCCTGTTCGTCGATTCGTTTAGAAAGAAAATAACCTTTAGAAAGAAATTTAGAGGTGTGCCAAGTTTGGCATGATATAGGTGTCAGTCAGTCGAAAGACGGATCATGTTATTTTTAACCGACTTCATTATTTTTAGAAAGAAGTCAAAGTCGAAGTTTTAGCGAGAACGTGAAAAAGTGTGTGTGCTCGCATTGTATTTTTTCCTAAAACTTGTGTTCTTCCGCAAGTTAATATGTAATAAATGTGGATTATTAACCATTAAGTGCTGGTGATTGTGTACGAGTGTAGGGAAAAAGCACAATGTTAAAAAACATACTATTTGCGTTCTCACCAAAATTCCACTGAAAATCTTCAGTAAACTCCACATCTTTACTGAAGGTACGACTTAGACTAAATTTTTACTTGAAAAATGACCTAAATTCATAAAAACTTGAAGAATATCAATACTTGATACTGGCTAAATACACTAATCGTGTGGAGCCATATTAAAACTAAAAAAAAGTCAAAATCTAACATTAATATACCGTCTTGCACCTCCTAGACCACATCGTTATTGAACCTTTTTGTTGTTGTTCATAACTATGAATATGTAGGCACGTCAAAATCCAAATTTATATAGAAAAAAATATTAAAAAAAATAAAAAACCGACTTCCTAACCACAAACAGGCACTCAAAAGCGAAAAATAAATTACTTAATATAATTATTATAAGCGCTACCCACTTATCTATTTGAAGTCAGTGCCAGCCAAGTCCAATAGAATAGTAGATAGATACTATGTATGTAGTAGTAGTAAGTAGGTAGATACATGTAGGTAGTATCTATCTACTACCTATTAGACTTGGCTGGCACCGACTTCAAATAGATAATAAGTGGGTAGCGCTTACAATAATTATATTAAGTAATTTATTTTTCGCTTTTGAGTGCCTGTTTGTGGTTATGAAGTCGGTTTTATTTTTCTGAAAAATAATTTATTTTACCCGTTATACACTGACGGATTTATACATTGTAGAAATTTCATGTACCTATTACGGTTAAGAAGATACAGATCTGTAAAGTGCGCATATGTAGACACACGGACGGACGGACGGACGGACGAACAGACGGCAAAGTCTCAGAAAGCGTTCATTTGGTACCCTTTGGGTTCGGAACCTTAAATAATTAAGATAGTTTAAAAACTAAAACAACCGACTCCAATGCCCCGCGAGTCAATTTCAGTAGCAAATTTGAGACGTTTATCGACATATCTCTGGAGATACTTATCAGATCTCGATGAAATTACAATGGGCCCACCTCAAAAACGTACCCTACCGATTAAAAAAAAGAATCATTCGAATCGGTTCACAATTGACGCAGTAATCGCGTAACAAACACACAAAAAAAAGAAAAAAAACGTACAGACGAATTGATAACCTCCTTCTTTTTGGAAGTCGGTTGAAAAAATGAAGAAATTTCATTTATTCAGCTTAACTACTACTATTCTATACTCCGTGTTAACTAACACAAAACCAAAATACAAAACTGTCATATAACCAAGAAACTTAAATTAGGAACGTACAATGTAACTTATTTAATAACAAGGTAATTTGCTGAAAAGGCCTATTAGCGCAAAAAAATTAATTGCTTTACACGTCCAGTTAGTTGCTTGTTTCAAAATTTATGAAAGGCACTGTTTTTTGATTGCTGCACTGCAACGCAGTTTTTGACTGAAGCAAAAAGTAGCATCGGTAACATGACAAACTTTTACTATGTACGAAATAAAGCAATTCCGAATTTTGTACATTTGCACCATTCCGTCCCAAGCTATGATTTACTTTAGATATGAGATTGACACAAGATGGATTTTCTTAAAGTTTGAATGCTTAGTTTTGAGGTAAAAGAAATGTTTGAAAAGACATAGGTTATTATCATTCAACTATTTTAAAATAATAATGGTACAATAGGAGCCTGCAACTGTGATTATAGTTTTTTTTTAAATATATTATAGGCTAGCGTTTGACCACTATCTCACCTGTTGGTTAGTGATGGTGCGGTCGAAGATGGTAAACACGCTAGTTTAAACAAGTTCTATTTTATTTTAAGGCTTACTTGCACATTTTTCTATTAACGCCTATATGTTTTGTTGCAGACTGCACCCGGTCATCGTCAAGCAGCGTGATCACCGGCATTACCACTGTGTCGGTGGCAGTGACTGGCATCGAGACTAGACCAGCTTTAGCAGCAAAAAAGGTCCGCCCGAAGCAAGCCTCGCCTAACAGACAAGGACCGCAGCAATGTCAAGTAAGTCTTATTTCTTACTGCATGAGTAAAGCAGTGGTTCTTTAAGGATGTCTACAGATTTCTTCCTTTTTTAATCTTTTTTGATCGACAAATGAGGTCAAACAAAATTGAGTAACATTTTAAAACCAATGAAACACTAAGGTGTTATATACCTCTGTCTAAATCTTTGTTAAATAGATTGCTAGCTGCACCCACGGCTTTGCCCGCGTTTAATCCTGGTTAAAAACTTTCGTCTTGAACTACTCTATCAATTGCTGAAACCTACATTAAAATCCATTGTGTAGTTCAAAAGATCTAAGCGTACAGACAGCAGGAGCGACAGATGCATGCGGATGCTCTCAGGAGATGTTTACTCTTTGGTCATCGGTCAAGTCCATACTCAAACTAAAAAAAATATGTTCAAACACATAATATTTAATTATCTCTAAATTAAAATGTGTAATAACAAATTTTATTTATTTGTGCGTAAAATGTAAGGAATGCAATTATGAGCAAGTTCTATTCAAATATTATTTGGCAAATTTGCAAGTTATCAACAAATAACTCTTAAGTCGATAGCTTGTAAAGTTTGTGGAGGCATTATGAAATTCCCTAGATACGTGTACCTGATTGGGTCGACAACTCAATGTCAGGATGATTCAATGAATCAACATTAACGATTCAATGAATCAATCACGAACCAACACAGTGCTCATTCTAATATCTACAGCAAACTGCCAATTCAAAGATTAAGATATCTTCAGTTATAACAAAGTTATCCGACCTAATGTTGATTCGAGCAACAAGAGAGTTATCGATCCCAGCCCTTCAAATTAAGATTTATAGCAAAGCAAACAAATGGAGCGAACACAAGGGACCAAGGACAAGGGTAGTGAAGGGCGTTTACACAGACTGGCTGACGATACTTATTTATGGATCTGAGAGAAGATGAGCAGGTGTTATTGACTGTAACGTTTTTGCGGGTTTTCCATTTGCTTCTATTCTAGACGTATTGTTTGAAAGACGTTAAAGTTATTATTTATTTAGATGGAAATTTCGAATTGAAGCTTCGCTTTGGCTTTGAAGTTACTACATTAGACGGATAAAGTAGCGCATATCATGATCTTACGCATTGCAGTTTGTTTATAAATGTAAAATGCACTTTAGTATTTATGCGAATTGACGTATGTTAAAAATTGTTTGTTAAAACTGCCATAAATAAATAGAAAGCAACAAATCTAAATACAAATTGTACAAGTATCACAAATTATAAAACATTTATTAAACGTACGTAGAATCCAGTTAAGAGCTTTTGTAATACGAGTATTGTAATTTCACACGCAATTCAACTACCGATAGATAATAATGTTCATATTTAAGGAACTATACTCAATTTTACACTTCTGTCATAATGATAATGTCATCTGGAAATCGAAACTGAGAGATGTACTTGCCGTAATTAAAACTGATGCCGCAATCTTTCTAATCCAGTGTTTTAAACATATAATCTAAGGTGTGTTTTTTTAAGACAGGTGTATCTTGTAGTCTAGTATCTGTACAATTTTGAGTTTATGCTCTATCTGCTAGTAACAGGGTAGGTACTCCTAACCTGTTCTTACTCTGATCAAAGTTTATCGTCACGGAGTATTGGTGTTCCGGTTAGTTTCCGGATCATAACGACCGATGGACCGTGGCGATTGCCTCTATTTGTCTTCGGACTACAAAGGAGAACACACACTCACACATACACTGTGGCTTGTGGGTGGGCCTCGTCAAACACAGCCTTGTTGGTGCTGTTTGTTTATAGACCTCGGAAGTAAGTTGTAGTAAAAAAAAATGTTTTAATTAACATCGGATAAAGTATTTGTAGTCAGGTGTTCTTTAGTTTAAAATACCCTCGCCGACTCATAAACTGCATCAAAGTTCAGGACTACTTTCGAATTAATTGGATGGTCCTTTCTAGTATACAAACATACACTTAAAGATATGATACTACGCTGTTATGAAGTTAACGAAGTGAACTATATTTCAATTTAAATTTGTACACTGACGGACTCGTAAAGGACCATTCAATTAATCCGAAAGCTTTGATTATAAACTCGTCCGAAAGTAATCCTGAACTTTGATGCAGTTTATGAGTCCGTGAGTGTATATTTTTGGCATACTCGTACATGGCGTTGCTATCTTCTTGATCTCACCTGATGTTAAGGCTAGGCCCTTTAGCCCTTTAATACGAATAAAAAAGGTTATTCGTATTTTTATTCGTTACGTTTTTTATTTGTAAATCAGTGTACAATACCAACGCACGCCGCGCATTGCGAAAAAAAATCGTTTGTATATATTTTGTACACAATAAATAGTACGACGAGTACACGATTAGCCTAATGTCAATGCGTTCTAAGATGTAATCGTATTTTTCTGGAAATGGATGACCACGGTGAAACAAGACGCATGACATCTGATTTTCCTTTAATGAGGGCTGCCGTTTTTTCGCTCACTAGGTGGCACCACTGACTAAAATTGTCTCGATAACAGCTGTCAAGTCATACAATTTATCACCAATTTATAATAAAGTGTCAAATGTAACGATATATTAATGTCAGTTTGGGATAAATCCTATATCTTATATATCCTTCGTATATCCTATCACTTTCTATTCCCAGCCATCGTAGCATTCTATGACAAATCATTTGCAGTACAAGCTGTCAGACTCTGGAATGCGCTTCCATTGGAAGTAAACGCTCACAAACACTTGCTACTTTTAAAGACCGCGTCAAGGCCCACTATCTCTCCTAAACTGCTACTGTTTTCTATCTAAGTTCTCTTATATATTGTATTCTTAGAGACCAGAAGTGAAAAGGGCTAAAAAAATAAACACTATCACAATACCCACAGTTATATAATACCACAGAACCTCAACATAATAACAATAAACACCATCACAATACCCACAGCTATATAATGCCACAGAACCTCAACATAATAACAATTACATAAGGTGTCTAAGCTAACAACATAACCACGACGTCCGAACCGTACGACGGCCACACGAAGACTGAAGACTGATACCCGCTCGCTGTCCGCTTTTATACTATCGAGCCCAGTCGCAGCGTGAGGGTAGTTGGAAATATTCTAACAGTATTATATTTATATATATATATGTATAATATGTATATATATATATATATGTATAATATGTATATATATATATATATGTATAATATGTATATGTATATATGGTTATGAATAGTTTTATATATATATATATTGTATTGTTATGTATGTGTATTGTAATGTATAAAATATGTACGTACTTTTGTTATAATGAACTTATTACCTATTCTGAATTATTTATTTATTATTTTATTCATTTTTAACACCCATATACCGCCATATATGTTAAGTTTTTCTTTCTCCACCCTAAGGTTGTCTGGAAGAGATCGTTTTTAAGCGATAAGACCGCCTGTTGTTAAGCCTTGTGTTAAATGTTTATTTTTAAGTTTTATTTGTTTGGTGTTCAATAAAGAGTTTCTATCTATTTCTATCTATCTATACTAAAATGACGTTTGATATTTCGCGGACCCTGTACCTAGCATGCCAAGAGGAAAAATCACACAAAAATTGAGAAAGCCTCCATTCAGCGCAACTAAACGACCACACCGCAGCGTCCTGCGTGCGCGATCTCGGCGGCAATCAGATAGCGCAGTAGTATTTGTACCGACTCAACCTTAACTGTAACCCAATCCCATCTGCCAAGTACTTAAGTCTAATAAAACATAAAAACGTTTTTAAAAGTTATTCTACATTATATCTTCCATCATACAATTCTTGTGCTTATACGAAAATAATAACAACTTTCGAAACGTATATTAATTTATCCATAAAAAATATATAACTTTTCCAATACTCGTAAAGGATCCTATTGACGAGATGTCTACTCCAATACACAGAATTATTCTTTCGTTAACTTTGAAATATAATAGATCTTTTCGATATTGAAATTATCATTTTCTCGTAGACACGCGTAAATAGAGTATTTATAACCAGAATCATTCAAAAATTATTTCCAAAACACAATATAAAGGTTTGAGATTACTTATGCTTATGTTTTTTTTATGATATAGGTAGCAAACCAGCAAACGGCTCACCTGATGGGAAGTGGTCACAGTCACATATGAACACTTGCAACCACATGAGTAAAGAAAAGGTACAGAGACAAACCTTCTAAGGAACGGACAAAACGTTTACCAATTCTTGTAGGGTTGGTCCAAAAAACAACAAGAAAAATCTTCATCGTAATAAAATCCTCCTTCAAGTAAACCTACTTTTTTATTTATCAAGCTTTATCATTGTCGACAACGATCAATGTCTTGAGATGTCACAAAATGACATTTAATGTCATGAAATATCATTACAATGTCACGAAATGTCATGAAAAGTAACGAAATGTCATTAAATGTCACGAAATTTAATGTAATGTTGTGAAATGTCAAGGAATTTCATTAAACCTCTTTAGACAGGTCACTATAAAAGAACATTCATAAGCCAAAAATTACAAAATCTTTTTCCCGCCCTAGGGCGGAAAATACCTACTTTGCGCATACTTATCGAGGAACCAACCATTATTTTTCGAATAGATGGGATGAAAAATAATATAATATAACGCTAGCGCGTTGCGAGCGACAGCCTTGAGTTAAAGCACCAGGCGAGCCACTATAAACCGGTTTCACTCTGTACGTGACAAGCGGCACACAGGCCGCTAGTGCTCAGGCACACACACGCGTCTACGTCAACATCACAGCGCAGTTGTATGAAGCTTTGTCTGTACCTTTTCTTTACTCATGTGCTTGCAACACTAGGGTCACTCGTGCGTTGTCGACAGTATCTTCCTACAATGATATTATGAGATCACATGTAAAATAAACTCACCTTTCTATAGTATTAAGTGGCAAGTCAAGCAAGACGCTCACCTGATGGTAAGCGATAACATCTGCTGTGTGAACTCAAAAACTTACACTGTATTTTCTGTCTATTGACTTTGAACACATGTTTAATATCCAAACCAATTCAATTAATTTAAAATACATTTATTTATTTATACTAATTTTACATATACTTATTTAAGTTTACTAGTTGTTTAGGTACATCACTACATATTATAAAACAAAGTCCCCCGCCGCGTTTGTCTGTCTGTCTGTACGTGATAAACTTAAGAACTACTGAATAGTTTTTATGTGGTTTTAACCAATAGGCATAGTGATTCACGAGGAAGGCTTATGTGCACCTATAACATGTTAAGGTTTTGTGTAAATTGGTTAAAATATGATGATGACTGTTGAAGACGCGACGCAACAAACTGATGCAAAAAACGCAGGCATATATGCTCTACCCCTGCGAAGCCGGGGCTGGTCGCTAGTTTATTAATAAATTAGCACAAACTAATTAAAATACCTTACTACTGGTAGATTGTACTGGTACTGGTTAGATTCTTGAATTTTAATCCAGAGAACGTGAGCTCAAACCCGTAAAATCACTTATAGATGTTTCACCCGAAATAAGTTTGCCTATCCTATCTCCACACCATTTTTATCAATCTGTTAAATAACAGGAATGAGATTGCGTACTCGTGCGTGTAACTACGAGTAAATATTGATTAGAAGTTTTGTGAACTCATCAAATTTCCAGTTAACGAAACGCCCAAAAACTAATTAAAACTATTTAGAAAATCACATTTTAAAATAATTGATCCATAATATTAAGATTCATTCAAATCCTGGATTGTATATGGTAGAAGGTGACAGGACAAGCACGACGCTCGACTGATGGTAAGCGATGACGTCTACCTATTACAGATACAGCGACACGCAAAATTCTGGCAGTCCAGAATTTTGCATGTCACTGCACTGCGCCTGTTACCTTGAGACATAAAGATGTTGAGTCTCACATGCCCTGTAATATCACTGGACACCTTGCCATTTCAACCGAAAAAGTTCCTATTACACTGCTGAAAATTAATTGGCAAAGTGGTGGTACCGCCCCAGGCGGACTACCAGAAGTCCTACTACTACAAAATGATGAGGATATATTATATCCTTATCGAGAAATAGGGTAGATTATACTAATACCTTTGTATATTTTTTATCATTATAAATGTAATAATTATGGACGGAAGTTGGTTGATAATGATGAATACATGAATTGGGAAATATTGTTTTTTATGTGTTTACCATGATAAAAATGTGCTACGTTTTTTTTAAAACTATTTGGGTATGTGTGTGTGTGTGGGTGTACACCGAAATGTCATTCAAATCCGTTTAGCCGAATTTACGTGCATTATAACCGTATATATATTAGTGGGATAATTTTTCTATTGTCAGTAGAGTATTCAAAAATTAATATTAACATTTTTTCCTAGTTTTACATACCTAATTTAATCTAAACAGGATGAAATCTAACCGCCATCTTACATCAACAGGTCTTTAAATTGTTTAAAGGAGGCACAAAATATTACAAAAATAACCTGAATTGCTCGAATTCCGTTGGACGGTATGAAAGCGATAGGTACAAAAATGTAACGTGCAAACACTAAAAGCCAGTGAGTGTTTCATTTCCGTGCCCTTTTTCAATTGAGTCACGCAACCGCACCACAGACTGCGAAATAAAATTTCCTTCGATCACGAACCATCTTTACGTATCTTTAGGGTGATATGTACCTAACTTCATAATTATTTATCAAACTTATAAGAGTTAGACCATTCTAGGCTATCTTTGACCACATCATCGTATACAACCAGGCAAGATCCATGCTAGGCAAGTTAGTGGCCAACCAGACATAAATATATCTGCAAAAGTCAGTTTGTATATTTGTTTAATTGTTACCCCTTTACGTTTAAACGGCGATTCGACCGATTTAACTGAATTTGGCACAGAAATGGACGGGCTCTGAGCTAGTCACTTAATATTGTTACTATAAACTCCACCAAGGATTAAAGATAAGAATACGGAGTGAATAGTGTAAAATGAATAAATACAACGCGTGAAAACCCCAATTAGGGTTTTTCACGCCTCAATATCTTGTCTTGATACATACATACACAACAAATACAAATATTTTTGCAGTCGGATTCAGAATGTTATTACAATGTTCCAAATCAAAGTTCCAAAGTTCCAGTACAAATCCTTGTTTGTTTTTGCCCTTACGTTACTAACTGTAACTTTTTACCAAATCTTTACTATATTTACATATCTTAACCAATCGTTATCCGGCATCTACAGAGTTTGTCTATCTGACACCCTAGAGTCTAACTAAAACGACTTGATAATTTAAAACGAGCTGACATTCGTAAAAAGAGACTTCATCAGATGGAAACAGAGGGATCGGAAAGTGTGTTTTTAGGTCAGCCGAATATCAACAAAGAAGGGATAAGGGCTGCCGAGGGCGCCACCCTTGTTTCTGCTATACGTAGGTACGTATAGTATACATCTCACCGTTTCCTACCTTGCATCCGGTAAGGCCATGTTCATATTAAGGCTAGGTACTCTGATAGCTGCTCTCAATTGCAATTTAAGGCTTTTATATGGAACCGTTATAAAAAACTGTTTTTTTTTAAATTATTTTATACAGACCCTCACTTGCCCACTATCTGTGAAGATGTGGTCTAAGATGGAGTCTTGTCTCTCTGAGTGCTTGTTTGGAATTGTCTGAGTGCTTGTAGTGGTAAGACTTCTACTAGTTCGCATGGGGTGGTACCGTCACTTTGTCAGTTATTCGATCGTAAAATAGGAATGTTTTTAGATTTTAATGACTAATATCTCCACTGAAATTACAGGCATGTGAGACTTAACATCTTTATGTCTCAATGTTCAACAGGCTCTGTACAGTGATCTGCAAAATTCTGTCCAATCAAAATTTTGCATGCTCTGTAATGAGACGTCATCGCGTACCATCAGTTAATCATTGGGCTATTGCCGCTTGGCAATACAAGTAATACAATACAATGATTTATATTGGGAAAACGAACTAGAACGATAAACGAACTAGGTAAATATTGTTATCCATATAGCACTTTTCATAACACATTATAATTAACGGACAGAATGCTTGTAATTTAAGATCGTTTAAAAAACTAAAAGAACCGACTTCAAACGTCGCGCTAGTCAAAGTAGCCAGTAGACGTAGTAACTATTACATAATCTGTGCCAATAGTAAGTACATAGTAAGGACTATATACTGTCGTCGAGATAATTAAACGCATCGTAATACAAACGTTGATATATTAAAAACGGCTCGGCCGGGGCACCGGGGAACGGGGGGATTAAATAGCTGGGAAGAGTACCCTTTGAAACAAAAAAAGAATTTTTCAAATCGGTTCAGGCATCTTCGAGTAATCGGTGAACATAAATAATATAAATAAAAAAAAGATCCGGACGAATTGAGAACGTCTTTCTTTTTTGAAAAAGCTTTTAACATTTAATTTTACTACAAGTAAAACGTCAATCGGATAACGCAAACAGTGTCCTGCAATCATCTTCCCCATCATCAGCCTATCTCCGTCCACTGCTGGACATAGGCCTCACCTATGGCACGCCACTGAGCTCGATCTTCAGCTCTCTGTTTCCAACCGCTGCCAGCCAACTTGCGTATATCATCGCTCCACCAAGCTGGAGGGCGCCCTACCCTACGTTTACCGAGCCGTGGTCTCCACTCTAAAACACGTCTACCCCAACGGTTACCGGTTCTACGACAGACGTGACCAGCCCACTGCCACTTCAGCGTGCTGATCCTTTGAGCTATGTCGATAACTTTGGTTCTCTGACAGATGACTTCATTTCGAATTCGATCCTTCAGAGAGACTCCATGCATAGCCCTGTCCATAGCTCGCTGAGCGACTTTGAGTTGGTGAACCAATCGCACCGTCAGTGTCCACGTCTCGGCTCCGTAGGTAATAACAGGTAGGACGCACTCGTTAAAGACTTTCGTCTTCAGGCTTTGCGGTATGGGTGATGTAAAGACTCGACGAAGTTTTCCAAATGCTGCCCATCCCAGCTGTATTCTTCTGCGAGCTTCCTTTTCGAAGTTGTTTCTACCCAATGCGCGAGACGATTTATGATGACTCTCGAAAACAGCTTATAGACGTGACTCAAGAGTGAAATGGGTCGATAGTTCTTTAAGAGGGTCTTGTCTCCTTTTTTAAAGAACATAACGACCACACTCTTGCTCCTCGCCTTTGGAGTTCTCCCCGAAAAGAGGACGGAATTAAATATATGCTGCAGCTGTACAAACGTTGGAAATCCACCAGCTTTTAAGAGCTCCGTTGTAATTCCATGGAAATCCAATTAAAATTGGAAAATCGATTCGCTGCCTTGGAAACCACAGATGACGTAGACCAGAAACTCGAAGAAGTGGTGGAAATCCTCAGGGATGAAGCGACGAAGTTTTGCGAGAGCAAGCGTACGGGCAAAAAGTCTAAACTCTCGGCAGAAACACTTCGGCTAATGGAAGAGAGACGAACAGACCCTTTGTCAGCTTTGTCAACTAACCTGGTGCGCAACAAATCCATAAAGAAGCTGGTACGACGCGACCTCCGATCCTCTAACACGCTCTTGATTAAAGAATCAATTGAGCAGAATCGGGGGTCGAAAGTGTTCGTCCAGCCTCTGGGTAGAAGCCACCTCACAAAGCTGACAACGTCAACGGGGAACGTCGTCGCATCCAAGCCGGAGATTCTGTCGGAAGTCGAAGACTTCTACGGCAAGCTCTACGCATCGCATGCTTCAAGGCCCGAACCCGATACTGAGGATTCTAGAGCCACCTTAACCCGCCACTTCACAGAAGATCTGCCCGAAATTAGCCGAGACGAAATCGTGATGGCCCTTAAACAACTCAAAAATGGAAAAGCCCCAGGAGAAGACGGAATCACAACGGAGCTTTTAAAAGCCGGAGGAGCTCAAGCAGTTCAACAGCTTCAGCAGCTATTTAATTCCGTTCTTTTTACTGGGAGAACTCCACAGGCATGGAACAGAAGCATGGTGGTTTTGTTTTTAAAAAAAGGAGACAAAACCCTATTGAAAAACTATCGCCCAATTTCGCTTCTGAGCCATGTCTACAAGCTGTTTTCAAGGGTCATCACGAACCGTCTTGTGCAAAGACTCGACGAGTTTCAACCTCCGGAACAGGCCGGGTTTCGAAGCGGTTACGGCACCATAGACCACATCCACACGGTGCGGCAGATTGTACAGAAGACCGAAGAGTACAATCGGCCCCTGTGCTTAGCATTTGTGGACTATGAGAAGGCCTTTGACTCAATCGAAACCTGGTCTGTTCTCGAGTCCTTGCAGCGTTGCCAAGTCGACTGGCGATATATCGAAGTGATGAGATGTCTATATAATGCCGCAACGATGACTGTACAAGTACAGAACCAGCGAACTAAACATGTCCACCTGCGTCGAGGAGTGAGACAGGGGGACGTCATATCCCCGAAACTGTTCACTAACGCCTTGGAGGATATGTTTAAGACGCTGGACTGGAAAGATCGTGGCATTAACATCAACGGCAGGTACATCTCTCACTTACGATTCGCAGATGACATCGTCATTATGGCAGAGACGCTGCAGGACCTACAAAGGATGTTGAATGGCCTAGCTGATTCTTCTCGTAGCATCGGTCTCCGGATGAATTTGGACAAAACCAAAGTCATGTACAACGAGCACGTTGTTCCGGAACCGATTGCCGTAGATGGAATCCCACTCGAAGTTGTCACTAAGTATGTTTACCTAGGGCAAACGCTCCAACTAGGCAAACATAACTTCGAGAAGGAAATCCAGAGAAGAATTCAGCTGGGCTGGGCAGCATTCGGAAAACTCCGTCGAGTCTTCTCGTCGCCGATACCACAGTGTCTAAAGACAAAAGTCTTTAACCAGTGCGTCCTACCTGTGATGACATACGGAGCCGAGACGTGGACACTCACAGTCCGACTGGTCCACCAGTTTAAAGTCGCTCAGCGAGCTATGGAGAGAGCTATGCTCGGTATTTCTCTGCGGGATCGAATCCGGAACGAAGTAATTCGCCAGAGAACTAAAGTTATCGACATAGCTCAACGGATTAGCAAGCTGAAGTGGCAGTGGGCTGGTCATATCTGCCGCAGGACTGATAACCGTTGGGGCAGACTTGTCCTAGAGTGGAGACCGCGAATCGGCAAACGTAGCGTAGGACGTCCTGTGACCAGGTGGAGCGACGACATACGCAAAGCGGTGGGCAGTGACTGGAAGAGAAGAGCCGAAGATCGGGCTCAGTGGCGCATCTTGGGAGAGGCCTATGTCCAGCAGTGGACTGATACAGGCTGATGATGATGATGATGATGATGTTGTAATTCCATCCTCTCCGGGGGCTTTTCTATTTTTAAGCTGTTTGAGAGCCATCACAATTTCCTCCAGGCTGACCTCTGGCAGATCCTCGGTATAATGGCGAGTAAGAGTGGCTCTAGGATCCTCGGACTGCGGTTAGGGACGGGACGATTGCGAGGTATATAGTTGGCCGTAGAAGTCTTGAACCTCCCTAAGAATCTCCGGCTTAGAAGCGACGACACTCCCGTTAGATGTGGTCAACTTCGTCAGATGGCTTCGACCCAGCGGTTGAACAAAAACTTTTGACCCCCGGTTTCGCTCCATCGCTTCTTTGATAGAGCGTGTGTTGGAGCTCCGGAGATCACGTCTTACCATCTTAGAGATTTTTTGTTCAAAGCCCGTTGGTCTGACGAAGTGACTGCGGGGTTTTCTCGTCACCGCTGCATTAGCTGCAGAGATTCTTCTGAAAGTTTAGACTTCTTACCGGCACCTCGCGTCTCGCAAAACTTCGTCCCCTCCTCCCTAAGGATTCCCACCACTTGGTCGAGATCCTGGTCTACGTCAACGTCAATTGATCACTTCCGGTGTTGAACCTAGCGATCACTGAAACATCTCTAAATATATGCTTCTTGTCCGTCATAATGAAATCAATCTCATTTTTGGTCATAGCGTCGGGGCTTTTCCACGTCCACTTCCGCCGGGGGTTTTTCTGAAAGAAATAATTCATCAAAAAAAGCCCCTCTTTCTCCAGGAACTTGACGAGCATTTGCCCCCTATGATTCCTGCTTCCAAATCCGTGTGGTCCTACTACCGATTCGCCGCTTGTCTGTACTCCCACTTTAGCGTTGACATCCCCCGTGACAACGTTGAAGTGGGCCTTTTGGATGGTGTCATAGAAATAGGTAATAATATGGTATTTTCATAACTCAACTTGTTTAACCATTTTTATTGTTTTATTTCTGTAAATTGTTAAACACAATCCAAAATTTCATCGTACCGACGGGACGATGAAATTTTGAATTGTGTTTAACAATTTACAAAAATATAAAGTGTTAAACACTTCAAAGAAACATAATGTTTTATTTCTTTTAGATTATCGTATATTTACGGGGCAAGGATATGTTTGTATCTATAGGGCAGCTTTGAGTTACATTTATTTATATATGGAAAATACTGTTTTTGCTTCTGTTGTTAGGGTTGTATTCTAGAGCCTTAAACTACCATAAAAAGGGCAGACGGATTCGTGCCGAACACACGAGTGAACGCAAGTTCAGTATTACTAAATGCTTGAGTAATACGCTTCCGCGCTCAGTTTGCTACCAAGTGGCAGCAGGGACGGACGCGTCCGTGCGGTATTACTTCGCAGCGTTGCTTACGTAGTAATCATGCCGTATTGACTATGCCGGACTGAGCGCGGAAATTTATTACTCAAGCATTTAGTATTACTGAACTTGCGTTCACTCGTGTGTTCGGCACGAATCCGTCTGCCTTTTTTATGGTAGTCTGAGTCTAGAGCATATCCAAATAGCCGTTTTACTGACAGTCCCGATAAAGATGAAATGTAGGATAGAAAAATGGTTATTATTCCACAGTTGGTAGGATCATACTAGATAGATGTTCAGCTTTACTTGCTTCCAAAATATAGCTTACCACCATCAAAGAGTAAATCTCCCTTCATAACCTTACGGTGTTCCGGCAGCACACAACCCTTGGAAATCAGAGTATTCTAAGCTTCACTAGTATTCTAAGACTCTGCAGCACTGGTAGGCTTCGGTCGTGGCTCAAACCACCGAACAAATATTAAGTTTTGGCTCCATTTACTCATATTTGTGCATTATACATTTGAATTTTGGAAATAAACTTTAAATCATCAGCAGGTGGATCAAAAACGTGTCACCTACTTTTCTCCACTCACAAAAGACAAAATGTTATTTTACTATAGAAACCCACGTTCAGTAAAAGGTAACAGGACAAGCCCGACGCTCGCCTGTTGGTAAGCGATGACGTCTACCTATGACAGATACAGCGGCATGTAAAATTCTGGCAGTACAGAATTTTGCATGTCACAGCACTGCGCCTGTTACCTTGAGACATAAATGTTGAGTCTCAGATGTAACTGTACTGTATGCCCTGTAATTTCACTGGACACCTTGTCATTTCAACCGACTGCAGACTAGCAGAAATCCTACCACTACAAAAAAGGTTAAATGTTAACGAGGTTAAATGTGCGAGGATGGACGCGTCGCCGAACCCGCACTTTAGATCCTGAAGATGGCCTTCGGATGAGGCCGAAACATATGTCGATCGCTATATCGACATCGCGTAAGTCGCGTTAAATTCCCGATCATAAATCTATAGTACAAAATGTTCTTGGCTATTGACAAAAACAAAACACAACTGTTTTCCTCCACCTGCCATGCTAGGGTTACTATAGGGCATTATATAAATAGGGCAGGCGATATAACGGTAAAGTGGTTGTCAGTCAGACATTAAAGAAAAAAATATAAGAATAGCTATATCCACTATCGGGTTTTAATGAGACCTGAATAGAAAGCTAATAGTCAAGAAAACCAGATAATTTCTAAAGCTTGATGTTCTAGAATAATTAATTAAAAACAATGTTATTAACGTACCTTTTTAAATATGAACAGGTATTAAACTAAAGACAACGTTAGGCACTTTACGGTATCGTTTCTAATTGTAACAGTGACCTTCTAAAATCCCTAACCGACGCTAAGTCCAAAGCGATGTTGCGAATGTATTTTATAGTTTAGGGTCTAATTCAATCTATTGACATACTCAGGTTTTACGCAAAAGGGGTTTGTGATGAACCTTATGGTATGAGATTCTTTTAGATCTGTCAGTTGTAAATAAAATATTTAATTGGGTTGTGAAACGTGTAAACGTATTTTTTATGTTTGTTACCTCAGAACTTCGACACTTATTAACCGATTTGGAAAATTATTTTTTTGTTTGAGTTAATATGCTTCCCGTTTGTTTTTATTGTAATTTTATCTGTCTAGTTCAAACCATCTAGCCGGAACTCGGTTTAGATAACCGAGCGGTACGGAGCGATACGGAGCACTTAAAAGATATCTTTAATGTTCGAGACCTAACGCGGACCTTGCTACGTTCATGAGCCAACTTTCAGTCGAAACTAGTTATTGAGAACGCCAAGGGATGGCCTGATATCACTAATTGGGGCAGCTAATAGCTTCAGTGGCCGTTCCAATTAAAGCTTATTGATGTCGTTCACTGTAGATCTTCGGCAACCCTCGTCTCGTCTCATTTTAACCCCGTCTGCTCGACCCGTTAATAATTAATCAAGCAATTACGAAAATCCGCAAAACGGTTGATAATAATGTTATAATTTTATCGGGACAAATCGTCCCAAGTAGGGGACGACGCGACGTACGGACCGACTTCCGGTTCCCGAAGATAAGCCGCAGGGATTCGTTTGTTTTGTGTAGCTCCTTACTAATATAAATCATGTTTGTATGAGACTTCTTTGATATTCGGTATTTTTCATTGTTAATTCATCGTACTCTTTGTTGATTCTTTTGTCTTCTTTCAGACCTTCAATCAATTGAGATGTTTCAATACGTAAATAATTCAAAGATCATTTTGACAAATCGCTGCGTTCATAAAACCGTTTCATAGAATTTTCACGAACAAATAGCGTTTTCGATTGCTATCAACAAAATGAATTGAGATCGAACGATTCCAACAATACGCGCTCGTCCATTGAAACAGAATCACGACGGAATTAATTACGCAATCTCCCTACGGGGAAGCGTCCATTACACAGTTCAATTTCTAAAAATGTCCCGGACAATTTCCCGGGAACAAATTATGACGGTCGTGTTTTACTTAAAGATTCGTGACTCGAAATATAAGCCTTGAATGCGTTACGAATGCTTGATGCCTTTTTAATTTTTGAATGTCTTTTGTTTACGATGCGGAAACTTCGCCCTGTCTCGCGAGTCGAGACTTTCCCGACCCACAGCGCAGTAATAATTTCAAAAGAGTCTCATTTGTGTCCCGGAGTTTAACTTTTGCGACGTAATACATAAATTAAATCTGCACACATAATAAAATTACGACGCTGAGTTGGGGCTAATAAACAAACTCATAACAAACGGGCTGAGAACATTATTAAAACACGCGCGTAATTGCTGGAATGATTTGAGTATTGGAAACTAGCCGTTACTATCGTTAGAATTATAGATGTCTAATAGGCTTATTGTCTCTAATAAACGTTAGTAGGTCGGTTTAGGTTTACGGTAGTAACAGAAAAACCTCAGAATAGAAACTGGAGGCCATCTTATTGGAGGTATTTCAATCCAAGTAAGTAAGGCTCCACTTTTAAAGTGATCCGAAATTCTTAGCAAGTGCTTTAGTGACTCAGTAGGTCACAACTGCGAAGTCTGCAAAGTTGGCGTACCTCGAGTACCTCGGGGCATTAGTCGGAGACGCAGAGCCGTGGTCGGCCTTAATCCTGGCTTCAGCCGAGCTTGGGAGACTGCCAGCCAGCGATAAGCCCACACATTACATTACATACATATTTCTTAGGAAATACGTCTTAGAAAAGTTTAACGAATCGATAAACCTGAGCCATTTAAAACATTCCATTAATACAGCTAAACATCTGACAACAATACCTTAACAAGCAAATTTTCGTACTATCCCACTAATATTATAAAGGCGAAAGTTTGTGTGTATGTTTGTTACTTCTTCACGCTAAAAAACTACGGAACCGATTAGGCTGAAATTTGGTATGTATATAGGCTAGACCGTGGAATAACACATAGAGTTTTTATCCCGATATTCCCACGGGAACGATGTCTACGCGGGTAAAATCGCTGGGCACAGCTAGTTGTTAATATTATCGTAAAAAAAATTAAATAGACACTTCTCACGTTGCCTAACCGGTCCAAGTAAAAAAGAGGTAGGCAATAAAAAACAGTCCACTGCCCTAAATATAAATCATAGAGTACAGTGCTCGCTTACGGATATTATATCAAAACATAACCTCTCAGAGAATACGACTCGCCTTTTGGGAGCGGATCCCGAGCATAAAGCGAGCGGTAATGTTTGTCATAAATTCAATATCACTTTGCGAGCATCGCTAGATTGGAGGGCAGTAAATCCGTTTAGAATCTAGCGTAACGTTACATATGAATATAGGTGAGTAGCATTAAAGAGCACTCCTTCTGACGGGCTGGAAGGCTGCCAAGCCGGCAGGTGAGCGCCACGCCGCCGCGGCAGCTTGCGGTCATGTTCGGGAACTACCCCCAAATTTACTGCAACTAACGCTTTACACACTTTACCCAGAACCCTATTAACTATCCCGAAATTTCCGTCCTAACTCGCAGTGACTTATTTAGGATACAATTTTCACCTGAACAAACTTAATACGAAATCGTTCAAACTGTGTCCGAAACGAGATGGATGGACCGCGGTTAGCAAAAAACGGATAAACCTTCGTCACGTCACATAACTGTATACGATTTAACAGTGATGAAATCACCTGTTAACTTGCGCCGGACCTGTTCGGTACACTCGCGTGTGATTGATGAAGCCAAAATAGATCTCTCGGAAACGCATCGACGTAAAGAGGACACTTGCGGTGAACTTCCTGTGAACTTTTCAAAATGGATCGGCATTTTATTTGTAAGCCTCGCAATTTATGCTCGCTCGTGTTGATCCCAGATTTTGGAAGTGTCGGTGGGGTGTATCCCCAGACCCTCGCCTAGACGTAATCCCAGTCCGCCCGAGGTATGCCAATGTTTAACTTAAAAAGGTAAACTCGCGACACGTTACGTGGTGTTGGATTTATTTGACAAATGCATATTACATTGCTATATTATATTCATAAAAAGGTATATGGCGACCAAAAATGGTATATTTTATAACAGGAATGGTGCGCAACGGTTAGTTACACAAAGAAAATTGTCGTTCCCCAATAAAAACATAAGTCGCTGATGTTCGTTTAATAGAAATAAATAATTCTTTGAAAAAGCGCAAAGACCGCCTTGGTCTAGAAAATATTTTACTAAAGTAGCTTAGTTAAATTGACAATGGCTTGCATTTTCAGTGAACGGAAGCTTTAAGAGTGCCAAGTAGGTCGTGTTACACAGTTCTTTATTGTCCCATTCTTACTTACCTGGAACTTCCACTTGAAAAATTACCACTGCACAACTTTTTAAAATGATCTTCATTATATACGTTTTGTGAGTATTCTTATTGAATGAGTTGGTTGATATATTTTTATTGTCTACATATCTAATACCATAAGAATCTTTGTCCTGACATACTGACTGACTGACTGACTGATAGACAACGCACAGCCTAAACCGCTAGTCGTAGAGACTTGAAATTTGGAGGGTATATTTGTCTTAGTTGTTTATATATCGATATCGATTTTTATAGCTAAATAGTTACAAAATAAAATAAAATTAATACCGGAAAATTAATTTTCCGGTAAATTAAATGTATACGTGATAATAGCCGTTACAAACTTTAATATGTGTAACTTTCACGATAACTTTAATAATCAAATAATTACTACGTTTGAGATAATTTTGTCCCGTATAAACATATCCATATACATAAACATGATTCTACGTAGATCTTAATGTAAACTAACAATAGGAGATACATATATGTTTGTAAGGACAAGTATTTTGTATTCATAAGGTAGGAAAGATCTCGAGTGTAGACAAAGCGTCAAATTGCTGAGATAGCAGCTGTAATTCAGTAAAATGGGATTGAGATTCAAACTCAATTATATCGTTCCTTGTAATTTTACATTACCACTTACCTTCTGTAATTTTCTTCCTGTCTTCTGTCTCGTTGAATAAGCAGAAACATGGTTAATATAAAGTGTTGTTATATATACACACTTGTTCATATACCTAAACATAATACAACAAATTGAGTTATGAAGCTCGTGCGGCACGCCGCGAGTCACAGCTCTCTTAGCCGCTGCCGGGACGAAGACTCTCAAATCGAGTCGAAACCGGTTGGAGCATAATCCGTAAAATAAACGCGAGTGAAAGCTGGTTAGTAAAAAACAAAATAATACAACAAAGGTGGAAATTACCAAAAGGTATTCCTCGACTACTTACGTGAGGTTCTCTTAAAAAATATCAGGCAATATAATAATATAAAATCTATCATAGGTACTCATACCCACTTAACTGTTTGTTACTTCTTTCTGACGTCGAGTTATACAAAAAAGAACTTTTTTGATATAGTTAAGTAGGTACTTGATAAACTATGTGAGAGTTTTATTAGGCAACAACAAAAACTTCTGATGCTAGATATTTTCTTACAGTTATTTGCTATTTGTATTTAGATATTTTTATTTTTCGCTGTAACTCATCGAAACTTAAAACTCAAAGCGTTAACTGTATATAAGTAGACTAGAAGTGCCGCCCGCGCTAAAGACTTCTTTTATTTATTTAAAACTTTTATTTTGTAAAAACCTTTCTATCATAAAAGACATCAAAGAAGTAAAAGCCAAATCAGTTCAGCCGTTTTCACGTTATTGCGTGACTAAGGAAAATAGGGATTCATATTTATAAAACCCGAAAAACCATATTGATTTTCAGACTTGTTTACCAATCACTTGCAAAAATCCTGCAACACGTATTTACTTATTTATTTACAGAAGTACTTTAGTAAATTAAAGTCTTTAAGTTTATATGTATATATATATATATATAATAATAAGTAATATCCGGGAGGGATTTTTAGAAAATCCTTACGGATACCTACGTCATAACAACTATCTGCATTCTAAATTTCAGCGCAATCCGAAACAATATTGATTTTCAGATTTTGTTACCCCACTTCCACCCTCTTAGGGTGGCATTTTTAAAAAGCCTGAAACTCGTATTTACTTATTTATTTACAGAAGTACTAAAACCTAGTATAATATTTTATTTTACTTTACAGCAGTACTTGTGTGAAATGTAGAACAAAATGATTATCCAAACTTTAAACCCCCGCTTTTGAAAAATCCTTTCTTAGCAGATACCTACGTCAAAATAACTATCTGCATGCCAAATTTCAGCGCAATCCGAAACAGTATTGCAATGCAATAACAATTCACCCTTTTAGGGGTGGAATTTCATAAAAGCCTGAAACACGTATTTACTCATTTATTTACTCAATTACTTGTGTGAAGTTTCGTATAGAAAAGACTATCTAATCTTGTTTCTCGATACAAACTTTAAATGCCCGTTCCATCCCCTTCAGGGGTGAATTTTGAAAAATCCTTTCTTAACAGATACTAACGTCATAATAACTATCTATATGCCAAATTTCAGCGCAATGCAAAACAATATTGATTTTCACACCTTGTTACCCCATTTCACCCTCTCAGGGGTTTAATTTCGAAAAATCCTGAAACTCGTATTTTTTTTTTTTTTTTTTTTTTTTTATAATGATTTATCTACTTGATGCAGATATCTCACTACAATTACAATCTAGCCTTATAACAACTAGGCTAATGAGTAATTTTATTTTCACTTAATTTACTATTAGAATATTACTAAGAATGTGTCCAATAACACTTTTCTTAATGTCTCTATTAAGGGGAAGACACTTTGTTCTTGTGTTCTTTTTATAGCGTTCGCGTTCACTATCACTACACTTTGTTCACTTGATAAAGTATCACTAATGTAACTCGAAGGGTTTGACCCTTTTTAGTCTTCTCACTATTTCCGTGTTGTCGAGGAGCTGGATGGCCTCGACATTCACATGATGGTGAAGTCTGCGATCGTGAGCTTCAGCAAACTGTTTGATTGTTTTAGCCACGTGCTCCACTTTTAGGTCCCGGTGAAGATCGTCATTTCTGATGTACCACGGTGCACGTACAATACTCCTGAGTACTTTATTTTGGAATCTTTGTATTATCTGTATGTTGGTTTGTTTGGTGCAGCCCCATAGCTGGATACCATAAGTCCATATTGGTTTTAGGACTTGTTTATACAATAATAATTTATTATTCACAGACAGGGAAGAATGTCTTCCGAAGAGCCAGTGCATATTCTTGTAGCGGAGCTCCAATTCTTCTCTTTTCTTTTTGACGTGCAGCTTCCAGCTTAGCTTTGCGTCTAAAGTCATACCCAGATATTTTGCTTTATAGTCGTATGGTATTGCTTGATTATTTATGAATACCGGATGGTAGTTAGTTACGTCTGCCGACTCTACAGATAACACGCGTCAGCGTTCTATATTCTGAGTAACGTAATCAGACACCAGACGCTGAATGGACAAACAACAGATAAGAGCATCCGTCCCACGGTGGTCTGATATCAAAGCTCTAGATTTAATTTATATTTAAGTTAGTCTTAGACGAGCTCTTGTAGAGAATAAACGTCTTGAATTAATAAAGTTTTATTTTTTAAAAGCTCCTTCGGCTCGCTCAGCTCTTGACTGGCGCAGCCGGTAGGATTTCCGCGTCGCGAATAACTTCACTTTAGTAACGCGCTACGTACGTTTTCACGCGTTTTACGGAAATCCACGAACCAAATAAATACGTCGAGAGCACCGTTGGTGCTATTGCTGCGTTCCGGAGGACAACGTTTAAGGCTCAACGAGGGACATGGACAGTCTGTAAGTAGACCCAAATCGCTATTTCCAGTCTTATTCCAATCCTATTCACTGTTTTAGTTATATGTGTCTAGAAATCAGAACGTTATTTCCAAACATTGAAGTGTGTTTTGTGATTTCTTTTAAATGTGTTTAGTGTTTTATAATAAATAAAGTGTTAATCGTAATAAATAAATAAATTAATAAGTATATTAATTAAAAATAATTAATTAATTAAATTAGTTAATATAAAAAATTAAAGATGGAAAATATAGTGCAAGTACCCCGCGACTTTGCTAACGTCATCCCCAAATTCGACGGTGACGAAAAATTACTTAGTTTATTTATTAGGAAATGCGAGTACTTGATTAGCTGCTGTAGAATAGAGGGAAATCCACAGCAGGACCTGTACGTTTACCATCTTATAACATCCAGACTTACTGGTAGAGCAGCCTCTCTCATAAGCGAACGACAAGATTTAGATACCTGGCCTGATTTAAAACGGGCATTTGAACAGCATTTTGGTGATCCCCGTTCGGAAGAATGCATTTCAATAGAGTTAGAAACTTTAAAAATGAACAATGGCGAGTCATATCTGGATTTTTGCAACAGAATTCAACACGTTAAAAGCACACTGATTGCCAAAGTCAATTTAATTGAGGACGTAAATCTACGTCGTAGTAAGACAACGATATATGACAACATGTCAATGAATGTGTTTTTATATAACCTGCCGGAAGAGTTGCTTCGCATTGTGCGTCTTAAGGGTTCCGTTTCACTAGAAAATGCCTTAAGCATAGTGCTCGAAGAAGTAAACTTTATGTATCAATATAATGCGAAAAATAAAATGCTTAGATCACAGAATCAATTACAGCCTAAGGCTCAAACTACATATCAAAATCCTTTTATGGATAAATTTGGAATGAAGCCTTTCTTCACTTCAAATCAACAACCTCAGCAAAACTTTAAATTTGGAATTCCCCAAAACAATGCTGGTACTTCAAGTCCTCATACACCACAAACAAACTTTAAATTTGGTGTACCACACGCTAAACAAATATCTCACTTACCTTTTTCACAACCCCAACAAGCTGGATATAGACCACAGCTTCCCCAACAATTGGGCTATCGACCACAGTTCAACCAAGGACAACAGCAGTTTGGTTATAAGCCTTCATTTAACCAAAGTCCACCCCAATTTGGCTACCGACCTCAACTCAACCAAAATCCACCCCAATTTGGTTATCGACCTCAATTTAACCAAGGACCACAGCAGTTTGGCTATCGTCCACCTTTTGCCCAAGGCCAACAACAATTCGGTTACCGCCCCCTACAAAGATTAGCGCCTCAGCTATCTACTGATGTGAGCATGCGTACAGCTCCCCCACTGAAACCTCAAGGTTTTAGAATGAACGAACTGTACAGCCTAAATGAACCTGAAAGTGATGACCTTACTTTTATGCCTGAAAATCCTGAAACTGACTGTTACATTGACTACAATGATAACTCCCCGACTGACAACGTCGACACTTACGGGACTAACGCTGGACAAGATGACCAAGCCTCAGCTGTTCACAGCATTGAAAATTTTCACATCAATGCCTCCAACAAGCCCCTGAAATAATACAACTTCATTATAATACATTGAAATTACCACACGTAATAATACCCGAAATCAATTCTAAATTTATAATTGATACCGGAAGTTCGAGATCATTCATTTCACCAAAAATGGCTAGTGAGTATTTTAACGATTTCAAACACTACGAGCCGTTTGAAGTTATAAGCACCCACGCATCTAGCCAACATAACGAAGTTGTAGTAATTCCGTTATTCCCAACATTTAACAGCACTGAAACGCATAAGTTTTATATTTATGATGTTGATGGCTGTTACGATGGACTCATTGGCAGTGACCTTCTGAAACAATTGAACGCAAAAATTGACATGCAAAACCAAATTCTCTATACCCAATCATCGGCTATTCCTATTATATACAATCCTAATAATGAAATAAGAATAAGCCCACGTTGCGAACAAAGAGTGAAATTACCGACAGACCTACAAAACGGCGATGCTATATTAAACTACAAACTATTTTGTGAAGGTGTTAGAATGCCTACCGCTTTAGTTAAGTGCGAAGACGGGTATGCAACAACGATCATACAAAATACTTTGGATACTGAAATGACTCTAACAGTTACACGACCTTTTGAAGTAACTAAACATGACGGCGAAAAATGCAATTTTCACAAATTAGATGACCGAAATAACATAGAGATTGACCAGATATTGACAAAAAATGTTAGCAACTTGCGTTTAGACCATATGAATTCAGAAGAAAGAGACTCAATTAAAAAGCTTTGCCTTGAATACAAAGACATCTTTTATACCGAAAAATTACCGTTGACATTTACTAACAAAGTTAAACACCACATCCGCACGCGAAACGAAGACCCAATATACATCAGACCCTATAGGCAACCTCAAGTAATAAATGATGAAATAAATAAACAAGTTACTAAAATGTTGGAAAATAATATTGTAAAAGAGTCGTATTCTCCCTGGAGTGCCCCTGTGCACCTAGTGCCAAAGAAGTTAGACGCGAGTAACGAAAAGAAATATAGACTTGTTATTGACTACCGAAAACTAAACGAAATTACAATAGACGACAAATACCCCCTACCAAATATTACAGAACTATTTGACAAACTAGGACGAAGCTGTTACTTTACTACCCTTGACCTAGCCAGTGGCTATCACCAGATAGAAGTCGCTGAAGAAGACAGACAGAAAACCGCGTTTAGTATAAACGCAGGACATTATAAATTTTCCCGTATGCCGTTTGGATTAAAAACGGCACCGGCAACTTTTCAAAGAACGATTGACAATGTGCTACGTGGCTTGCAAGGAATACACTGTCTTGTGTACTTGGACGACATAATTATTTATTCGTCCAGCTTGCAAGAACACATAGTAAAACTACGGACCGTTTTTGACAGATTACAACAAACCAATTTAAAAATTCAGCTAGATAAGTCCGAATTTCTTAGAAAGGAGGTCTTATACTTAGGTCACACAATAACTAGCGACGGCTTAAAACCTAACAATGACAAAATTAAAGCCATCCTAGAATATCCCTTACCCCGAAGTACAACCGAAATTAAAAGTTTCTTAGGACTTATTGGGTACTACCGTAAGTTCATTAAGGACTTCGCTAAAATCACTCAACCAATGACAGCACGACTAAAACAAAAGCGCTCAATGCCTATCGATGACGACAAATACATAGCAGCCTTTGAAAAATGCAAAGAGCTTCTTGTAAATGCCCCAATTTTACAATACCCTGATCCTGACAGGCCTTACATACTGACAACGGATGCTTCAGAATTCGCTCTTGGAGCAGTCCTTTCACAAGGTCCTATCGGTCAGGATAAGCCCGTAGCGTATGCCAGCCGAACACTAAACGATGCGGAAACGCGTTATAGTGTTACGGAGAAAGAACTGCTCGCAATAGTCTGGGCAGTAAAACACTTTCGCCCTTACCTCTACGGTAAGAAATTCACCATAGTAACAGATCATAAGCCGCTAGCCTGGCTTAACTCTCTAAAAGACACAAATAGTAGATTGACACGCTGGCGATTACGATTGTCTGAATACGACTTTGAAATAGTTCATAAAAAGGGCACACTTAACGGTAATGCCGACGCATTATCGCGTATTCGAATAAACGCATTAGGTAACGATGACAATATATCCACACAAGTGAATATTGACTCAGACGAAAATAAAAACCGCGAAATAAGACGACTGACAAAAGAAATAGAAGCATTAGGAAAATTACGAAAGAAAACCTTAGCACAACCAGATAACATAATATCTCTAATATCTGACGACGAAAATGAATCGGCTATATCAGATTCAGAAGAAACGGTTAGATGCCGTTCCCCCTACTCGATACAATGCCCTTCGAGTTCAACTTTGACAGCTTCTGAAAATTCTTCTAGTACTGAAACCGCTCATTCAGGACAAGATACCGAATCTAAAGGTATCCCAATCCTGCAGGAAGCTATAGACACCAAGCCCAACCAAATTTTGGTTCATTCTTGGTCTATTGATAAATTAGCAGTTAAAAGTATATCCCGCGAAAAACAGAAAATTCTTGAAGTACACTTACCTTTGAACCGAACTGACCTTGTCAAACAATTTCTAAAGGAGTATATAAGAAACAATACCAAATACTTCATTTACTTTGAGGAAGAACAGCATAGACAACAATTCGCACAAATGGTAATATATTTGTTTAAAAGAGAATCTGTACAATTTTTCGAGTGTACCAAAAGAGTAGTATTTGTAGAGGATGAATTAGAACAGAAAGAAATTGTTGCCAAATACCATACTGGTAAAACATGCCACCGTGGTATTAAAGAGACCTTACTGCACATTAAGCGCACCTACTTTTGGCATAATATGGAACAAACCATTTCAAGTTTTATAAACTCATGCGAAACATGCAAACGCATGAAATACGACCGGAAACCGATTAAGCCTAAGTTACAACTAACACACACCCAGTCAAAACCTTTAGAGGAAATTTTTATTGACCTATTTACAATTGAAGGACGCTATTATTTGACTGTAGTTGATGCCTTTTCTAAAATCGGTCAAGCTCTCGAAATACCTAATAGATCAACACCGGAGGTTGTAAGAGCCCTCATTAAATATTTCTCCTTGTATGGCGTACCCCACAAAATCAGTTCAGATGCTGGTTCTGAATTTAATAATGCTCTCTTGAAAGAACTTTTAGCTCTTTACAAGGTAGATCTCCACATAGGAACCCCTAACAACCCGAATTCTATGGGCGTCATAGAAAGATTTCATTCTACTATCATTGAAATCTACAGGTTGGCTAAGTACGAGCATAAGTACACCGATGCCGCTACCGTAATGACATACTCTATCATGGCGTATAACCACTCTATACACTCAACCACTGGTTTTACCCCATTCGAAGTTTTATTAGGACACACTGATTCTAGAAATGTATTTAATTTAAATTTCGAGAAACAGTACATGCAGCAACTGATCAAAGAACATGCTAAAAGAACTAAGTTTCTATATGATCATTTATCAGAACAAGCCATTAAACAAAAGGAGAAAATAATAGAGAAAAGAGGAGGAGAAACAGTAGTCGAAATAAAACCCGGTGATGTAGTATTCACTAAAGAAGTTAATAAAAGGAGTAGCAAAGACAAACCACGTTTCCAAAAGGCTATTGTTGCTGATGAGATTAGTAGAAACGTAGTTCCGATTCAAGTTAAAAATCGAAACACTAAAGTTCCATTAAAGAATGTTAAACGCCCTTCACAGGCACCTCCGCATCCTCCTGGTAGTAGCCATGGTGACGCAACTGCAGGCCCTTCAACTTCAGGCACTAGATAGAAACCCTGGAATCCTGTTTACGAAAACTGGCGTTGTAGTAATTAGTAGTGACAAGTGGACTATCGCAAAAGTATTAGACATTAAACCCCTTGAAGAAGATTTAAGGTTTAACGTTGAACTACTTTCTGAGTTAGATAAGTTAATTAAGATTTATTTTAATAAGAACTTTACGGATAATTTTGTAGATGTTAGAAGTCAAGTAGCATACATTAAAAATATAACTCTAAACAAATTTACCCAAATCTTTCCGAACATTCGAATCAAACGAGGTCTAATTAACCCACTAGGTTCACTTATAAAAATGATAACCGGAAATCTAGATAATGACGATGCCATTCAATACGATAAATTAATTAATGAAATGAAAACGCAACAAAATCAAAATAACAGAAAACTAACGGTGATTACCGAAATGGTGCAACTTTTGACAAATTCCACTATTATATTAAATAATAATCTTGCTCAAATAAATAATAAAATTGAAATGATAGCGCAAAATCTAATGGAGTCAGAATATTTAGGAATACAGTTCATTAATACATATAATCTATTAATCCATAATTTTCAAGTTATTTACACCTATTTGGATGAAATAGAAACTAGTTTATCGTTCAGTAGGTTAGGAGTTTTACATCAGTCTATAATAGAATCAAATAAGTTGTTACAGCTACTTGAAAATATTAATAATAAAGAAAAATTAGTTTTTACGCCTAGCTTAGAAAACTTAGTTAAGATAGAGCAAGTTATAACACTTAAAGCCTATTTGAAGGAAAATCAAATTACTTACCTTTTGGAAATACCGCTGATTGAAAAAGATACATATATCTATTATAAATTGATTCCTTTACCTGTATTATCCTTTAACTCCACCGTCGTCATAATACCCAAGTATCCTTACCTCTTGGCGAAAGGGTTGAAGACCAGACTGTTCACTCATCCATGCCAAGAAGTCGACGAGTTCAGATTCCTCTGCACTGATGACGGAATGCTTCAATATATTCAAGACCCATGCATCACCGACCTGATGACGTATGCTGAAAACGTAACGTCATGCATCCAAATTCCCATAACCATTGAGAAGATCAGAATCCAGTTCCTGCAAACAAATAGATGGATCCTGTACAGTAGAGATGAAGAGCTGCTTACAAAGACATGCGATGGTGAACTGCTTCATTATAAGATCAAAGGCACCTATATAATGACCTTAGATGATCCCTGCGAGGTGAAAATTCAAGACATCATATTGAAAAAGCGGCAAATGTACATTGAAAATATAACATATTATCCAGAGCTACCGATCCTGAACTTACCTACACTCTTCTTACCTGACGAAAGGAAACCCGCTCCACCTGTAAACCTGGAAGGCTTGGACCTGATGGACCTGAAACTATTGTCGTTAGCTTTAAAGAAAAGTGATACTGAAAATAGTGAAAGTGTAAAGGCAATTATTGAAGTGCGTAGTATAAGCGTTTGGACTCTCGGACTCTATATTTTAATTTGTATAATGCTTTGTTACCTGGTCTATAAATATCATCCAAAATTATTGTTAAAAACATGTTCTCGAAGTTCTCCCAAAAAAGATAACTTCGAACTTAAGGAGGGAGGAGTTACGTCTGCCGACTCTACAGATAACACGCGTCAGCGTTCTATATTCTGAGTAACGTAATCAGACACCAGACGCTGAATGGACAAACAACAGATAAGAGCATCCGTCCCACGGTGGTCTGATATCAAAGCTCTAGATTTAATTTATATTTAAGTTAGTCTTAGACGAGCTCTTGTAGAGAATAAACGTCTTGAATTAATAAAGTTTTATTTTTTAAAAGCTCCTTCGGCTCGCTCAGCTCTTGACTAGTTAGGTCTTTTATTTGTAAAATCTATGTGGACAGATTTAGTTTCATTAAGCTTTATTCGCCACTTCTTTGTCCAATCAACTATGGTGTTGATTGCTGTCTGGACCTTTGCGACTGCTTCTTTATGGGTGACCCCTGTAGCCATAATAGCTGTGTCATCCGCGAAAGTTGCAATGGTGTTATTTTCTAACTCAGGGATATCACAGGTATATAATAGGTACAGGACCGGACCTAGAACACTGCCCTGTGGTACGCCAGCCTTTATTTGCATTAAGTCTGAGAACGAGTCATCTTGTCTTATTCTAAACATCCTTTGTGTTAAGTAAGACTCTAGAATATCTGCGAACTGTTTCGGAAGCATACTTCTCAATTTGTGTATGAGCCCTTTATGCCAAACTTTGTCAAATGCTTGCGCTACATCTAAGAAGACCGTGGTGCAAACTTTCTTGTCTTCTAGTGCGTTTTCAATGATGTTGGTAATTCGATGAACCTGGTCTATAGTGGAGTGTTTTTTCCTAAATCCAAACTGGTAGTCAGGAATGAGATTTCTACCTTCTATGATAGGTTTTAACCTTTTTAAAAGCAGTTTCTCAAATAACTTTGATATTATTGGTAACAAAGAAATTGGTCGGTATGATGTTGCATCTTGGGGTGGCTTACCAGGCTTTTGGATCATAATCACCTCAGCTATTTTCCACAAGTCGGGCACGTACTGAAGTCTAAATGATGCATTGATGAGTGTAGTAAGTTTGACTAACGCTTTTCGAGGCAGATTTTGTAGTACTTCTCCTGTAATCAAATCATAGCCCGGCGTTTTTTTCTTTCCAAGCTTTTTTATTTCAGTATATACTTCTCTTGGCGTTGTAAGTTGAATTTCGATACCATCTTGGGCTTTCTCAGTTAGCGTGAGGTCATGGTACGTATCCTCATTAGGCTGAAAGATTAACTGTAGATGTTGTGCAAATCGAAATGCTTTCTGTTTATTGTTGATGGCCCAACTCCCGTCAGTTTCTTTTATAGGTGGGACCTGCAGAGTTGGCTTTTTGAGGTTTCTAGTTGTTTTCCACAATGAATAGTTAGTTGAACGATCACTTGTCAGCTGGCTCAAGTAAGTGTTCATAGACTCATCATTGAAAGCTTGTATTATCTTTCCAAGCTTTTTTGTTAGCTTGTTCAATAGCGTTTTGTCTTTAGGACATCTTGTCATATGCCATCGCTCTCGCTGTCTTCTTTTATAAACAATCAAATCTCTTATTTCTATAGGATAATAATTACTTCTGATTTTCTTTTTGTATTCTGGCGTATTTTTCCAGGCACAAAGTTGAATGTCAGTGATAAATTTTTTCAAGTCTATATCTACTTCATTTGGACATTTCAATGAAGTTTTCAAGTCAATTATACAATCTAAATCTAATTTGAAGCTTTCCCAGTCTGTATTTTTATTTACCAAGGAAGGACTGGCTTCTTTCTCAATAATATTTTGACTTATAGTTAAAAATATTGGTGAGTGGTCAGAATTAATATCATAACCTTCCTGAATATGAAGAAAGCTTAGTGATATGTCTTTATAAATAAAAAAATCTATGAGATCTGGAATCTTCATAGGGTCTGTGGGCCAGTAAGTTGGTTTTCCTGTAGATATAACGTCACAGTTACATTCTCTAATAGCTGTTAATAGTTCTTTACCTTTAGTTGAAGTAAGTCTTGATCCCCAGTAGGTATTCTTAGCATTAAAATCACCTCCCAGTATAAATCTGTTGCCTAGTGCTTTCAGTATACTTTTGTACTGTTCAACTTTCAGCGCGTGCTTCGGTGGACAATAAATTGATGATAATGTTATAGGATATCTTTTAGTTTTAAGTTGAATAGCTACAGCTTGAATGTGTTGTTCTTCAAACTTATGTGTTTCGTAATGGTAGATGTTATCCTTTATTATGATGGTGCTGCCTCCTCTTGCAGTATTATCGGGATGCAGTGCGTGATAAGTTTTATAACCTTTTAATTTGATGTAGGATTCACGTGTAAAATGTGATTCAGAGACCAAGCACACATCGATATTTTCTGTGTTTAGGACTACCTGTAGCTCATTTCGATGATGTAGTAGTCCATTAGCATTCCAGGCCATTATCTTTAGTGACTTGTTCATGATGAATGTTTTGCTGTAGCCATTTTAGTGCTATTTTCAAGTTTTTTCAACCTGCTATCGAATGAGGTCATAAGAGACAAAATTTGATTTATTTTCTCGTCGATGTTGGAACTTTTCTGCTGGATTTGAGGCTGTGGTAATCTCTGCTGCTGAGTTCCTTTGGTTATTTGAGCGTACGTGATACTTTTAGTTACGTTTTGTACCGCAATGGACTTTTTGGTTTTATTTACAATTGAAGCCTTCGGCGTGGTGTAAGGTGCGACATTTTTCTTTATTTGCTTATTTTTTAAGCTTTGGAGTTCTTTGGCTACTATACACCCTCTATAGTTAGCAGGGTGCGGTTCACCACAGTGAACACATTTAGGTTTAGAATCCGCTGGCTTCTTACAGTCTCTGGTCAGATGCTTGCCCGTGCATTTCACGCATCTTGGCTCCTTAGAGCAGTACTTTTGCGTGTGCCCATATGATTGGCAACGCTTGCATTGAGGGAGAAGTCTGGAGGTTTTAATAGGTTCAATCTCCACTCTGCATCCTAAGATAGTTCTAATGTTGTAAATTTTATTTATATCCTCTTCTTTTTCGAATGAAAGTAGAAACATATTTAGCGGTTCCTTATTCTTCCAGCTAAGCTTATTGACGGCATTTTGTATTTTAAACCCGTTGAGAGTCAAATCACTTACAATTCTATCTGGTTTGCACGTAGAATGTAGATTTTTGGCCATAACTCTTATGGGTCTATCTTGCTTATTCTCGTAAGAATGCCAGTGTAAGTTTCCATCTGACAGCAATTTTGTAATAGCTCTGTATGAGTCTTCATCGCGTGCATTTATTTTAGCACATTCTCCATTCAATACTTTTATGGTGAACGCGTCTCTCGGGGCGCTCGTGAGCAAACAGTCGTAAAACGCCTGATAGTTTCGGACGTTCTCCACAACAATAGGTGGAGGTTGGGGAGGTTTTTTTACTTTTTCCTTGGTGGTCTCACTAGGAGGATCATCTTGCGTCGGGGAGGGAGACTTTAGCAACTTCCTTTTCTTCCTACTCTTTTCTCGCACCCACCCGGTTTCTCTCGCTAGTTCTTCTTCGTCAGTCTCGTACTGAACTGATGCTGAAGGTTCCTCATTACTGGGTTCATCATACTGAAACTCGTATTGACTTAATTTTTTTATTGATGCACTTGTGAGAAGTTTCGAATAGAAAAGACTATCTAATCTTGTTTCTCCGTACAAACTTTGAACCCCCATTTCACCCTCTTAAGGGGTGAATTTTTGTAAATCCTTTCTTAGTACACCCTTACGTAGTACACCTTTACGCACTAAGCCAAATATACCCTCCAAATTTCAAGCCTCTACGACCAGCGGTTTAGGCTGTGTGTGTCTGTCAGTCAGTCAGTCAGTCAGTCAGTATGTCAGGACAAAGATTCTTATAGTATTAGATGTAAAATGTGTACATATTCAAGTCAAATATAACTAAATCTATCGCCTTGAATAAAAACAAACGAGCCATTCAGCTCTCATCCAATTGTCGACGTCGGATTTCTAAAAACATGGTGTTCTTCTGATTAATGTCGGATTTCCAACCTACTATTACACGCACTTCCATGTTGCAGTACTTCAGATAATATTTATTCAAAAATTGTGAAATAATGAAACACATTATTGTGTTTCATTTTCGTTATTGTTAATGGATAACCATTTAAAACGCTTACTGATATGACATTTAGATATCTGGACATCAATAACAATAACCAAATCTTTGACTTTAGAAAATATAGATGATGAAAGAAAGATGGTAAACACGCTAGGCCTCGAATGGTTAAAATAGTTAAAACATAAATAACTTAAATTATTTATAATAAAAACAAACAACGCGAACTCTAGTCGAAACGCTTCCATATATGTGTATAAAAATAAAAGAAATAAAACTCAAACAAACTACAAAATGTAATAAAAAAGCGCTGAAAATTTGTTTTATTCGATGGTACCCTGTCAATAGTATGCCGGGACAGTTACTGTGGTCCCAAATACAATACAATACAAAACTCTATACAAAACTGCGCTAAGCCAACAATAGTCCGTCCGTTCAACAGAGATTTTACCGACGAATACACAAAAGAATATTTCGATGGGAATTACTGAGGCTTATTGGGCAACAGCTGAACTTTACTCGCGTTTGAATAGTTTGCGATGGTAAATTAATCAATTTTATACCCACGTCTGATCATGAATGACAGTGTTAGTCATTAATTATTAATTTCATTAATATTTTCAACCGACTTCTAAAAAGAAAAAGGTTCTGATTCGTCAGTATGTGTTTTTTTTGTGTGTGTATGTTACGCGATTACTCCGTCAATTATAAACCGATTCGAATGATTATTTTTGTAATCGGTAGGATACGTTTCCGAGGTTGTCCCATTGTAAATTATCGAGATCTGATAAGTGTCTCCAGAGATAAACGTCACAAACTTACTACTGAAATTGACTCGCGGGGCATTGAAGTCGGTTGTTTTAGTTTTTATACTTAATATAAATAATAAACTTAATTATATTAGGCTGTGAATGGTGTTCAAATTTTTTTAATCATTACTTTAGTGATATTACGTCTAAGGAATAATCACAATTTGTTTTGGAGACTTAAATTCTACCGATAGACAAGAATGTTCATATTTCCATCAATTGTTCAACCTCTGTCATGTTAGAAATACATTTTATTGCAGCGTCACAGACAAAGATAATTTAAAATTATCAATACTTAAAAAACCATCAAAAACGTTCCAAACGATCACTCTCTCTATGAGCTTTAGACCTCGCGTTTTTGCATAAATAAATGTTCACAGCAACTTCAAACAAAAATACACACCCAACCCCTTGAAGTTTATCGGATGTAAAACATGTTCGGGCAAAAAAGTTGCATCATAATAATGGAAACATAAATGTTTAGTAATAGCCCAAATATATTTTTTTCTTACGTTTTCGAACTCCATAATTATCTCCGCCATATTAAAACATATCCGAAGTAAATACAACGCGAACAAAAACTGCACTGAAATTTCGCAAGCTCATAAATAGTGTAAAACATGGTAAATATCCTGATCAAATATCTTGTCAAATAAAAACTTGTACATTTATGATAATAAAACATGAGTTTTATATAAAATGACAATAAATATTGAACCCAATATAATAACTTAATTCTTTAAACCCTATGAAAATGTATGCATTGCTAGTATGCATTGTCAAATGCGAAAAATAAATAAACAAGAAAGCTAGTTAAAGCATAATATATATATGTTAAGCCAAATATATTCTTATTTAATTGTTAGTACGACTATTTTATTACAAATATGTTATACTCTCTTTATCTAAGCCGGATCAAAAAGTCATTAAAATCCGTTTAGGAATCAGGTTTTGCCATCTTATCAAAAAAAAAATCACATTGTCATTTATCTGATGCAGTCAAAAATAAATGCTATCAGAAAATAGGAAAGACATTTCCAATGAATAATGGACAGTCATATACCTACCCCCAAAGATAAGACCGTGCAAACCTTTTATCACAACTCGGACTGCCCCCGAGGCATTTGACTGAAAAAGCTACCCGGCCCACATAGTTATGCTTGCCGAATACGAGTACGTGACCAGCCTACTTCACCGCAGACCCAAAGGCCTGAAATCGTGCATTCGTTGAATGAATTACTTTTAATCATTAGGTCTGGGATACTTATTGGCATTCAAGCGACGCGCGCGGTTACTCGACACCGATACGAGGTGTCGCTTTGTTCGAAATTATTCACGTAAATCTTAACCCGCTCTGCTTGCATGACCCTTTTATAGAGTTTCAGAATTAGTATCAAAGGCTGAGGAGGTTATTTTAATGTCAAACTTGTTCCATACAGACATAGTACGTGACTGATTTTACCTAGGCATATGTATTATAGTGAATTACTATAGCCTCCATACTGACCTGGTCTCTATATGATTACCAAAAATCTGATGACATTTTGGTTTATTATCATATAAATAAGATTGAGTATAAAAATTAAATAAAGAGCCACGCGAGTCCTGAGAAATCAGTAGCAAGTTTGAAATGTTTATCTCCATATCTCTAGAGATACTCATCAGATCTCAATGAATCGTATAATGAATTATGAAACCATCGTTTATATAAACCTTAACCATGAAAAAATTATAATTCAAATCGGGTCACAATTGGTGGAGTAATCGCGTAACAGACATACAAAAAAAGGAATAAAAAAACATACAGACAAATTGAGAACCTGGTCTAAAAATTATGTGGTGGATTCATTTTTTTTTTTGGTTTCATAATTATATATTCTAAAGGTGTTAAAAAAAATGATAAAAATTCAAAGGTGATTGCATCCATTTTATCCCAAAGGAATAAAAAGATAAACAAAAATAAATACTTACCTTGTTTTATTAACATGCCAAGAATAAATCCGGACAATCAAGGAATCCTGATCTGTGACATATCAATAGGCATTAATTGGAAGGGCAGATTCGCAATACGCTCAAAATGCCCAATTAGAAGCCCGAGAACAAAACAATTATAGAGCTAGACTGTAATTGGACGATTCTTTATACGGTTTTTAGGATTAATTGGTGTATAAAAATAAAATCGGTGTAAAAATATACTTGTTATAGGTATAAGTTTACTTACTTTATACAAACTTAAGTAAGAACAAGTATTTATATTATCTTTCAGTAAGAAAGGTTAATGATATAACTTATCACTTTGAATCGTATAATCCGTGGTATAATGTTTAATTTCTCGGAAACTCGTAGTTATTTACAAAAACTCAACAATAGTGATATTTTTCGATGTTGCCATAGGTTCATCTCATGATTGTGCCTGATTTTCTAGACACGTCTAATTTTTTACTAACTATATTTTTAGACGTTGACTATATAATACTATTTTTGAATAACATGGACCACCTGATGGATGGTAACTAAAAATGTGGTTGAACATGTAGCATTGTTATACCTACCTGTTCTCTTGATCCCCTTAGGTCATTTTATACTATATAGGTAAGCGTTTGACCACTGTCTCACCTTATGTTAAATGACGATGCGATCGACAATGTAGCATGCTTTCCTAAAAGACTGGCAAACTCAGATCGGCAAAAAATCGCCTGTGCTATAGCTACGTGAAAACAAGTCAGCCGGCAAAGTGTTTCATTATATTGCTGTTGAATTACATGCCAAGTAATTAGTTTACATTATTTTATTCCATTTGTTCACATACTATACTTGTAGCATGGTATAACCGGTATTTTTCAGTGTACCCACTGGCATTAATATAAAAGTTGAACTCCTACGCTGGGAACACCCTTCCAGCTAGCTAATAAAATACGATCCTAATGGAATCAGAATGTGCAAAATGAATAAAGGCTGATCCGCCTCGCAGCCTCGCTCCATCCAATTTGATTCGATTCGAGGAAAAGCAATGCCACAACAAATACAAAATTTACAAATGCTAAAAGGAAACATTTTCAGTACCTCTGGAAAGGTATTTAAGATGAAAGGGAGTGAATAAAATGTTAAAGAAGATGTGGTGAGGTTAGGCGTTTAATTCCTCACCATACGAAATAATAGAGACTAAATTGAAGCATTATTATAAGGGCATGTAATTGTCTTCTACAATTGCTCTGAAACAATTTCGTTGCTTTGAATTTTTTTTCCATGTTTTGAATTATAAGTATCTTTGTTTATAATCACAGAAAATAAAGGTATTTCCTTGTTCTCCGTTTAAAATAGTTAGCATTGAATAAAGAACAACATCTCAAACAATCAAGTTTACCATATTTTCCGAATTTGCATTGGCCTTAAACAGAATGTAGCAAACGTGTCGCACCCGCGAACAATCTTGTGGGGTGAAAACAAATCGAAAAGATTAAGTCATCGAAAAAATGTGATGCGTGCGTCTTGCGTACCTCGAGAGCTTAGGGATAAGGCCGCGGCTCAGGGTGATCCCTGCGTCGACGACGTGTTGAAAAAACGGCTTTTCGCCTCCGCGGGGCTCAGCCTGCTCCTACTGACAGATTGCTTTTAATTGGACGCTAAGTTTACAAATAACGACCTCGTAGCTGTTAATCATACGTCTACATTCTCATTGTTATATTGATACTATATATTTATATAGCGTAGCACTATGGAATCCGTGGTCGGTCTGTGCTGTGGTTATGTTAGGTACTATACTTTGTTTGACTTTGGTAGATTTATTGGTGGTTTTACAATCCCAGGTCTTACTCATAGCCGGGGTTCTTCAAATAAAGCAAATAAGTAAAGTTAATTTGTATCATGATAAAAATCGTAAACTTTACACTTTCGCGATTTGAACACATAGATATTAAATATTAATAAATACGGGACTTATCGCGCCTAAAACATTAATTTTTATTTTATTCGACGTTTCGACCAATTTGCATTGATCGTGGTCACGAGACGACAACAGTCGTCTCGTTTTTTAACCCCGTAAGTCCCGTATTTTAATATTTATAACTATCATAAAATCATTCCATTGACATTTTCATGAACCTAATCACAAGTAGTTTATTTGGGACTTCTTCACGGTCAAACGGCTTGACCGATTTGGCTGAAATTTTGTACAAAGATAGTACATAGGGCAGAATAGGATATAGGATACTTTTTTTTTGGCTATCGAGTCAGGAGGTCCAGATATTTTAAATTGAATTTTGTAAATATAAGACCTCTTCTCGAATAAACGGCTTGACCGATTTGCCTGATATGTTGTATAAAGCCAGTTCACAGGGCACAATAGGATATAAAATACTTTTTTTCTGGCTGTCGAGTCAGGGGGCCCAAATATTTTTAATTGAATTTTGTAAATATAAGACCTCGAATAAACGGCTTGACCGATTTACCTGACATGTTGTATAAAGACAGTTCATAGGGTAGAATAGGCCAAATATATAGCCAAGAAAAAGTATGTAGGATACTTTTACGAGTCTGGGTGTCCAGATTTTTTTTAATGAATTTTGTGAATGTGTGGCCTCTTATCAGCTAAACGGCTTTACCGATACGGATTTATAAATATACAGTTCATATGGCATAGAAGCACATAGGATACTTTTTTTCTGGCAGTTGAGTCCAGGTGTCCAGATTTTATTATTGAACTTTGTAAATGTATGGCCTCTTCTCGGTCAAACGGGTCTACCATTTAAGCTGAAATTTTGTACACAGACAGTCAATAAGGAGAAAGGACATAGAATACTTTTTTTTGGCTGGCAATTTCGGGTGTCCTAGTTTTTATTATGCAATAATGTGTAGCCTCTTATCGGCAAATCGTTTTGACAAATTCAGCTCAAATTTTGTACAAATACAGTTAATAGGGCATTGAACCACAGAGGTTATTTTTTTAGCAGTTGAGTCTGGGTAACCAAATTTTGTTTATTGAATTTTGTAAACGTGTGACCTCTTCTCGGTTAAACGAGTTGGCCGATTGAGCTGAAATTGTACAGAGACAGTCAATAAGACATAGACCAAGAGTAGAGTCTATTATCCGTGCACATAGGTTACTTTTTTTTACAATCAAGTCCGGTTGTCAGTTTTTATTATTGAATTTTGTAAATGTGTGGCTTCTTTTCGGCCAAACAGCTTGACCGATTCACATGAAATTTTGTACAGAGACATTTAATAGGGCATAAAAGGGCAAAGAATACTTTTTTTCGGCATTTAAGTGTGGGTGCCTATATTTTTTAACATTTAAGTTAGCTTTACATAGAGTTTGCATAATCATAAAAATTTGACCTTAGGTTCGTCTATAATGTTATATAACTAATAATATAATATATATATATAATAATATAATATATATATATAATAATATAATATATATATAATAATAAAAAAATATATATAATGTTAAAATGACTTATTGTTATAATTTCAAAATGTACGCGCTGGCTTTGCTTGACCAACGTATCTGCTTTGTGAGAAGTATTTCAGAAACTTTCGTGTTTTAACAGCCACATTTAACCTTAGTGTCATCGGTGTTGACTTAGTAGGTCATAAAAACTGTCAGGGTCATAAAAAGTCGTAAACATTTTAATTTTAAAATTATCGTGAATTTGTAACATTATTATTGTTATATACCGGCTGTAATTCACGTACCTTTAGTCGAATTTTCTCGACCTAGGTTTCGAGCGAGTCAGTCGCTCTTCCTTGGGAGTGAGGTCACGCGGTGAGATCGCGGTGTTCCGTCGCGATGTTCCGCGAAGTCGTAAACATTTTTCGCGCTCGCTTCGCTCGCTCAGTGATAGTACTCGCTACGCTCGCGCAAGCATTTGTTTTATCTACTTTGTAGGTAACATTTCAGCAACTTTTGAATATAAATAGCCACATGCATCAAAAAGAGTCATAAATTTAAACAGTACAACCATAATGATCATTAACCTTCAAATAAGTGGATATCAAGTTTAACCTTAGTGTCATCGGTGTTGGTTGACTTAGTAGGTCATAAAAACTTTCAGGGTCATAAAACGGCATAAAAAATGTTCGCGCTCGCTTCGCTCGCGTAGTAATAACGCTATATAGCGTATAATATTTTTGACTTTAACAATAGAAGATATCGAGTTCGACCTAAGAGTCATCTATAATGAGTTGATTATTAGATCGTAAAACTGTCAGGGTCATAAAAAGTCATAAAAATGTTCGCTCACGCAGATATTTACCTTATTTTCTTTGTAAGAAATGTCAGGAACTTTTGTGTTGTGTCAAACATTTAAACAGCAGAACTTCGTATACCTAACCAAAATAATTAATGAATTTAACAATAGAGGATATTGAGTTCGACTTAAGAGTCATCTATGGTGACTTGGCCTAAGAGATCATCGATCTTGACCTCGAAGGTCATAAAGACTCAACTAACGCGGGCGAAGCCGCGGGTAACAGCTAGTGTTCAATAAATAATTGTTTTAATGGTTTCCTCGGCTGACTTCGAACCTGCGAATTTGTGAGACAGACTTGAAACATAATGAAACTAGGTTAAAACGTAAATGCCGAATTCACATACCGCACGGAGTAAGTTTCAGTAGATGTTTATCGCCATATATCTGGAGATACTCATCAGATTTTGATAAAATTTACTAAGGGACCACACTTACTCAATAATAATTTTAATCGATTCATTCTCAGTGATGAGTTGTAGATATTTATCTCCATATCTCTGAATATACTCATCATGTTTTAATGAATTGTATAATGGGATCACCGTGGAGATGTACCTTACCTATAAAGAATTCGAATCCCTTCACAATTGTGACCGGAGTAATCGTAATATACAAAAATAAAACATACAGATGACTTCGTCTGCTCTCATTGAGAACCTCTTCCTTTTTGGAAGTCGGTTAAAAAGAGTTTGCTGAGAGCGCATAACCAATTAATCACCTATTTCTGACTTAGTTAGACATGTCCACAATATTTTCAGGCATCTAGGCTGTTCTAGTAATTAGTGAAAAGATCTATCCAATTGTATCCACAACTCAAAATAATTGTATTAGTTAATTTTATTAGTACCTTTTATAAAATGTTGCTACATAATTTTCATACGTGAGCAAAAAGCTTGAAATATGTCGACTATTCAGTTTTAATACTTTAAAAATGTCACGATTGCACGTCACGACCTAGTTTTTACATTCACTTTAAATATAGGTCAGGGGTTGTGCTTAAAAATTAGGTCAACAGACAAAAGCAAAAGTAGTTGTACTAACGCTATTGCAACGTAGTAAAATGTGTAGGAAATAATATTGGCAACAAATCTTAATGCTCATATGATTATGACATTCTAATCGTATTTCCTAGGACAAGTAGGTGTGTACTCATAGAAACAAGTAATAAAAGTAATTGATAATAAAATATAAAGTTATTCCTCTACTAAAATTACTTTTTCGACTTTTATTTCATTTCTTTGATATAATTGGTTTCACAATATGATTTATACATAAAATCACGTATTTTACCCATTGGGGAAGGCAAAGACTACTTCTTTCCACATGCTACGATCCTGACATACCTCTTTCGCTTCTTCCACTTGCATGAGCGAGCGCCTTCATAATTAATATAAAGCAATAAACTTAATATTTCGAAGTGAGTGTCTTCAATGGTTACTTTTAATGTATTTTCGTATCGTAAGGTACCGCATTAAACTCGAGTATCTTTGCGCAATCTGTGGAAACAACTGGTTTGTGTCGTAAACCTCCCAATTTCTATCTAATCCGATGCCTATTAAATCGCGCATCGACGTAATTCGAGTGGAAGCCATCATTGTAACTTTATATCTCAATAAACCATATTTGGTGCTATAAACATCGATTTGTCCCGATATCTAAATGGGCCTTACGGAAGCCATTAAACATTTTTAGATGACATCCTCCCCGAAACGGCTCGTGGTCGTAACCAATTCTTTGTGTACGATATACGGCATAGCTTTTCATAGCAATAACAAAAACACAATGTTATGCGAGACTTGTAAAGAATTATTGTTTCCTATTAAATTCTCCTTTTCAGCATCGGCCGAGAGTCCTATCGATTATTATTCGCTTCCTGCCTTCTTCCGCTATAATTTTCTGTACTTTATTGAATCCTTATTTTTTATTGTGCCTTAATGCTCAGTTGACTTTGAATAGCCATTGTGCGGTGATGGAAGAGCGCTCTAGTAAAATTCTTGTTAAAAATGGTTTTTAATATTATTGTTGTATATATTTTATGCCTAGCCGTGTTGAGGGCCCCGTGGTGTAAGTGGGAGAGTGGTCGGCTTTGATGCCAGAAGTACCGAGTTCAATCCACACCGAGCACCAATAGATTTTTCAATCGAAACATTTATGTGCTCTTTTCACAGTGGCCCTCCGGTAAAGGAAAAATATCGTTGAGAAACCACCAACCCGCGCATGGTGGTCTGACACTATCTAGTGTCCGCCTGGCCAGCTTCCACCCTCAAGTTCGAAAATCTGTCGTCAAACGTCTAATGTGTTCGGGCAGCTATCGTTAAGAGCCAGTTCCCATTATAGGCCTAGCGTGCATACAACAGATAGTGCTTACCATCTTCAACCGCATTATCACTTACCAACAGGTGAGATAGTGGTCAAAAACTATAAGATATAAAAAAAACAATTTCTTCGATGTAAACCATACCGTTACTGTACTTGGTAGTTTGGTTATTTTTGAAGCTGTTTGCTAGAATCTAATAACAGAAGAATTAAGGATCATTATCGTTATTAACTTAACACTCATCAGAGATCCATTAATGATTTTGAGATGAGATAAAGTGAGACTTGTCCGAGGTGCTCTTTGCCCTGAATGTTTAGAATAGCTTTTAGCTAATACTAATGAAATGAAATGCATACTACATTAACATACGTATCTGCAGAGTATATACAGAGTGTTTTAGGACAATGGCAGCCCTTCTGTAAAGGACCTTTGTCCGTCCGCGACCCTCCAGTCTGATAACATCGCACTACCAGCCAATTTAATTTGGTGTTAACATGTCTATAAACATACATATAATGAAGAGATGTGAGGGACGTAATATGAAGAAAATCAGCGTGAAGCGTAGGTGCACATTTTAAGCTGAACGAGGAAAACTCACAGAGTGAAGTATGTTCATATTAAAATATTAATATTGGTTTCTTCAGTAGGTACGATATTAATTTCGTATTTATTCTTGATATCCAGACTTATAATATTATAAAAAACATTTGTAACATTGTGTCTGTTTGATCTTACTGAAATTTATTAAAAAGTATATATAAATATACTTTATAGCATGAGAATTACTCATTACATAGGCTACTTTTGTGAAAATAAAATCATGATTTTTACAAATAACGTAAATAACCCGGATCACACAAATGTTGATTGACAGAGCATTACAGTGATAAAATTCTTCGTGTAAGTGAATGAAATCGGAGGTATCAGCTAGATTAATTAATAATTAAAAAATGTATTTGTAAACTTTAGCAAATAGTGTAAACATTACAACATCGTCAAATTGTTTGTCATAGCTATTTGTCAAAGACAGCAATAGCAAATTATACACTGAATAACATTCGTCTTTTTTAGCTCCGACACAAAAAAAAACATAAAATCGTTTAAAAAAAACTAATAAAAAAGAACTGACTTCAATGCCGCGCTACCTATTTCTTCAGTACCAATTTTGAGGTATTTGTCTCCATATCTCTGGAGATACTTATCAAACCTCGATAATATTACCATGGTACCACACTGGGGATATCTCTCCTTACCAACAAAAAAAGAATAATCAAAATCGGTTCAAAACGACGAAGTTATCCACGAACAAACATAAAAAAAATAAAAAAAATCGGTCGAATTGAGAAACCTCCTCCTTTTTTGAAGTCGGTTAAAAAAAGGGTATCATAAGTTTATGTGAGTATCTGTGTGTTTGTCAGTGGCATTGTAGCTCCCACGGAAGAATGGTAGTTCCCAAACTTCTAAAAAATATAGGATAAACCTATTTCGTTTTAGTTTTTTTCATAGGTAACTTAATCAAGAGTCTTCTAAGCTTTGATTCATGAAAATCCGTTCGGCCATTAAAATTACGAGCTCTTTTTTGGTCGATGACGCTATGAAGCAACTTTCATCGGTCTGTTTAATCAATTTTAAAAAATTTGGTATCCTGTTACTTTAATGATATCTGGAGCATCTTCTGGAATCTGCTGAGTGCTCAACTCCTCACGAACTAAAAGTAGAGATGTCGCGTTTGGGCTCATTGGAATGGTGTCAATGAAAAAATTATACATAGGTGGTATCTCATTTTAAATTCACGTATTATTGTTGGAATCTGTGGTGCTCAATCATATATTGTGCCAAACAAATAAAAAGACTATATAAATATTGTAGTTGTTACAAGAAAGATTTTATCTACAGCAAACTTAATGTAAAAATGCATTATAGTGGCAACGCGTGGGTTGTAGTAAAATATTCAAATGGTGGGGTATTATATTACTAGACAAAAGCCAGTGGTCGGGCTAACATGGTTCGTGTAAATAATTTGAGAGACACGGCCCTTTCACATTGTACCACGACTGTAGGAACTACTATAGCAGGCTAACTGGAATTTAATGAATACCTAAATAGAGAACACCAAATGTTTAAGCTAATTGATAGTAAAGATTTTCACTTCAACAATTATTAATTATCACATTCGTTGCAGAACCGATAATTGATGGGCTAAACGAGTTTAAGAATGGAGATCACGTTTGGGGAAAACGTAGCGTAGGACGCCCTCCGGCGAGATGGAGCGACGATCTGCGTAAGGAAGCCGGCAGTCATTGTAAGCGAAGAGCCGAAGATCGGGCTCAGTGGCGAGCATTGGGAGAAGCCTATGTCCAACAGTGACTAGAGTTAGACTCACAAAGTCTGCTCATAATGATGATGATGATGAATTATCTGTATCAATCAAAATCGTTACACCCAGATGAAAGCCCACTAAATGAGTTAAAACCTAGTCAGAAAAAAGTTATTGCGAATTCACACCGTTCAGTATAAGATCCAAATAGTTCAACAGTTTCAAAAACCAATTTGCCATAACATCGTTGAATTTAAACCTTAAATGATCATTAACTTAGAGAGATAAAAGAAAAGTTGATATTTATTTATTTATTAATAGATCGCCAACATAATAATCATCGTTATAAACCTTTAAACACCGAAATCTTAGTACTATTATGCTAAATGTTATTATAATTACAGGCAAAGACTTGTCTACAATTGTATGTGCATGCAGCACATAAAATTGTAGACGAGTAACATTTAAGAATAAACTTAAAGTTAAAAATGTAAAGATTTGAAAAAATTACGATATGATGAATCATTCATCTCATTACCCTAAAAAAAATTATACAAGACTAAATACTAAAAGAAAATATATCCACCCTGAGGCTAGACAAGTAAACCGTTCGAACAAATAATATCTAACCTATCCCAAATGCACCTTTCGACCTCCGAAGCCAGCGGCTCCGCCCACACTCCACATCAAAGATATAAACATTACAAATAAGTACACGAAAGGTCTGCATAAAAAAACAGGATAAGTATTCCTCCGTCTCCTAATTAGATGAGAAACAAACACGGGATTAGGGTCAGCAGACCTCGGAGGTTCGTTGTAGCGTTATATTGAGTTGCCAGAGTTTAATGTTATTGTTGTACAATACCAAAGTACATTTCGGGTTGAGATTAGAGAGACAATCTTCGGTATATTTTTATACGAACTGCGTTGGAGAAAGGAATGTTGTGATTTTGGGAATATTACGCAGTGCTAGATATCTGATATAATTTAAGTTTTTGAAAAATGTTATTATGCATATATGATCTAATTAATTTATATTTATTTTAATTATTTTACTCTGTTAGCGTGTTAGCGAATACTCTTGTCTCTGGAAACCTATAAGTATATTAATTTGATTGATTTCTAAAATAAATTTAAATGTAAACTGAAAAATTGAAAATGTTTATGGCGTTCTTGCTACAACTTGGGTTTGCTAGGAACAAGGTAATGCATAAAAGTTTTTTTTTAACTGCGTTGCGAATATCTAATCCAGTGATTGCGAGTAGTAAAAAACCGCTCGACGAAGTTTCTATTGTATGCTGAGTTGTGGCACAGAATAATGAATAGTACAAGGTTACGAGTATGATTGGAAAAGGCAACAAAATGTGAATCATCATCATCATCAGCCTATCTTCGTCCACGGCTGGACATAGGCCTCACCTATGGCACACCACTGAGCTCGATCTTCAGCTCTCTGTTTCAAACTGCTGCCAGCCAACTTGCGTATATCATCGCTCCACCTAGCTGGAGGGCGCCCTACACTACGTTTACCGAGCCGTGGTCTCCACTCTAGAACACGTCTACCCCAACGGTTATCGGTTCTACGACAGATGTGACCACCCCACTGCCACTTCAGCTTGCTGATCCTTTGAGCTATGTCGATAACTTTGGTTCTCTGACGGATGACTTCATTTCGAATTCGATCCTTCAGAGAGACTCCAAGCATAGCCCTCTCCATAGCTCGCTGAGCGACTTTGAATTAGTGAACCAGTCGCACTGTCAGCGTCCACGTCTCGGCTCCGTAGGTAATAACAGGTAGGACGCACTCGTTAAAGACTTTCGTCTTCAGGCTTTGCGGTATGGGCGATGAAAAGTCTTTTCATCGCCCAAATGTGAATAAACCTATGTATTTTCTTAAAAATTTGCGCCCACCATACCACAAACATAGCTGAGTTAAGCTAACAGGAACATGTCATGCTAAATTAGTTATCATTGTGATGGTTGTGATACGTGCGAAAGCATCCTTACCAAGTTCTGAGGCTTGGTCAGGGATAATTGAATTGTACACCTAGTTCAGTTATACATTTAGGTACGGACACACCGCAGTGTCCTGCGTGCGCGATCTAGGCGTTGATCAGATAGCGCAGTAGTATTTGTACCAACTCGTTCACACCAAACGCGATCAGAAAACAATTAAAAAGTACAGAGATCTCACCCGCAGATCGCAGGACGCCGCAGTGTGGCCATACCTTTACACATAAAATAAATTATTTTTGAAAAAAAATTAAACCAGCTTCAAAACTAAAAATAAGCACTCAAAAGCGAAAAATAAATTAGTCGGTTTAAATTTTTTTTTCAATAATTTATTTTACCATTTTTAGTGCACAACAAGTTTTAATTACTTAAATTACATGAATAAATGAAAACATGAAGAAATTTCGTGTCTGCACAGACACGAAATTTTATATATTCATGTAATGTGTGTGTTGATGTGTTCAGCATTGAGGGGTTTAGAACAGGCTGTTACGGTTAAATCAATTTACAAAATTTTGTGTCTGTACTATTCACCGTTGAGGAGTTCCGAAGTTAACCCTGGGTGCAGCAGCCATGAAGGAGTTTAGAACAGGCTATATTATAGTTAAGTTAAATTCGTTTACAAAATTTTATCACCGAACTCCTAACCGTTATAGAGTTGTACCTCCCTTCATCAGCTCATCAGCGTCATGAGATGATGATGAACGCATGTTCATTATCATCTCATGCTCAATGCAAATGGTTCAATAGCTAAGAAAATATATGAAAAACATTTTTGATACCTGTAACATTTGATTGATTGATTGATTTATAGTTTATTCCAACTTCAATGCCATTTGAGGGTTGCCCTTGATTTCCCTGGGATTCCATCATCAGATCTTGATTTGGTGTCAATGGGCCACATCAGGAGTATACTCTTCCAAATAAAAAAAGAATTTTGAGAATCGGTCCACAAATGGCGAAGTAATCGGTGAACATACATAAAAAAAATACATACACGTCGAATATATAACCTCCTCCTTTTTAAAAGTCGGTTAAAAATACAATCTCAAATTATTTAACGCCTGTGAGACGTTAACATCATCATAATAATCATAAACCCACATCACTACTGGACATAAAGTCTCTCTCAACATACGTCACTGAGCTTGATATTCAGATCTTCCTTTGGAGTCTCTAACCACTGTTTTACGAATGCCGTCGTACCACTTGGTCACAAAGCTTTGTACGCTTCGTTTGCCGTATGGTGATCTCCACTACGGGTATCTATCCAACCGGTTATTAGTCCTACGACAGATATAACTAGGAAGCCAACTCCAAAATGACACATCCGAAAGTTCGGGCCCAACCGAAACACGACCGAATTTGCCGATGACCTACTACGAAAAAAGTTCGGCTATTTTTGACATACAATGACGATAAAACTATTGTCATATTAAAGCTCGGGATTTTTTCATTTAGTAGGGTTTACGATACAACTAATGTTCACATTAATTTCGGTCGGCCTGAATGATAAGCTGAACCGACCGAACCGAATGTGATTCGTAGCAGGAAACGCCCGATAATTTCGGCCGATACTTCGGATTACCACTTCAGAGTAGGCCTCTAGTACACGATCACTTCAGCGTCGATCACTTGATCGACATACTCGTAACATGTGAGGTGTGGTGTGATATCACAAGACGTAACTATTGAAGTAGGTCGTAACTTTAATTATACTATACGCTATAACTTCACGATGTTCCGGCAGCACACAGCCTTTGATAGTCAGACTATTCTAGGCATAGCGTGATTACCATCCTCGACCACATCCGTGTCCGTCTAATGTCAACGACGCATCTATTACTAGGAGAAATAAATATTGCAGGTACAGACCTACAGCCAAATTGAAACTTTTCTTGCAATAAATAAATACATATAAAAAAAATTACGATTACTGGTCTCTTTGGTTACAGGTTTGCAACAAAATATTCGGCAACGCATCGGCTCTCGCCAAGCACAAGTTGACTCACAGCGATGAGAGGAAATATGTCTGCATCACCTGTGCCAAAGCCTTCAAAAGGCAAGATCATCTGTAAGTGTTTTGAAAATAAACTGTTCATAAATATAGTTATGAGTTCTGTAGCTGTTGCTTAACACGGGTGAGGTCTAAAAGAAGAAGAAGATAAAAATTATTTTTCAAAATAAATAAAACCGACTTCATAACCACAAACAGGCACTCAAAAGCGTAAAATAAATTACTTAATATAATTATTATAAGCGCTACCCACTTATCTATTTGAAGGCGGTGCCAGCCAAGTCCTAGACCCTTTGACCTTGAATCATAAAATTTGGCAAAAAGCGAGGTCTTATAGCGCAAAATAAAGGAAAAATTCCAAAAAATAAAAAAAGTTGAAACCTAAAGGGTGTCCCTATACATACATAGTTTCAGCCAATTAAGATAGGCCTCTGAGTTATATGAGCGCTTATACAATTTAGAGGTCTATCTTAATTGGTAAAAACCAACGTTGGTACGGAAGCCTCGGTGGGCGAGTCCAACTCGACTTTGCCGGTTTTATTTCTACGAGAAGTAACCATGCACTTCTGAGACCTTTGTATGAAGCATGTTTCGAGTACGTAGCACCTATAACAATATCTTTAATGAACCACTAATATTTTCTATGAATGTCTACAAGTCGTGGGTTTGATTTACAAACTTCTTTTTGGACAATTAATCGTTGTGTGATCCACAAACAATTTTTCAGATTCTGGGTGTATTTGTGTCCGTGATTTGTATAAAATTTGTATTATTTAAGTCCCCCGCGACACGGTGCCGAAAGTTGTAATTGTTAAAAGAAACTATTGTAGCATAGAGATTTGTCTGTTTACACAAATCTTATTTGCACATATAACGCGCTCAAGGTGTCGCCTAACTAACCACAATGAATATTAATTGGCGACGCTACACTGGCCTTAAGCTGCATATTGACTAAACATCTAATACGGTTTAGTGTTAGCTGTAGCACACACACTGCTTTTAGCATAGAATAGGAGACTTGCTGTTTGTTCTCTGGCCTTTAGCATCGGTAAACGACGATTTTGCGACTGTATCGCATTATGACGAATTTTAGTGTTTGATTGCTGCATCTAAATGGCGCGTTTTAGTAACTGTATCGATTCTGCGTCGCGTTTTGGCAACTGTGCGCTTTAATAATTGTATTAAAATCGTATGTTTGAGTCTACCGTGATGTAAAAAAGCAACTAAAGCACCACGATTGGATTGCACGTGTCAAGCGATCGGCCACGGCATTGAGCTTCCGAAACGCGACCCTATCGCCGGTTGCTGATGCTAAACGTAGCATGTGTGCATTGGCCCTTAGAAAGACATGACACTTCTGGTGTAGAAGGGTATAATGGAATTTGATGGCAAAATGATATGTGAGGGACTGAGTATTATAAGTGCTTAAGTGTAAAGTTATTAAGTTACAATGGTGTTTATGTATTCTGTTATGGCGTATATCAAGCAAGCGCAATAATTAGAATTAGATTTTCTAGTAGGGGTGCTTAATTCGATTTTAAAACAACTTTTGAAACGTTTTCTATTATAAATGAAATTCGTGACGGTTGCTGTAAATAGACTAATAGCAATAAGTTTGTTAATTAGTTCCTTATATCAATGCTATAACATTTTAACCATTTTTAATCGACTTTACAAAAAGGAGGAGGTTCTCAATTTCTTTTTTGTGGCTTAATTGGCAAAGCACCTGGACATGTTATCCAGGAGGTTGCGGGTTCAAGTCCCGTCGGTACGATGACATTTTGGATTGGGTTTAACAATTTACAATGATGTATGTTGCAGCAACGGCCACATGCTCACACATCGGAATAAAAAGCCCTACGAGTGTAAAGCCGACGGATGCGGCAAGTCGTACTGCGATGCGAGATCACTGCGAAGACATACGGAGAATCATCATCAACCTGCGACAGAAAATGGTAAATAATGCGTGAGCAGAATAATACCCAAACGCAACTAATATTTTTTTGGTATATATATTTTTTATAAATAAAGTAATCTAATAAAGAAAGTCACCATACTTGGACAAATTTTAGTAGACTACTTTTTTACTATGTGTTACAAAATAATACTAATAGTAACCCAGGGTCCCAAAAAATCCAATAGAAATCTTCACTGATACAGACTGCACAACATATTGTCCTATTTACTTTATTTCCAGGATTTCAGTGAAAAAAATCTTAGGACACTAGGTAGCAAATTGCTGCGTGTGAATGGTGGTCAAACAGGTTCACTACCTACGATATCATAAACTGTAAATCCGCAATTTCTCGGCGAATTTCAAGATTATCATATGGCTAGATAAGTAATAAGTTAATTACACAACTGGATTTGAAATTCATTCACAATCCATATCCAAGGATTTGTGTGCAATTCTGCTCTTCTTTTTAACCGACATCATGAAGGAGGTGGTTCTCATTTCGATTGTATATTTATTTTTGTGTGTTACCTCAGTACTCTGTCGTTTATTGACCGATACGAAAAAGAAATTTCTGGCTTGAGAGAAAGAATTTTCTGGCTTGAGAGAATTTACTTACCGTATGATCTCATTACACAATTTATTGAGATCTGATGAGTATCTCTAGAGATCACACCTCGAACTTGATACTGAAAATGAAATACGTGGCATGTGAACTCGTTTTAAAATATATATATATATACAATATACTTATTCGCTATTGAACCAACACTAACAATGGAACTAGTAGCAAGTGTCGCAAATATACAAGAATACTCGGTTTATGCCGAACAAGGACGCCCCTCTAGTGGTTATGCTTTTCACAACTGCCTTTCCATATTTCCGTAGAGGACCACCCCCGCAGAGACGCCTATCTAGACTATTCAAATTCAATTATCAGCGAGCTCTTAGGTGAGAGTGTCTCTAAGTTATTACAATGCAGGCAACCGCAAGTACAAAGCAAGTAATCAAGGTGTTATCTGTACAATTGAAGGCGCCTTTAACATACGTAGCTACCGTGTACCAACTTAGCTACTAAATGTATTTGAAGACGATGAAATACTTCAAGATAGAGCGTACAAGAAAGCACAATTTGAAGATGAATAAATTATTACGAATTTATTAATAGCCACGCTAACAATATGATTACCATGACAATGAATGTGACGCGCCAGAAGTCTTTACTCAATTCGAGCACTTGTATTTTTGATACGCAGACACTGCCTTGTCTTGCTTCTTAATTGTATTAAAAATGCGGGAAATTGCAAAAAAATTCTTCCGTAATATCTTTTGAATTCTCCAGTGATCATTTATGCGTATTGTTTCATTGTCAGGCTCGAGTGGCGGTGCGAGTGGGAGCGGTAGCGGGAGCGAGCGGGACAACAGCACGCATCGCGTCTCGTCTCCCATATCACCGGGACGGAATAATCCACACTCAGAGGTTTATTAATAATCTTTACCTGTCAAGATTACCCCTTTAACATTATACCGTATGTAGACTAATGAAAATGTATGTCACATTGGCAATCACATAGTTATAGTTAGATATCGCCGTTTCAAATCACGATTTTAGTTTCGTAAATCTGCATTTGGGATCTATAAAGGGGGTTATCTGGGGTAAATAATTAAAAATTATTTATTCAAGAGTAATAATGTAGTAACGAGCTGTTTTAATACAAACATCTTCGTTTGATCTCGGCGTGGTTCAATAAATTACGTCACCCGTGATCTGTGCCGTAATAACTTCATATCTGTCAAAACTAAATACAAATACCTGTAATGAAGATTCAAATGAATCTAGCGCTATCTAGTCCATGCATATTTCAGGGGCTAGTCATAGTACGCTACGCGCCGTCATTAATCTAGCTTTTTATACTTAAGCAATCCTGGCGCGGTTCCAGTTGGCTGCACATGTAAAATTTAGCCCCCGGCAACCCTTATTAATTAACCAATTAGCCTAAATCCGCGTTGTGAGCTTTTTAATTTCGTGCGACCATTAAAGGTTTGCCAAAAAAAGTTAGGCGACTGGCCGCTGACCGTGTTTATCTCAATTCATTTAACTCTATCCCTCACAAACATCGTTTCGGCGAATCAACAGGGTTTTTTGTGGTCGAAGCAATTTAATTTCGTTCGTTTTCGTATTCCTTGGGGGAACAGGTATTGTTATTTTCTTTAAAAATTGCCGGAACGTGTAACGTCGACCGATGTGCCGTACAAAATACTCGATACATTATTTCGAACTCCGAGGAATGCATCCATTACTGTCACTGCGGAAGTAAAAATGGGTCACATAACTCTAATACAATATATCATAGTGTCAATACAGTTTATGTATCCAGTGAGCGGGGAGGCAGTTAGCGCCGTTCCTCATTGGCGTGATATATCTCGCGATTTCCGTAAAGTTGGAAAGTTGGATACCGCAATAGTTCCGAGCGGAAAGGAACTTATTCAATACCATAAATCAAGTTGGCACCTTTGCAGTCGAGCAACTCGGGGTCTGAGCGGAGTGGTACAAGTACGAGTGGCGGCGGTAGCGATTCCAGCCCGCCCAGCACGCCGCCTGCGCCCGCTACCCCGCCCGCCAAGCCCGCTAAGACCAAGTCTAGCAGTAGCAAGACAAAACCCAGCAATGTCGTGAGTCACTTTCATTTTACAATATTGTGTGCATCTCCTAAAGATGCAATTAAATACGCTGAAAAATAAATAATATAGATATAATTAATAAATATAAAATACTCTGTGGATTTATTATTAGAATCTTCTGTTTATTACAATATATGTACAGTACCACATTTTGTGTTATCACGAGAAACCTATGACTTGTATGACTGAAGATGGAAGACGCTTAGACAAACACGATATTATCTTAGACCATATCTCTTAACATCAGAAGGCAGATACTTTCATAAAATGAAAAAATCACCTTTTGTAATAATCATATTGCAGACAGAAGCATTTTAAGCAGAGTGTATATAAATCAAATACTGACTGACTAACTGTATTAGTTAAAAATCGCTTACTTCTCTAAATTAAACCAGCTTAACTGAACTGTAACTTTTCTTTCGCCTTTAATGACCCTAAAAAATATCATCCTACGATATCAAAACTGAATTATAGCAGTTATGACTTTTAAAAGTTTACACTAGAGACGAACATTTACTACTTTCTCGTTACTATAAATCTAGTTGTATTGGAAAAATAAATAACTTAATTAGTATCGCAGAAAGAAGGCTTCTGTAAATATTTGTTTTTGAAAAGTTTTTAGAAGCTAGGCAGCGTAGTGAATATTAATTTTACTGAGACCAAATTCATGTCGCTCTTGGATTATTATTGTCAATGCAACGGCATATCGCCGTTTTTTAACGATTGCAGTTTTAAATATAGCTACAGCCCGGCTTCATCATCAGGTGAGCTCGAGGTACCTTTTTATATAGATTTACTTTATTGTCACCACAGATACGCAAGAATTCCCAATTTGAGTCTAAGGGCCAGTTTCACCAGTTCCTGATAATGCGTAAGATAGTTATCTGACACATGGCACCATATAAAAGTTGTCAAAAATCTGTCAGAATTTCTTCATATTAGCGCTATCAGGAACCCGTGAAACTGGCCCTAAGTCTCAAGAACTTCAGAAAGTGGTTCTAATTTAGGTTCCAAAATGGGTCCCACGCAAATATACATAATAACATGGCAAGCTAAATAAAAGCTTGTGAAATATTTAAAAATGAAGATTACATTCCTAGGATAAAAACTATTCCGTCGCACTCTTCTATATTGACTGTCCCTGCGCAACTTCAACCAAATCGGTTTAAGTAGTTAGCCCGTAAAGCAAACTAACTTAGGCATTCATCCATGTTGGTGGCGATTTTCCAACAGTCTTGTAGGATGTGTAAAAAATAGTAACGTAGATGAATATACTCGTATTACGAACACACTGTTCATACTCCGCTGAAAGATATGTTATTATATAATACTTATATAATCAAAAATGCGGCTTCGCGAGTCACGACCGATATACCCTTGAAACTCAGACAAAGGCTGAAATATTTATTTGGATACGATCAACATATTGATGTTTATTTGTAGCGCACAAAAATGTTATTTATTGTCAGTCTTTTGTATGACATTTATATAAAAGCTGGGTTACAATAACGAGACACTTTATTCAAATACTGACATTACTATGGATTCTGAATCTATGTACACACTTCACGCTTTTGTAATGAGAGTAAATAATAAACATCCTACTAATATTACTAAGGCGAAATTTGTGAGTGTAACATGCTAAAAACACTCAACCCTCAACACATAGGGTGCTTTTTATTGCAATATGCCCACATGACGATGTGGGCATATTGATGATGTCTACGCGGGTAAAACCGCGGGACACAGCTGGTTACAAATACATGTAGAAAGAGTTTTAAATGCTCGCTGGATGCAAATTCACACAGAATAATTTCAGCTTTTTCTGGTCTTTATGCATAGCTAAGCACTAAATCAATTGAAGTTTTTCTTATAAATTAAGTCCGCCCACGCTACGTCACAACTTGGTTACGGAGCTACGCCATGTAGCATCGTAGCCAAACGCCTAACTTTCGTAGCTGACGTAGAGGTTTCGTAGCACTAAATTCTCACAATGTTGAACTTGCACGAACAGTTTAGGCTACATTGTGTATTGTTAAGTAAAGATCGTTTGGTTTACTTACACTCGGACTTCGGAGTTCAAACCTTTGTTATTGTAGTCTATTTTAAGTGCTTAGTGTTTCTTTGTTTGAACAAATTCTACACAGCGTTGGTATGAATGTATATATTCCCGTCTTATGGGTCATTACTGTGATGTGTTCAGTATAATGTAACGTGCTGTTACTACTACTAACTATGTGTGCCTTTGCTATTTGGTTTCGCAGAAACATTTAAACAATTATGTAAGGATGAATATAAGTTGTGATAATTCTAGTTTCAATGATATCATAAACGAGCAGTAGCCCAAGAGGCGTCTTCGAGTTAGGACCTGTGTCACTTTTGCTAGCTGGCTGACAGTCTCCCGCTATTAGTACGCCCTTACGTACTAAGACAAATTTACCCTCCAAATTTCAAGTCGTAGTTCAAGTTCGTAGTTCAATAGTATTAGATTACAGGGCGTGTTAGACTCAACAGCTTGAATTTTTGACGTTCTGTGTAGTGACGAAGAAATTTCAATTCAGAGTTTTGTGTTCCACTGTGCACATAATACTAATATACCAAATTGAAACAAGGCATGAATATGTATACTGCCATTTTCAGTCCAATCTGATACCATGAACTTCTTATGAAACAATTCAGATTTGCAAAATATATCTCATCATCATCATCATCAGCCTATTTCTGTCCACTGCTGGACATAGGCCTCACCTATGACACGCCACTGAGCTCGATCTTCAGCTCTTTGTTTCCAACCACTGCCAGCCAGCTTGCGTATATCATCGTTCGCTCCACCTAGCTGGAGGGCGCCCTACACTTCGTTTACCGAGCCGTGGTCTCCACTCTAGAACACGTCTACCCCAACGGTTATCGGTTCTACGACAGATGTGACCAGCCCACTGCCACTTCAGCTTGCTAATCCTTTGAGCTACGTCCATAACTTTGGTTCTCTGACGGATGACCTCGTTTCGAATTCGATCCCTCAGAGATACTCCGAGCATAGCCCTTTCCATAGCTCGCTGAGCGACTTTAAATTGGTGAACCAGTCGCACTGTCAGTGTCCACGTCTCGGCTCCGTAAGTAATAACAGGTAGGACGCACTCGTTAAAGACTTTCGTCTTTAGGCTTTGTGGTATGGGCGATGCAAAGACTCGACGAAGTTTTCCAAATGCTGCCCATCCCAGCTGTATCCTTCTGCGAGCTTCCTTCTCGAAGTTGTTTTTACCCAATTGTAAGATTTGCCCAAGGTATATGTATTCGTGAACAACTTCGAGAGGAACTCCGTTTAGAGCAATTGGTTCCGGGACAACATGTTCGTTGAACATGATCTTGGTCTTATCCAAGTTCATCCGTAGGTAGATGCGTGCAGAAGAATCAGCAAGGGTAGTCAGCATGTATTGCAAGTCCTACACGGTTTCAGCCATGGTGACGATATCGTCCGCAAACCTCAAGTGTGAGAGGTGCTCGCCGTTTATATTTATGCTCCGTCCTTTCCAATTCAGCGTCTTGAACATATCCTCCAGAGCGTTAGTGAACAATTTGGGGGAAATAACGTCCCCTTGTCTCACTCCTCTATGTAAGGGGATATGTTCAGTCTGCTGATTTTGTACTTGGATATTTTGTACAATACTGCATACCTCAAATTTTCGCAATCTTTAAACTGCAAAATATACCTGCAACAAACTGACGGGGTTTTCGATAAAAGCGGATCTGGCAGATATAATTAGCCTGATATGAGTTGCAACGTTTACTGCCAGAGCCGAGAATTGAGAAAACTGAGAGGTATAATTGACGAACACGGACTATTACAAAACACCGGATTCGGTAAACTAAAACCACGAGTCTCAGGAATAATATTATCAGACAGTATCTTGGATTTAACTCTTGCCTTTGTGCTTGAGGAATTTGATAGAGTAAATAGTACTATACTATGCCAATAAAATCCTACTAATATATAATAATTATATATATATATAAATAATTATATATATGTATGCGTAAGTTTGTAAGGATAGATGTAAATATATGAAGAATTTTGTTTTATCATTCACTTATAAACTACCAAACAGATTTCGATGAACTTTTACAATATTATAGCTTATACAACAGAATAGGTTTTATGTAAATATAGTGTATAAATTGGCTGAAGTATATAACTGTAATTATCAAATTAGGCGATAACATCGTGACGTCAGAGATCTATTTCGTGGTGCGCTACATAAATCGTTAGAGTTACACAATAATTTATAATCGTACAAAACAAAAAACCGACTTCACAGGCCGCGATAGTCAAAGTATTGGCTACTATAATCAAGTCATCAAAGTATACAAATTTGCTTATATTGATAATCGTCATATCTCCGGAGATAATTGTCAAATCTCGATAAAATTTGAATTGGCCCAAACGGAAGGCATAATCTCTCAAATAAAAAAAGATTGTTTTCAAGTTGGTTAATATTTGACTAAATTCAACAAACATGAAAATCAGTTGAATTGAAAACCTCCTCCTTTTTTGTGAAGTCGGTAAAAAATAAAGTATGGTGGAATTGTTTGTCTTACAAAAATCTAAAAACACAAATACTTATTTAAAAAATTTTACTATTTTTATATGTATACTAGAAGTGCCCCACGGCTTCGCCCGCGTTAAAAACTCCTTTTATTTACTTAAAACTTTTCTTTTGTAAAAACGATTCTATCACTAGCTTTGAATTTAATACATCAAATAAGAATTAGCCAAATCGGTTCACCTGTTTTCATGTTTTAGTGACTAATGCAATTCAGGATTCATATTTATAAACCCCGAAAACCCAAAAAAGCGCAATCCGAAACAATATTGATTTTCAGACTTTGTTACCCCAGTTTACTCAATTAGGGTGGCGTTTAAAAAATGTCTGAAACTCGTATTTACTTTTAGTTTGAAAGTTTTCGCTAAAATTATTTATTTTAATGTAAACGTACCGTTTACTTATTTATTTACAGAAGTACTTGTGTGAAATGTCGAATAAAATGACTATCCAAACTTTGAACCCCCGCTTCATCCCTTGAAGAGTGAATTTGAATTTGAATTATGAAAAATCCTTTCTAAGCGGATACCTACGTTAAAATAACTATCTGCATGCAAAATTTCAGCGCAATCCGAATCAATATTGATTTCAGACTTTGATACCCCACTTCACCCTTTTAGGAATAGAATTTCGAAAAAGCCTGAAACACGTATTTACTGAACTACATCTGTGAAGGTTTGAATATAAAAGACAATCTAATCTTGTTTTTCCATACAAACTTTGAACCCCGTTTCATCCCCTTCAGGGGTGAATTTTGGAAAATACTTTCATAGTACACCCTTACGTATTAAGACAAATATACCCCCCAAATTTCAAGTCTCTACGAACAGTGGCTGTGCGTTGTCTGTCAGTCAGTCAGTCAGTATGTCAGGACAAAGATTCTTATAGTATTAGATGATTAAATAAAACATTGAATACTTGCCATTCTGCAGCAACTTGAAACCCTTTAACAATTACGAGACTTTACTTTTCATTTGAGCATACTATAAAGTTAATGCACCTTCACATAAATGTTCGAAACTCCAAAAATAATAATTGCTTCATGGGCCACCGCACTCATACGAGTATCTCATCGCGAATTGAAGCTATTAATCTAAATACATTAAATAGATGAGGCGGGCCAGCCGTGGGAAAGAGGGTGGCCATTTATCTCTCATGCTAATGTTTATAGATCACGGATCGGTGCGAATCAAGACTCGCCATTCAGCTAATTCAGCTGTCTTTGTGGGGTCGTAACTGGACCAAACTAGCTTTGAATATAATGAAATGTATGTCAGCTATTGAATTTCGACTAACGAGAGAGATAAACTTAGGTTTAATACACTTGGTAACTGAGACATGAGCGAGAGAAAAATACCAATAGTATAAACCAGTAGTATATTTTTTGGGAATCCCGTTAGCGTAAACGATAGTTGGTTTGACTTCTAAGCGAGAGTTTTACTATTATTTATTCTGTGGCGAGAGGTCACCGGTTCCCATACTAGCACTGATTTTTTTTCATCAAACATCGATCAATAATATAGAAAATAGCACTTTCTAACAGTACAAAACAAGAAAGCTACAGCAGAAAACCAAAGTATTTTTGTGGAATATCAAGTACAAGCTAAAGTATTCAGTATCTAATATATTTATTGGTATTTATAGGCAAACTACTTTGGAATACTAAAATATGTGAAAGATTTGTATTTTATCTAAAGGCGCGATTCCACCAGTGTGCCGAACTGTGCGGCACTGTAACGCACAGTGTACGACGCAAATGTTCACGTTGGTCGACTCACTCCGGCAAACAATAACAAATTGTGCGCGAACATTTTAGAAATGTTCGCGCACATCTGTATACTTTTGTGCGCGCACACATGCATGCAGTGGACTCGTGTCGACGCGTACGCGCTTGTTGTTCGCGAACTCAATCTTGCTTCCGCTACCGGAGCGAACATCAGTGAACATGTCCGTGCACAAGTGTGCCATACTGTGCGTTTACAAAAGTTACGCACAACCTTGCCGGTGGAGACAGCAGCTAGACGCGATACCAGTTTAGTACGTGCACTGCTGGAGTTTTGCACAAAATGTTTGTAAACAAATGTGCTGCACACTATTTTGGTGGAATCGTACCTTAAGATTTTACCATAAAAAACTCACAATTTTCTACGCAAAACGCTAGGCAAACATTTCAACAGTATGCTATAAGTATTCGCCTTATTTAAAATTCACGATTGGCTGATTTATCGACAGATTATAATTAAAAAAAACAATATCCTGGAGTCTATAGAATTAATAAAACCTCACATTCAAAAGATCAAAGTTAATTTAAGTGAATCCCTTCACTCCATAGATAAGGAAGGAAATGAACGGTCGCAGGATTAAATCGGCCATTCATCAAGCCTTTGTAGGATTTAATTATTCACCTGCCGGCTGCGGGTGCGATTGGACATGTGGCGACCGAGAGGTACTTGCTCAGTACCTGCGATTCGAATGCCTGATTCTATTTTAAAGTTGGTAAAAAGTTTTTTTAAACATTTTGAAAGATTTTGTGTGTAGTTTTTTATCCCGAAAATAAATACACAAAATCACGCCTTTTTATTTCCACACGCTATGATCCCGACATAATAGTTTCGCTTCTTCCACTTTCATGAGCGCCTTTATATTTAATGAAAATAGTTAAATTAAAATGTTCTTTCATAAAAACCTTGTCCTACAACTGAATCATAAACGCAACGAATAAAGAATTAGCAAAATCAGTCCAGCCGTTCACGCGTGATGCCGTGAAAAAAGGAAATTTCACATCTTCCCTTAACATCAGGTGAGATAGCGGTCAAACGCTTGCTTATCGACTTAAAAAAAAGAAAAATAAAAAGGGATTCATTTATATAGATAGTCAACGCTTTCAATATATAGGCCTTTACGTAATTCAAAAGCTAGATCTAGTCTTCTCGAAACCACGGTCAATGCAACTTGATCGAAACGTCGAAGTAAATAAAAGTATGTTTTTAACGCGATAAGTCCCATATTACAATATAATTATAATTCAAAATCTATTGCGTGGACCCAATTCAAATCACAAATCTCAAGGTAATCTAACTTCTTTGTAACTTTTGCACCCTCGTCTCAGAAAAGAAACCGCAATCTAAACACGCTGCATTAGCCAATAAGTCGCCGAAAGTATTTATGTGTCCAATATCACGACATAAATAAGCGTTATAAAGAATGTGGGTCAATACCGTTTATCAAAGCTGAGTAATGCCAAGGGGGTCGAACTTGCGAAATGCGGTCTCGCATCGAGAATCCTCGCTACACCTGTTCTTATCCACCCCAAACATTCACATCGCACACCCTAATCCTAACTCTAACAATCAAAACATAAGGTTCACGATAGAATGGTTTTGTTGACACCACACATAGACGAAGGGTCTCTATTTGGTTACACTTGTTTAACGAGTTTCAATTATGAGGGCACAGATTAAAATTCTGCGAACATCTGTTTCTAATTTATTGTAGTTAGTAGCGTGAGATATTTTTCATCCAACATAAAAGAAATAGATTGCTTTGGTCAGCTTTATTGTTAATTTCAACATAATTTTATGGTAATGATTGTAATAATCAAATTGAATTAATTTATAAAAACAACTGAAACAGCGATTCCAATTAGTTTAAGTAGGAAAAGCAAAATATGCAAGGAACTAATACGATCGTAGCGAAAATGTTGTGAATATTTGTTTTATATCTATCAGTAAATTGAGCCATAACATCGTGCAATATTAATACCGAATCGACAGGCCATTGGCGAACAAAACTAAGCCAGTAACGGTGGAGCTCTACTGGTAAAAGCGAAGTTATTATTATCGAAGATAGTCTGAGGGTCTGCTTACATCGGAGAAGGGGTAGCGCGGGCAATGCGTTGGTGACTTTATTAAATGCTCTCACTTTGATCGCAGCCCTGATTTGCCGTCACCTGCAGGAAGTAATAAAGGCCGTCACAAACCCTGTTCATAATTACACCCGCCCTTTGCCGGACAGTTTTCGTTCACAACATACATATTGACATTGGCATGCCTTTGACTGTAAATCGGCTTTGTAACACTTCATTATTTGTACAGTCCACTCCCGCACATTCACAATATTTACATATAACTTGGCACATAACCAAACGACCAAATATACCGCATATTGCGAATCAATCCAAGCCCGGATTGATTCGCAATATGCGGTATATTTGGTCGTTTGGTTATGTGCCAAGTTATATGTAAATATTGTGAATGTGCGGGAGTGGACTGTACAAATAATGAAGTGTTACAAAGCCGATTTACAGTCAAAGGCATGCCAATGTCAATATGTATGTTGTGAACGAAAACTGTCCGGCAAAGGGCGGGTGTAATTATGAACAGGGTTTGTGACGGCCTTTATTACTTCCTGCAGGTGACGGCAAATCAGGGCTGCGATCAAAGTGAGAGCATTTAATAAAGTCACCAACGCATTGCCCGCGCTACCCCTTCTCCGATGTAAGCAGACCCTCAGACTATCTTCGATAATAATAACTTCGCTTTTACCAGTAGAGCTCCACCGTTACTGGCTTAGTTTTGTTCGCCAATGGCCTGTCGATTCGGTATTAATATTGCACGATGTTATGGCTCAATTTACTGATAGATATAAAACAAATATTCACAACATTTTCGCTACGATCGTATTAGTTCCTTGCATATTTTGCTTTTCCTACTTAAACTAATTGGAATCGCTGTTTCAGTTGTTTTTATAAATTAATTCAATTTGATTATTACAATCATTACCATAAAATTATGTTGAAATTAACAATAAAGCTGACCAAAGCAATCTATTTCTTTTATGTTGGATGAAAAATATCTCACGCTACTAACTACAATAAATTAGAAACAGATGTTCGCAGAATTTTAATCTGTGCCCTCATAATTGAAACTCGTTAAACAAGTGTAACCAAATAGAGACCCTTCGTCTATGTGTGGTGTCAACAAAACCATTCTATCGTGAACCTTATGTTTTGATTGTTAGAGTTAGGATTAGGGTGTGCGATGTGAATGTTTGGGGTGGATAAGAACAGGTGTAGCGAGGATTCTCGATGCGAGACCGCATTTCGCAAGTTCGACCCCCTTGGCATTACTCAGCTTTGATAAACGGTATTGACCCACATTCTTTATAACGCTTATTTATGTCGTGATATTGGACACATAAATACTTTCGGCGACTTATTGGCTAATGCAGCGTGTTTAGATTGCGGTTTCTTTTCTGAGACGAGGGTGCAAAAGTTACAAAGAAGTTAGATTACCTTGAGATTTGTGATTTGAATTGGGTCCACGCAATAGATTTTGAATTATAATTATATTGTAATATGGGACTTATCGCGTTAAAAACATACTTTTATTTACTTCGACGTTTCGATCAAGTTGCATTGACCGTGGTTTCGAGAAGACTAGATCTAGCTTTTGAATTACGTAAAGGCCTATATATTGAAAGCGTTGACTATCTATATAAATGAATCCCTTTTTATTTTTCTTTTTTTTAAGTCGATAAGCAAGCGTTTGACCGCTATCTCACCTGATGTTAAGGGAAGATGTGAAATTTCCTTTTTTCACGGCATCACGCGTGAACGGCTGGACTGATTTTGCTAATTCTTTATTCGTTGCGTTTATGATTCAGTTGTAGGACAAGGTTTTTATGAAAGAACATTTTAATTTAACTATTTTCATTAAATATAAAGGCGCTCATGAAAGTGGAAGAAGCGAAACTATTATGTCGGGATCATAGCGTGTGGAAATAAAAAGGCGTGATTTTGTGTATTTATTTTCGGGATAAAAAACTACACACAAAATCTTTCAAAATGTTTAAAAAAACTTTTTACCAACTTTAAAATAGAATCAGGCATTCGAATCGCAGGTACTGAGCAAGTACCTCTCGGTCGCCACATGTCCAATCGCACCCGCAGCCGGCAGGTGAATAATTAAATCCTACAAAGGCTTGATGAATGGCCGATTTAATCCTGCGACCGTTCATTTCCTTCCTTATCTATGGAGTGAAGGGATTCACTTAAATTAACTTTGATCTTTTGAATGTGAGGTTTTATTAATTCTATAGACTCCAGGATATTGTTTTTTTTAATTATAATCTGTCGATAAATCAGCCAATCGTGAATTTTAAATAAGGCGAATACTTATAGCATACTGTTGAAATGTTTGCCTAGCGTTTTGCGTAGAAAATTGTGAGTTTTTTATGGTAAAATCTTAAGGTACGATTCCACCAAAATAGTGTGCAGCACATTTGTTTACAAACATTTTGTGCAAAACTCCAGCAGTGCACGTACTAAACTGGTATCGCGTCTAGCTGCTGTCTCCACCGGCAAGGTTGTGCGTAACTTTTGTAAACGCACAGTATGGCACACTTGTGCACGGACATGTTCACTGATGTTCGCTCCGGTAGCGGAAGCAAGATTGAGTTCGCGAACAACAAGCGCGTACGCGTCGACACGAGTCCACTGCATGCATGTGTGCGCGCACAAAAGTATACAGATGTGCGCGAACATTTCTAAAATGTTCGCGCACAATTTGTTATTGTTTGCCGGAGTGAGTCGACCAACGTGAACATTTGCGTCGTACACTGTGCGTTACAGTGCCGCACAGTTCGGCACACTGGTGGAATCGCGCCTTTAGATAAAATACAAATCTTTCACATATTTTAGTATTCCAAAGTAGTTTGCCTATAAATACCAATAAATATATTAGATACTGAATACTTTAGCTTGTACTTGATATTCCACAAAAATACTTTGGTTTTCTGCTGTAGCTTTCTTGTTTTGTACTGTTAGAAAGTGCTATTTTCTATATTATTGATCGATGTTTTACATATAACTTGGCACATAACCAAACGACCAAATATACCGCATATTGCGAATCAATCCAAGCCCGGATTGATTCGCAATATGCGGTATATTAAAATATAGCAGGCATATTTTAATGAGCCCGGTTTGATTCGCAGGTCGTTTAAAATGTAATATTAAATCAATTCGGATAATATTTTAAATTAGCCAGCCGAGCATTTTAATAATTCCGTTAATGTCCGTAAAATTAATTAACTTGCTATATTTGCACAAATATTTGGATAATTAAATTAAGTGAATAATTTGATTCACCGCTGTAATCAGACTGTCAGACACAGAGATATGAATAATATTTCTGTGCTGTCAGATGATGCAGAAAGTTTCGCAGACCATGGGCCGATAGTTTAGTAGGTGGGTTTTACGCCGATTTTTCTCTAGAGTTCCTCGAGGATCGCTTTGAATTTCTATTAATATTTATACTATTCGATCTTGATTACCTTGGTCGATAACCAGCTCTAAACGCAATTGCTAGCAAGTTAAAAAAAGTAATACACTCAGCAAGAATGGGTACCACTACCATCCTAATCCAACCCTTTACCTGTATGTATGTATCTATGTTCTGTATAGACAGGCATATACATACTCAAATACTCATTTATTGGTAAAGATATAAAATTAACGAGTCATATTTTGGTTTATGAGTACCTTATAATATGTACCTAAGTATAAAATATACATTAATTATTGTTAAAAAAAAATAGTAATAATATAATATATATATAATTAACAATAATTTATGTATATTTTTAGACGATTATCCTATATATATATATATATATATATATATATATATATATAGGATAATCTTCTCTGACATGTATATATATATTATACATATATATATATATATATATATATTGTGTAGGTAGCTATGTCTATTTTGATACTCGCGCATTGTAATTATATCGAAGCGTGATAACAAAGCCAGACATCAAAGACTGATTATGTTAATTAGCATAATTATTTGATCAGGTTTAGGCCTTTTCGGGCGGAATATGATCTCTAATCTACCATCTCGCGTTTCGATAATTAGTAGGTATTAATAGATGGCAAGCTGCAGGCTGCGGTACGATGCCATGCCTCTATTGATAGAGACATCGGATACCTATTACTGCTAGGCGATTCTGTAAGATAACTCGACAGCGGAATCCGCGGTGAGATTTGAATTTCGTACTACGAAATTCAATCGTATCGCGCCCAATTAGGGTTATTAGTGTCGAAACACTATTAATTGTGTTCTACAATTTGTTGATTAATGATAATCTGATTATACATTTAGAGCTGTGAATTCAGATGACTCGCACAGTCGTCTACACCCTGCTGTTTTATCAAGAGAGAAACCTTAGTATCGGACATCTGCGATGCGCAGTGGACCCACACGACTATTTAGTCGTGTGGGTCCAACTAATTGAATAATAAGTTCTTATGATTTCATAAGAACTTATTATTCAATTAGTTTTAAATCAACTAAGCCATCCCGTTACATGATTTAGAAATAAGTAGGTATTTAAGTTTGAATATTTATAAAATCGTCCCCATAAAAAAATTACTCTAACTTCTGTCTGGGAGTGAGACTATATGAAAAAATTGGCCATTTTATTGTATCCATAATAACATGAGCACATTCTGAAATATGTAATAGTTACACTTTTTGCCGTATTAAGTAGTAAATTGTATAGCAAAAAATCAATATACATACATTGTGATCCGATACGTAACTGCATCGAGTCCTTAAATTGTATCGTATAAATTTAAATTAAATCAGTTATCAACGTTTTGTCCGACTCTCGCCTGTCTCTCTCAACTCTCAGGCAAGCCTCTCATGCAACTTGCCTTCTTTATTACTCATCATCAGGTAACAAATCTTAAGTCAAGTTTTTCACCTTTCTTATAATATGAAAACACATATTTGATCGTGACTTGCAGTTTTTCCTGCGTTGCAAAATATCAAATCCTATTTTCATTTCAATTAGAATCTAATCATCTGTTAGATATTTCAGTGAAATCAGTCGGTCCACTTAGCCCTGAGAAGGCGATAATAAAAAAAACTAACTTTCGCATTTATAGTTTTACTGGTGGTGATCCTGACTGGCAATCTGAGATACCAACATATTTACTATCCACGACCAAGATTCTAGCAACATTGGTCGAGCCATTTCACCGTGAAAAAAACAAAATTACAGAAGCTGTATAATATGACTATTAATAAAATGTGTGGTGATGACATGTCACAATTCCTTGTTCAATATCCTACGAAGAGACACACACCAACACATCATCAAGAAATATTTCTTAAAGACCCGTCGTAATTAGATGACGTGAATTCCAAACGACGACATGGGACTAATTATGTCAATAGTAGGGGATACACGGTTGGCTCCATAACATCACATGTTACTTCGTTAAGGAAAAGCTGAAAGATATGTGTAACTCTGCGATCTAATTGATTAAATTACACTGCCACGAGAGCCATCCATTAGTGAAGGAAAGAATTAACCTACATTCTTACGAACATACTGTAGAAAACTGTATTTCATTCAGGAGAATTTGCAATTACCTACTAGACTTGCTAGGAATTTCAATTATAAAGTAACTATGAAGACTCATTTATCATTGCTTTTTTTAAAGAAATGGCTTTTACGACGCAGATTGCCTACAAATAAGAAACCTTCACTACCAGTTTCAATAAGACTCGCCTGCCAAATATCACCTTAGCATAGAAAGAATCAGTTGATATCGCTATAGTGATTGCGGTATGCCGCAAAAATAAATAAATAAATAAAATAAATATTTATCATCAATTATTTATTTAATCAAATATTTACTTTACAAGTTACATAATCGATAAAACTTGATTATATAGCTAATTATTACTACGATAAAGTAGAGAAACCATTCAATTCTATTAATAAAACTACCTATCTACCAATAAAACTCTCAACGCTTTCCGAAGACCGCACCGGAGTCCAGCGAAATATAAAAGAGCAACTAATTTTGAATGGAAACCAATTTTCGTGGTCGACAGGTCGCCGTACATGTTTAGAGAGTCTCGGGGGACATAGGGTTGCCACCTGCTCGGATTTGTGTGGGACATTCTGATAATTGTTGCCAGGTTTTGTTACATTTATAATTTGAGGCAAGCAGAACTTGCTAACTGACTCAGTCTCCAAAAGATAACGTTAGTACGTTAGTTTTTGTTTAAGTAGATAATAATAAGTAAGTCGATGGTCTATCTACATTATTTGTGTAAGATTTTATTTGCCGGAGTCTTCAATTTAGTAGGAACTGTCAAAGAGCAAATAGAAATAGTGAAAACAAACACGGTTCCACATTATTTACTATTATTTACTATTTAATTTTTCTACAAACACGGTTCCACATTATTTACTATTTAACATCTCAGTTTAAGCTGTAGGTCACCAATAATCAAAAGGTACTTTTTTAAAATTATCGTTAAGTTTCAGGAATTCGAATTTATTATCGAATTTATTATATACCTATTATTTTGAATGTATACATGTTATATAAAATTTATATTATACAAATCGTCAATCAGGTGAGATAGTGATTAATCGTGGTAAATCATAATAATATACATATTTTTTTTTTAAATAATGTTATAACTTCTATGCTTCGATGTTTACATAAGTACAAATCGTTTCTCAGTCTTGCAAAAATGGCTGAACAATGCCTGAACACATAGATTAAATTTGGCACACAGACAAATCATAAATTGAAATTAAACATAGAATTACTCAATTAGAATTTAGTACAGCATTTTTAACGCGGCGAATCCACTAAATCCATCCATTTAAAAATCCCCCATCCATGTATGTTTAGAAAACCCTACGATATTTATTTTTTCTTTACTGACTAGAATGTTGGCGTCTCTAGTGCGATGTCGCAGTGTTCAATAAGTGAGAATTGGGTCGGTCGTCCTCGGTAGAGACTTGAGACTGCAATTCTGTCGAGCCACAAATTGCATCTGCCGCATGGGGGCTGACTTTCTCACCTCGCAAGTGCCTGACTTGCTTCCTACTGGGAAATATGAGACTGACCGAATTTACTGAACATGCAAACTGTGTCCTACGCTTATACATTAGCTCGTGTATTTTCAAGGCTTGTGTATAAGATTGTCGGTATCAATGTTATAATTTTAAAATAGCTAAGTTTATCTAATGAATAACGTGATGAGTGGAAAAATCAGGCCTTTACAATGCAGCGTGTCAAGATCGACTTAGAATCAACAACTATTTTACAAATGCAATAGTCGGGTTGTATATTATTAGGTAAGTTGTCATCATGGTCAAGTAACTTAGCTGGTTTGGCTGAAAATACTGAAATATTGCACAAGGTGAGCTAATATGACCGAATAGGGTATAATATTCGGATAGTGTGCCATGGATCTGCATAATCTAGCTCCACCATACCCATTTTCCACACTACCCAGACAAGCAAAGATACAAAGAGACGCCACCACTATGGTGGATATTCTTTCTACACCCACGAAGCAGTTTGCCCTTTCATTTATCATACGCACGGCTAAAGCATGGAATTCCCTACCGGAGTCTGTTTTTTGTTAAATACAATTTAGGGGTGTTCAAGTCGCGAGTTAATAGGTATCTTCTAGGTAAGCGCGCTACTTCATCGATCACATCGTCACTTAACATCAGGTGAGATAGTGATCATGCGCTTACCTATAAATAATTTAAAAAAATATGCTTTTAGACGCGGGCGAAACCACGAGGTACCGATAGTAAAAAATATAATAATAATCGAGGTTCCGCTTCTTATCATGACAATTTAAAGGATCGAGTGTTGACTGTATACTCGCAGTACTGTATAAGAACAAGTATTTTTTTAATTTATGTACAAAGAAAACTTAAAAATAATATCGTTTAAAAACTAAAAAACAACCGACTTCAATGCCGCGCTATTCATTTTCAGTACCAATTTTGAGATGTTTATCTCAATATCTCTGGAGATACTTATCATACCTCGATAAAATTACCATGGTACCACACTTGGGATATCTCCTTTCGAACAAAAAAAGAATAATCGAAATCGGTTCATAAACGACGAAGTTATCCGCGAACAAACATAAAAAAAAAAAAAAAAAAAAAAAAAAAAATATATACGGTCGAATTGAGAAACCTCCTCCTTTTTTGAAGTCGGTTAAAAAAGAAAGCAAAAGCGCAGGTTTTTTTTTTAATTATAGGATTTAAAAACAAAGTACCTTCGCCATATGTGCACACCATTACGAGATGATAAAGATTTTACCCAATAAAATTGCCTCCAACCTAAAAACATACCATCCTTTAAATAAACCAAAGCTGAAACCCTTGCAAAATGTTGTCGAGGTCATAAAATATCATGTGTAGTGTGTCTGCCCCCAAACCATGTCCCTAAAGAATTTGTCGGTCCGCGCAGAATTTTATGCGAATGCCTCGTATTCTCTCGAAACCACACAAATTCGATTCTTTCTCAGCTGTCAACGAAGCGGTGAATATTTCATATTTCCCCCTGCCGAGGAAATAGGTCAAACTTTCTAAGATGTAATCAATACCGAAAATCAAAAATGATGATGGCATTACGACCCAACTGCGACTTTACGAACTTCGATATTGTCAGTCAATTTAATAAAGGTAAAAGTATCAAAGTTTCATAAGGAAAATCATTCTAGCAAATAAGTAAAATATAACTTGGAAGAAAGTTTCATAAGTAACGATTTCATTCTTTTCTTATTCCAAGGTTTAGGTGGAGCGGAGCTCTTAAAATATTTCTAGCATGAGTGACATTTAACCTGCTCCCGCCCTTTGTTGAGATTAAAAACAGTCCCATCTCGCAGCTCCACGCAATAATTCATAAGTTTCAGAAACGCGATCGTTTATAAAGACGACGTCATTGTCTCAGCCTGTCACGGCAATCACTTTCTTCTAGGGTTGACAACACACTCAAAAAACCTTTACACTGAGTTATAAAAAGAACAATATGTTAGCCCTTGCAATAAAATATGACTGCTGAAAGGTTGTTTTATATCAAATCTTTGATTGAATCGTCATTACTATTTCACTGTTTCGAAATAAAGTCGTCAATGTATTAGTATATCTAACGCGGTCTTCAATTTGATATTTAAGTACAAACCTTCTGTTTAATGCAAGCCCTCGGCTGGCAGCCCCGTTTTAACGCAGGTTCATCCATTAATAATGTAGGGTGACAACGAACGCAGGTGCCGAGCCGTGCCGATAAACGTAGCGATGCATAATTGAAGACGTGTGTCTAACGTCACGCCTTAGGACGCACTCATCTTCTAAGTATCTGCGAGTACCATACGCGTTATAGATGGCTTTCTAATATTCTGATATATTACGCTTTACCACCCATTTCATGCATGTAAAATTGCTGCGGTGGTATATTTTATTGATGCTTTTTTCTATGGCGAGAATGGGATGCAGATATTAAAGCTAAACCACATGATGCGCCTATTTTCCTTGAATGTTGTGAAATGAAGTTGGTATTTTTCATTTTAGATTCTCTTAATTGTCTTGTACAAATTACCCAAATGAAAACAAAGTTGTAATTCCAATCTAGTATTTTCACACATCAATTTTTTTATAGTTTATTTCTTTTACATTTATAGGTAACCCTACTCAAGGACATGCAACTACTTCTAAAATATATGCTTTGCCTAACCCCGTAAGCAATAACTTATTCATACGTGAGTGTAAAATAAGTTATTCGGCTGTATATTACGTCACGTAAATGCAACATTTCTTGTATTATCTCTCGATCATGCACGCTTAACTTGAAATGTAGTAGGACCGCATGAAATTGGAACATGTTAAAATATTGCTCTAACTCCGCAACTCTAATAACTGTATAAAAAAGTTAGTGTAACTGCGACCAAACTTTGTCGGCGAAAAAGGTAACGCAAGTACTTTGCCCAAGGAAAATTAGTAATAAAATATTATAATTAAACGCGCACCGCTTAAAGCGGACAGCCCTATTTTATTTTTAAAAGACTTGACCTTTTGCGGAGTGACCTGTGACCTTACACGCCACGTGGCCACCTCTCCCTAACGTCATGCGTTACGTCTGCCGACCCCATTTGTTCACCTCTGGAAACAAACATTATTTTACATTTTTCACACGATTTCATCGTTCAAACCCTTCGTTGATAGGGTTAGTATGATAGTTACCGACGCCGATGTTTATTGATACAAAATAATGTTACATAATAGAATGGAATAATTCTTTGTTAGAAACCAAATAAAATGTTATATATCTAGAAATATGAATAAACCTAAGGCGGTGATACAATCGGTGGACCTTTCGCAAAAGCAACTTCTGACAGTACAATTATTGGAATTATAAAAAGTATTGGGCGATGACGGATAATTATTAACTGAAAACTACAACACGTAAATGTTATTTTAATTGTGGTAATAGAATATTCTTCACTTTTGATATATCATAATCAAATCTACTTTCTTTATTAGATGCACTTTTATACTTATTTACACAATAAATATAATGTTATGTTACTAATGTTAAATTTTACATACATTTTGCATTGAAAATTTGATAGTTATAAGTGATTATAAGAAAAAAAAACTGGCCGAGTGCAAATCAGACTCGCACTCGTAATAAAAAACAGTATTTTATAGCATTTTATAGATTTTTCGCCACTACAAAAATTAACTTATTTTTATAGTGTTTGTATGAAAAACAAAGTTATATTTGCGGTCGCTATATCTCAAACTGTTGACTGTATCTCGTTCAAACCAATTTTCGTTGAGAGTTTTTATTGAGATCTACAGAATATATTTTTTCTAGATTTTTTACTCCCTTACTTTAAATGTTAGAGGGGGGCACACATTTTTCCACTTTCGACGCGCCTATCTATCAAATGATGACTTTGAGAAAAAATGGTATTAAAAACCTCAATGTCATTATTAAAGACCTATCTATAGACCCCACACGTATGGGTTTGAAGATAGTTTATTTTATTTTGTTTCAGTTCCATGTATGGGGGATGATCCCCTTAAACTTTTTTATTTTTGTATAAAAATCGAAAAGCGGTTCACAGAATACATCTACCTACCAAATTTCAATTCTGTAGTCTTAATAGTTTCGGAATAAAATGGCTGTGACATACGGACGGACAGACAGACAGACATACATGACGAATGTATATGGGTTCTATTTTTCCATTTGGCTACGGAACCCTAAATACGTCTTTAAATCATAGTTTTTGGTTGAATATATTAACGTATTTTCCGTAATTACTCCGAAACCATTATTTAGATAAGAGTCCTAAGAAAACACATACATTTTGAGGTATTCGTTTTACAATAAAACTTACGTGTAATCGACATGTTAGATATTGAATCCTTTATGACGTCATGAAGCCTATATAATCTACTGAACAACATATTTCTTTTATATATAACTTGTTTGTCAATTTACTGTGCCGTAGTTGCATAAATCTCCGTCCAATAATCCTAGAAATTCTTATAATAAATGTTGAAGTGTGTATATTTTATGTTTCGTTATTAACTACACAAAAGCAGCTTAACGGATTTCTATTTATTTTATTTATTTAACCTTAATCAAAACGGTACAAAAACCAATTACATTAATTAAGGAATATTACAACTAAATTATAATAGAACATTTTAAATCATAATAAAAATAAATCAGTCTAGAATGTCATAAATAGTTATCTGAATTATAAAAGTTAAATTATAAATAAAATAAAATAATAAAATATAAGTTAAATTATATATAGTCTATGAAAGGGGCACATAGTGAAATTTTAATCTCGATTAACCAATAGGATAATTTTCACTAAAACTATTGGCGCGGGCAATGCTGATGGGTACAGCTACTGACCTTATACTTGTTTATTATAAGAAAATATAATTAGTACCATGATTACAAAGGCGTTAATTCAGTACCAGTAACCGTTACCTAAATCCTAAATGTCAGAAGCAATTCATTTTTATTATTGTGCAGAGTTACAGAGTACCATCTAAAATATAACAAAAGCGACAAGACTTCGTTGTAACTATTTCGAAGTAAATTTCAATAAAAACAAGGCCGTCTTTTCACACAAATTCTATTATGTCTAGCCTATTCATTTCTCAAGCTAAGATTCGATTCTCACAAACACAAAAGTGTAATTCTGAAATGAAATTAATATTCACATAAGAATCCTTTTAGATCAAAATAGAGCGTAGGTACCTATTAAGTATATGTAAATTATTCAGACTCTTTTGTTGGTTCGACTGGACCTTATCTGGATTCGCGAGTGCGTTTAATCGAGGGGTCATCTTATGATATCTTTCCCATACGACGTCATTTTGTGTTCAAAAGCCGTGAGATAAACACCACTGTGTGCAGTTATTTTTTTTATATTGTACGTGTTTGTGGTATGGATTGGATTTCGCAGTTATTTCAGACACCTGCGCATTATAAATCCAAGGTAAGAAGGCTTTTTGTTCACATTTCTAAACTTATTGAGAATGTTGTGTGCTTATATTTAATAGTAATGACAATTTCAAAAATAAGTCTCAACATCATCATTCTAATAAGCCAGTTTCAGTCAACTGCTGAACGTAGGCCTCTCCCAAGACACGCCACTGAGCCCGATCTTTGGCCTCTTCTTTTCCAGTCACTGTCTACCGCTTTGCGTAACTATATCATCGCTCCACCTGGTCACAGGACAGGAAATAATGTCTATTTTTCACAATTACCTTTTTAGTGAAATTATTAATATTGATAAGTATGACCTCCAGCGCATATCATTTTGTTTTCAACTGAAAACCTCTAATAAGACTTACACAAAATCACCGCAGATTGTGGTAGTTAAAATTCTATATATGTAATTGGATGTAGTTTAACACAAAGCTCGCTGCACAAGCAAGTTTAGCATACCAACTGACCTCAACCATTAATCAAAACCGCGTTCAGCCGGCCAGATGCTCCAATTTACATTCGCGATTAAACTACAACTGGATTCGGCAAAACAACGACCAAAAAACTCGTACAATACTAGACTTAACTGCGGTATAGATGATGTATTGCAAAAACCGCTACCCGCTCTCTCTTGGGCGCACCATCTGCTCGCACCTCCCGCGCATTAGTCTAACGAGCTACCCTAATGGCGCTTTAGGGTTACCACATGAAAAAATCAAACAAATGGGGGGAATTCACCCGCGCGACCCAGTTACAAGTCTCCCTTAGCTCTCTTATCAGTCAGCTGACAAAACACGGTTATCTCGACAAATGAAGACAAAACGCAGTGAGCCATACCCGTGCGTGGGCTACGCTCGTAATCGCAACCCTGTCGGTTGAAAGCCGGTGAGCGATGCGTGATGTTGTTTTGAATTGCCTTTTTACAATTTAGCGCGAAATCTGCCTGAACAATTTGATTGTGTAATTTTGGGAGATAGCGAGCTATTTGCATTTATTTATGCGCGTTATGTCATGATTGTGGAAGCGTGTAAACTGGCTCGGTTATACTTTTGATTTTATTTAAGTCTTAGATGGAAAATGTTCAATGTTGAACAATTTCTCATCTTGTAACCCAGTATAACTATGATTATTATGCGATATTATTATTTTTAAAAACATTAAGTAAGAAAAACATTTATTTTGACAAGAAGATACTCTATAAATAACAACAATAGGTCCAACGTTACACCAACTTTTGAGATATAAATGAAATGAAAGAAAAATGAATGACAAATTGTGAAAAAATCAAATAATAAGATAATATATATAAGATAATAAGATAAGCATGGAATTAATATAAACTGTGTATAAACTTTAACTTGTTAAGAACATCTTTTCACCATGAGATTTACCTACGTTTTATGCTTCATAAACCTTTCATTATCCAATGTTGTTAAAAGCTTCTTTTTTCATATGCTTCCGCTCGGTAAAAAAATGCATTCGCGCATGGTAGGAATCCGCCTTTATGAGACTTGTAGGCCACATTTCAAAAACCTTGAAATTTTACCTCTACCTTACATATATATTTTCGAAATTTGTGTTTTCGTCAGAAACAATTTTGAGCTATTTCTACAAGCGAAAGACTTATACCCTCGCAACACCACGAATGGTGAACGACTGGTTCTAGGCCTAGCACCAAGAACAGCACTATTTAGTAATAGTTGTTTTGCAATGTGTGTAAAAATATTCAATAAATTGCCTAATGATTTGAAAAAGCTTTAAAATTTTAAATTTAAGAAGCATTTAAAAATATGGCTGCTCAACAAAATGTATACAGTAAGATAAATGCTTAATGAATGAATGCATTACAAGACTATTAATAATTATAATTTAAAATGTCTGGTGCTGTAAATGTGTGGTTGTATGACTCATAATCTTGACATATAATAATCTGACTTATAATCTCTAAATATATTTTAATTTTGTATAATTGTTATAATGCTATACTGATTACACATGCTCACCCACGAGCGAAATAGAAAGAACTTTGCTAAATAAATCCATCAAATTGTACTCTATTTTTTGTGAAATATATACTTCATTTCATTTCGGTCCTGGGAATTACCATGTCAAATTCTAAGTTAATCCTTCACACAAATGACTTATCGTTCATTTATATTCTAAAAACATAATTCATTATGAAAATTTTTATTAGGCCATTTACTCGTAATTTTTTTTTTGAAAAGTACTGGTAGGTATAATTTTTTTTATAATCCACCCAATTCCCCCATAATCCACCCTAGTCTGTTACCAGGCTTTGGACTCCAGGCACCACTCTGGCTGAACCAATTCAGTTTAATTAAGTTCGTAAACTAGCACCCCTGACTCCTGCCCAGAGCTGCGAATTCGTGTTTTAATTTTTATTCCATTCAATCCCAACGTAAATAAGCTCGGACTGACTTCATTTCTTCTTTTAATCAATTTTCTCAGCAAACGTAATTATTTTTTATGAAATGTTTATTCTTGGTTAAAATTACTAGAATGGTTTCAATGGTTTCTTTAGAATTAATTCAGAAATATAAAATACTGAGAGAAATTCAAAGAAGACATTTTTGTAATAGTTTGGTATAATAGTGTTAATTTTGTAAGTAATTAAATTGTGTAATAGTGTTAATTTCTGGAACTGGACTTTTGTTGCGTCTGTCCAACTTTCTAAATAGCTTTTGATTTTAAATTTTATATTTATTTGGAAACAATGTGTAATCAATGTTTGTTAAACAAACACATTGTTTCCAATTAAAAAAGTTGTTGTCTGCTCCAATTTTCAAGGGGTATTCCCACCTGCGCTAATAGAACAGCTTAAACAAATATTAAAACTATCTAAACTAACTCGTTTTAACGGTCTCTGTCATTTACCTGCTGAAACTGTGTCGAGAGAGATCTTCAATTATGATGTTTGAAAGACAATGGCGCAGCAAAACTTTAGGGTGGCAACCCTGTCGCGGGTCGTTATGCTTATTATGCTTATTCGTCCTATAATACCCTTGTATCTTGTACTCGGTATAGCCGATACTTAAATAAATATTTAGAACCTAATGATATTAATTTGGGAGAACATTTTGTTAAATTGAAAGAATTATCAGAGAGAAGTTAGAATAAGTTGGAAAAGAACCATTAACTTAAGCTTAATATTAACACACTTGAATAAATTTGAAATTTGACAGACTAAGGCTACATTTGTACTGTTAGATTATTACGCTGCGTGTACTCTAATCTCCCCGTGTTTGATGTTGCTAATGAACTCATAACGAAATATTATCATCTAACATAATTGAGCTGTGTTACGTAATCTAACAAGCCAGCGGCAGCGTGTCGCATCGCGGACACCGCCTGTTCCGCAACTCGGAAATCCGCAACTAATTTAAATTCTACGAGAATGAATAACTGCGCTGCGTTCCCTGCACTCAGTATACTAGCAACAACGTTCCACGTTTATTCTCCGACTAACCACTCTCAACTCACTAAAAGTTAAAAAGCAGAATTAACACTTTTCACGGGCTATTTACCGACTCGGATTGACCTATAATTACAGATTTACTTTTTAACGGCCCCGGATTACGCCGAGTCCATCAAAATCCATTAATTAACTCGGAATATTAACGAGCTGCCGTAAATCGAAAGTTTATACCCTGAAATTACGAAGTACGTAATAGGTTCGAAAGTCTTTTGAACTTTTGAAAAGTCATCGTGAATTTTACAGGCACAGCAGGGGAGTCAGAAGAATGGGAGCGGCGGTAGTGGTAGCGGGGCGCCGAGCGGAGCGACGAGCGCGGCGGCGGCGGGCGCGGCGCGTACTGCTGACATCAAGCAGGTCGAGTGCAACCTCTGTCATCGCAAATTCAAGAACATACCGGCCCTCAATGGCCACATGCGATTACACGGCGGCTATTTTAAGAAGGTAATTTTGCACCATCTATTTCAGTGTTATCAGCCTAAAAACTGATTGACCAAATTTTAATATTTTATCGTGTAACATTCAGGCATCCATACTATTTATTTATTTTACAGGAGTCCGACAGCAAGAAACTAGATAAAAAAGAATCAACGGGACCGCCCCTACAAACGGCTTCCGTTTCGGTGAGAGCTTTGATAGAGGAAAAAATTATAAGTCGAAGAGTGGCCACCGCGACTTCAACGACAACCACCACAGGTAAATATCAATATCAATATCAATATTTGAAAAAGTCTTTACAGCTAGCAACATTGATTGTTTTATTGTTCATCACCAGGACTCAGCACAGATGCAGTTTCGCGGACGGGGTTCATCGCTCCAGCACCGCCGCCCCTGTCATCAATACGCACGTCATCGTGTTCCCCCGCGTCACCGGTTACTACAACCGCTCACTTCGTGTCCCCGCGAGCGCCACACGTCGTCACGGTCACAACCAACGTTTCCACAAACATCACCACCGCTCAAAGGACGGACTCTACCCTTATCGAGCTATTGAAAAAAGGGAACGCGAAGGTCTTCACTTCTATCATTATTACAAAGTTTTTTGCTTTCGGAAACTTTGCAAATCTTCAATCTCAACTTTTATTACTTACAGGGTGCAGTCAAAAGATCGTCGTCGGATCCCGGACAGTCGCCGCAGCAAGATTTCACATTCAGACCTGAACTTTTTGGCGTTTCCTTCAATTCGGACGATGGTTATTTCTCACCGGCGTTGAACGAGGATACGTTTCAATTTACGACGACGCCGGATCAGCTAGATGAATTAGCTTTAGAGGACTACGCTACGGTCGCCGCTTCTATAAGAGAACGGTCGCCGGTCACTTTTCCGTCCAATCGGCGACTCGCCGCGGTGTTAAATTCTCCGCTGCCCGAGTCGTTAGCTGACTTCGGAGCGTGTCACGGGGGCTCGCCGGTACCGTCACCTGGGCTGGGGTATACTGCAAACTCTCCAGGGCTCTCTTACACTACTGGAGATTCACCTGGGCTGGGTTTCACGGCTGCTTCACCCAGTGGGTATTCGAATCACGCGGAACCATCTCCGGGATTAGCGTATCCCACACCGCCCGCGTCGCATGATGCCCACTCACCCACCCACACCGTGCCGCGAGCTTCCTCACCACTGTCTGCCGCTTTCTTCACTGCTACGATGTCGAGTCAGGAAGAGGTACAACATTTATTCCTATGCAACTCATCAACAATTTTTCTTAGTATACTTTGTAGTCAATCTTTAATGTTTGATTGTTTGTAGGTGGAAGAAGCCTTAGAAGAAGTGCTGCCTGAAGAATGCAGGTCACTAGATGCCTACGTATTAGAACCGCCAACACGTCGAATGATGTTAAACTCTGAAGATCCACTACTTTCGAGCAGTCCGCGAGATTTCGCTCATCAAAGACCAATTCGTCGGCAGAATCGCTTGGGGTCTACATCAATAGGGACTCAGTTGCAATGGCAGAGTGATAACTCTTCACTGCAGGTATGGAATTTATTCTGGGGCGTTTAACTATAAGGAAATAGAAAATGAATTAGTTCGTCCATTGATTCCTTAATTCTTCGTTCTCAATTCTTTAACTCTTTGTGATGATAAATATATTTTTGTAGTATAACTCGTTCACTAGTAGCGGTGTCATCGCTTGATACCTGTAGTTATTTTCGCTTTGAACAACAAAGTTTTCGAAGTGGAATAACAGGACATGCGCGACACAGTATCTAAATTGATCAGATAAGGGACGCAGTTCTGACTTCTGAAAGCTTCTGAAAGTTCTGGCATTAAAGAGATTTTTGTTCCACACTGTCATAGACAGAAGTCAAAGCAGAATCAGACGTAGGTACTATCTCACCTGGCGGAGCCCCGACAACCCCACGTGATCATCAGGCAAGCTTATCCTGTTACTATGAAAAAATCGATTATCATGTTTTTGAACAGGTATGCGTAGAAGGTCGAGACACAGTACCAGCGGTGTTCCTATCCCCGAGCAGCGTGCCAGCGTCGCCGCAGCGTCGCAAGCGTCGCGCGTCGCCCGCCGGGCCGTACCGCTCGCGCATGCGCCGCGTTGTCTCGCACTACACCCCGCAGCCGATACTGCCGCCTGATAGGGACGGGTCTGGCCTGCTTATAGAACTTACTGCTGGTACGAAAATGAAATTATTTCTGTCATTGTCACTATTTATTTAGGAATAGAACTTTACCTTTGGCACGATTTATAGCTTGATAAATTATTTCACGTCATCCAGTCATCATTGGGCAATAGCTCTCTTCAGTTTTATATTGTAGCTTCTTATTTATATCTAATTGTATAGGCCCTCATACTTTGATGGCTCAGTAATTCGAAGTGTTATTCTCCGAAAACTTCCGTCAAAAATAAGCGCCATCTAGTTATGGAAAAGCGTGAATCTGGCTTAAGGACACTGTATGTACTGTACCAATCAATGAATACTTCTAAAACAAAATATCTTTATTTAAAATACACACTATTTCATTATTTTCGTGATTTTAGACCCACGCTTACTAACTGCAATGTAACTACCGATACATAATCCAAAAATATTTGCTGCTAAGTCCCATATACAAGTTGATAAAGCTAAATGTCAAGTCATCTAAATCTTGACGGTGGAACTGGAACTACCTAATAAATAAAAAGAACTAAAGCCTAACCCCAATCTGCAGGTCTACCAATGACGGAATCAGACGTACTATCTCACCTGGAAGATCCCCGACAGCCGCACGTGAACATCGGGCGAGACTTCCAGGCGGAACTGCCTGAGCTGTGTAACAACAGGGTTGACCTGCATCGGGCGCCGGAACAGCTGCTCTGGGACCCCGGCATAAATGACGCGCTTGATGATAATGAAGGTGTGTGTCACTCTTTCTCCTTTTGTGGCGAAATTTTTTACCAGCTTTCTTAACACCAGCAATCTACAGCCATACAAGATTATTTTTCGAACTGAAAGTCAAGCATAGAAACTTTCTGCAACTGTAAGCACTAGTGTCCACAAAAACGATGTATTTTGCCTTTAGATCCATTAGATGATTTGGCAACATATTTAATCAACTTGTGGGTAGTAGCTGACCAGGCGGACACCAGTCAGTGTCCTACCACCACGCCACTGTGATATACGAACATACATTTATATGGTTTAATGTAAACAGTAAAAATGTAACGGAAAAAAAACAGCCAGTAAGAGTACTTTTTTACACACACATAAAATCCTTTGCAATGTATTGTATTACACAATTGTGAATTTGTTTAATACAACCGCAAGAAAGGATTTCATGTTCTAGCGGATATGTGGGGAACGATGTAATAATAATTCGTTTGAATTCCTGCAGTGCGTATGTTCATGGAGCTAGCAATGTGCGCCGCGATGCCAGTGGGCGGCCACACGCGAGAGTTCGCGCTGCAGACCCTCGGCGAGTGCGGCGGCGACATCCGCGCGGCAACGCTGCGGCTCATGTCACGCGGCCCCGACCAGCATGACTCGCGCTGGACGCCGGACGAAGTGGAAGCCTTCCTTGCTGGACTGGGGCATTACGATAAAGACTTCCATAGAATCGCGCAGCTGGTGAGTGAAACTTTAAACTTTACGTTTCGGATGTAACCACTTTGATTTACCTCGTCGAGTTTTAGTTACCTGTAGCGTTGACGGTGACTGTCGAGGCTTCGCTCCGAGATCTTGTTCGAGTGAGCGTTCTGCATCGAAAACAGGTCAAAAATTCGACTAAATAGTCATAGAGCGGGAATATTTTAAATATCTTACAGGTGTATATGATAATTTTAAAAGCTGTAAAGCTTTTAAAATTATCATATACACTTGTTGATACGTGCTTTGAATATTAGGGTAAATCTGGCGAAAAAGGAATGAGACGATTGTATTATTCAAGAGAACTTGTACCCAATAATGGTTTCAAACAGGCTGCAGTTGATTCAGTACTTCATGCGTGCTGCAGCTTCGTTCTCGTTAAAAAAGCATAGCATTCAGCGAGATCGGTTGAGCAGTTCGGTTATGAAGAGAAAACAAATAAACTGCATAAGTGAGTGGTATATATATATATCACAGGTATTGTACCATCGCACCAAAGAGACGATTTGTATAATAAATTTAACAGTTTGGCTCCAAATTTAAAATTACTAAACAAAGAAAGTCTACGCCTCCTAGGAGCTCCGATCCTTCAAGAGTCATTTCCGGTTTTTGTTGAAGAACATCGTCCAAAATTTGACGATACGTCTAAGCGTCTCACCGAAATTCATAACCACATGGCTTATCATCTAATTGGATTTTGTCTTTTTGTGCCAAAATTTACATACATACTACGCTGTAGTCCTCTTTGGAATCAACAACCTTTACTGCTAAGTTTAGATGACGCGATCAAAAATATTTTAACATAAATTCTAAATTGTTCACTTTCAAATAATTCATAGTGTCAGGCCTCTCTCTCTGCCTATTCGGTTTAGAGGCATTGGCATCCGCAAAATTTCAAGTGTTTCACTACCTGCCTTTTTATCTTCTATTAATAGTTTCATCTCTTTTTAAAAAAATAATTTCAAATTCATCATCCAACATTTCTATAGCATACATGGAAGAAGCTAAAACCGCCTGGTCTTTAGCTTGTCCAGGTGAGATCTTACCTATAAAACTTAGTTCACAAAAGCTATGGGACGAGCCCCTTTGTAAAATTATTCAGGATGAACTAATTCAAAATAGTGTTGATATTAGGGACCGGGCTCGTCTCCTTGCCACACGTGAAAAAGAATCTGGATACTGGCTACACGCATTACCTTCTTCCAACATAGGTACCCTTATGGACGATGACAGCTTCTCCATTGCTGTGGGATTACGTCTGGGCATCTCCCGGACAGTACCTCACAATTGTCACTGCGGCAGTGAAGTCGACAGATTAGGCCACCATGGCCTGTCATGCCGCCGCAGTGCAGGGCGTCTCTCACGTCACGCCTCCTTGAATGACGTCATTCGTCGGGCCCTTGCCACCGTGAACGTGCCGGCTATATTAGAGCCGAACGGTATATCACGTGACGATGGTAAGAGGCCCGACGGTATGACGTTGGTTCCGTGGTACCGAGGGAGACCGTTGGTGTGGGACGCGACGTGTGCTGACACATTAGCGGCGTCCCACATATGCGGGACCTCACGAGCAGCAGGCAGCGGATGCGGCAGAAACCCTCAAACGGAGGAAATATGCTGCCATTGGTGATGGCTACATTTTTCTTCCGTTTGGGGTCGAAACAATGGGTCCGTGGGCTCGAGATGCGCGAGGTTTTGTAAAGGAGCTGTCCAGACGATTAATAGACGTCACTCGTGACCAAAGAGCTGGCGCTTACCTCGGCCAACGGATTATCCTAGCAATTCAACGAGGTAACGTCGCCAGCTTTTTGGGAATGTTACCGGCAGACAGCTGCGACCTAGGTTCTGTTTTTTATTTATAACATTTTACGTATTTGTATCAGTTTAAATAGTGTTTATCTTAATTTAGTTTTAAGTTGTATATATATGTACTATTTGTAAATATTACTCATACATTAGTGAGTGGTTTTAATATTAATGATGACGACTTTTTTTAAAGCTCGTTTAATTTTTAACTTTCAAATCTCAAAACTGTAGAGAGCCCACAACGAAATTCGGTATAATTGATAATAACACTCAATAAGCTAAAATCGATAGCTTTTTATGGAACGATTCTCGTTCATTTCAGTATACTTAGATATTTATAAACGAGTAAAGAAAACTTGACACCCAATTATGTTAAATTGTTGTTTTTGTTTTTAACAAAGTCCTTCAAATGGCTTTATTATCTATTTAAAGGTAGTAAACAATACAATCCTCATTGTAACATAACATTTTTGTTGTACAGGTACGAACAAAAGACTCGAAGCAGTGTGTTCAATTCTACTACTTCTGGAAGAAAGTAACAAAAGACTACAAGACGTTATACTTACGGAGCTGGAACTCGGAGCAATCACAAGTAAGCAATGCCATAAATTCGGGCCTGCAGCACTTTATCTTCAAACTGGAAGATTAGTGGACGGAATAAAAATGTACCTACCTATAATATTGTACTAAACGAATGCGCGTTGTCCATATTCAGGGTTCGGTAGGACATGCGACGATTCACGGACCTTCGCCCGCGGCCTCGTCGCCATCTACCGGCGAAAGCGAGGAATTCCCTTGCAAAATATGCGGGAAGTAAGTTCCAACACGAGAGCACGCAGCAATGCTTACAATTATGTATATCAACAAACGTGCAAACGCAATTTATGTGGAACTTTATATTTATGTATTTCTCTCCCACCTTCGCTAGTTATACGGCTGGATTACCGACGCTTTCGGGGATTAGGTTACACCTAAATTGCCTTTTGTGCATGCATTAAAAGTTAAGACAGAACAATTTATGGCTTAATAGTACTAACTCGGTGAACGAAAATGTTTAATAAGTTAAAATATTGTACACTGGTTCCGTAAATGTGGCTTCGTTGTTGAATCATAAATCGTCAGCGAACAAGTGTTCGAGATACATTGCAGTTTGCTGGGCCAGTGCCTGGGCTCCCGAGGACCACGTTATTGATGGTGGATGCATGTCAACTAAATACGTTTGAAACTACATCATTATTAAAATTATATTGAATACGCAGTTTATTGTATTTAATCATTCATTGTAGAATAACTTCAAAACATACGTGCCAAATGATAAATTACTGCCAAATGAAAATTATATTTTCATAAATTTTAGCAAAAGTCAGGTTCAAATATAGCTTTCTTTGAGCTGTGTGATGGAATTCGATGTATTGATTTCGATTTTTTCGATTGCTCAAAAGAAACTTTATTCTTTAGACCTGTACCGTACAAATACATCTTTATACTAACTGCTGATCATTTTATATACAAGAACTATTTTATTTAGAGATTTGAATTTGTGCTACAATGAACATAAGTATCTTAATTAATCTATTATGTGAAACATTTATGTCTTTGTAAATATGAATTAACATATATTTTTATTATATTTAAGTCAGATTTGTGTCCATTATATTAGGAGTATATCCGAAATCTTTAACATTTTATTTATCATATTAAGCTTAGGAATTAACTTTTGAAATGTTTTGTCTATTAATGTCGTATGTATATATTTTTTCAACGGTACTAACGCTTTCCGCTTCGCTTTATCGCAGTCCGCTTTTGTGTTTTTCATTGAGTCATCGGTTTGTTTATCGCTTATATTTATATGTTGCGTCACCATTTCTAATAGTGTACCCTGTTATGTTTCAGAGTATTTAACAAAGTAAAAAGTCGTAGCGCACACATGAAGTCGCACCGGCCACTCGACGCCGAGCCTAAAAGGCCAAAACTCGAAAAGCCTTATGAAAAGGTCGAGAGATCGGATGAGAGAACGCACGCGACCACCGAATTCCAAATAAAAATGTCCGCTCAGTAACCGCTCGTTGCCCGCTCCCGCTCCCGCGTAGCTTGCGCCCTGAGCGCACTCGCACCACGCCCCACTCGAGTGACTCGCCCGATAAATGCTTCTCTCGGCATTTACTTATGGTTACAACCTAGATAAATATAGATTAAAAACTTAAAGTGACCTAGAAAAAACGAAGTAGGGACTAGTTGCTAGCGAGATTAGCTTTTGGGTAGACCGGATCGGTACTATAAATCGGAATCGAAGAACCCTTATATTGCTAAGCTTGAAGAGATGGCATAAAGATATTTTGTATAACGATTGATACATAAGTAGGTAAGATCTTCGTAATTTTTTATATGACAGACTTCTAAATGTGACTTGCAAGTGTGATGTTGTAAATAGGAGTTGTAGTAGATGTTGTTATAATAACCCGTGGCCTGCAGCCTGCGGTCCGCGGTCTGCTGTCTGCCGCGCCCCGCGGTCGGATCGCGTTGATGTACTTACAACTATACGTTATTTCGTGTGATACATAAACTCGTGTAGTAACTACACTACCTCGTTTCTATTCAATTGTTTTATTCTGAGCACAGCTCGATGTTACCTTTGCTTATTTTGTTTGTTCACTAGTTTTTGTTTTTAATTTTATTTTTCTAGTCGTATCGACGTTTTTATTGCACTTACGAATTTCGATCGTTGCTCTGTTTTAAGTGATAGTTAAGTGAACACGTTTCAATTCGCATCCGTACTACTAGTCACACATATCGATGTATTAAATTATTAAACACTAAATTAGACAAATATTCGCTGGAATTCGGCTTCTGGGAATTTGTGGAATCAAATGGAACATCGATGAAAAATATTAACCAGTTTTAGAAATTTCTTTTACACGCAATTTTGACGGCAAAAGAAATTTGATTGAGCCAGAAGGAATTTTACAAAGCACTAAAGGAAATTGAAGATTTATGGGTAAGCCGAGGCAATATTCCACTTGATTCCAAAACATTCACAGAAGCGGAACTAATAACAAAATGGAGGGATATTTTTTTACACAAATATTATATGTAATGCTCAAATGTTCTATATTAACTTACGTTGATAATATTATTGTTCTTCGTTGACCATTTTTATTGACAACGTAAATTGTACCTACCACCTCGAAATGTCAAAATGTAGGTAGGTACTTATTGATAGAAATTAATTTATGAATTTACATCTTTACTGCACGTGTATGTTTTTAGGTACCTAAATACGTGTTGTGATAAATGTTTAACTAATTATTATATGTTATTTGTTTCTATGAACTATCTATAATTTGATAGTACAAAGAGCAGCAGCCATTGCTCAAGGTTGTATTTAGCGAAAGGTAACTTTTATTATATACATTTTTATGGAATTACCAATAAACGTTTTTAAAAGGAGAAAATCTTACGTAAATTGGTATCTTATAGTTGTACTTACGACGTACATCGGTGCTAATGTACGTAATGTATTTTTCTCGATGTGCCAAAAAGCGGTTGTGGTAATTCACCAACGAATGTTTACTTTGCTGCTCCCAAGTGTAAACTTCTCTCGAGTGACAAAATGTTTTGCGGTTGTGATGTTTCTAATTTATTGTCTTCCTATTTATTAATCTAACACTATTCTGGGGCAGAATTCCTCGTAAAAGACATGTTTAAAACCTTTGTTGTATTTTACTAACTATCTCGTTACTAACTGTTAACTTTGTAAAAATGCGTGTAACGCTCACAGTATTATAGCAAATTGTATTTAGTTTGGATATGGTTATGGGTATATGGTACGACACCATATGTTTTCAAGATGAACATTAACACCAGCTGGGTTGACTTGCCTCTGTGAGATCTCACACTACAGGATGTGAAAGGTTTCGTCGACATCGATTCGCTACACTGACATACGCCCATCGATCAATCCACTAGTCTAGAACTACTACTAGAATACAAAATGCACTGTAGGTCCCTATTCTCACAACATTGATCGATCTAATTAATCACAACTTTTTAAAAGTCCATACCATCCTTAAAAAGTTTAGTATTCGTTACAATTTACAATATACGACACTGCAATCTTCAAAGATCAGTCAGTTTAGTGCACTACTTGATCTAGTTTTATCAATTTAAACAATCTACAAGCGGGAAAACTTTACTCGATTTTTCAAATAGAGAAAAGTAAAAAGAAGATATCGGGCAAGGTAAACAAAACCATTCTCACAATGTGCAAGCCAGACCGATTGGTAGAGTTCTACCGATCTTTATAAGAAAGGAATGTACCCTTATATAAGATTACTTATATATATATTCTCACTTAGACATTACTTTTTATTGCAGATGAAATATCTTAATGTAACAGAGCGTTTTACGAACTCTTTATAAAGACGGATTAATAATTTAAAAATTACCTGTTAAAATGCAACGAAGAAATACGTATATAGTAAACAAAGTATTTTTCTGTAACTTGAGGATAGTAAAATGCTGTTAATTTTCCTTCCAAGAGTACCTGAAGGCCAAAATACGACACAGATATTTTTATAGTCAAGTGTCGTGGTTACATGTAAGTATTTAATTAAGATCAATAATTCGATATTCAACATATGTATAGGTACACTAAATTGAGTGATTATTTGGTTGTGTTCCGTCATAACTACGTAGGCAAATATTTCTATTGTAATAATTCTTATCTAACTCGATGCCAAAGTTTTGCCAAAGATTTATTATTGACAGAGTTAAATTATACTTTTGTAACGTAAAACAATGAAATCTACGCAGTATGTCGATGTTAATTTAGACTAAGATTATATAAATACCAAAAATTGATGTAATACGAAATATGTGCCAAAAACTTAGCTTAGTAGATAGCCTACCAGAAAAATATTATGTAATACTAAGCACATTCAATAATAGTTTGTCTACATTCAGAACATAGCCAATTATTTCCTTGATTGCCTTCTTATCGACTTGTTAATTTAAATGGTTCCCGCTGTTCCGGAATAAATATTTACGTCAAAAATACGGTTATGAAAGTCCCTCCATAATAACTTAACAAATAATCTTAGCCATTAAGACTGAAAGGTACTGTCTGAATTATTTCGTACAACGTTATTTTCGCCAAATTGTAATTTTCTGTTGTCCTTTCATAATGAAATGAACGTTTAGAGTTAGTGTTCATTGTATAAATTAACCCATTCCATGTGCCAAGTCGTCGTCCCACTCTGGTCCTACAGTTCTAGCTCGGTAGATGGCGCTCTCATTTGTGTAGACACATCGCGACGCTCTGTGTTTAGTATATCTATGTAAAGCCATGCGTGTAGTAAATTCAAATTCATAGCAAACCCATATCATTTCAACTCACGCCATCATTACAATTACGAATAAGGTGAGGACTTGAACTTCAAATTAATATAGAAGTGCCTTACGATTTAATTTTTATAAGTACAGTTTTGTTTACTAATTTATTATAATTTAAAACACTGAAATATGCATTTATAGATCCTCTGCGCTCTGCCAGAACAGAGCTTGCGACGGATCCAACGATCACGTTATTGTTTATATTGTTTCGTTACATAAATATATAAGTCATTAAAATAGAAATTAGACTTCAACCAAACGAAATTTTCCTAAGAATATTTTTATTTAGATCTAAATTATATCTTCGACAGCTATAGATCTACTTTCTACCTAACTGCATGTCAATTCTATGAAAAGTAAAATATTTAGTAAATGAGACATTTTAACGGAAATTATAATGAGAAAAAATCACTAAACACAGCGCTAATATCTATTAGCTCAAATACATTTCTATGTGAACCCCTTTAAGTTCGCTTTACCTTAGAGATGTTTTTATTGACTTAGAAATCTATTCTACTATAAATACCTTCCCATAAATGGCACCTAGTGTATATGTAAGTACTTCTGTATTTGTGTCGACACGTAAATAGTTACTATAGCAGCATAAATATTTTGTAAGTCTAAATGGATATTATATTCTTCTAATTTTGTATCGAGTAATAGCTAAGGTGTGTGGCGATCGCCCCCATATATATTTCATGTGAACGTGTAGTCAGCCTCGACCGGCGAGCTAGGCCGTCGCGCCTGACTTTACTCGCGTATCCACGTACTTGTAAAATAACTGTAGTCGTCTAAAACGTGCCAAACTGCACGATAATTGATATTACACTCTGTGTTGTGATTTTGAACGTTCTGTAAATTACAAAATGTCTTTATCTATGAAAGATTTGTAGACACCTTTTTAGATTAGCACAATTCTTCGCGTAGACACGTTAGGCAAAATTGAATAAGCATTTAGAATAAACATTGGTAGTTAATCATGAAATAAGTGTATTTGCGTATAGATTCATTGTTACATATTCAATCAATGTGATGATCGTGTGTACAACGACTAACTTCACCCGTGCCCCCCCCCCCAACCTTCCCTCCCCCTTGCCCCCTTCCTGCCCCTCGAGGGCGGCCCTTCGCAACTTCGCATATCCTCGAACAATAAGAAATAAATCTTTATTAATATATATTGATAAATTTATTAGGGTAACTAAATTTTTAAGACGATGACTATTACGTGATCTTTTAGATTGTCTTTATTAATAAATATATGGTGAAGGTTTTGTCAATTTGTTTTTATTTACATCCTTGCGTACCTCGATACACCTCACACTTATGATCGGTATTTCTCTGCGGGATCGAATCCGAAACGACTTAGCAAACTGAAGTGGCAGTGGGCTGGTCATATCTGCGGTCTGCCGCAGGACTCATAACCGTTGGAGTAGATTTGTCCAAGACTGGAGACCGCGAATCGGCAAACGTAGCGTAGGACGTCCTGTGACCAGGTGGAGTGACGATATACGCAAAGCGGTGGGCAAAGACTGGAACAGAGGAGCCGAAGATCGGGCTCAGTGGCGTATCTTTGGAGAGGCCTACCTATGTCCAGCAGTGGACTGACACTGGCTGATAAATGATGATTTAAAAATAGTTAAGAAAGACCAGCAGTACAGACATAGTGATAAGTAGAGGTCAGGTATTTAGATTCCGACTGTACTAAAGTGCCTAATGCAAGTTTCTTTAGATTCATTTACTTACTCGATCACGTTTAAAATAAACGCAGATTTGTAAGAACTATGACAATTCTGTGTCAAAGCCGCATAAAAATCTGCAATTAATAGTACAAAACTATGATGAACTATGAATTAAAAGCGCTATCTAGTGTACATAATAGGTAACATACATAATTCCGTGCTAATCTATCGAGTAAGTTAGAAAATCTAAAAATCTTATTAGCCAATCTGATAGTGATAATAAAATGTCGGAACCACGCAGTGAAAACTACTCGCATCCGAAGCTTTGAGGTCGACGCCCACTTACACGACCCCGCTCCCACCCGGCAAAATAATGTTCATTAAAATGTGAGCTCTAGGACGTCCTCTGTAGACAGACAACACAAATTAGCTGAAAGCTCGCTGTAGTCGGGCTTGCCGCCAGCGTACTACTCGTCTCGCTTACTGCGCGCTTCAAACGATCGGCCTACGCGGCGACAGCGAGCGGCCCGCGCGCAGACAGTTTCGCTTGAAGCACGTTACTTTTTGTAGACTGACAGCTGTAAGCGAGTGGACAGCTGGTGGCCTGCTAGCTGTCCGCGCGCGGACTGCTGTTGGCCTGCGAGGTGTTTGCGCGCGGACTGCTGGTGGTCTGATAACTGTCCGCTCGTGGCTTAATGTAGCACATTTTCTTCTGGTGGTACTACCATTTAGTACCACCAGAAGAAAATGTGCAACAGGAGTGAAAATGAACTGATGAATGATGCTAAGTATCAGCCGGGGCCGAAAACAATCGCTTCAATCTGATAACGAAGGACCATACCTAATATAGCCTCACAGTCACAGTATACAGGTATCAATAAAAGAAAATAATCATCTTTATCCGTTTATTAAGAACATTGTAGAACACAATAATTCATTATCTACAGACCGATAAAACTCTGTTACAAACACGAAAACAAAAAGTGCAGGACAACAATTACATAAAAAAATCAAAACACATTTAACCACCGGACTATGTCTATGGATAGAAATTTTGGTACAAACCAGACCACTATCACTGAAGGTACATTCGTCCCATACAAAAATTACAGCCATCTTATTCCGCATAAAATACTAGCATTTTCTATGGAATAAGAATTACACTGAAACTTAATTGTTACATAGTAGTCTGTTTATAGCGTACTCGCTTCACTTTTGGCTCAAGTCGTTAACAAAGTTCCTTATAATAACTATATTTATTATATGATAAACCTTATAACTGTATGCTTAAAAAAACCATAACTTCTTAGAAACATCACGTTAATCTTAGAACTTGTGTGGCCATAAAATGTAAAGAGAAAACTTGAATAGAATAATGAAAGTTATGTTAATTTTTTACTTCAAGTACCTATCAACTTCGATAGCAAAAAGTGAATTGAGTTCGATATAAACAGATTTTACTGAACAAGCTTGAGCCACGGTTTATCTATTGAGTCCGAAATGCGTGATATGTTACAAACAGTTAATAGTGCTATAATCGTAAAACTGTGTTTTAAAAGATATATAAGACAATCCATCGCTCAAAACCGCTGTGATGCGTTCATAACATAAAAACTTTGGTAGGATTACAAGTACATAGTCACATACAATATTATTGCATTCTCACATTATTAATCTCCTATCAAACGAAAGTACAGCGAAAATATACAAACTAAAGGTGTAAGTACAGCAGTGTAAAGCGAGGTTCTAAATTAAGAAGGCAAGTGGATGTAGCAGTGCGTTTAACAATTTTGAACATTTATAAATGGACGTAGGTATATTTTAACTCTGTAGGGAGATATTTACAGATTTAACACGAGCTATGACAGTGACAAACTATAAACAATATACAAACAGTATAAGTAAAATAGAAACTCGGTTCGGTACTTATTGAATAGGCCTAAGAAAATCTAGGAAAATATTTGTTTTTATTCTACATCGACTATTGAATCGAATGAATTGTTTTGAGCTAACGTTTTATATCGATGGACACTTTGTTTTCAGGTGTCGATAACATTAATCGATACTATGCATGAATCATTATACAGTCGAATTGATGTTGAAAATGAAGAGATAATATTGCTTTGTCTGTTACACATTGAAGTGTGTAATGAGAGTACGTGCCAATTACGTACGTGCATTGTGCTAAACCACGACAAAATCTGTCGTGGTTTAGCCACCGACTGTCCACATCACCCTACTGTGAGTATATTGTTACCTACTAGGGCTGGCAGCGCCTATTACTGATCTGTATCTAATATATCTACATTTATTACTTATTGATTATCACAACTTATTTGGAAAGCACTTCTGTCAAAACCCAAGATATCCCCATGTCTGTAAGACACTATTTTAAGTTATTTTATAAACTAAAACCATTTTTATGGGTTTTTTGCAGCTATATTTAACATTTAAGGATATAATTTTAATTCATAACAGCCAGCCGGCGAAAAATACACAAACAGTGTTTGTTAATAAAAAAAAATATGATTTAGGTAATTCTGTCAATACTCGCGCATTATACGGAGTTATTGTCTTTAAAAAAAGTGAAGTCAACTATTTCGAACAATAAATATACTTTAGTTAGATTCAATCTATTACGGTCGGCTTACACTTAGCTAAGCCTAGAATGAATTAAAAGTAGGTAATTCTGTGCTATGTGTATAATTTCTTTCGTAGTTTGTTTAACTTATACCTAATTTACATTTAGTGAAGTCTTAAATGCGAGTATACGTATTACGAACACACTGGGTACATTGTACGTACTCGAACTTACACTTTCAGGTGTAAATTAGGTATGAAGCTAAGCTAAGTGCAATCCGTACCTTAGTATCCGTTCACATACACCAATGCACCCGGTGCCAAAACTTTAAATAATATTTCCTTAAAACATCTTTTACCTAATGGACTATACAGAATTGGTGTCAGTCATTCTTTTAGTTCAAGCTAATTATTAAATTGCACGTACGTCATTAAAAAGATAATATTGAAGAGAAACGACAAATAAAGAGATAGGTGGAAATAATTTTTTATGCGGTTTAAGAGATCATAAGATTGTTGGACGAAATAAAAAACAAATTAATACACCTTAGATCCAACATGTCACATTTTTAGGCACTGATGAGGTTAATTGCTTCAATGGATATATATCATTACTTACACATGTGTAAGTGTAATTTATCTAGTGTCATTTCAACTCGAATAGATTTAACTTCCTACTCATGCCTTGAGAAAAGGGTAGAGGTTAAAGATGTACATAATCTGTCTGTAATGACTATTTTACTGATCAACCAATCCCAGATTGGCTATTCAAAGCGTGTTTTTAATCATCTGACAGTATTTATTTAATTAATCTCACTCATAGGAATCCGAATACCTAGTGTCTGCATTTTATAGTGTCTAATCAATTGATATTCAACTCTATAGACCAAGAAATAAGAAACAAAATGATAATAGAGAATATTAAACAATATAAAGGTGTGACGTACGTTGCAATTTGATGATACAGCCCGCAGCGTTCAGAGACGAATGTTGCATCAAACTATGATGCAAAGTGAGACGTGATACGTTACGTCACTCCAATCGTCCAACTTTCTTGCCTTTCACTACTGTCGGTTTGTTTTTCAGGAGACCTTTTCTTCTTCTAGATGTCTGTGGAGGGAATAAGTAGGATTTAATGTGAGGATTCTTTATTCTTTTGATTGTACTTTTAGATCAGAGGTTCCCAACGTAAACTATGAAGCATAACAGTAGTTCATGAAACTGGTTCAGAATGAGGGGTATTCAAACATGTGCGTTTGTTTGTTTGGCTAACTTTTTGCTAACTTTGGTGTTTCATTTGAATAGGTAAAAATACCTATTGCACGAGTGTAGATAAAATAGTGTATGAAACTGCACAAAATTAGATTATTCATTATGCAAAAAAAAGTTAAATAATGTGCACGCAGACCTAATGGTCTGCGTGCACATTTACTCTGATAGAATATGTTAAATCGTAAGTAACGTTAAACCACTCAGAAACAAATAAATAAGTGCGCAAAAGGTACTCAGGTACATACCGTAGCGCAATATGATTTATTCTTGCATATATTTTATTATATTCCAACATGTGTCAGAAGGCGTAGTGTGCCTTCTAGTGCACTTAAGATATTTTTAGCAGATATTTCTGAAAGTTTGAAGTGGTTCTTTACTTCAAGAACTATACTTATTTTATATTAAAAGTGTAGGGCTGGATTGTGACTGCTACAATATTAAAAATATTGTTAAAAGAACTTTTCTTCGAGACGCAGTGGCTAACTCTGTTTTCCGAGTTTTTAGGTTGCCTGTAGCATGTAAGCCTCAGATATAACTACGAATTAACTTAGTACACAGAAAACTGTTGGGAACCTATGACTTATGTTCATAAAGCGCTAGACAATCAATATTCTATGATACGATACACGATGCAAACACAAGTACATGCTAAGCGACATGACCATATAATCTTAATAGATCACGACACAAAACCATAAATAATATTACGATTATTTTACTATTGCGATTATGTAATACAAGTGTATCATACTAACTAAAGTGATATTTATAATAAGTTAATAACGAAACTATCATTAACTACGCTTTAGTTACTTTATACTACTGTCTTCGCTAAGTCCACAAAATATAGATCGGTATATTTTTTTTATTGAAGTGAGCAAAAGTAATATTAAATATGGACTTCGCTTGCTTGGTAAGTAAGTATATTTTTATACAAATACTTAAAACTTAAAATATTAATTTAAAGCATTTCTTATTGGTTTTTTAATTCTTCGTCATATTCTGCTATATTTTAAGCTTTTAAAATCGGATTACAGATTCTTTATTTTCTCTAGAACATAGTTCACTTACAGAGATAATACATTTTATGCTACGTAACTTATTTAGTATATAAAGTACCGTATAAGTAGTAAGTATCACATATAAAAAATCCTAACTATTAAATAAAAAAGATACCCTAAAGAAAGGACAATCATACATCTATCTAACATCTTTATATATATATAAAAACCGAGACAATTACAGATGACAAAAACTATTTGAAAGCGTATAAAAATAAATGAACAAAACATGCACGGACAACTAAATCAACCCCGCCGACATCACAACACTAATAATATAATTCAAAGTATAATTACTATACCGTGGCTGCCTCTAACGCAGGCTGAAAATTATCAGAAAAATAAGTTCAAGTAGGTTTGACATGGGTCATTCAGTGTTCAGTAATTAAAATAAATATGAGGTACTAGAAATTTAAGGAAAGATAATAAAAGCGATACAGATTATATGCATTTAAAACTTTGAGTTCGAAGCTTTAACTGGTCGTAGGCTTTTTTTAACCGACTTCCAATAATATCGTTTAAAAACTAAAAAACAACCGACTTCAATGCCGCGCTATTCATTTTCAGTACCAATTTTGAGATGTGTATCTCAATATCTCTGGAGATACTTATCATACCTCGATAAAATTACCATGGTACCACACTTGGGATATCTCCTTTCGAACAAAAAAAGAATAATTGAAATCGGTTCATAAACGACGAAGTTATCCGCGAACAAACATAAAAAAAAAAAAAAAAAAAAAAAAAATATATATACGGTCGAATTGAGAAACCTCCTCCTTTTTTTGAAGTCGGTTAAAAAGGAGGAGGTTTTCAATTCGTCTGTATATTTTTTTGCATGTATGTTACGCGATTACTCCGTCAATTGTGAACCGATTCGATTTTTTTTTAAATCGGTAGGGTAAATTTCCGAGGTAGTCCCATTGTAATTTCATCAAGATCTGATTTTATATTCAGATCATTATTGATGAAATTACAATCAGTATCTCCAGAGATGACGATAAACGTCTCAAACTTGCTACTGAAATTGACTCGCAGAGCATGGAAGTCGGTTGTTTTAGTTTTTTAACTATCTTAATTATTAATATATCTTATAGGCTACCGTTTGACTATCTAGCCCAATGGTAAGCGATGATGTGGTCGAAGATGGTGAACACGCTAGGCCTAGAAGACTCTCAAGGGCTGTATGCTGCCGGAACACCGTAAGGTTATGGTGGCAGACAAATAGTAGATCGTATAACAAGGGTGCAATATAGTACGTTTCTGCGAGGCCGCTATTTTGAATCCAGAGCGTAGCGAGGGATTTAAAGAACGTCGGCCGAGAGAAAATAATATTGCAGCCGAGTTTTACACTCTGCTTTTCATCCCCCTCTATGAGAAAAGGCAATAGATAAAAGGCTCTATAAAATAGCAATTCAAGAGCATAATATTGTAAAAGACGCTGACTAACATAAACAAACGTAATAAACCAATAAATACATACAGTTTCCGATAAAAACTTCGCACCTTTTGCAGTTTTCGACCGATAAACATTTTACCTTTGACTCATTGAAATATTATACATAAGGACATGAAATACCTACAAAAAAGGTGCATATCTAAACCTTAAACGTATGCCATTAATTGTCCATTGGTCTATTGCTAGGGTTGTGTCAATCAAGGTCAGCAATGGACTAATTAACAATCAATGGCAGTCATTTTAGGTTCCATTATGACTTCTACGCACTTTTTTGAGGTTATATCCATACAAGCAAATGTATCGCGGCACCTCCATATCTATATGTATTTCCTACTCTATGGTTAAATTTGTTATTATGACAGTCTGTGACTACAGACTAAAAATGCCAATAATTCTAGCGCTTTTTTTTCTTCTTCTTGGCCACCACAAGATATGCATATTGTGCCACTTTGCACGCTTAATTTTTTTTTAATTCGTTTCCCCGTCTATATGACGTAGCAGTATTTTTTTTTTAACTTTATTAGCGCCGCGCGCTCTCTATTTAATAGGACAGTAACTTATTTGAACCTCGTTAGACAGGGCACTATAAAAGAACAGTCATAAGCCAAAATGTTAGGCTCAGTGGCGCATCTTGGGAGAGGCCTACGTCCAGCAGTGGACTGACACCGGCTGATGATGATGATGATGAATCTTTGATGGTGGTAAAACACTTTTTGCACAACTCGTAAAACAACAGCGATATAATAAGCTCCTACCACCGATGGACGAACATCCGTGCTAGGATTTAAACTGGCGAACTCTCGCTTAGCAGTCGAGCCACTTTTCCTTTACGGCCTACGCTAACGGAGCTCGCAAGGCTTTGTATGATTTTTTAAATACATTTTTTGACGTGACAACGTCTAATAAATCGATGAACGCCGGCTGCATGCATGCACGAAAAAGTATCCCGTTACGCTCATTGTACGCATGCGCCGATTTCATCATTGTTTTGTTCTATGAATGTGAATATAGCTATGTATATATGAACATGAACATGAACATCAATGTTTTGTTACGACGTTGTCACGTTAAACTATCGTAATTGTTTTTATTTTTTTTTAATAATTGTTTGGACTCTTTGGTACATATATTATTTTGGTATTTGGTACTCTTTGCAATAGTTTGGTGCCACCGAGCTGACCTGATGATGCAGCCGGACGGAAGGGTCTCCGTAGTAGAAATTGGTAAGGCAGTCAAACTTGGGCCGGCATTTATTGATATCATTACATAGAACTTTTCACGTGATAGATCTTCTTTATATGTGTGTTAAAAAAGTTGTACACTTTTAATTTATTTGTTATTGCGGTAAATCCGTTTAGTTAACGGTGCGGTATTAAAAGCTCTGCCAAACAATAGTACGTAACGTATCGTACTTACCCTAAACAAACAATTTTATTCCGATATATTATTGTAATCCCGTTGTAATCCAGTGTGGTACCATATCACTTTGTAATACCATTGTAATCTTATTTTAATCCAATTGTAATCCCATTGTTACTTACACTGTAATACTATTGTAATCCGTTATGGAACCACATAACATTGCGATCCAATTGTAATAATACCATTGTAATCCTATTGTAATCCCATTGTAGTCCTATTTAAATCTCATTGTAATCCAGTGTGGTACCATATCACTTAAATTTCACTTAAATATATTAACTAACTTATTGTCTTCGAATTTGACGTAAGAAGACTGCTATTTGACTTTGACTGAAAACAATGCAAAGTTCGACAGAAAACATAACGCTATTTGTTGATTTCACTCATTAAATTTTCACAGCCCGCGGGCCTTATACGAAAATCAACAAAAGATTATCTAAATAAATGTTTTGGAGCTTACTCTTTCATCATAATCATGCAGTGTCAGTCCACTGCTGGACGTAGGCCTTTTTTTTTTTATTTTTTTTATTTGTTTATTTACGTACTTAATAATTACATACATTTTTATGTTGTGCCAATAAACCATAAGTTTGTGCTGGCACTCACATTCAGGATCGCGCGACTTAAGTATTATTTATACAGCTATTTTACAAAATAACACTTGACTTAACTAACTTACTAATAAATTGTATCAAAACTTATTACAAGTTGTTTATATTATTATTGTAATTTTAGTATTTATGTAGGTATGTAGGATGTAGATGTGTGATAAAAATGTTAGGAAGGGTAGATTACACGGATGCGATCGAGCACGGGCGACCGCTGACGTACTCGTACTTGCGACGCGGACGATGCGTATCGCTGTCGGCAAACTGGTTCTGCGACTTACACCTTATACAGGCTGTTATTTTAAGTTGGGGTGCCGTAATATTGTGTTATTATAAGTCCATCGGTGTTGTGTTATTGTGGTACGTGTTGTAAAAGTAGTTTTTAAGTATACGTTTATAATTGACTTTAGTTAGTTTTTCTTGTAGTTTTTGGGGGATTTCGTTAAGGATAGTGGGTATTAAAAATTCAATCGTTCGTCTGCCATAATAATTAGTAGTTTTAGGTACTTTTAGTTTATTTAGAGTTATTTGTCTAGTTTTAGAATTTGAATGCTTTTATTATCATATTGTTCAATTGCGAGAACCATGAGCAGTTTTATTTGTATTGGTATTACGTTACAATATTGAAATAAATCTACGATATTTTCTCTGAACTGTTGTTTTATATTTTTTGGTACTATTAGTTTTAGAAGTCTTGTTTGTAGGTTTGAGATTTTGTCTAAGTATGTTTTGAAAGTTCGCCCATAGCTCGTTAATCCGTATGCTATAATTGACTCCACCAGAGCTACGTACATGGCAAGCAATACTTTGAATGGAACTTTTGATTTGATTATGTAAAACTTCGCTAGTAGGGCTCTTAGTTTGTCACAGACTTGATCGACATGATAGCTCCAGTTAAATCTGTTATCCACCACCAACCCGAGGTAGGTGTGGTGGGTGACTTGGTCAATTGCATCACACGAGCATGTACCTTTTGCAGAGTTACGAGTATGCAGACATGAGTGACTATGGGCAATGACTTTAAACCTATGATTGTGTCGAAGGTAGTTTGAATGAACGTGGATAATTGTAGTCTTGCTTGCATTAAGAACAAAAGCCTCTCCCAGGATACGCTATTGAGTCCGATCTTTGGCTCATTAGGAAGGATATGCCCTAATCGCCACGCTGGGCAGGTGTGTTGGCGATCGCAAGACGTAGCTTCTCGCAGTGACGCTGCTGCCCGTCACCGGCCTGTAGTATTTAGCTACGCCAAAATTTGAAATGGTTATACCGCCATTTGTCGGGCGCCGGAGCCTCGTTTGTTGGTCAGCAGGATGCATCACGGGCAGGTGAGGTTGGTTGGGAGCACTGAGGTAGTATTCGTACTCCCTTACAACCTTGTGCTTATTCTTATAAAAGAGTAAGCTTTAAAACATATTTACTTAGATACTGTTATGTGTATGTAAGTATATACTGCAAAGTTTTTACATTGTGTACCTTACATAAAGGCACATTATTTATTCTGTGATATAGTTAACATACACAATGTAAGTATTAGTAAATTATTTAGCTATCTACGTTTTGAGTAGACTGTTAATATGCAATAATACCTTTTTAGAGAGAGTATTGCTAGCCGATATCGTCCGTTTAGCTACAGGTAGACGGGGACGGTTGAACTCGTCTGGTTTCTTCACCCTGGAATACAAATATTTTAATTGTAGTCACACTTACATTGTAAATACGACCGAAAAAGGGGTTCGGAGACGGTCAAGCGTCAAGAAGCACGCAAGTAAATGTTTAGCTTGAGCCAAGCATTACGTGCTTGAAGTGCATGTTTTTATGCTTGACGCAACGGCTTGAGCTTACGTTTTGATATATAAGATATAAGAACTTTATGTACAACAATTATGGAAGCAATAAAGTATTGAGTATTGATTGTGTTCGCGACCGGCTTAACCAAGTATATTACGTTCAACTGTTTCGGCGTCTATAAAAAAAAAACTTGAAATAGTCTCTGTTTTTAAAATCCAAATAGAATATAAAATGGTACTCCTATAATAGCACAAAGACGATTGTTATTTGATTTTTAATAAAAAAGAGGTTGCGTTGAATGCTACGCGTCAGAAGTGAAACTTCCAAGTTTTTTCAATTCATTTCTCAACATCACTAATTATTTTTTGTACAACTCCATCTGTTGAACTTAGCGGGACGAATGCCCAAATGATAGCGAATACGTCTTCGTAGTTACGCCGTAGTTCTACAATAGAGGGCGTTTATAAACACAAAATATAAAATGACGTCACTTCCGTTGATTTGAACCGTGACTCTACGTCACTTCCGTCCAATTTTATTTTACCACGTGCGGCTAAAGAAGTTTCACTTCAAAAAGTACTTAATAAAGTAATGTACCTGTATATTCTAACCAGCCAGTGCTCGGTGGTGTAGGCCTCTTCTAGGTAGGTGAGTTTGAACCCGCGGTTACCGGGCAACGCTCCGCGGGTGCGGTCGTACCCGGGCGGACTGCCCCCACTGTCGTATCTGAAACGAAACATATGTACATACTAGCTGGGCCCCTCGGTTTTACCCGCGTAGACATAGTTCCCATAGAAAAATGTAACCTATGTGAAAAATATTTTTTTTAGGGTAGCTACCGTATATGAGAAGTGGGGGTGATTTTTTTTTCTTCGTCTACCCCAAAATGATTTAAGGGTTGCTAATATAATACCATTTTTCGATTCAATGCTCCATTTACGAAATATTAAACTTTAAAGTGCAAATTTTTGTTCCAGTAGGGCGTCCCCCCCCCCCCCCCCCCCTTTAACAGCTAAACTGCTGGCTTGAAAAATCTGGAAAAATTCGTGATAATAGCGCATTTCATGAACTTTAAAGGAAAACTATAGCAGTTGAGATAACTTTATTAGTTTAGCAGTAATAGTCGTTGAACTTGGGTGTTGGATAATTTTGTACCAAATACAATAAATCCTTAGAATAAATCCTTATAATAAAGACTTGCAATGAATAACAGGCTACTACGGAACCCTACAGTGCGCGTGGCCCGACACGCACTTGGCCGGTTATAATATTATAGTACGATGACCAAAAACGAGATCAACTTCATTATGACGGACAAAAAGCCCATATTTACGAGTAGATATGTCTCTGTGATCACTAGGTTTAAAACCGGCAGTGATCACAGACTAGTCCGAGGAGGCTGCGAACATAGACTGCGCCCACAGCTAGGCATAGATCTTTTGACAAGCTTTTATTAAACTTGCCGTGCTACTAATATAAGTATGTTTGCCAAATACTTGTATAAACATAGTAATGCATCTTGGTAGGATACTGTCTAGAGTCCATCTGGCCAGCTACCACCCTACCAAATACACCTACAAAATAACCTATACACCCAAATCTGGCCTCAAAAATCGAATGTGTTCCGGCAGCTGTCCTTGAGAGCTAGTTCCTATTCTAGGCCGAGCGTGCTACCATCCTCGACTGCATCATCAATTACTAACAGATGAGATAGTGATCAAACGCTAGCTAAATATGAACTCCATAGAAACATTTCGCATTTATAATCAACCCGACTTCCAAAAAGGATAAGGTTCTCAATTCAGCTCTATGTTTTGTTTTTATGTTTCTAACGCGATTACTCCGCCAATTGGGAAGATTACTGAAAGCTTGTCCTGCAGAGGGCGCTATATGTTACCAGTCAAAATACCTTAAGCTTTTCACGGTATTTTTTATTTTTTTATGATTGTTTTATCATCATATTTGAACCAATTTGCACAAAACCTTAACAAATTATATACCTTAACCTTCCTCGTGAGTCACTCTTATCTATTGGAGAAAACCGCATGAAAATCCGTTTAGTTGTTTTTGAGTTTATCGCGAACAGACAGTTAGACGTAGTATAAAACAAAGTTCCCGCCACGTCTGTCTGTTCACCAGACAGAACTTAAATAAATTCTAATTTAAAACAACAGCTTAAACTTACCTATAATACGACAGCTTATACATTAAACAATTCAACATAGTTTTGGATGCTTCAGAATCCACCCTGTATTCACCCCGCTCAGTGAAATAATCAGCTTCCTGTAACAAAAGATATTTTTTTATTAAATCGCAATCGAGTTAAGGTGATGGTTCATTGATGCATATTATCAACGCCGTTATTTTAAATGCGAAAGTCAGTTTGTATGTTTGTTTAGGACTTCTTTACGGTCAAAAGGCCGAACAGATTTAGCTGAAACTATGCCTTTGTACAGCCAGTATTATGGATTAGGCTATGGGATACTTTTTAACACGGGCGAAGCCGCGGGGCACAGCTAGGATACGTATATAGGAGAACACTTGGTCAAATAAAATAAAAAAAGATTATAATTATAATAAATATAATTATAATAAAATAGAAATTAAACACTCTTCAAGATTTCTTTTGGGTGGTCACCATCTTCGACCACATCATCGCTTACCACTAGTGGATATAGTGGTCAAACGCTAGCCTTTCAAAAAATAATATCATTACAAGCAGCGCGACGCGATAAAGCCATTGTAATCTCATCATCATGAGCCGATATCGTCCACTGCTGGATATAGGCCACTCCCAAGACACGCTTATTTGACCTTGAGGGCCTGGTGGCGTAATCGGGAGAACGGTCGGCTTTGATCCCAGAGGTACCGAGTTCAATCCCCGCCGTGCACCAATGGATTTTTCTATCGAAAAATGTATGTGCGCTTCACAGGGCGCTTCCTCCGGTGAAGAAAAAATATCGTTATGAAACCAAAAACCCGCATGGTGGTAGAAAACTATCTAGTGTCCTCTTGGCCAGCTACCACCCTCAAGTTAGAAAATCTGTCGCCAAAACATCTAATGTGTTCCGGCAGCTATCCTTGAGAGCCAGTTCCCATTCTAGGCCTAGCGTGCTAACCATCTTCGACCGCATCATCACTTACCAACAGGTGAGATAGTGTGGTAAAACGCTAACCTATAAAATATTTAAAAATATCTAATGATTTTAAATTACATTGTTACCTTATAATTATAGGTAGTGTATCCTATCATCGTCACCATAATCAACAGGTGTCAATCTCTCTCAACTCTCAAGACACGCCATTGAGCCCGATCTTCGGCTCTTCTTTGCCAGTTCTATTATTTAATTTAACATGAATAATGAATTAAACTTACGTGTATATCTTTAGGATGTTCCCCCTCTGCAATGCGCACCATCCATATAAACTTGTTAATATCATCACCAGAATACCCGATGGCTCCTCCAAATATAACGAGCACATAGTCCACATCCAACATAGTCATTATATCGTAAGCCGCACTCTCGTTACTGGCCATCGCTTTACCGACCAGTGCTATGTGGGAGTTGTTCCATGTGTTGTTGTCCACTAGAGTTGTACGGTTACCCATACCTGCTATCTGAAATTATACATGATATTTTAGTATTGATAATAAATAAATATCACATATGACGAACGCAGCGAATGGAATTTGGAATTAATATTTTGTTGTGAGATCGAAACAAAAAGGAATTATGTACCAAACTATGCAAGCACTTCCCTTGAGTTCACCGTGGATAGATAGTTGCATTTTAAATAAGATCGTTTAAAAAACTAAAAGAACCGAATTCAAATGCCGCGCTATTAATTTTCAGTACCAAGTTTGAGGTGTATATCTCCATATCTCTGGAGATACTTATCAGACCTCGATGAAATTACCATGGTACCACACTTGAGAGATCCCCTTTCCAAAAAAAAATAATAATCAAAATCGGTTCATAAACTACGAAGTTATCCGCGAACAAACAAAAATATTGAAAAATTGAGAATTGAGCAACATCTTTTTTTAAGTCGGTTAACAAAAAAGGAGATTGTATTTGCAGTAAGATTAAGTTCTGGACACATTCCAGACAGCAAGTTTTTCTATATGATTGGCAAAGCCTCATCCCTAAATTGTGAGCAGTAGGCGAGCATTTTACTTAGGCCTTAGTACACAAAAATCCCGCGTACTTACCTGATAACCATAATCCCACCACGACATGACTCTCGCGTCGTCGGCGGTGTTCTGTGACAGCCAGCCGTACGCCTCACGGAAGTCATCCAGAATTTTACGAGATCTGAAATTATATAAAACACATTCAATTTAAATATTACAATGTTCAATATTATTATTTTTTAAATCCACTCTCAACCATAGAATGAAGTAATTTGATTGGTTAAATCCCGTTTAGTCATCCTATCACATGGCATCATTCTATGCTTGATAATGGCATAAAACTGCAACTGTCAATATAACACTCACCCATCGTTCCCGTAGCTAGCGAGCACGATACTCGGACTGGAGTAAGCATTAGAGGTGGCCCACGTACAATGTACGCAGAACAACATCAGCAGAATCATGCAGGCTATCAGAGTGCCTGACCGCACGTTCATGCCCAGACCGTTCTCTACTGGAGCGGCTGTTGTTGAACTTGTTGATTCCGTCTGTTGACGTTTCTTTGGTTTGCCAGACTGAAATAATACAATATTTTATAAACGGCTACACTGACATTTTAAAACTGTGGTCTCATATAAAACGCCATTCGGTCGCTTACAGCGTCTCGATGTAAGCCGCGTCACGATGCTTCCTACAGAAATGTACTGTTGTGGTTTCCTTTACACGCTGATGTGGGCTACTATACGGTTACTATACCATCATGACGCATTGTGCTGCTGTAAATGACCGATAGCTTATATAGAAGATCACGGTCTTACATTGGACACACACAAGTGAATGTAACGTGATGTTGGAAAGCTTTAGCCAAAGATGTTGTAGTAAAACATTAAAAGTTAACCTAGACCACGCATCCTTTGCAATTTAATTATAACAGATTTCTACAGGAAATGTATGACAAATCTAGATCGAAGTAAACGTGGCCATCAAATATAATGATTGACGCGAGTTTAACATTTTTTTACCCATCCCAAGACAAGTGCACAACGCCGCTAAAGAAGTTTTCACTTCAAAAACTCAGCGCACAAACAGATAGACAGAGAATTTAATCCTACGCTCTGTAATAAAATATTAAATATATCACCTTATCATAAAGGCTCTTATCCTCATCTCCGACCGGGAATTCATCTTCCTTCAGCACCAATTCAAGTAGAATGGAGAATGCGATACCAGCCAGCACGCAGACGACTGGCGTCAGTGTTAGCATCAAACGCACCATCACACCAGCGAAGTACACCGCGCTTAGAGCGTATAGCGCCACTGAAATATGGAGCTTCTTTATTTTTGTGCAATGAAAAGTAGCTACAAACCTTTCTCGGGATCAAACCATCTCTGTTTTTTGGAACAGCCTTTCGCATGATTCAAAATACCCACAACCGACAAATCAACAATTCAGTTAAAAAGTTTCTAAATCAGTCTAGCCGTTTTGGACATAAACGGATACATTATTTTTTTGCACAAAATAACCTCTCACCTTTAACACTCATATTTTCTATTTCGTCATGGGTAGAAAAAATCTAAACTAGAGTAGAGCCTGCCTCACTAATCCGGACCCCCGCTTGTTCGGTGATCGCGGTAATCCGGCCGGAGACGATGCGGGCGGTGGAGTGTATGCGGGGGAAAGCGGGACGGTTTTTCACATTAATCCTTTACCTTTTTTAATTACCTACCGTGCGGCTATTCTGTAGTCTCGTTCGCGCGATTGTGTTTGGCAACATGGCGCTTCTGCAGCGTAAACATTCAACATTGACTTTGAAAGACAACGTGCGAAATAGATATGCTAAATAAAGGCCACAACTACCTCGACATTTCGATAATTAAAACGCTAAGTAAACACATGCATCCATTTTGTATTTATTTATTGGATAGATGAGACTTCTCTTCACCAAAAAATTGCAGACAACCATCTGGAAACCTTGGTAATCCGTCAAGGGCCGATTTTTTGGCTGTCCGGATTAGCGAGGCTCTACTGTAACAAGTATTGTACAAAAAAATAAACGTAACTCACCAAAAACCCTCTCATCGTTGATATTCTTGATGCAGTACCACAAGCCAACTGGGAAGGTGCACACGAGCACGTGGAGGTCGAAGAAGAAGGAGGACCACGTGGTCGGCTGGTGTTCCGATACTGATGCTATGATCGGAATGTGGATCTTCGCGTACGCTGTGTCCCAGAGGGAGTAGAACCTGTGAGGGGAATACATTTTTTATTTGATGCGGTCGAGGATGGCAGCACGCTAGGCCTAGATTGGGAACTGGCACTCAAGGATAGCTGCCGGAACACATTAGATGTTTGGCGACAGATATTCTAACTTGAGGGTGGCAGCTGGCCAGACGGTCCTCGACTGCATCATCATTTACCCACAGGTGAGATAGTGGTCAAAGGCGAGCCTATATAAATTAAAAAATAAAGATTGATATTCGAGCAGTAATTGGCAGCTATAATTTAAAATTGTTTACAAAACGAAAAAAAATTGAGTTGTTTATCTCCATATCTTTGGAGATACTTATCAGATCTCGATGGAATTACAATGGGATGCAACCCTACCAATAAAAAAAAAATACTTAACTGTTTCACTGAGTACAAAAAACAAAACTAGCATGCAATTGCAATGCAATTCAATTACTCAAGGTTGGCTGTTGAACCTTTTCACATGTAAATTCAGGCAGTGTATACTCCTTGCTTCATCTCCATGTTTCATCAGTGGAGACGTCTAATGTATGCACATAAGTAAAGCTCATTTTATATTCTATGGCAAGTATATTAGGGATTTTGTTCACTTGAACGTGAAACGCCTTAAATATGATTTACGCAGTGCAACATCCCTCGTCGGATTTGAAAACTGTAATGATTTCTTCCGAATGATTAACTTTCGTAATAAGTAGTCATAGATGGCGCCACCAATGGATAATTGGGTTAAAAAAATGCAATTCACTAATTTCGTCGTATCGATATATCGAACTGTGGTGTGCTTAATTGGCAAAGTACCTGGACATGTTATCCAGGAGGTTGCGGGTTCAAGTCCCGTCGGTACGATGAAATTTTGAATAGTGTTTAACAATTTACAAAAATATAAAGTGTGTAACACTTCATAGAAACATAATATTCGCCTAAAAGATCGTTTAAAAAACTAAAACAATCGACTTCAAATGCCGCGCTATTAATTTTCAGTACTAATATATATATATATATATATGTATACACGGTCGAATTGAGAAACCTCCTTTTTTGAAGTCCGTTAAAAATACGAAAATTAGAGCAGGTTACAGTTGACATTTTGCTTCAATTTTTTTTTAAGTCTTACAATCCTTACGTACTTGTGTTGTAAGATTGAGCAGCGAGAGTTATATATCTTAGCATATTTCGTTCATTCGAATAATCACATTTAGAAGTTGAGTCCGATTCAATACTTGATCTTTGTAAATCCAAAATGTTGCGTGACACAGTTTTTTGTTATAGATAGGCAAGCAATTTCGCTTACAATCAGGCATCTTGCTTACTCGTTCCTCGACCGCATCATCACCTACCGACAGGTGAGAAAGTGGTCAAACACTAGCCTACACAATATACTTATACATAAAAGCTTGTAAACATGTTGTGTCCCTAAATAGCACGCTGCTAGCAAGAAAAAAACTCACCGTCCACTCCAAGGCGCAATGACTCCCATATACGTAAGCAGTACCACTGCCAAAAAGACCAATCCTGCAGCTATAATACCGCACACTATGAGCAGCTGCTTCCATTGACCTTTGGGGTTCAGGCTGTTTAGGTACTTGAGAGCCCCCACTGCCATTATCAGCGCGAATACACCTGAAAAATGACGTGATAAATTATGGCATTATTGTATATATTACATTGCTAATCAAACTAAATAGTGGCATTATATAAGGTGGAGAACAGCATGATAAGGGAATGTTGTGGTGTGGTAGAAGATGTGGTGACAAAGATAGAAAAAGGGATGCTTAGATTGACTGAAGAAAGACTGACGAAACAGATTTATGAGACGAGTGTGAATGGGGCAGCCGGTAGAGGCCGACCTAGGCGAACGTACCACGACCAGATCGGAGACGTTTTAAAGAAAGGCCAAGTCAAAAGTACTTATAACCGGCGAGCATGTATGAAAGCGCTCATGAAAGTGGAAGAAGCGAAAGAGGTATGTCAGGATCGTAGCATGTGGAAAGAAGTAGTCTCTGCCTACCCCAACGGGAAAAAGGCGTGATTGTATATATGTATATAAACACTTGCGCAAGTTTGCCTGCGCAAAAATAAGGTGCATACTTGTAATAATTAAGATAGTTTAAATTTTAAAAACTACAACCGACTTCCATTTCGCGCGAGTCACTTTCAGGCGCAAGTTTGAGACGTTTATCGACATATCTCTGGAGATACTCATCAGTTCTCGATGAAATTACAATGGCATTACCACCCTTGGCATATCTCCTATCCAACAAGAAAAGAATCATCAAAATCGGTTCATAAACGAGGAAGCTATCCGCGAACACACATATAAAAATATATATCTATACAGTCGAATAGTTCTCCTTTTTTTAAGTCGGTTAAAATGGTAAAAGCCTATGAGTTAATCCAGGTATCTATTAAATCTGTTCAACTGTTATTAGCGTGATTGAGTAACAAAAATACAAACTTACGCATTCATAATTTAAAATAAGATTTAAAGAAGTGGCTTTTTAGATATTATGACAGGAAATATCGGTTTTATTATTAAGAATGTTCGTACAGTCCGGCAAGTATAACTTGGCGTGCCTGTGCGCCACTGTGCTTTTACTTTGTACTTTGATAACTGTTTCTCTTAAACCATTTTTAATTACTTTTGGAATTATTGAACTATTTTAATGTAGCAGATTTATCAACAATAATGTCGCGGTAATCTCTCAAACGCCAAACTCACAGTTTCAATTAAAAGAATTAGTTCCAAAAACCACCACCGCCAAGTTATACTTGTGGCACTGTAGATAATCTTTAACCTCATCTCGCCATTTCGTCTTTGTAACAGAATAAGTAATATGCCTTTAGCATTGACCTTTAGCGTTACTGCGAGAAAGCTCATCCATATTGATTTGGGAATATGTGATGTCCATGTATCTTGTCCATGTGACATCACATAACCGCATTTCATGCTGTGGATATTCCCTTATTTATTTTTATTAATTTAAAGTTAAAAATGAGGCCAAGCAATGTGTTTATTAAGGTTTAATTTTTTTATGTATTTTTTTTAAAGATATATAATAACTTAGCACAAAGCTTAATATAGTTTAAAGTAATTTAAATTTGATCGAAACTGTCAATTCAAATCCAATATGTATGTGTATTCATAGTCACACAAAAGAATTACATTCAGAAAAACTGCTGGTTGTATGGCAATTATAGATAATCGGCCATTTCTCCGAGGCCGAAGCAATTAAAACCACTACTTAGGTTTATGTAATCGATTTCATACTACTATCATTTAAACAGTGAGATTTTTCATTATTTACTGTTTTTGTAAATTATTATTAACTAGCTGTGCCCGCGACTTCGTCCGCGTGGAATAGTTTCTTTGGGTAGCAATAACTAATAAGACACATACGTATCCGAGCTACACCGCACCCTACCACGCCATGCTAATCCCCCTTACTTCCATACATCTTTTCTTCCCCCCTTTCAACCCCTTACAACCCTCTTTTCGCATTAAAAAGTAGCCTACGTCCTTTCTCAGGCTCTAGACTATCTGTGTACCAAATGTCATTTAAATCGGTTCAGTGGTTTAGGCGTGAAAGTGAGACAGACAGACAGAGTTACTTTCGCATTTATAATATTATATAGTAAGGAAGTAAGGATAGTAAGGATTAAGTCTAAAGTCAAAGCATTTATTCAGTATATGGGCAAATTAAAAATCTGCACTTACACACGTCAAATAGCATCAACTAGATCATGTCAATAATAATATTTATAATATATTAATAATAATATTTATAATAATAATTATTATTTTAAATATAAGGTAGCATAACTTATTGTTTTGAATGTAAAAATAATGAGCCATTCAGCTTTAATCCAAACGACGAACGTCACACTTAAAAAAAAATTCAATTCCTCTGATTGATGTAGGGTTGCCAACCGTACTATTACGTGCACCGCCATGTTTAGAGTATGCACCTAATTTGAAAGTAATATTGTATCTAGACCATGTTATTCTCTCTCCCTTATCGTAACTTTTTTGGGGTAGGTTCAAAGTTATCTTTACGTCACCAAAGTATGAGGGAGAAAGTTGATTTAATTTTGTCCCCACCACAGTGAAATGGGTCAACCACTTGTTTGAAATTAATACATAATATATAGGCCATGGGATGCAGCTTGTGTTATTGTATGGTACTTAAATTCATATATATATATATATTAAGTTTAATTGTGTCATGTATTTTAAAAAAAAATCTGAATCACCAAAACATAGCGGTGAACATTACAGACTTTCGATTAATTTAGATTATACAATCTGTTTTGTTTAAGAAATGAGTGGCGTGCAATATAGCTTGCAATAGGCTTATCATTGGAGTATAATTTTATTATGATGGCTTGCAAGTATGGTTGGAAACTGTGTAATTACTGCTTAATTATTTGAAAAACATACACTAATTTTGAGTTAAAAATAAAATTAGTTAAAAGTCATTAATTGATTTATTAGTTTCACAAATCAAGCGCGGAATTGATTTTCATAGGCCTAATATGTAATTATTCTGTACAAGTAAACAAACATATAGAATGCATTTAATACTTTAGGTTTATTGGCCATTGTCCAAGTTTCCAGTTCGAAAAGTCTGTGTCTAATAAAATAACATTGTATACAAGTAGCATGTGTTACTAGCTTTATTTCTAGCTGTCTCAAGATAAAGCACAACATCCTGGCAATAAAACATCACCGCTAATCTTCCATCAAGCATTATCAAAAGCTAGACCTTATTGTCTCAGGTTCATGGCAGTAGGAGACTATCCAGTGTCACCTGGCTACCACCATCAAGTCTGTCAACAAACACTAATGAGTGCCAAAAGCAGTTCTTAACAGCCAATTTCCATCTCAGTTCAGCATGTTGATGCTGTCACCCTCGGCCACATAGTGACTTACCAACAGGCAAGATAGTGGAGCACTATCTCACATATATAGTACTACTAAAACTAATTGAAAAACAAATACATCACTAAAATAGCAATATCAACATATAAGCATGTCACAATATCCACAAATGCAATAATTAATTATATGGGAAAGGAACAGAACACAGGAAAATACCAAGTGCAGGATGCAGTTAGTTCAATGAAGAATCTAGAACATATACATACCTGAAGCTGCCATATGTTCGCTGGTTCTAATAGGCTGGAAACCAACGAATGGGATCTGCATCGACATTAGCAGTCCCACAATGTAGAAGACGGAGTAGCTGACAAACAGCCTCTGAGAGAAACGTCCCATAATAAGTAGCACAAACACATGCAGAGGAATCAAGTTGATGATGAATACGTAGCCACCCCATGCTGATACCTGGAAACAAATATTGTAGATAAATAATTTATTAGTAATGAGCATTTAACACTTTGCCTGTGCCGACATTTTCGCAACTTTCCAGCTATGCGAATCTGCACACGACGTCTGTTTCGTAGCACTGGCGACGGATCGTAACTAAAAATTAACAGCAGTGCAGGCGCACACACCAGTTGTGAGAAAATTGCCGGAACAGCTGTGCGGATTACACGCCAGGCGTGTTTTACTAATTTTATTACTGCTGAGAAATACGCAGGTAGTGTGTGAGTCGCACCATAGTAGCGCCGCACCACACGCACCGTCTGTGTGGTGCCGCATTGCCGTAACGTAAATTTCGCACTCGGGCAACGTGTTAATTGCAACAAAAAATTCAAAGAAAAAAATTACCCAAAACATTTTTATGACAGCGTTTTTTAATTGCTAGATTATGAGATATAGTCCTGCCCATTACTATAGTAATTTTTGTCTTAGTAATTTGAAGTTCTATAAAATAAATTGAGTTCCAATTCTTACCATGTAAAAGTATGACAACGCTGTGCAAACAGACCAGAAAACTGATCCACTCTTGACACTCTTCAGCCATAGATAGTAAGTGAACTGGAGAGCAAAGATAGCAATGCCCTCGTTGTCATAGCTGCCAGCGACCGATCGGCTGCTGTAGCCTGGCACTATGGCGATGAAGCAAGCTGCAAACAACCCTGCTCCTCGGGACCATAGCTCTGACGTCAGGAGGTAGGTTGCTATAGCTGTCAGACCACTGCACCCATACATCAACATTAGTTTAGAATTAACAAAAATATCAAAAGTATAAGGCATCTATGTCATAAATAGATAACAATATGAATATAATAGATGAAGAAAATAATTTTTATAATACACTATAATAAATGCTTGGGGAGCTTGGACTCTGTTGTTTTGTGATTTTGAGTACTGCCTACGCGTTTGAATATCTAGATCTGGTAATCGTGCTACCAAAATGGAACCAGGATTTTCACTTAGGCAAGCAAATAATCTGCCAAAAGTCAACCTTCGTATTATGGTTGGCGATTATTTCATCAATCTCGCACAGTACCTACATTAGTGCAGAAATCCAAGGACATAAACTTGCAAAGTGTCTTAATTTAGTTAAATGTAATATTTTTTACCGACTTCACAAAATCGGAGGAGGTTCTCAATTCAACAGTATTTTTTTTAAATTTAATTTTACGTTTGATGCCTCAGAACTTCAATCTTAACCGATTTGAAAAATTTTTTGTTTGAGAGATTATGCCTCCCATTTGGTTCCATTCAAATTTTATCAAGATCTGATAATCATCTCCGGAGATATGGAGATAAACAATAGAAACAAATTTGTATACCTTGATGACATAATAAAATAATGACATAATATGTTGCGTCCCGCACCACATGACATTTAAGATGGAAAATAGCTACACCACTGTCCGTTACAGTCCCGCAATATCTTTCTCTTACAGTCTCGCAATATCTTTCTCTGATTGGTTGTCTGGAATAAATCGCTTAAAGCGATAAGACCGCCCCTTGCATTACATAGCTTAAGCCATTTATTTTTAGGTCCAATGTTAATTTTATAATTGGTGTGCAAATAAAGTGTTATCGTGCTCCTTCCTTTTCATTAATTTACACCACTTATATCTCACTTTTCATTTCGGACATTAAACGTTTTTTCCGGAGTGGTAACTGCTGTATTTGTACATAGAGGTACTATACAATATGTGTATGGTATTTTTTTTCCTTTTTCAAAGAATAACTACGAAAATACGACGAATAAAGCAAAAACACTGCATGTATGTGTACGATAGTACGTGCGGCTGAGCAATAACATCTGGGCGAGCTATGTGACGTCACGCGTTGAGTGCTCAAGTAAGCTCTGGATTTTAAAGAAGTTTAAGATGTTGCTAAAAATACAGTTTTTGAGATATTTCATAAATTCTTTCACTGATATTTATCTCATTTTTAGCTTGATTTTTAGATAATAAAAAAATTACACTGATCTTCCCCATTGGACTTTATAGTTTGTACTAATGTCAGTAGTCCTAGGGCTCAGCTTGTTGCAGCCCTCCATTTCCAGATAAGCACAATTTCCTCTTAGATGAGAAAAGACAGTGGCCAAGTGCTTGTCTGTCCAGAATAAGAAAGAAAGAAAACTCACCTGAAGACAGGGGCAAGAAAAACACAAATGTCTCTAATATGAATAGGAATGTTTAGAGCATGTAATATCCAATGTATAGTGCCCGAGGTGATCATCAGACCGGGGTACACGGTTCCCCCGACGATACGCCCGAGCGGATACCATGCTCGCTCGTCGAACCAGTTCAGAAAATTGTAAAAGCCATGCTGCACCATGTAGGCCGTGGACCGATAGTTGAACCTAAAACAGACGCGAGTTACAAACGAAAATTTACATACATAACAGGTTAGAACTGAAATATATTCCTGAAATATTTACCATGGATCAAACTCGTGAATGATACTCTCAAAACGTATAACAGCGAAGAGCCGGGACGCAAAACCGGCTAGCCAAGCTAGCGACAACACGGTTACGGTGATCAGAGTGCTGAAGCCGGCCGTGTTGTGGAACAGCCCTCGCTTGGGGCTGCTTCCCGCTTTCGAAACAGCGGTGGTCGGCATCCCGACGCTTTAAAATACTTTTAAATATTCTAATTATTCACTAAAAACTTATTTTCATACATCAGTTCCAACAATTCAATTCGATAAAAATTGACTTTTCGGGACACTGACTGACGGCAGGAACGGAACGGACACGTCTCTCTTAAAAATTATTGCCAGCCTAAAATATACTTGATCTATCCTTAGTGTCATGCAATTGAAGCAATTTAATCGCCAACTTAGCAAAACAAAGGGCCGGTGGCGTAATCGGGAGAACGGTCGGCTTTGATGCCGTGGTAGCGAGTTCAAACCGCCGTGCACCACTGGATTTTTCTATCGAAAAATGTATGTGCACTTCTCACAGTTGCCCTCCGGTGAAGGAAAACATCGTTACGAAACCAACAACCCCCGCATGGTGGTAGGACACTATCTAGTATCCGCCTGGCCAGCTACCACCCTCACCCTCAAGTTAGAAAATCTGTCGCCAAACATCTAATGTGTTCCGGCAGCTATCCTTGAGAGCCAGTTCCCACTCTAGGCCTAGCGTGCTTACCAACTTAGTGGTATATAAGATATACAAAAAAAAACAGCTTAGCAGCAACATGGTGCTGAAATCTTCGAGCATGCTGAAATTCTTGAATGTAACTGAAAATACCCACTCAAATGACTTATTGATATACATAGCCACAGAATAATGAATAGTACAAGACATAGCAAAAGAAACACTGGCCGAGTTAATTGAAATAGACAGTGATTATGATTAATTAATACAAGGTGGGATTCCACAACGCGGCAGACGGCAGACAGCAGCGGCATACCATATGGCCGACAGCACACAAATATTGCTGCTTCTCTTTAAAACACAATTCACACCATGACGCGTGGCAGTTGCAGTTGTATGTCGGAATCGGTCTCATTTAATTTATTAATACTGCAAAGTAATGCCGTCTACCGTCGCGGCACATACCGTCGCCATCTGCCACTGCTGACTGCCGTTTGCCTTCTGCTGCGTCCCTCGGAATTTCACGTTTAAATACAACTTTGAATTAAAGCTCGTAACAGTCGTAACCCAGCAATACGAACACCCATAAAAGTTTCACCTATCAGCCCCTATCACGAATTTTGATAGGGATTGAAATTAACGAAGGTGACAGAGACGGAGCTATACAGCCTACATAGCTGCACCCCGTCATTTTTAACCGACTTCAAAAAAAGGAGGAGGTTTCTCAATTCGACCGTATATATATATATATATATATATATATAATGTTTGTTCGCGGATAACTTCGTCGTTTATGAACCGATTTTGATTATTCTTTTTTTGTTCAAAAGGAGATATCCCAAGTGTGGTACCATGGTAATTTTATCGAGGTCTGATAAGTATCTCTAGAGATATTGAGATAAACATCTCAAAATTGGTACTGAAAATGAATAGCGCGGCATTGAAGTCGGTTCTTTTTTAGTTTTTAAACGATATTATTAGTTCATTTAGTTCATTCAGCCTAATTTCGTGAATAGGGCTGCTGGACTCTTCATACATAATTCATACTATTGCTGTGAAGACAAATTAATTCACCCCACACGTAAAGGTAATGAGGGATAAATCTATATAATATTAATATTCTACTTCTACTTCTACTTCTTCCGTCTACGGTCTACGACCCTTCCTAAGTTTCTATCTCGCTCACATAACATAACATTTATCAAACACTAAAATCAACGTGAAGAAAAGAGAAAAAATATGGTACAAAGTTATAATTTTAGTCTTAAAAAGTTTATTCTACCAGCGTTGTAACCAAGCAATTACATATTTACATTACATTATTACATTATTAGCATGTAAATTACATATTTATCGGAAATAGTCGATTTTTTAAGTTACATTTTTTAACCCCCTGTAAATGTAACATTAAATTTTAAAGCTGTCAGTGTCAGGCTGTCAGCTGTTTGCTGCGATTGCGATGACTATTAGTCTGTGGCAATGACGAATGACGTTGACAAAACATTTTCATTTTTCACCATTTTCATTCTCAAATTCATTCTATTGAGAGTTAAGACGAGTGGAGTGGATTTTTAAATTGTTGTGATTTGTTGACGTTCAGTTTAATTAAATTAACGCAGTATTTATTTGTAAGAAAATGGATTAATCCTCAAGTAGTTAACACAATGTCCAATTATCAGGAAATCGTAAACCTAAACATCGGCGGCACAAGGTAATAATTTCAATTGTATACAGTACTCACACTTATGCCAGCGTATATATGTTGAATTTAGGAAAGTGTTTATATAAAGGTAAATTTATATCTACAATTGTATAAACTAAGATATGATTGCTCAGTCATAAATACATTAATACACCGACCTATGTACACAGTACTTGTGTGAAAGTCAGTATTGTGAAGATATCTATAATACCTATCTTACCAAATTAAATTATATTCCTAATATCTAACAATTTATGATGCTCTGATAAAAGTTCAAATGTGAGTAGATTCTGCAATGCTCTAATGTCACTACTTATTCTTTTCAGATTTTCAACATCATGGCACACACTAACTTGGGTCCCAGACACCTTCTTCACAGCTTTACTGAGTGGCAGGATACCCACAGTTAGAGATGAGACAGGGGCAATATTCATAGACAGAGATCCTCAGTACTTCGGTCTGATTCTTAACTACTTGAGAACTCGAGACATAGATCTGAACAATGTGAATATAAGAGCTCTGAAACATGAGTGTGATTACTTTGCCATAACACCACTGAGTAGAAGACTGGCTCTATGTGATGAGATGAACCAGTCTTCCTGTGGAGATGTGTTGTTCTATGGCTACTTACCACCACCATGTAAGTATTAATAGATGTCTTCAATTCTTAACATTATTTTTTTCTATAAAAACCACTAAAATATAAATAGTTGTATAAATATAGTTTGATGGCATCATCACTTACCACCAGGTTATCAGTAGTCAAACACTAGCCTAAAAGATATTAAAAAATAGTTGAACATATAAATCAAAGCCGTGGTTCGTGCTTCATAGATTTTATCAAGATTTGATGAGCATCTACAGAAATATGGTGATAAATTCTCAAACTTGCTGCTGGAATTGACACGCACTGCATGTGAATTCAGGTTTTAGTATTTAAACTATTTTAATACTAGCCGTTAAAAAGTATCCTATAGCCTAATCAATAGTACTGGCTATCCGTGTACAAAATTTTAGCGAATGCGGTCCAGCCATTTCACCATGAAGAAGTCACAAATAAAGAAACTGACCTTCGCATTCATAATATTGGTATTGATATCAATTTGCTTTTGACTGAAAAATTTGACTCCAACTTCTTTACTGACTTATAACATTAAGGGGGTACGATTTCCATACAAAACTATAATGCACAAATATGAGTAAACGGAGCAAAAATATGCACTGAAATCACATCTTTTGGTCTTGTATAAGTCTTTACATGTCGGGAATTATATTTATCTACATGATTTAAATGAATAATATAAACATATTACTCAATCAATATTTTTTTGGTTTTTCTTGAATTTTACTATTATTAAAAATAATTTCATCTGAATCAATCAAATCATGTAGGTAAATACATTTCCCGACCCGTAAATACTTATAAAATACCAATAGATGTGATTTCAGTGCAAGTTTTCCCTCCATTTACTTATATTTGTGCATTATACTTTTGTATGGAAATCGTACCACCTTAATCAGTAGTTAGATAAAAATTATGATAAAACACAAAATTAAGTGAGTAGTTTAGGTTCATATATCACTATACCACATTCCATGGAAGTGTACTGAACCGCTAAGATCCTTCTACTAGTTTTCACAGGTGAATCACAGACCACATACAGGTGAATCTCTAATCACATTGACATTTTCCATCCACTGCTACAACTAAACTCAGTTGTCTAGCACTTTGTCTCCCTGCTGTGTTCCACTCCATCTTAGACTACAATACACCTTACATCAGGTAAAATAATGGTCAAATTACATGACATCATTCAATGAAAAAATAACTTATGCAATCATATTACAACAGAAACTTGATTATCTGTCTCTCAGTTATACAAATTCGCAATTATCCAGACTACCAAATTTTCGTTGATATGTATTTTTTGTTTTTAATAAACACACAGCATTATGTACCACATATGCTTTCTTCGTACATTCGATTATCCAGATTTTTATTATCCGAATGCCTAACAATACGATAACAATTAGTCCGGGTTATCAAGTTTCCACTGTTTTGCTTAATAAAATTACTATGATGATTTAATGAATCTTATGAATAACTGTAAATTAATTTGGAGGGTATATTTGTCTTAGTACGTAAGGGTGAACTAAGAAAGGATTTTCCGAAATTCTCCCCTTATGGGAATGAAAAGGGGGTTCAAAGTTTGTATGGAGAAACAAGATTGGATAGTCTTTTTTATTTGAAACCTTAAACAAGTACTTATAAATATTATAATTTTTTTTTATGCTAGATAGAGAAGCCTTTGACCACTATCTCACCTGATGTTAGGTGACAATGCGGTCGATGATGTAGCACACCTACCTAGTAGATACCTATATTCACTCGCGATTTGAAGACCTCCAAGAAGGGTTGTAGCAATATAAACATACGCATCAAAAGCCACCTGATGTGTCTAGTGCAACTATTTTTTTTAATTAAAATGGTTTATTTAATATTGCATATGATTTATGTAGTAAATTAAGGTAGTAAGTAGTATTATATTGTGGTAGTTTATAATTAGTTTTTGATGTAATAGTTATATTTATTTTCTGTATAATTGTCCTTTATGCATTGTAGGTATTTGTTGTTATTTGCCATTATTAATTAGACTTGTTTACAAATACTAAGTATCAATTGGAGTTATCTTTGTTTACAATGTAATCTTTATTTGGTAGGTACCGAGTCAAAGTCTGATAGCAATTAAATATGTACAAACGTAGGTGTATAATTCAAGCCGCTATCTCTTTTAATATAATTTATCTATAGTCGAGGCATAGATAAAATGTTTATCACCTGTGAATTAAATTAATCAGATTTGATGTTTAAAACATTTTAGCCATTATGTAGCATTTAGAAATAGTGTTCCTAAACACCTTATTATTGAATTTGAATAAATTGTTCTTTGGTTTATATAGAACACATTTTTATGAGATTCAAAATATAGATAGTTTGAACTCTGGAGCAGAATATAGCATATATTTCATCTAAATTGCCCCCACTCAGTTCAATTAAATAACATTATAACAAAAAGAATAAAATGAGTTAGTTATAGTCCATCAATGTTCTATGCACAATAATTAAATTTCTAGAATATATTGATGGACAATAATTTCTAATTACATCATCGTCATCTTACCCTTATCCCAACTAACTACATAGGGTCAGTGCTTCGCTTCCATTTAGTTGCCTGAAGCCAATAATCCCTAATATATGGAAAACATTGTTATATTTCCAGTGAATGTACCAAATAATGGGAACAATGGGAGGAACGGTAACAGTTGTTCAAGAAAGAACTCGACCGCATCAAATTCAGATGCACCTACTAATAGAACACATTCTAGAAACTCATCACTCGACTTACGGACTATTGGCAGAATACCTTCGCAAGATCAGCTAAGGTGAGAATTTTGAATTTACATTAAATTTACCAGGTTGGAAACAAATAATTCTCATCATAGCCTGATCGATTCCAAAGGATTCTTACAGTCATGTCGCACATTCGGATGCCGCGTTTTCGGCAGGGTTGCTACAAACCTCAGCTATGTACAATAACCATTGTTTTTTCATTGAAAAATTATCCTAAGTATGCAAATTTATTGATGTTATATACTGACTGAAATCCAGGTATGAACCGGGAAACACCTGGTTCAAATCCTAGACATGCACAGATTTTTTTTTCAAAAGCTTACTAGTAATGTGGGTTGCACATTTCTAGTATTCTTGTTAACCCCTCTACCTAAGCTAAATATGCTTACGTCAATAGTGCAATGGGTGGGGATCAAACTCACCACCTCTCGATCGCCAGTCTGACATCTTATCCATTGGGCTATTGCTGCTTAATTAATTTTTATATGTGCATTCATGGGTGTTCGTCCACGGATGTTAGGACCATTATATCGATAGCCTGTTTTACTTGCTAACATAAAGTAGCTAAGTAGCTTACCACCATCAAGGAGAAAATCTGCTGCCATATCCTTACGGTGTTCCGGCAGCACACAGCCCTTGAGAGTCAAACCATTTAAGGTGTCGTCTTCGATCACATCATCGCTTACCACCAAGTGAGATAGTGGCCAAACGCCAGCCTTTAAGATATTTAAAAAAAATTACACTAACCCATCTATAATGGATGTTTTTTTTACAATTAAGTGCTAATGTTGTTTATTTCAGCCGATGTGGCAGCAGAGGTCACTCCAGAGCAGCTTCACTAGGCAACGCGGATTGCCATAAGGGACATAGACCTCCAGAGAGTATGTATTACTACAATATTCCTTCATCTTCATGGCTGCATTTCCACCAAGTAAATTAAAGTCTATATGTGCTGCCCTCTGATTCTTTACCTTAAGCCGGCGTTTCACTATGGGATATAATGTATATTATATCTTGAGATATAACATTTTATCGATCGTCATACATTTTTTATGAGACCGTTTACACTATGCTATAATATATATTACATCCCAAGCTATATTTATTAGCTATATATATAATTTTTCGACCGACTGAGCGATATTTGACAGTTTATATTTTACCTCACGTCCCCGGACACCGCGCCTCCCCCTGCCTCGCCGTCAGATTTTTTTTGTTGTTTTTTATTAGGGTTCCGAACCCAAAGGGTACCAATGGCGGTAATAGCCCAATGGATAGGGTGTCGGACTGGCAATCGAGAGGTCGTGAGTTCGAATCCCACCCCACCCATTGCACTATTGACGTGAACCCACTCCAGACACAAGCATATTAAGCTTAGTTGGAGGGGTTAACAAGAATACTAGTAATGTGCAATCCACATTGGGAGTAATCTTTAAAAAAAAAAAAAAAAAAAAAAAAAAAAAAAAAAAAAAAAAAAAAAAAAAAGTAAAAAAAAAAAAAAGTAAAAGTAATGGAACCCTATTACTGAGACTCCGCTGTCCGTCTGTCTGTCTGTCTGCCTGTCTGTCTGTCTGTCTGTCCGTCTGTCACCAGGCTGTATCTCATGAACCGTAATAGTTAGACAGTTGAAATTTTCACAGATGATGTATTTCTTTTGCCGCTATAACAACAAATACTAAAAACAGAATAAAGTTAAAAATTAAAGGGGGTGACCATACAAGAAACGTTGTTTTTCGGCATTTTACTATAACGCCATCTATGAACGTTTGACTGTATTCATTATATTAATTACCTATGTGTTTAGTTAGACAGTTGAAATTTTCACAGATGATGTATCTCTGTTGCCGCTATAACAACAAAAACTAAAAACAGAATAAAGTTAAAAATTAAAGGGGTTCCCCATACAAGAAACGTGTTTTTTCTGCATTTTACTATAACGCCGTCTATGAACGTTTGACTGTATTAATTATATTAATTACCTGTGTGTTAACTTTCACTTAGTTGGCGTTAGATGTTCGTAAGATGGCGTTGTACTATCACGCGGCTCCTGTTTTAATAAATGTTTGGAATTGACACGTTAATATAATCTAATATAATATAATAATATCTGGATGACCGAGCTTTGCTCGCAATTTTTATTTTTTTTGGTTAGTCGTGTTTTATGTAAAGTTTTGGCTCCCAATAATTCTCTTACAAAAGAACATACTTGGAAAAATTAATTATCTCGTCTGGACCCGAACCGGGTCCTTCTGATCGCCATCCGATCGATCTTCCACTGAGCTATCATAACAATGTAATTATGGCGAAATTTACCTTCATGTTCTAATTATATTGTAGAAGTTTTCATTACCTGAAAACAGGGATAAAACAACATTTTCTGAAAATGAAAACCTAGCTAGGTCGATTTATTAATTTATTACGTTATATCTTTCAGCATTTTTTGCTCGATTTTATAAAATATTGTAGTGTGGTACGGAATCGGAAGCCTACGAATGCAAGTCCGACTTGCACTTAGCCAGTTTATTTTATTAATATTAGTGTAATTGAATGAGCCAGTAATTGAATGAATCCAAAGACCACCAAAGCTGAACTACATATCTTCCAGTGTGAACAGCAATCGCGGGATGTAATATACAGCTCAAGATGTAATTTACATTATATCCCATAGTGAAAAGCCGGCTTTAGTGTACCTATATAATTTAATCTTTTTGATTAATTTTCTTATTAATTGTCTTAACTGCCAAACAAAGACTATTTTTTAGGATATTTTTTTTATTTATCATATTATATCTCTTTTAATATATTATATTAAAAGACATCTTATTCATTTATTATACAATTGGAATAAGTATCACAGTTTCTCAGTTATAAATATACCATTATTTATTTATTTATTTATTAGGTGCATATTACAGCATACAGAACATAAGTATTAAATAACATACATAAGTAAAATCGAACGATTCTGTAGACCAAAGTTACATGCACACAACATGGATTTACAGTGTTGAAAACTTGCGCAAATATTAAACATTAACTTATATTCCATTACAAATTTTAGTGATTCAAATTTAATAAATTAATACAAATATAAAATTTATGTTCCGAAGATTAAATGCAACCCGGTCTTGACGTGAACAGGTATCTTCTAGGTAAGCGTGCTACATCTTCGATCGCATCATCACTTAACATCAGGTGAGATAGTGATCAAACGCTTGCCTATCCAAAATAATAAAAATAAGTGATAATAGTCATCCCTAAGAATTGAATTTTTTATTACTCTTTATAATAGCACCAAGTTAAATAAAAAATCAAATCAGATTACAAAAGAAATAAAATTATTTTTTTATTCGAAAGAGTACACTCCTGATTGTACCTGATCCTGTTGTCCCATTGTTAATTCATCGAGGTTTGATGAACATCTCCAGAGATATGGAGATAAGTACCTCAATTTCTTCTCTCTTTTTGTTTCTTTACTGTATTTTTGGCAATAAATGTCATATTTTTTATAAATTTGCTACTGAAAATAACCAGCGCGGTATTTGAAGTCGGTTTTTTGGTTTTTAAACGATTTTAAATTATTATATGAACGTCAAGTAGACGCACTCTTACTTGTTGTAAGGCTTTATATTGTGTCCACAACTCTGTATATTAGGTTTTTAATGTGTATATATATAGTGTGAGATTCAGAATGATTACATAAACCGGTGGATTTGCAGCCTCTACCCATATATATTTAGTTGAAGATACTTATTGTTACAGCGGGCATATCCAAAGTTCAAATCATAAAGGCGCATCACAACTGGATAGCCGTGGCCTACACGCACTTTGTTACTGGATACAGGTGAATATATATTTTATATTGACTTAAGGCAGATTTACAATGAGTGCAGATTTATATAAATACATAAAATCACGCCTTTTTTCCATTGGAGTAAGCAGATACTTCTTTCCAATGAAATAATTGAAAAAGAATTTGCAGATTTACGATGAGTCAGAATAGACATAGAATGACAATGCATGTGTTCTTAAAAGCAAATTCTTGACATTTTGTCAAATAATTCGTAGAAATTAGAAACGCTAAAATTGTAATGTATTCCATGTTTCAAAGGTTAACACGATGTCATGTTAGAAGTAAGTCATGATGAGACGTAATATAAAGTCTAAAACAATCAGATTAATCTTAATTCTTTGGAGAGACAGCGTAATGTTCTGATTTGGTCATATTAGTTCTATCTCGCTTTCCCCGTCACAATACATTTCAAACATTATAATTATTAGGACACAGCAAGCAAAATCATAGAACATTATAGATTATATATTATATTATAGATTATACATTATATATTATTAGTTATGTTTTAATTTTTATTACGTCTTCTGAGGGTAAACGATCTCTTATTTAGCCATAGTAAGGTTAAAATACATCATAATGTTTTAGACGTTGTGATAGTTTCACAGTTCTGTAGAGCTATTCTGTAAGCTAATTTACGCATCTCGCAAGCGGTGAGATTTAGCGTATTACAATCGTAATACGATTTGAATTTCGTGGTACGAAATTCAAATCTCACCGCGAATTCCGCTTGCGAGATGCGTAAACTAGCTTACAGAATAGCCCTACAGCACTTAGTTGTCTTTCTCATTGTAAATCTTCTGTTAGAACCAAAAACTTGTTATCTTACATCATGTGTAAACTACACACTAATTGGAATTTTATCAAAAGGTCTTGCACTGTCTACAACAACACAGAAATACCAAAGTGAGATAATTACTAAATTATGTTATTATTATGTCACTTATAATTAATGTAGGAACGCATTCACTGTATAAAACAAACTTTTAGAGATGTCCGTCCATCAGTCAAAAACAATCCTACAAGACGGAAATATCTACATATCGTATAACAGCTTCGCTACGTATATATCAGTCACTTACGATCGTAGTTAAATGCTTGCTAAGATAAATAAATAAAATACTAAACAACTGCCTTCAACGCTTGAAAGTTTGCCTTAATAATAGAATCTTTAAAAGTATTCCCACTGTAAGAGCCTAACTAAATTTATCTGTAGTACTGACACAACATCTATTACCATTGGGAATCCATTTGGAAGCTTGGAAGAAAGTTATATACAGTTGTGCTATGCAAAATACAGTTACGCTGTATCAAAGACAGTTACGCTGTATCAAAGACAGTTACGCTGTATCAAAGACAGTTGCGCTATGTAAATAGACGATAGTATAAATCTCGGTTGTGCTTCACTGTCGTCTTCCAGACAAGAAACGTACCATATTAGACCGCATTGTCACTTATCTATTAAGAAATGAAATAGAAGTCAAGGACTTGTTGTTTTCGAAATGTATATAAAAGGTGTTTATAATGGATTCATTCGAGCACAAAATGTACATAAACACTGCTTTTATTATAGCTTATAATATATTTTATAGGCTAGCGTTTGACCCCTTTATCACCTGTTTGTTAGTAAGTGACAATGTGGTCGAGGATTGTAGAATTGTAGACGCGTACAATGTAAAGGCATTTTGACTCACATTATAAAATTAATTCGTGAAAGTTGATACAGTAATATTAACAACCATCTACAATTCCAGATTAACAGACTCATGCGGTTGGTACGTAGTGTTCCAATCTCCAGTCCAAGATTCAGTAATAGAGAGGATAGCACTAAACGCTAAGAGCGGCGGCGGCAGCTCGAGTGGTACGAGTGCCACGGGTAGTGACGTCATGCTTGGCATCGCTAGCGGACCCCTAGTGAGGCTATGGGCCTTTTCCACGCATAGCGAGCCTGTTAGGAGGACTTTAGTGGGTCAGTTTCATGTTCCTACTGTTTTATTCTTGTATTTTTTTATGTCTAATAAGCTAGCGTTTGAAAAGTATCCTATAGCCGAATCTATAGTACTAGCTATCCATGAAGAAGTCTCCAACAAAAAAATATACAAGCTGACTTTTGCATTCATATTGGTAGTAGCTGTGTCCCGCTTCGCTCACGTTATAAAGTATCTTATAGCCTGATCTATAATACTGGCTAACCCTGTGCAAAATTTCAGCCAAATTCCAGCCATTTGGCCGTGAAGAAGTCCCAAACAAATAATTATACATACTGACTTTCGCATTTATAATTGCTATTAATGATTATATTTTTTTTATTAAATAGCAAAGCTAAGGTTAAAGTTTCCATTATAGATATCAACCAATGAATCAAGTTCATACTAAGCACTACATAAGGCGTGTATACTAATAAAGTAGGACCTAGTGACACTAAAATTGTACCCTATTTTAATACTACCAATCCTGTAACGTAAGTCCACAAGCTATATAAATTCATTAATTCAGTGTTTTTCGACGTGCGGGTCGCGACCCCCTGGGGGCCGCGACGCCTCTTTAAGGGGATCGCGGGGGGTCGCGAAGCCTCTGTTAAAGAAAAAAAAGTTAGTTATATACTTTTACTAGGAAAATATTAATTAAATAGCATTTGTACGTGTTGTAATTGAGAGGGAGTGAGAGCGCATATGATATTTGTTTCTGAAGAAAAATATGTAATTTGTTTCCTGCAGGCCACGCGAGCGAAGGGGGTCGCGATTTTTTTTTTCATACTAAGGTGGTCGCGTCATGGAAAAGTTTGAAAAACACTGCATTAATTAATTCATAAATATCTCCTCTAGGAACATTCAATTTAGGCGTAAGAGTGGAACATTTACTATTCGTCGGACCACAATTAGTCGCACTGAGCGGGGCGGGTAGTCGAAGCAAAGCCGGCGTTTGGCACACCAGTACCCAACATTGGCAGACTCAAGACGTCGCCCATCTTACTACCTATGACACGGCTGGCTCTTTCCTACTGCTGGGCACGGCTACTGGAGCTATTAATTATATTGGTAAGTAGTAGCTAATATTAGGGTTCAACTGATGATATGATTGTAAAGTACGGAATATTCTTACTATTTCATTTGCCATCTTGCTGCGTAAGTTCCTTGTGGAAGTGAATCGAATTGGAGGCCGTGACGTCGACAGAAATAATAGTCGATACTTTAGTACTTAATAATCATGTATCTAACTCACGAAAACTATAACGCATCATTATCATAGTATTAGTTAATAGAACACTTCTGTATTTTGCCTACTATTTGTCTATAAGGCTGTGTGTAAATTAAGCACAGGTACGACCACACGTGGAGTATTGCTCTCACCTTTGGAACGGAGCACCCAAGTATAAGGTTCACCTCTTCAACTCTCTGAATCTTCAACTGCGTTTAAAACGGGGAGTGTTCTAAAACCACATTCATTCAATTTAATCCCGGCGTCCCAATTTTACCATCGCACCTCCTATAGACATCACGCTCATCCACATATTATCGAGACTTGGATTTCGCACATATCTCGATTCAAGAGGTAATATCTCTTACGCTCGTAAAATGTGAGATAGTGCTCTAACGCTAGCCTATATATGATATTAAAAAAAATGTGGAATGAGCTGCCGTCTGCTGTTTTCCTGTAGATCTACAACATGGAGTTCTTCAAAGGGAGCGTTAAAAGAATCTTGTCAGGTCGGCAACGCATGTGTGACACTCTTAGTGTTGTAAGTGTTGATAGTAGGTGCGATACAACGGTAACCACTTCCCGTTAGGTGGGCCGTTTGCTTGTTTGCTATCTACATCATTTAAATATACAGGCTGAATTTTTCAAGTGGGCGTGGTTGGCTAAATCCGAACCTATGAGGAATAGCGAAAAATACTCAAAGGAGTCTCCTCGTCCCCGATTTTGATGAAAACTGAAATTGCATAATTAGATTTTTTTAAATCAATATTACTGAATAGGAATATAGATTTTTCAAAAATCTAATGATGATTGATTGATGATGATTTGTCGCTGCTTATAACTCATAGTTTTGGATTTGGCTATCCACGCCTACTTGAAAAATTCACCATGTTTGTATTTTTTTTGATGATGCGGTCTAGGATGATAGTACGCTAGACCTAGAATGGGAACTGGCTCTCAAGGACTGCTGCCGGAACTGATTAGATGTTTGGCGACAGATTTTGCAACTTGAGGTTGGTAGCTGACCAGGCGGACACTAGACAGTATCCTACCACCATGCATAATAGTAATGAATATACATATCTATCTATACCTATCTATTTTCCAGACATGCAGAAATTCCCGCTAAGAATGAAAGACAACGACCTACTCGTGACGCAGCTATACAAGGATCCGACACAGGAACCTATCACGGCTATATCGGTCTACCTTACACCTAAAACAAGTTAGCATTTACAAATATTACCCACGGAAGCGAACGAATGAATGCAAGAGAAGACAAAAAAAACCGTACGCGCGCGCACACACTGACACACACACATACACTCACACACACACACACTCATACACTCACACACACAGTCACTCACACACACACACACACACACACACACACAAACTCAGACACACACACACACTCAGACACATACACACACACACACACAGCATTAAAATTAAAACTAGAGTAAGTAAAATTAAAATCATTTGTGTCAACAACCAACATGTGCCTTCATCGAATGAACATAATTTTGGGGAAGACACTGCTTTTTTGCAACACAGTTTTCTCAAAATAAAGCAAAAAGGCAGGGCTTCGAAATAAATTTTATACATTAAACTTTTTAAGCTAAATTTTTTTACCGACATCAAAAAAAAAAGAAGGACGTTTCTCAATTCGACTGTATATATTTTTTTTATGTTTGTTCGCAGTAATTTCGTCATTTTCTTTTTTTTGTTTGAAAGGAGATGTTCCAAGAGTGGTGCCATAGTAATTTCATCGAGATCTGATGAGTATCTCTAGAGATATGGATAATAGCGCGGCATTTGAAGTCAGTTCTTTTAGTTTTTTAAACGATCTAATTATACAATAAAGCATATTTGTATTTGTAGCACTCGTCCGAATTCGCTTACATTCGCTCGCTCGCTTATTATATACCTGGCATAATACTCGTACAATACGGTGACTGTGTCAATTTGTTTACAGATCTATGTGGCAACTGGATAGAAATAGCATACGGAACTAGAAGTGGAGCGGTCAGAGTGATCGTCCAACATCCGGAGACAGTGGGGCATGGACCGCAGCTGTTCCAGACCTTCACTGTGCACCAGAGTCCTATCACTAAGGTAAGATACTCTATTGTCTTGCTTAGGACCTCTTTCACCGCTTCCTGTCGAAGTTCATATTCATTCGATGTTCCGCCAAACTTGCTACCAAATAATTAAGGTAGTTTAAAAACTTTTAGTATTAAACTTTTATTCCATGCCCGCGAGTTAGTTTCAGTAGCAAGTTTGAGACGTTTATCGTTATATCTCTGGAGATACTTATCAGATCTTGATGAAATGGGACCACCTCGGAAACGTACCCTACCGATTACAAAAAGAATCATTCAAATCGGTTCACGATTGAAGGAGTAATCGCGTACACACAAATAAACATACAGACGAATTGAGAACCTCCTTATTTTTGGAAGTCGGTTGATAAGTAACTTACCATCATAAATTATACATACATAAAATCACGCCTTTTTCCGTTGCGGTAGGCTAACATACATAAATCACGCCTTTTTCCCGTTGGGGTAGGCAGAGACTACTTCTTTCCACATGCTACGATCCTGACATACCTCTTTCGCTTCTTCCACTTTCATAAGCGTCTTCATACATGCTCGCCGGTTATAGGTACTTTTGACTTGGCCTTTCTTTAAAACGTCTCCGATCTGGTCGTGATATTAAGTTCGCCTAAGTCGGCCTCTACCGGCCCATTCACACTAGTCTTATAAATCTGTAAATGTGTTTTCGTAAATTGTCCTTCATCCTCTCTAGATGTCCAAACCATCTAAGCATCCCTTTCTCTATCTTTGTCACTACATCTTCTACACCACACCACAAGATAAGTATAAAATATAAATTATACAGATATATTGTAATTCGGAACTTATCGCTCTAATCATATTCTCTTTGGCTCTAATACAATTATTTTATTTACCTTGACGTATCGATGAAGTTTGATTGATATCTGTCACGAGATTGATCGAAACGTCGAGGAAAATAAAATAAATGTTTTGTGCGCGATAAGTCTACAATTATAACTAGCCAGTTTCACCGATGTCTGATAGCCCATTAGGATTTTTTATAACTTTTATATGGTGTCAGCTGTCAGATAACTATCTGCCACTTTATCAGGAACCGGTGAAACTGGCCTTGTGTCTGAAAGATTCTACTAATATTTTTTTTGTTTTAAACCCAGGTATCCCTATCAGAAAACTACCTAATATCAGTATGCAGCGAATACAACCACGTGAGATCTTGGCGGGTGACTCGGTTCAGAGGAATGATTTCCACACAACCTGGGACCACGCCGAAGGCAGCTTTTAATGTACTGGCTTTAGAGGCCCCGACGGCACAGGCGCATAATGACTGTGGTGAGATAATAAACCTTATTTACTTAGATATAAAGACGTTTATTAGGTTAGTACGCTTATTGTAGTTAATATAGTGCAGTAGAAACCTCAACTAACATTATGGTAAGAATCTGAACTTTTATATATTTCTCTTTTCTGTAACAAAGTTACATAGCAGCTGTATTCAAAGATAAATCTTTGTGGTGAAAAAGATACCTTATGAAATTAGCTATAGAGCTTTAATTACGGTATTCTTTGTAGGTAATTGATTTTTCATCCCATCTATTCGAAAAGTGATGGTTTGTTCCTCGATAAGTGCGCGCAAAATACGTCTTTTCTGCCCTAGGGCGAGAAAGTATTTTTTTCATTTTTGGCTTATCACTGTTCTTTTATAGTGCCCTGTCTAAGGAGGCAATAATAATATTGTACGGGAAATGTTAGTGTCCTATTAAATAGAGAGAGCGCGGCACTAATTAAGTCAAAAAAAATGGCACATTATATTGTGGTGGCCAAGAAGAAGAAAAAAGCGTTAGAATTATTGGCATTTTTGGTTTGTGGTCACAGACTGTCATAATAACACATTTAGCCATGGAGTAGGAAATACATATAGACATGGAGGTGCCGCGATACATTTGCCTGTATGGATATAACTTCAAAAAAAGGCGCCTAGAAGTCATAATAGAACCTAAAATGACTGCCATTGATTGTCCATTGGTCCATTGATGACCTTGATTGACACAATCCTAGCAATGGACCAATGGACAATTAATGGCATACGTTTGGAGGTTTAGATATGCACCTTTTTTTGTAGGTATTTCATGTCCTTATGTATAATATGTCAATGAGTTAAAGGTTTATCGGGTGAAAACTGCAAAAGGTGCGAGGTTTTTATTGGAAACTGTATGTATTTATAGGTTTATTAAGTTTGTTTATATTAGTCAGCGTCTTTTACAATATTATGCTCATTATTTGCTATTTTATAGAGCCTTTTATCTATTCCCTTTTCTCATAGAGGGGGATGTAAAGCAGAGTGTAAAACTCGGCTGCAATATTATTTTCTCTCGGTCGGCGTACTTTAAATCCCTCGCTACGCTCTGGATTCAAAATAGCGGCCTCGCAGAAACGTACTATATTGCACCCTTGTTATACGATCTACTATTGTATGACACCACGACAAAGCTTTCTTACTGCTCAGACACTAAAACTACAATAGTGATGATAATGTGAACCTAAATATGTTATATTTAAGGTAGATTTTAAGTATTTGTATTCGATGTAATTTTTTATTGCAGGGCCATACGGGGAACAAGATGAGGAGCAGATATTTATTCAGAAAGTAGTTCCAGATACAGACACCTTGTATGTCAGATTAGCGTCCAACGGGAAAAGGTTAATGCATATTATATTCAACCGACTTCCAAAAAGGAGGAGGTTCTCAATTCGTCTGTATGTTTTTTTGTATGTATGTTACGCGATTACTCCGTCAATTGTGAACCGATTTGAATGATTCTTTGTTAATCGGTAGGGTACATTTCCGAGGTGGCCCCATTGTAATTTCATCAAGATCTGATAAGTATATCCAGAGATATGACGATAAACGTCTTAAACATGAAACTGACTCGCGCGGCATGGAAGTCGGTTGTTTTAGTTTTTAAGCTATTATTTTTTGTATCTAACTGATTTATAACGTTACTACTTGCGACCTGCGGTTGTCGTTTATAACATTCCATGTACAATAAAGTACAACTAAATTTCTGTAATTTCCGAGAGTGGAGTGTAAAACCTTCGCGTCTTGAATTCTTTTACTTGCTTTTGAATAGGATATTTTACTCTATATGAGAAAAAAGCTACTTTTTGGTAGCAACTTTGCAAGTGAGACAAAACATCGATATAATATTCCTACCACCTATAAACGAACACCCATGAAATGCACATAGAAAAATCCAAACTTGCCACTGACCATACCTCGCGCGACATGTAAATTTGGTTGTCTAGTTTTTTTTTAATATCTTATAGACGTTTGACCACTATCTCACCTGTTGGTAAGTGATGATGCGGTCGAAGATGGTAGCACGCTACCACAAGAATGGGAACTGGCTCTCAAGGATAGCTACCGGAACACATTAGATGTTTTGGCAACAGATTTTCTAACTAAAGGGTGGGTAGCTGGCGAGGCGGACACTAGATAGTGTCCTACCACCATGCGGGGGTTGGGAGTTTCTTAACGATGTTTTTCCTTCACCGGAGGACCACTGTGAAAAGCGCACATACATTTTTCGATGGAATAATCCATTAGTGCACGGCGGGGATTTAACTCGGTATATCTGGCGTCAAAGTCAACCATTCTACCACTACACCACTGGGCGTTCAAGTTTAAACGATTTTATATGAACAGGGTGTGCACAATCCGTTCAGTGGACGGCTCAGCTGTATCTTGCTTCGTGGTCGCGGAATGTGAAGGGGCGCTAAGGCCACGTCGGCTGTTGCTATGCGGGCATAGATCCGGCGCCGCACAGATGTGGGACTTGACTGCACCTATAGATAAGGCAGCTAAACCTCCACAGCCGGTTACTGCTAGCGGTATGTTACCTTTTAACCCCCGACCTACGAATAAATCATAAGTCAGGAACTCTAATTCAGAACTAATTCCACACAAAGAGTGGCCCTCCTTCAAACCAAAACGACGTAAAGTCCCCGTCACGAGAAGCTATAAATTATGTAAACAAACATCTTTTAGTAAGTAAACATTTTATACTGCGAGATAATAATAAATTGACCATATTCAATCGACATGAAATATAGACGGGTTATATGAAAGTAACAACCTATTTAATTTAGTCGGATCATATTTTAACGACGCAAAGCGCTATCGTTTGTGTTTCTTGGTATCGGACGCAGGGATTGTAAACTATCGGGACGCCATTTTGAAATAAACGCTTCATTCGAGTTTCGAATGAGTACGAGTGATACATGTCACTGATTCTGACACAGAAATGGAAACATCTGAATCTGAAGAATAATTATTCTTAAATAATATATGTTAATTAATATTTGTTACTTAAATTTATTAAATCTTAAACAAATTCATTTTTTTTGTTGGTCCAATTGTTGTGAACTCCTGAACACTTGTTTACATAATTTATAGCTTCTCGTGACGGGGACTTTAGATTCAAAATATGAATGACTTTCGAAGTTACAAATGATTGGCTTGAAGATTGATTTAAATTCGGAACGAAAGCAGGGATTGGTTCGCGCATGTGCTGCAATGTCTGTTATGACAGTTGAGTTAAACAAGACAAATGTCCGACTAATGACGCGCTGGACACGACTTTTAACCCCGCTTGCTTGGACACGACTTTTGTTGGGTCATTTTTTTAACGCAGTTACTTTTTCTGACTTATGATTTATTCGTATCCCCCGACTCATACTTATAACACCCCTTGTGTTATACGTTTGTGTATCTGTGTGTCTGTCTGTGGCATCGTAGCGTCCAAACGAATGAACCGATTGTGATTTAGTTTTTTTGTTTGATATTTATGTGTCTTAATCAAGAGTGTTCTCAGCTTCTGTTCATGAAAATCCGTTCGGCCGTTTTAAGACTGAGCTTTTTTCTAGTTGCTGACGCTGTGAGATCAACTTTCATAGGTCTGATCAATTCGAAGTTCAATTCGTCTGTATGTTGTTTTATTTTTATTTTGTATGCATGTTACGCGATTACTCCGTCAATTGTGAACCGATTCGAATGATTATTTTTTTAAATGTACATTTCCGAGGTGGTCCCAACGTAATTTCATCGAGATCTGATAAGTATCTCCAGACATGACGATAAACGTCTCAAACTTTCTACTGAAACTGAATCGCGAGTCGCGCGCCATGAAAGTGGTTGTTTTAGTTTTTAAACTTAATTATAATATATAATATATAATCTTAATTATATAATACTAGCTGATACCTGCGACATTGTTCACGTACACCAAGAATGTGTAGCCTATGTTCATTCTCATGCTATAAAGTATCTCCTCTCCTTGCTAAATTTCAGTAAGATCGGATCTTTCGTTTAGGCGTGATTAGGTAACAAACAGACAGAGTTAGAAACGTTTTTTACCGACTTCAAAAACTTTAAACTCGACCTTATATATTTTTTATATTTGTTCGCGGATAAATTCGTCGTTTATGATACGATTTTGATGTTTTTTAATATTAGATATGGAGAAACACCTCAAACTTTTTACTGAAAATTGATAGCGCAGCATTTGAAGTCGGTTCTTTTAGTTTCTTAAACGATCTTATTAAAACATTACTATGTGATATAGTAGTGATAAACATACATACATTCACGCCTTTTTCCCGTTGGGGTAGGCAGAGACTTGCACAGAGTCTTTCCACATGCTACAATTCTGACATACCTCTTTCGCTTCATCCACTTTCATGAGCGCTTTCATACATGCTCGCCGGTTATACTTTTGACTTGGCCTTTCTTTAAAACGTCTCCGATCTGGTCGTGGTACGTTCGCCTAGGTCGGCCTCTACTGGCTGCCCCATTCACACTCGTCTCATAAATCTGTTTCGTCAGTCTTTCTTCATCCATCCTCTCTAGATGTCCAAACCATCTAAGCATCCCTTTCTCTATCTTTGTCACCACATCTTCACACCACAACATTCCCTTATCACGCTGTTCTCTCACCTTATCCATCAGAGTTACTCCGATCATACTTCTCAAACTTCTCATTTCTATTAGCATTAACATTAATTTTACTTTCATGCTTCTTCTGCCATACCCAGCATTCACTACCATACATGAGTGTGGGAACCAACACTCCCTTATGTACAGCCAGTCGTGCTTTTTCAGACACGTTCTGACTTCTCATAAAGTTATGCAGTGCCCCACTCACTTGGTTTCCTGCCAAAACTCTTCTAAACTAGTAGTGATGTAGTATGTGATTTAGTAGTATGTGATATAGTAGCATGTGATATAGTAGGATACATTAAACAAACGTTTCGTTTCAGCAGAAGGCGACGAATCTCCATCAACATGCGGAGGTCCGAGCCCCGACGAGTTATTCCGACTGCTGTCAGCGTGTGACTTGGACGCGACGCCTGCGCCACCGTCTCCCAACCGTCCGTTACCATGAGGCTGCGGTCTCGCGCGCTACTTGTGTGCTAGGATCGTATGCTTGTAGACTCTGTGCAACAAGTCATATTTAAAAAAAACCTTTTTAAACATAAGCTTTAACATAACCTAGGACCAGAGTAAGTCAAGACAAATCCAAAGAGCCCAAACACGACAAGTATAACATGTGTAGTTTGGCCACCTTCCAGCTCCATCATCAGATCAGCACCATGTCATCATAATATTGCATTGTCACGCGATTTACACATGTATGCTAAATTTCAGCTCAATTGTACCCCTGGAAGTCGCTCTAAAATCAATCGCAAGATTTGTGACGGAAAAATTCGCCGTGAAGTAGAGATAAAGCTTGTAAAAAGAGAAGCGTCGTGGTTTTACGATTAACTAATATTCAAAGATGAGGAAGGAAGGTACATACTAGGGATGTTACGGAGGTGGTTTTATCGAACCGAAGACATAACCGGAGATTTAAAATTTATTTTACCGGAACCGGAACCGAAACGGAAATTGGAACCGGAGGTGAACCATGGGTGTTGGAGACAAATGAGAACCTATGTTATGGCTTGGTCAGATAAATGAATGAAACAATGTTATAATTATTCGGTATCACCTCCGCTTCAAATCAATCGGAACCGAAGCCGAAACCGGAGGTGTGAAATCAACCGAAAGTTTCGGTATATCGGAACCGAAGCCGGAACTTCGTAACATCTCTAGTATATACTTACCTAGTACAACTTGATAATGATAAGAGTAAGCACCTACCAAGTATCAAACATTTTTAGTCGTATTGGCAATGACAGAGCAATGTTGTCAACGCAACAAAAACAGTAAATTAGAACCATCAACATGCGCGCCCTCAATTTCTACGACGGTTCTCTTTTTGCACAGACTCTAGCACGCATCTGTTAACACTAGCCTTAGAGTCCTTAGACGCCTTAGAAACCTTACAGTGTTCCGGCAGCACAGCCCTAGGGAATCAGACTATTCTAAGCCTAGCGTGTTTTTGACCATGTTTGACCACATCATCGCTTACTGAGATAGTGAACAAACGCTAGCGTAGATATTAAGAAAAATAACCGTATCTAAGATCTACGGCCTTTATTCAACAATATAATAAAGTGCATTTTTGATTGCCAAAAACTTTAATAATGGAAATGGTCTTTATTTATTAGTATTTAAAGAGTTAATACTAAAGTTATTACTTTTACGTTGACTTGCCAATCTTGTGCCCATTTTTTAAATTTAATATGTCTTATTTTAGACAAAAATAATACAATTTATAGTTATGTAATTTATGAAAGCATTGATTTGGGGAGTTGGTTCTATAACCTCCATATTCATAAGAGGTGTCACAGTGCTCGCGAACGCATGCTGTCATTCAAACCAATACATTTCTACTATGTTAAACTTATTTGCGACCTGAATCGCAAAACCGGCCCACATGAGACCGACCTAGACCGGAGTTTGTCCCTTTCTGTTGTATGGGCCACATATATATATATACTTTACATATAGTTATGGTACATGTTTAGCACTGTGTATACACTCCAGCACTGGCAGGTTGTTAGACAAGCACACACTCCCACTTTGGTGCCTTTCGTTTTACCTTACTTATAAAGCATAAAGATTAAATTGAATTTGTCAAAACATCTGCAGTGCGCCATCTTTTTATATGAGGTCTATGCATTATTGACATTGCTTATGTCAAATCCACCGCTATGCGTTCGTCAAAATCTTCATGAATACGGCTGACTATAATTGAGATGTAGGACTCAATATGTGAGTCATTTCTTTACGTATTGTTAAATTTTTTTTCTAAAGTATCGACATATGACGAAATTTCATACCATTGTTTTAGGTAAGTAGTTCATACTTTTCTGAAGCACGGAAACATTTTTAAACATGGATATGTGCGTATAACTAGAATTAAAGTCAGTTGAATAATGATAACGATTGGCATACCAAGACTGATTTTATTTACGAGCTCAATATTGTATGTAAAATTCATGTTTTTAAATAATATTTTCACATTATTTTATCATGTTGATCTTTAAAATTTCAAGGAGGTCAAAATCTCCAAAAATTTTAAACTATGTACATTTTGTATTGTAGTATTGCTATTGTGGTTGTTCTTGATTTTATTTATGCATATGAATTGAATAGTCAATAATATTTTTCTATATTTATATACCAAGCATGTTGAGCATTGTATAGACTTAGCTTAAATTTGTTTAAATTATAAGCAGCGTTTGCTAACTATTATTCTTATTAAGCAAAGTAATTTTTTTTTTTACTTTTTAGGGTTCCGTAACTCAAAAGGTAAAAAAAGGAACCCTTATAAGATCACTTTCTTGTCCGTCTGTCTGTCTGTCTGTCCGTGTGTCACCACTGATTTTCTCAGGAACGGGTGGACCTAGCAAGTTGAAATTTATACCTGATACTGAGGTCTATAGTCCCTATTGGGTGTATAAAAATCAAGGTCTTGAGTCAACACAATAAAAAGATATGGGCAAATTTAGATTTTCGCGAAAACTTGTTAGTACCAAAATGTACCTTAATTTTCAACTTTTTTATTTTTCAGAATTTTTCCTTTACTTGTGCTCTAAGACCTTGCTTATAAGCAAAATTGACAATTCTAGGTAAACCGGAAGTACCCTATAGGTTTTGGGTCGAAAACCTATAGGGTACTTCCCGTTGACCTAGAATCATGAAATTTGGCAAGAAGCAAGGTCTTACCGCACAAATTATGGAAAAATTCCAAAAAATAAAAAAAGTTGAAAATTAAAGGGTGTCCCCATACATACATAGTTTGCGCCAATTAAGGCAGACCTCTGAGTTATATGACCGCTGATACAATTTACAGGTCTAGCTTAATTTGTGGTTACGGAAGCCTCGGTGGGCGAGTTCAACTCGACTTAGCCGGTTTTATTTATTGCTGCAATAAATTGTTTTAAGACTGATTTTCTCGCTGGCTGACAACTTTCGTGACCAAGAAGATTTAGAACTATAACTAATTTAGAACGTTATTATTTTGCAAGCACCACACTGTGATAACGTGAACGGTACGGATAAGTTCTTTTAAGCTTTGACCTCTTGAGCGGAACACACAAAGTTGCGGTGCGGGGACGTAATCGTATGAAAACAGTTTGCTTTTGTTTCATACACAACAGTTGTTACACTATACAATAAAGTTATCCGTATGTATAATTTATGTGACTCACTCAAAACCGATGATCCTTGCCAGCCAGTAGAAATTACTGGGTACTTGATCAGAGGACTTTGGTTTACTCTTTGTTTTTTTACTCTGAAGTATTTCCATGTTTTAGCAAGGACGTATTTTTTAAGGCTAGTTTACACAGTGCGAGCTGCTGTTTAGCCAGTAAACAGCTACTCGGCTTGTCTTGTTCGCCAGTAGCTCGGCTCGCCTTTGCTAACTCTACACGACACATAGTAACTGCTGCCCAGTCTTGAGTAGTCGCGATGTCGAGTGAACGTTCCGCTCGCAACTATCCGTCTGGCGCTGGCAACCTACTGCCGAACGCGTCCAAACGATGCGAGTGATGACCGAGCTGCTGCCATGTGCGAGTTGCTGCCCGGTTACAAGTCCAGTATAGTGAAACCAAAAATGTTGAAATAACTGATGCGAGCTACTGTCAAACTCGCACCTAAGAGTTACTCGTAAGTTACGTCCAAATAGAGCGAGTTACTGCAGTGCAGTTACTCGGCAGGCTGACTCTCACTGTGTAAACTAGCCAGACGGGTTGGTAAAGTTGCGGTCTGTGGATTGGACTAAAATCAGTAATGCAGCCCCTCGTATCATTGCCATATTTAATTTCCAGACAATCACGATTCTATCTTAGACCGCATCTTAGCTAAACATCAAATGAGAACTCCGACGCCGACTCCGTCGCTCCCAACTCGTTTCACTTTAATATTTCAGTTAGATATATATTTATGTTGAATGTTTTGGTTGAATATTTCAGTTGAATGTTTCGGTTAAATATTACAGTTAAATATTTCAGTTAGATATTTTATTTATAACTATGTGTTCAAATCGCGAAAGTTTAAAGTTTACAATCAAATGAGAAAGCGGTCAAATGCTTGTCTGGCAGATAAAAAAAAACTACACTAGATTTTGAAAGTTTTGTGTTTCAACGGCTAAAGATGTTCCAATGTATAATTATAATAAAGTATTATTAGTTTAGTGACTGGCCTTTTCATGTTTAAAATGTTTATTGAATGATATCATTAAAACTTCAAAATTATAAATCCATATCGATGTTAGAATTTATATTATATTATACTAGATATAGTCTACATTTTTGTCGGCCTTGAATTTATATGTTCTTAGAATTTAACTCGATGTGAATAAATTAGAAATAATTGAATATGAATTTAGTATCGTTGTTAGTTTATAGACTGTAATATTATACAAGCTTCAAATCAAAATAATGTATATAAGAGGTAATAAATTATATTTACATTATATTTAGTTTTATCGTGTGTAACTTCCCTAGATTTATTTCTTAGTAGTAGAATTTCTGCTTGTCCGGCTGGGGCAGTACCTACCACCGCTTTCTATCTTTTATTAATCCGAAAAATAGAAAAGGGTTTCGGTTTAACAACAGGTTACAAAGTGTGCGTAAAATTAAAGAGTGTGTATAACTTAGGTAGCAGGCGCAGCGCGGTGATGCGCAAAATTCTAGCAACCTCAAGTTTTGCGTACCAGTTTCTGTTATCTAATAGACGCACGTCATTGCTTACTGTCAGGCGTGCCGTTGCTTTAATTATACTTTCGTCTTAACCTTGCTAACCATATCTATGGCACAAACAGAAAAAAGCCAAAAATTTGAAAAATACGAGCTTTTTTATAGACGTCATGTGTAATGAAAATAAATTATCACGCGGCGCCGCGGCGTGAGTCCGATCTGTAACAACCGTTATAAGCCTAAATTAGGGTATGCGTAGGGTATTTAAATGGAATAACAATACAAGTAGAAAACATTTTATTTAAAAATTGATCACAATGAACTTAAATATTTTTGCCGTATAATTAAGAAATACCTATCGTACAATTGGAGGACAATAATATATTATACCTAGTTAATATAATATATATATATTTTAGAATGCGTGCTTTTCGAAAAAGGTAATTTCTATAGGATACAGTTATTTGTTTTATAATGCCAATGTATTTATCAAATAAACTTATGTTAATACAAATTTTATTTGATAATCCTACGTTAAAATATCTTACTTGCCTTGTTGCATGTTTGCAAACTAATAGCTTACCAATAAGCTAAATACAAAAGTTTTCAGCTTATACCATGTCTCATTCATTAGTAAGCACTGTAAGGCCCACTTGCACAGACCAGAGTTAACACATATTTTAATAATTCAGGATTAAGGGATACATACGAATGACAAAACGACACGTCTACATTAATATTTATAAAAGGGATTGCCTTATCTAAAATATTGTCGCGAGAAATAGAGAAAAACATAACTCATACATAATTCGATCGTAGATATTGCATAACCTGAATTATAATAATTAAGATAGTTTAAAAACTAAAACAACCGACTTCCATACCCCGCGTCAATTTTAAGTCAATTTCAGTAGCAAGTTTGAGACGTTTATAGTCATATCTCTGGAGATACTTTTCAGATCTCGATGAAATTAAAATGAAACCACCTCGAAAACGTAACCTACCGATTTAAAAAAGAATAATTTAAATCGGTTCACAATTGACGGAGTAATTGCGTAACATACACACACAAAAAAAGGAAAAAAACAAAACATACAGACGAATTGAAAACCTCCTTCTTTTTGGAAGTCGGTTGAAAAAAGGTGTTAACTCTGGTCTGTGCAAATGGCCTAACTGATTCCAATACTGTAGTATTCCTCAGATAAAATATACTCTTTAATCTAAGCTGGCCAATATGTCTTGCTGGCAGTGTAAATAGAGTTGAAAGTTATAATTTTCAACGGGTTGTAGGAGCATTATATAGATTATCCGCTTGAATTGCTACCAAAAACGTAGCTTACCATTATCAAGGAGAAAATCTACTGCCATAACTCTACGGCACATTCTAGTCCTAGTTTATTCTATTCTCCACCATCCTCGACCGCATCATCACTTACTACCAGGCGAGATAGTGGTCAAACGCTAGCCTGTCTGATATTAGAAAAAATATGGATTAACTTATTTACCATAAAAATAAAATATAATACATGCAAGCCTGTTACTAATAAAATATCACATATTTTTTTTGTAAAACCGTTTAAGTTTTGACTGTCGATACTTATGATGATAACATTGACAACACATCATTTCATGATTCAAACTAAAATATGATAACGTGTACTTGATTACTAATATAAACACGATAGTATGTTCCAGAAATCCTCTCATATTCGTAATACATTTAATTCGTCAATTGAGTCTTACATGAAATATCCAATACTTTATCAATAACAGTCGGACACAAAATGATGTTTAGTTTTATTAGCAATTAGAATACCAGCTGCCTTATGATTGAACTTGATAGGGATTTATATGAAAGAAATGAGAGAGATAGCGCTATATAGCCTGCATAATTGCGTCCCTGTCATTTAGTTAATTCAATAATCAACTGTCAAGAACGCTCATAGCACCGCAGATCAAAATCTATGTATATTATGAGTCAGTATTAATATCTAAAATTAGTTACAACAAGAGCTCCGTCACAAAAAGAGGGGTATAATAAGTAGCTCCCAAATGGATGGAAAAAATTCAAATTACCTACATTCTCAAAAATTAAATTGATTACGATTTTAGATTCATTATCTATTTATTGTTAATAAAAACAATACGGTATTACCTATATGTATCCTTCCACTGCACGTTAGCTATTAGTGCAAACATTTATTTAAAAATTACGTCATTTAACTGAAGATATACCCACCTACTCATACACATTATCTTTCAGTAATAATTACATTGGCAAGGGTCTATTCATATTGACAGTGTCAATGCAAAGCGCAGTTTTCATCTAACATTTTATAAAGCACTAGCTGTGACTCGCGGCTTTGCCCAAATTAAAAAGTATCCAGTATAGTAGATAACCACTATACTGGCTATTCCTGTGCAAAGTTTCAACTACATCGGTTGTCGTTTGACCGTGAAAAAGTCCCAAACAAACAAACAAACCGACTATCGCAATTATAATATTGGTGTTGATAACTGATTTCTATTCCCAACAATACACAACTTTCCAGATAAAAATAAAACCATGTGTGCGATAGAAATTTGTGCATTATGTAGTAGAAGAAATAAAGATCAATATGCTTTGTACAACTTTTTAAAATTATTCTTATATTATGAGCGTATCACTACAACGTAGTCATGGGAGACTTTAACGCCAAAGTGGGAGTACAAACTTGCGGCGAATCGTCTATAGGACCACACGGATTTGGGAGTAGGAATCACAGGGGACAAATGCTCGTCAATTTCCTCGAGAGAGAGGGGCTTTTCTTGATGAACTCGTTCTTCAAGAAACAGCCCCAAAGGAAATGGACGTGGCAAAGCCCCGACTTTGTGACTAAAAACGAGATTGACTTCATCATTACGGACAAACGGCGCATATTCAGAGACGTCTCAGTGATCACTAGGTTTAATACTGGAAGTGATCACCGACTTGTACGAGGCACGCTCCGTCCGAACCTACTCCAAACCGTTGTTGGGTCCGAAACATTCCAATTAAAATTGGAAAATCGATTCGCTGCCTTGGAAACCACAGATGACGTAGACCAGAAACTCGAAGAAGTGGTGGAAATCCTCAGGGATGAAGGGACGAAGTTTTGCGAGAGCAAGCGTACGGGCAAAAAGTCCAAACTCTCGGCAGAAACACTTCGGCTAATGGAAGAGAGACGAACAGACCCTTTGTCAGCTTTGTCAACTAACCTGGTGCGCAACAAATCCATAAAGAAGCTGGTACGACGCGACCTCCGATCCTCTAACACGCTCTTGATTAAAGAATCAATTGAGCAGAATCGGGGGTCGAAAGTGTTCGTCCAGCCTCTGGGTAGAAGCCACCTCACAAAGCTGACAACGTCAACGGGGAACGTCGTCGCATCCAAGCCGGAGATTCTGTCGGAAGTTGAAGACTTCTACGGCAAGCTCTACGCATCGCATGCTTCAAGGCCCGAACCCGATACTGAGGATTCTAGAGCCACCTTAACCCGCCACTTCACAGAAGATCTGCCCGAAATTAGCCGAGACGAAATCGTGATGGCCCTTAAACAACTCAAAAATGGAAAAGCCCCAGGAGAAGACGGAATCACAACGGAGCTTTTAAAAGCCGGAGGAGCTCCAGCAGTTCAACAGCTGCAGCAGCTATTTAATTCCGTTCTTTTTACTGGGAGAACTCCACAGGCATGGAACAGAAGCATGGTGGTTTTGTTTTTCAAAAAAGGAGACAAAACCCTATTGAAAAACTATCGCCCGATTTCGCTTCTGAGCCATGTCTACAAGCTGTTTTCAAGGGTCATCACGAACCGTCTTGCGCGAAGACTCGACGAGTTTCAACCTCCGGAACAGGCCGGGTTTCGAAGCGGTTACGGCACCATAGACCACATCCACACGGTGCGGCAGATTGTACAGAAGACCGAAGAGTATAATCGGCCCCTGTGCTTAGCATTTGTGGACTATGAGAAGGCCTTTGACTCAATCGAAACCTGGTCTGTTCTCGAGTCCTTGCAGCGTTGCCAAGTCGACTGGCGATATATCGAAGTGATGAGATGTCTATATAATGCCGCAACGATGACTGTACAAGTACAGAACCAGCGAACTAAACATATCCACCTGCGTCGAGGAGTGAGACAGGGGGACGTCATATCCCCGAAACTGTTCACTAACGCCTTGGAGGATTTGTTTAAGACGCTGGACTGGAAAGATCGTGGCATTAACATCAACGGCAGGTACATCTCTCACTTACGATTCGCAGATGACATCGTCATTATGGCAGAGACGCTGCAGGACCTACAAAGGATGTTGAATGGCCTAGCTGATTCTTCTCGTAGCATCGGTCTCCGGATGAATTTGGACAAAACCAAAGTCATGTACAACGAGCACGTTGTTCCGGAACCGATTGCCGTAGATGGAATCCCACTCGAAGTTGTCACTAAGTATGTTTACCTAGGGCAAACGCTCCAACTAGGAAAACATAACTTCGAGAAGGAAATCCAGAGAAGAATTCAGCTGGGCTGGGCAGCATTCGGAAAACTCCGTCGAGTCTTCTCGTCGCCTATACCACAGTGTCTAAAGACAAAAGTCTTTAACCAGTGCGTCCTACCTGTGATGACATACGGAGCCGAGACGTGGACACTCACAGTCCGACTGGTCCACCAGTTTAAAGTCGCTCAGCGAGCTATGGAGAGAGCTATGCTCGGTATTTCTCTGCGGGATCGAATCCGGAACGAAGTAATTCGCCAGAGAACTAAAGTTATCGACATAGCTCAACGGATTAGCAAGCTGAAGTGGCAGTGGGCTGGTCATATCTGCCGCAGGACTGATAACCGTTGGGGCAGACTTGTCCTAGAGTGGAGACCGCGAATCGGCAAACGTAGCGTAGGACGTCCTGTGACCAGGTGGAGCGACGACATACGCAAAGCGGTGGGCAGTGACTGGAAGAGAAGAGCCGAAGATCGGGCTCAGTGGCGCATCTTGGGAGAGGCCTATGTCCAGCAGTGGACTGATACAGGCTGATGATGATGATGATGATTATGAGCGTGAATTCTTACGATGCGCGCGCACTTACAGAATATTTTAACTACTCCAAAGGGAGATTTATCGGCTTCTTCATGGTATAGTACTAATACCTATCTGTATTTGATCCTAGTTCCTACAAATAGGCACTAGTATTGGCATGCAGGATACAATACAATTTTCAGAGTTTTTTGTTTTGATATGACACAGAAGTATGTAAGTATAAGTATAAATAACTTCTAATTAAGTGCACACAATTTTTAGGGTTCCGTAGCCGAATAGCAAAAAACGTAACCCTTATAAATTCGTCATGTCTGTCTGTCTGTCTGTCCGTCCGTATGTCACAGCCATTTTATTCCGAAACTGTTAGGACTACAGAATTGAAACTTGGTAGGTAAATGTATTCTGTGAACCGCTTTCTGATTTTTATACAAAAATAAAAAATATAAAAGTTTAAGGGGGCATCCCATACATAGAATAGAAAAAAAAAATCTACAAACCTATGCGTGTGGGGTGTCTATGGATAGGTCTTCAAAAATGACATTGAGGTTCCTAAAATCATTTTATCTCAAAGTCAATCATTTGAAAGATAGGCGCGTCTAAAGTGGTAAAATGTGTGTCCCCCCCTCTAACTTTTAAAGTATGGGAGTGAAAAATCTAAAAAAAATATATGCTGTAGATCCCAATAAAAACTAACAACGAAAATTGGTTTGAACGAGATACAGTCAGCAGTTTTAGAGATATGGCGACCGCAAAGATAACTTTGTTTTTCATACAAACACTATGAAAAACAAAGTTAATTTTGTAGTTGCGAAAAATCATAGTTATGGAATACTTAACTGTGTTACGGAACCCTACGAGTGCGAGTCCGACTTACACTTGGCCAGTTTATTTACACTTTGCTTCAACTCTTAGTCAATGTAATAGCAACTATAAGCAAGCATGCTAAAGTGATATTTTGTTAGTGCAACAGGAGCAATAAACTCTTCTTATACCTCCTTTAGATCTAGATACATACAATATAATTAATTTATTACTCGTACATGAATTGACTAGTTAGTAACACATGTGTTAACCCTGATATTCATATACTTAATGACTTAGACCCAAATAGATAAAGACGACTTGGTCTCAGCTTAGCTCTATAGAGCTCTGTAGCTTAGTAAAAACTTAACCAATCACAGCTCGGGATTTCACGGACCAATAACAGCTGTGCAAACTGCGAAGTCTATGCTGTACTTGGTTTCAGTTGCGTAATGATACTTTCACTAAATTTAACTAATTTGACAACACTAGTGTATTTTACTTGAATGATATGACATGGAAGAATGGCACTATTTTTAGTGCAGTAAACTACGAATAAATCATAATTCAGGAACGCTAATTCAGAACAAATTCCATACAAAAAGTGGCCCTCCATCAAACCAAAACGACGTAGATTCAAAATAAGAATCACTTTCGAAGTTACAAATGATTGGCTTGGAGATTGATTTAAATTCGGAAGCAGGGATTGGTTCGCGCATGTGCTGCAATGTCTGTTATGACAGTTGAGTCAATTAAGACAAATGTCCGACTAATGACGCGTTGGACACGACTTTTAACTCCGCCTGCTTGGACACGACTTTTGTTGGGTCATTTTTATAACGAAGTTACTTTTCCATACTTGTGATTTATTCGAAGGCAGTAAAGTTAAGTTTTGATAACGTCACAACAGATTCGTCGATCAAAGTATTACGTTCATTTCCTTATCTATAACCCGCTAATCTAGCTAAGCCCATGTTTTGATTATCGATTTGGGCCTTAATGTACAAAATACTAATATTAATCTACACATAATCTAGTAAAACAGTTTACATCTCTTTATAAGTTTGTAACCTGCTAAAATAATGGAAGCTTGTTCATGGCACACTTAAAACATATTCCACAACTAAAAAAACTAAATTTTGGTTATTTATCGATTGATTTTACTAATAGCAATATTAATAAAAAGCTAGACAAGTCCAGGGGCCTACCACAAGATTTAATGTTTGAAAAAGATATATTTAGCTTACCAGCAATGTCGGTCTGAGTTGTCTATTACTAGTAATCTTGTTAACCCCTCCAACTAACCTAAAATAAGCTTGTGTCTGGAGTTGGTTCACGTCAATTTTAGTGCATTTAGGGATTGAAGTCACAATCTTTTGATCGCCAGGCCGTCGCCATTGGGTTAATGCCGCTTAGCATAATGTTACTCATGCTTCGCTGGATAGAGTGAGATACCGTTATACGACCTGTAAAGCAGCATCTCGTTCTCTCAAGGGGAACAGCCTTTAGTATCTATTACAGTTTCTTAGCCATATGACAAAATATGGCTTATCAATCGTATCTACATGCAAGCTTAAAAACTGTTATTTTATTTTATTTAAAAGTAATTCAATCTTCTTATTTTATCTGATAAAGCAAGTTGTATCCTACCGTGGCAAATATGTCAGTGGTTACTAAAAAAATACTTATTTTATAGTCAATAAACAATGAGGTACAAAGGACAAAAAAATGGTAACCTTAATCTTGTAAAATAAACACTAAACAATATGTTTAGTTTGACAATACCGAAGTACTGAAAATCATAATTAAATTATGTTTTATCGCCAAACGAAAAGTTTAAAAAATAACCAAAAACAACTTATCTCATAAATTTCAAGTTTGCCAATGCAGTTTGTTGTCATACAGGGCTGGATCAGTGAGAGGGCCTACCATGTATACCCACAAAACGAAACCGAGCAGAAAGTTGCAGACTATGAACACCCTTTGTAAGGGTGGGAATTGCGAAATCTCGCCGAAATTCGGGAAACCCATGTGGTTGCAGAACATGTGGGCGAAGAGAGGAGCGATGAAGTGACCTGAAACAATATTTAAACACATTTTTTATGTATAAAATTGTTGTCAATGGTCTATACCACAGAAAATATAATAGTCCTACGGACAGAAAAAGCTCTCTCTGATAGCAAACATGCGAGATTAAACCTAGTTACGACGCTAATAACGTTCAAAATACGCTACACGCCTCGTACGCGACCTAGAATTTGAGTGACTGAACAAGCAATAAGTACGTGTAGCGGCGCTCGTATTAATCGATTCATCATTCAATCAATGAAATAAGCTAAAATGCACCGTATGTCCGCACAAAGAGAGTCTGAATCACTCAGCCGGTCACGCGCCTTTGATAAGGCCGCTTCTACTGTAGGGTTGGTGTAATTTCACTGGACACTTTGCCATTCAAAACGAAAAACATTCCTATTTCCCGGCTGAATTAATGACATCTAACTACCCGCTGACATCTTGGGTACCTCGTTGGGATACGTATACAATGTGTCTTATTAGTTAATGCTACCCAAAGACACTATTCCACGCGGACGAAGTCGCGGGCACAGCTAGTATAGTATATGATGCCAAGAAATTAATTAAAAACATTATTATTTATATTATACTACTCTAGCTATTATTACTATATATTACTACGCCCACGTTACAAAGTATCTCACGTGTTAATCCAGGTTCAACATCATCATTATCAGCCTTTCTGTCCACTTCTGTCCACTGTTGGACATAGGCCTAACCTACGCACTATGCTGCATATATAAATACACGCCACTGAGCTCAGTCTTCAGTTTTTTGTTCTCAATATAAACTATCTAATCTATGCCAAATTCATCCAAGTCTGTTTAGCCGTTTTTACGCGATTGAGTAACAAACATAAAAACGTTCACATTTATAACATTAGAAGAATTCAGGCTGTTGTATCCCACTTCAGAGCAAAGGTCTCCTTCCGCACACATTAAGGTCTCTCTCGAATTGCAGTTGACAGAAATGTTGTTGACGTAGTCCTAAATAAAATGGTAACTAACTTGTGGCGACCTCGCCTTATTGTATGATGTTCAAACTCCTTGATGACGGTTTGATTTTCTCATTCGACAGATTTGAATGTTTTCATATGTGGATGTAGAATTGGTTGTCAAGGGTTTGACATGTTATTTTTCACAAGTTAATATTTTTCTCTCGCAATGTTTGGTTATAAAAGGAAACCAATATTATTTTCCAATTAAAGGATTAAAATCACATGAGACCGTTTTGTAAAGTAAACCGTCCATGTGAGGATTGATGTTAAACCAATTCTTGTGAATATAACCAGTAATAAATTATTAAAACAAACAAGACGAATTAAATTCGTCTTGTTTGTTTTAATCATCATACAATAAGGCGAGGTCGCCACAAACTAAATAAACTTTAAAAAAATTCACTCACCTGTTCTTACAAATATAAACGATGAATAAGCACCAAAGATGCTAGTGTAGGTGAATTGGAATGCTGAAAATTTAAGTACACATTAGACATAGATTCAATAACATGTACGTATATGTAGTTAATATAATTTTGGTAAAAACTTTAAGATTTTCACAGTGACCCTCCGGCAAAGGAAAAACATTATTAAGAAACCACCAACCCCCGCATGGTGGTAGGACACTATCTAGTGTCCGCCTAACCTACCAGGCTATCACCCTCAAGTTAGAAAATCTGTCGCCAAACATCTAATGTGTTCCCGGCAGCAATCTTTGAGAGCCAGTTCCCATTCTAGGCCTAGCGTTCCTATCCTCGACCGCTAGCCTATATGACAAAAATAAAAACCGGCCAAGTCGAGTTGAACTCGCCCACCGAGGCTTCCGTACCAACCTTGGTTGGTACCAATTAAGCTAGACCTCTGAATTGTATGAGCGCTCATATAACTCAGAGGCCTATCTTAACTGGCGTAAACTATGTATGTATGGGGACATCCTTTATTTTTCAACTTTTTTTTATTTTTGGAATTTTTCCTTTACTTGTGCTGTAAGGACCTTCCTTGCTTTTAACCAAAATTTAAGGTAAATTTTGGTACTTACAAGTTTTCGCAAAAAACTAAATTTACCCATATCATTTTATCGTGTTGACTCAGGACCTTGATTTTTATACACTTAATAGGGACTATAGACTTCAGTATCTGGTATAAATTTCAACTTGCTAGGTCCACCCGTTCCTGAGAAAATCGGTGGTGACACACGGACAGACAGACAAGAAAGTGATCTTATAAGGGTTCCTTTTTTTACCTTTTGAGGTACGGAACCCTAAAAAGAAACAACTTCAAATGCCACACGAGACATTTTCAGTAGCAAGTTTTTAGTGTTTATTTGCATCTCTGGAGATACTCATCTTGATATCATATTTTTTCCGATATCGATTTACAAATTACGGAGTCTGATGATTTAAAAGAAATAGTTAGTATCAGAAAGTACATATATATGCATTAATAGTAATGTTTCTTTCATTTATTGAACTAAAGCATACTTATACATACTTGAAACCATTAAGGCTGTTTTAAATTCGTATCCAGACTTCATCTGTTCAAACATGTGGTGGAAATGAGCTGAAATGAAACAATATTTCGTTTATTTTTCATAATTTGTCTTATAAACAGATGAGTCATACCAACTACAGTGTAATAACTTCTGATATATACTTTTATTACTAGTAATTTAATTTTCCTATAACTGCTAACTATAATAATATGTATATATATACAACTTTTAAGTATCCTTCAATTGTTTCGGATTTTTTTTACTTCCAACTTTGTATATAATATACTAATATATAAAATAATACTTATACAGTATAATATACCCTATGTATATAAGGAGTTGTCCAGACGCCTAATTGATATCACCCGTGACCAAAGAGCTGGCGCTTACCTCGGCCAGCGTATTAGCCTAGCTATACAACGAGGTAACGTCGCTAGCTTTTTGGAAACATTACCGGCAGGTAGCGACCTAGGCTCTGTATTTTATTTAAAGTGTACATATTATTATTGTAGTTTATATAATTTGATATTGTCATTAAGTAATTATTTTTAAGTTGTATATTTTTGTTCTTTAAAAAGACAACTCCCCGCACTAGGAAAGCCTGTTTCGCGGGGGACTTACAAAAATACGAATCACGGACACAAATTTCTCACTAATTAATAAAGTTAACTTTATTTACAATACTAATGTACTATTATTTATTCTGTGACAATCTTCTTAAATATGAGTGATAAATCATATCATATTGAAATACTAGAATTATTATTACCAATTCCAAACAGGAGTGGTCCCACAAATATAGCAACTACCGGTGGCAAACACTGCAGTAACAAAGGCATCATGCAAGCTCGGAACACCCACTCTTCACTCAGGGGTGCCATGATGTGGTTCCTCACCCAGACCAGATCCTGCCAGCTTGAAAACCAGTACATGGGTTCTGAAATTAATAATTGTAACATCATATAAGATACTAGCTCACCCGGCGAACTTCGTACCTCGAATATAAATAAACTGTCCAAGTGTGCAGCCTGCACCTTAGGGTTCCGATTGAACAAAATTTGTCGGAAAAATACGTTTCTTGTATGGGAACCCCTTTATTTTTTTATTTTGATTCAATATTCATTATTTGATCTTATAGCATCTATTGTAATACATATTATGAGTAAATTTCAAGTCTCTATCTATTTAGGGGGGAGCCTGCTTTAGAAGCTTCAAAAAATCGATTTTTTTCGAGGATTTTTTTGGGAAGGAAAGAAATATTCGATTGAAACGAAACTTTCAGGTTTTATTATTATGTATTTCAACAGTCTTCTCAAATTTTTTCATTAAAATATATGTCATATTATGCCTAATACAAGCAGTTCGCCGAGGCGCCTCGAGTAGTGCATTGTGTCGTGCGGCGGGAAAGATAGGAAAAAAACTAAACGTCCTATCGAAACGAGACAAAATTGATTGTATTCGGGATTAAATTCTCTTCTAGTTGAACCTAAAAAACCTTAAAAAAGTTATGATTAACCCACTTTTTATACAATCTAAAGTGAATTTATTTTTCCCAAAAATTTTTTTTTTTTTTTAATTAGCGAAAAAGTGTTGAAATTCTCACTTTTTGTTGAATTTTCTTGGTTTAACTAGAAGCTATACTATTGACAATAAAAACAAATTTTGGGTTTTTTGTTTCAGATGGAAATTGCGACCTGTATCTTTCCCGCCGCACGACACATGCACACTCGGCGAAATGCTTGTACCAGGCATAATATGACATATATTTTAATGAAAAAAATTGAGAAGACTGTTGAAATACATAACAATAAAACCTGAGAGTTTCGTTTCAATCGAATATTTCTTTCCTTCCCAAAAAAATCCTCGAAAAAATCGAATTTTTGAAGCTTCTAAAGCAGGCTCCCTCCTTAAAGTTTGTAAGATCGAGCATAAAAAGCCTCTAAAATACGTTTTTTGTATGGGGGGGACCCCCTTTATTCAAAATTCAAGAACCTACCTATTACGGTTTAAGGAGATATAAGGAGATAAAGGCGGATAGACAGATGGACGGACAAGCGGACGGACAGACAGCGAAGTTTCAGTAATGGGTTTCCTTCAGTACCCTTTGGGTTCGGATCCCTAAAAAATGTCTGTTTTGATAACAACTGAAATAACCGCATCCTGTTTGTCAGGTACGAACAGTTTGTATGGGAAAATAATAACTACTTTTTAATTACTTTCATTGCAATTTCTTTATATTTTCTCACCTTTTAAACCTTCCCTTTTTTATGCTTTATAGGCAAGCGTTTGACCACTATCTCACCTGGTGTTATGTGACAATGCGGTCGACGATGTAGCACGCTTACCTAGTAAATACCTGTTCACTCGCGATTTGAAGACCTCCGGGTTGTAGCTATCGGGAAACACAGACACCGGCAAGGAGTTCCATTCTTTGGCGGATCGTATTATGTAGGACGAAGCAAAACGCTTCGTGCGTGTAGATGGAACGTCCACCATGAAGCGGTGGCGCGCATCGGTACGTCTGGTTGTCCGATAGAAGAAAGGGAATGGCGGTACTATCTCGTGCAATTGGGTGGCACACTCTCCGAAATGTATCCGATAGAAAACCGATAAACTAGCGACTTTGCGGCGATGCTCTAGGCTCTGGAGCCTTATCCCTACAAGTTCGTCGTCATTTATAAGTCTCTTAGCTCTCATCTCAATTACTTCCAGCGCCTCCAGCTGATATTTGGCTGACCCATCCCAGAGGTGAGAACAGTACTCCATACATGAACGGACTTGTGCTTGATACAAGTTGAGCAGCTGTCCCGGTGTGAAGTACTGTCTCACCTTAGCCAGAATACCAAGCTTTTTTGAAGCCAACTGGGTCTTGGACTTGATGTAGGATCCAAAGTTGAGCGTGGGTGTTAAAGAGACGCCAAGAAGCTCAAGGTGGTCAGTTATCGGTACGGACACATTTTGAAAAGTAGGTGTCAATTGAATTGACTCCTTTTGGCGGAGAATAGACACGCCTGGGTCTTAGCAGCATTGAACTTTACCAGATTGGCATCACCCCAATCGGAGATAGCCTTTAGGGACAAGTTCATGCGCTCGACCATCGCCTCCCTAAGACATTGGATTTCTGCTGCACTGGTCCGTGCACTGGATGTATAGCTCTCTACAACAGTGCTGTCGTCTGCATACCCAAAGATACCGCCGGGCTTTAGCAGATCGTTGATATGCAGCAGAAATAGGGTTGCAGAGAGCACCGATCCCTGAGGGACCCCGGCATTTATTGCCAATTGGTCAGAAAAGCAGCCATCAATGACAACTCTTATCGACCGGTAGATTCAACAGCCATTCAGTTTTCCCCTTTTGTCCGCAGATTTTCTTTCTAGGCTTGCCATTTTTATTTTTATTTAAACAATATTATGCAGCTGACAGACGGACTATCAGTTCCATTTGGATCATGATATGTACTGTGATCGGTATGCGTTTCTCTATTTCACTTTTTTATTTTTTTTTATATAAAAATTGTCTGAAGTACTGAAACACACAGTTACATGTATGGTTGGTTTTAACCTACTTTAATTTTTTTTTAATATTCTGACGTAAACGATTGGATGACAGCTGAATGGTTCATTACTTTTTTTTTCTAATTCAAAGCGTTAAATTCTGCTTTTGCTATGTTTACTTGATAATTGGTTATGATTTATTTTATGATTTATGATTTTGACGTGTATATGTGCGTATATTTATACTGCCTACATACTGAATAAATGCTTTGATTCATTGATTCATTGACCGATCCCTTAGAAAATCCAAAATCCAGACATAAAAACCAGTGGGTAGTCCGTATGATGGAAGCTTGTTTATAAGACTATCGTGCCAAACCCTGTCAAAAGCTTTTGATATATCAAGGGAAACCGCAAGCGCTTCCCCATGATTCTCTATAGCCTCACTCCAAATGTGCGTGGCATACGCTAGAAGATCCCCAGTGGACCGATTTCGGCGAAATCCGTATTGTCGGTCACTGAGGAGATCATTCGTTTCTAGGTATGCCAGGAGCCGGTTGTTCAGTACACGTTCCATAGTCTTGCAGAGTATGGACGTGACCGAAATTGGCCTGTAGTTGGCAGGGTCAGCACGACTGATTTTTTTGGGCACGGGTTGCACGTTGGCAAGCTTCCATGATCTTGGTACTTCACCAGTTGTCATAGAGAGGCGAAAGAGGCGTGTCAAGATAGGAGCGAGTTCAGGCGCACAGGTTTTCAGAACTATAGCTTGAATCCCATCAGGACCGCTGGTTTTGTTCACGTCTAGATTTTGCAGCGTTTTTCGAACCTCAGTCTGACGGATGCGTATTTCTGACATATTTGTCACACATCCAGGTAGACTAGGAGGTGTCTCATCGGCAGTATCTAGACGTGAAGATTCCGCAAACAGAGAAGCAAATAGATTTGCCTTCTCTTTGGCGGTGTGAGCCAACGTCCCGTCAGGATTCAGCAGTGGGGGAAGCGAGGGGCGGCAGAAGTTTGACTCGACCGACTTAGCCAGGGACCAAAATGCTTTACTACCCGCAGGGTACGAAGCTAGTTTGGTCCCTATTCGGCCTATGTGATCAAATCGGGCCTTCCGTAGAGCCTTCTTGCAGGACTCGGCAGCCTTGTTGAATACTTTCTTCTTTGCTGAGAGATCCTTGGCCTTGCGGTTTCGAGCGTCAACCCAAGCCAGGTATGCTTTTTGTTTCAGCGCTTCAGCACTTCCACACTCAGCTCCAAACCAGGGTTGAACTTTGCCTGACATTGCCGTATCAGAGAATGGAATATAATACTCCATTCCTGGACGCAGCACATCCGTCACAGCGTCCGCATAAACCGAAGGATCGTCAGAAGAAAAACAAACAGGCCGCCTAGGATAAGAAGCAAAGAACGACCGCATCTCATCCCAATCTGGGATCGGGCGGGGAGTAGACAGATACAGATTTCACCAGACAGTAATCGGAGCTACCTAGCGGTGATGATACCGACACTGAGTAGCGGTCTGGATCAGTCGTCAGCAGAAGGTCCAAGCAATTGGCTGTATGGCTGTCAACATCAGGAACCCGCGTTGCCTCCTGGACCAGCTGAGTGAGATTTAACGCTAAAGCTAGTTTTCGCGTCTCTCTCCCAGCGTGGTCGGTGCACTGGTGTGGGAAGAGCCATTCCTGGTGGTGGGCATTAAAGTCCCCCAGTAACACTAGTTGGGCTGAAGGGTATTTATGTTGAACAGCATCCGCCGCCTCACTTAAGTACTCTGTGAGCCTGCTCGTCTCCTGGTCTCCAGTGTGCGACCGGTAGACACAGGCATAGAGAAGTTTATCTAGGCCTGTGTCAACCAGTATCCAAAGCACAGAGTATCGGGGGTCTTCGAGGTATCGAAGACGCCGACAGCAGATGTCGTCCCGAACATACGCGCACACACCTGACCGAGCTTTAAACTTGTGCTCCAGGGTGTAGCCGGGTACGTAACGTACGTAAGGTACGCCACGTCGGAAGGCCATCGTATCTGCGTCTCCGATAGAAACAAGAGTGCCGGTTTATCAGTCTCAAGGTGATGGTGGACTGCCTGGAGATTGGAGTGCAAGCCTCTGATGTTTGTGAGGTGCACTTTGAGGGAGAGGGCGTGCATCCGCTGTTTAACGTTACTCTTGTTTCTACTTTTTCTCATAATGGTTATCGGAGTGCAGGTAAGAAGATGGCAGTGAAGCGAGACGCCCTGCTGCTGACCATCAGACAAACACCGGGACACCACATCTGAGGGGGGACCAGTCTGGAGACTGCGGGGACGCCCGAGCCCCCCCGAGGATGTCCATAGGGCCCTCTCCTCCGGTCGTCAACCGGCACTATGGCGCATCTCAGGATTTTTCGACAGCGGCGGCCTTTCACGTGTGGCTGGCACGCTACTTGTGCCCCCTACTGACTGCGGTCGACCAGCGGTGCACCGTGCCTCGGACCCCGCTACCCTCCGCGACTGGTCACCCGATGCGGTGGCGTCAGTATTTATCTGGTCGGTTTTACAGCAATGGCGCAACTGCTTCGACCCATCTCCTATTGTGGCTGCACCGGCCATCACACCGTAAAACTAAAACGCTTGGCGGCATGGCTTTGGCCGGTGGGTGGTCACGAGCCGCGGCAAAAGCCTCCCACCGAGTCACCTAATTAGCACCACCCGGGGACCACGTGTAGGGATTCACATGTTGGGGTTCTCTCCTACGGACGTGGGTGACTTGGCCCCAAAAGGGTGACTTCCCTGGACTACAACAAACATTTCAAAACCAAAATCAGCTAAATCGGCCCAGCCGTTCTCGAGTTTTAGCGAGACTAACGAACAGCAAATGATTTTTATATATAAGATTGAAATACTTAAAGGATTAGCATACTGAAGTCGCAGTGGACTGGTCACATCTGTCATAGAACCGATAACTGTTGGGGTAGACATGGTCTAGAGTGGAGACCACGGCTTGGTAAGCAAAGCATAGGATACTCTCCAGCTAGGTGGAGCGATGGTATATGCAAGCTGGTTGCCAATACTGGCTGTTAATGACGATGATGATGATTGAAATACAACTAAAACTAAACAATATATAGACAAACTACGACAATATAATATAGAACATAATAAGGCATAGTTAAGATTTGAATAACCACAATAGTAAAAATTATTTTTTATATTGTATAGGCTAACGTTTGACCACTACCTTGCCTAGTTGTAAGCGATAATGTGGTCGAAGGCGGTAAACACGCTAGGTCTAGAATACTCTAACTCTCAAGAGCTGTTTGCTGCTGGAACACTAAGTTTATAGCGGCAGTTTTTTTCCTTGATCATCAACAAAAGTAGCTTACCACCATTAGCTTTTGGTAGCAAATCAGGTGGAACATTAATATTATTATTCACATTATTTATTCCTTTTTCTTAGGTTTAGGTTTTTTACAATTTATCATATAAAAATAATAAAGAAAAACTATTATAAAAATATAATACATTATAAAAAACCTAAACCTAGGGTGCCGCCGGTAGCGGGGCAGGGCCCAAGCTACCGGTGGTTAGGGCTGCAGAGAGAGGAACCTCCTGACGATGCGTGCCGAGTCAAGAAGTACCGCCTTCTGTATCTGGCCCTTGATCCAGCCATTTAGTGAGAGTCTCTTCAGATGTTGGTCGAGACTCTTCTCTATTAGGCCGTTTGCCGAGACAACTATCGGGACAATGATAGTCGAGTCAACATCCCACATGGCGGTAACCTGGTAAGACAAGTCAAGGTACTTGCTAAGCTTGTCCTTTTCGGCCTTTACGAGGTTCTCGTCATGCGGGATAGTGATGTTGACTAACACTGCCCGCTGCTGGAACCAGTCGACTATCACATATATTATTATTTATTTAATTCACATCACGGGCTGCAAATCGCCCGGTCCTTTGGAAGGCATTGACGGAGCCGAAGCTAACGTCAAGAGGCCCTTTACAATATTAAATTAAATAAAAATATGATTTGTGGATGGAGAGATGAAAAACTATAAAAAGATGGTACATTAATTTATTATGGCTATGAATGTGTGCTGCTTGATGTCTGTTTTCTGGTCTATGGGATGAGGTACGGCAGCCGCCAATTATGCCTCATTTCAAAACATTAAGGCGGGTGGTGACTAGCTATACACTATTATTATTATTATTAAGCTTGTGTTTCCCATGCAAAATTGAATTAAATTTTTGGTCTTGATAAGTTGATTGTTTTTAATTTTTGCATGATCCCTTTCGGGTAAAAGCCTCCTCCATCTTCTGCCATTTGTCTCGTTCTATCGCTTCTTTAATCCAGTCCTTTCCTGCTATTTCTATTATGTCATCTGCCCATCTTTTCCTTTGCCTGCCAACGCTCCTCTTGCCTACCGGTCGTGGCCATTTAGTTACTTGGATTGTCCACCTCTTGTCACTGTATCGCGCCACATGTCCTGCCCACCTCCATTTTTGCTTCAGGCTATATTGAAGTGCATCTATCAGCTGAGTTTTCTTGCATATGTCTATGTTTTTAGTTTTCTGTATTCTTCTCAGCTTCAAGATGCTCTTTTCCATTGCATGTTGGCAGGACAGAATTTTGCTTTTTACTTTTTCGGTGAATATCCATGCTTGGCATGCATAGGTTAAACTGGGGAGTATGCAGGAGACCATAATAGTTTTTTTCAGCTTAAGGCTGTATTTTACTTTGAGTATTTTGTTTTGAGCCCAGTATTTTTTTCCATGTTGTGTTTATTCGTCCTTCTATTTCATTATATTATTTTATTATATAATTATATATATTATTATATTATATTATATTTTATTTTATTATATTATATATATTATATTATTAGTCTTATTATTTCATAAGTTTTCATTTTTAATGAGAAAATCTTCTACACCCAATTGTCCGGACTGCAATGTTTTAGATGATCTGTATCATGTGCTTATTGAATGTGTCAGAAACGAAGACAGTAGAAATAGATTAAGTTATAATATAAGACAATTTGGCGCTTGTAACAGTATTCTGGCTGAGCCACTTTCGGACTCAGCCAGAATGTTGTACAAACTAATATATAGATAATATAATGTAATTAGATAAGTAACCAGGCTAACATACTCACAATTGTGAGAGAGGCCTTTTTTATGATTAAAAAAGAAAAAAAAAATTTAATTAACATTACTGGTTGCTTCGAACGAAATTCGTTTGCTGAGGTATACATACTCATTCACATATTGTATTGGGCTTTCTTCCACCAATATTGGTTTTTTAAGGCTGTTTGTTATTATTTTTGTCTTAGAGGCGTTCATTTTCAGACCAACTTTTTTGCTTTCAAAGTCTAACATTTGCAACATTATTTCCAAGTCAGAGGGAGATTCACTGAAAAGGGCTATGTCGTCTGCAAATCTTAAGTGTGTCAGTCGCCTGTTCGAGATCCATATGCCTTTATTTTTCCAATCGATATTTTTGAATATATTCTCGAGAACAGCTATAAACAGTTTAGGAGAGAGAGGGTCTCCCTGTCTTACTCCTCTTCCAATTGCAAACTCCTCTCCTTTCCTTTCCAATTGTACTCTACTTGTACTTTTAGAGTATGTATTTTTAATTTAATATGCTCTTACTATGTACTGTGAACGAACACCTGTGCTAGAACTTGAACCGGTGATCTCTCGCTTAATAGTTAAGCCGTATATCCTTTACGCTAACGGGGTTCTCAAGATCTTAAATGTTACAGAATTGTATAATACACCTTTGTCTTCCATATAAGAAAGTAAAGCAACTTAGCAATAAATATTAAGTACAATTAAAGTTACGACTACAGTAAATGGAGGCATTTTCTTAAAAAAATTATAGCCATTGGAAACTTAAAAAGATGGCTTTCAAAATTAACACAATGGTCTAACGCTATCATATACATTTTAAAACTTTTGCATCATCATCATTAACAGCCAGTATTCGTCAACAGCTGGACATAGGCCTCTCCTATGGCACGCCACTAGGCTCGATCTTCAGCTCCTTGTTTCCAACTGCTGCCTAGCCAGCTTGCGAAACTTTTGCATAAATCTGACTAATCTCATGTTTTCTAAAAGATATTAAACAAACAGAATCATTTACAACTCAACATGCTTGCATTTAAACTTACCTAGCAAGTTTATTGTATTATATATAACAATTTTTATTTCTAATAAAAATGGCTCATATATAAAAAAAAATTACGGTATGATAAAATACACCTTTGTTTTCCCTATAAGAAAGAGAAGCAGCTTTATCTCAAACATGCTATGATATACTACCATATCTTGCACAACTTTCCTTGGGATAAATCGTACTTGCAGTACCAGACCAGAAAGTGTTCTGCAATGTTTTAGCAGCTGTGCTCGAGCAGTCGGATATTAAATTTTAAATGAAATTAACTTTTTAAACCTGAACATTGATAACTAAAGAGATAACTCATCTAAGTTTTATTTCAATTTCAAACAGGCACGATAAAAAGAGTGTGCCAATAAATGAATAAAAAAAATAATTAAAAGGAATATACATTTGAACTGGGCGAATTGGTGACAAAATTACCTTAACTATTTTTTATATTGTAAATACAGTCGTCAATTTAATTACTTGTTAACTTTACCTACTAAAGTTAATTATTCAAAATGAGCTCTATGATTGATGAAGATATTTTAACACCAGCTGAAATACAAGAAGCTGCAGAAGCTATTATTGAAAATTGTTTACCACCATACATACTAAGTACCTACCTAAAACCCAACATCTATGGAAATAAATTGTAAAACACAATCCAAAATTTCATCATACCGACGGGACTCGAACCCGCACCCCCGGATTACACGTCCAGGTGCTCTGCCAATTAAGCCACGGTTCGATCCATCGATACGACGAAATTAGTGGATTGCATTTGTTAACTCAATTATGCATTGGTGGCGCCATCTATAACTACTTATTACGTAAGTTAATCTGGATTGTGTTTAACAATTTACAAAAATATAAAGTGTGTGACACTTCAAAGAAACATAATATCTATGGAAATGTCACAAATACTGTTTCTGGGAAATCCACTTTCTATTTTTGAAATTGTACCTTCATTTATGTATATTCAAATAAAGCAAAGTATGTTATTATTAGTGACCAGCCGAAATTTCGGACTTCGAAACAGAAAGCAAGGCCGAAAGTTCGGTTTCGGTTTAAGCTGAAAAAGAAGTTTCGGTCGGACACTAGTTATACACTAGCCTATAAGATATAAAATATTTAAAAAAAAACAAACAGACGAGAATTGAGAACCTCCTCCTGTTTTGTGAAGTCGGTTAATAAAAATAAATACTCATGATCGTCTGGTTATGCTGATATGTATACATAACAGACAACTTTATAATAAGTCTTTGTGATACTTAATTACTATGTACCTACTATGAGCTAACAATATTTTGATTTTATGCCATCCCTGTTAATTATCATCTGTTTTATCATCTGCATCTACCAGCTAAAACTTTAATTTTCTTTACACTTTATCTAAATCACAGATTAGTACATACATTACGTAACACTATCCAGTTATTTCTTGTAGTACACTATAAAAGGTACTTAAGTCATTATAGAAAATGTAGTGACAAAACAGTACCCATGACCTTGTAACAGATTATGTGTAGTATTAGAGTATGTGGGTGGCTGCATACCAGAATACAATTTCCATAATCCTGACAGAAACTGCATAGTCAATGGGCCTAAGAACAGCGTAGCAGTCAGGAACAGAGGCACGAAGCTAGCTGCTACGATCCCTGGAAATCGTAAGCCCAGCTGTTCGAACATATCACCCTCCTCGAGTGAAACTTCAGACATGAAATATTGGCAGAAAAATGGAGCTAGTATCATCATGCAGATTACACTGAAAAATCTTCGTTTTATGGTTGATGGGTGGTCTCTGAAACAATGGCATTAAATTTATATTTCATAAAATGTTTCCCTGTAATTGTGTTTCCTTATAATTTCTGATATAATAATCTTTTTTCTTTACCTGCTCAAGGTAGATCTCCATACGTATAAACTTGCAACGTATGAGACTGTTAAAAATACACAAGCTAAAATCGAAACACTGCAATAATTTTCATCAATTAATTCTCTCATAGATTCCATTTTTTACTTTTTATTTGAAGTTCACACGCTAAAAATTACAAAAATCAAAACAAAATATTGAATTGAAATTTGAATTGAAATCTCCCACAGCACATACTACCCACAATTAGAGATGGGCGTTGATATACGTAGTATCATAGTAGTCTGTGGCGTTGATTAAACGAACTAGTTGAAAAAACCGTCCATCGACTATCAACGTTTCGACTGTTTACCGTTCACCGATCAACTAGTTGAATCCATAGACGGCAAAATTCAAGAGTATAGAGAAACGTATCAGTTGACGTCAACGAACGGAGGCGCGTTGCGCGATTAACTGTCAACGTGATTTCCAACGGTAACATTCGTTTTTAGTCTGAGGGAATTTCAACTGCGTAAGTGTTAGAGAAGACACTCTTTGGTATATAGTTAATCTGTCATGAACTGTCTTAAATATATCAAACGAAAATAAATTACAATGTTTTATAATTTCGTCTTTAAATACTTCTGCCGCTTTGCCTTTTTTTTGACATGGTAGCAGAGCGTGGTTTGGTCAATTATTGAAGCCATCGGCATAGGCAACATTTGAGCTGAAGCCAACGTCAATGGTAAAGTTGAGCACTTACTTTTAAAGGACGTTTGGTATGTACCACAAATTAAGAGAAACTTATTCTCGATGCTTTCTGTGCACGACAATTCATCCAAAAGTACGTTTGAGTCTACACCGACACAATGCGTAGTGAAAGTAAATGGAGACATAAAAATAATTGGAACCAGAGCGATTAGAAGTGGCCTATTTAAGTTGAAGCTTAAATGTGTAGCGCCAAAGAATCAGGAAGTCAATCAGCTATTGTCAAATCCATTGCAAGTTTTCCATGAACGGCTAGTACATCAGAACAAGAGACATGTTCGTCAAGTAATAGAAAACGAGTTTGGTTGGAAAGTAGAGAATACACAAGATATTTGTAAAGGATGCGTTTATGGAAAGGCGCACAGGCAGTCGTTCGGTACAAGGGTTAGAGCCACAAAACCTGGCGAACTAAATCACACCGATATATGCGGACCATTTCCGTACTCTATTTCAAAATTAAGATATTACATTCTTTTCAAAGACGACTTCACACACTATCGACATATTTATTTTCTTCCACAAAAGTCTGAAGCAGCTGCAAAGCTTAAATTATTCTTAAAAGAAGCTCAAACTGCTGGACACGTCATCAAAGGAATCTTGAGTGACAATGGTGGAGAATTCGTATGTGAGGAATTCAAGAATATCTTAACTGAAAATGGCATTAAGCAAAGGTTCACAATGCCTCATACACCAGAGCAAGCAAGTTGCGTAGAGCGTGAAAATAGGACAGTAGTAGAAGCTGCACGCGCTTTCATGCATGCGCATGAAAAAATTCCCGATGGCCTATGGGCAGAAATAGTAAATGCAACTGTATATGTGTTGAATCGCACAGGGCCATCTAGCATCCCATGCAAGTCTCCTCATGAGATGTGGTACGGAAAGAAGCCAGCGATTAAGCATCTGAGAATTTTAGGTTGTACATGCTATGCCCATATTCCTAAAGCTAACCGCAAAAAGCTGCAAAAGAAGGCTCAAAAAGGTATCCTAATTGGATATGAAGGTGACGAAGGATATAGAATTTGGAACAAGGAATCTTTCAAATTGATTAGGTCCAGAGATGTGACATTTGAAGAGGTACCATTACTAGGAAAATCTAAAGAAGATGTACCTAAACTAGAAGAGCCGACACCTATTTTCACGAGAAATTTCAATCATAACTTTCCGAGTCTCCAGAATCGACATGAAATGAACATGAATAGACAAATTGGAGAACAGATAATCACAGATGATGTAACCGAAATTTTGCAAGAGCCTTCTTCATCAAGTGCGCATCACGAGACCGAAGAAGGTGAACTAAGTGATTCGAATTTTGAGTCTGTTCATTCTGAATGTGAAGAATTCGTTGGAGAAGGTAATGAAACCGACAATCATGAACTGTCTGATGATGACAGTGAAAGAGGAGATAGTCGGATGGTTCTAAGAGATCGAGCGAACCTTAAGCTTCCAGTGAGATTCGATGACCATATTATGGCTCTAGGAGCTAAAAATATGTACGAGCCTAAAACTTTCAAACAGGCAATGTCATGTGAAGACAAAGATAAATGGCAAAAGGCTATACAAAGCGAAATTAATTCGCTAAAAGAGAATGACACTTGGGAGCTAGTCGAACTGCCAAAAGGTCGAAAAGCCATTCCATGCAAATGGATTTTTAAAATAAAGACTAATCTAGATGGCTCTGTTGACAAGTACAAGGCTCGACTAGTTATAAAAGGATTTTCTCAAAAGAAAGTTGTTGATGTCCTGTCCACGAAACCTTCAGTCCCGTTGCAAGAAGCAGCACAATAAGAGCTGTACTGAGCATTGCTGCTAGAGAGAAGCTACAGCTGGCACAATTCGACGTGTCTACAGCCTTCCTCTACGGCACGATAGAAGAAGAGATTTATATGAAATCTCCTGAAGGTTTTACTGATGAGAGCCATATCTTCAGATCAAAAAAAGGACTGTATGGACTGAAACAAGCTCCACTCTGTTGGAATAGATGCATCACAGACTATATCGTACAGATTGGATTCAAGCAAAGCAAATCTGATCCCTGTTTGTTTGTAAGAATGGAAGGAAAAGGTAAAATTGTGCTTGTTCTATATGTAGACGATGGTCTCATTGCATACACCAGCGAGAAATTAGCAAACTGTTTCCTAGATGAAATGAAAGCACGTTTCAAGCTTACAGTGAAGGATGCAAGCTACTTTCTAGGAATGGAAATAAAAAGGTACTCTGATGGTTCTATTTTGCTGCACCAAAAAGCATATATTGCCCGTGTGCTGGAACGATTCGGCATGAGTCAGTGTAAGTCAGTGCCAACACCGATATTAAAGGAAGGTGAGGCTCAAGCTGACAAAGAAATAAGTATGGACTTTCCATACCGCGAAGCTGTTGGTGCTCTCTCATATCTGATGACATGTACGAGGCCAGATATAGCAATTGCAGTAAGCGTTGCATCTAACTAAAAATAATATAATTACAGTCAAGAGAATTATGCGTTACTTGAAAGGGACAATTGATGAAGGCATTATTTACAGGCCGGGCAATGTCCACAGTTTAGAATGCTACAGTGATGCTGACCATGGAGGTGACATGGAAACAGGCAGGTCCACCTCAGATATACTCTGCATGTACGCAGGAGGCGCAATTACTTGGAATAGCAAAAGACAAAGCAGAGTTGCAATCTCTTCAACAGAAGCCGAAATAGTGGCAGCTAGTGAAACTGCCAGAGAAATTATTTGGCTTAAAAAGATCATGTTGGATCTCACTGGTAAAAACTGTCCAGCATCACTATGTGTAGACAATGAAAGTGCAATCAAGCTGGCTAAAAATCCATCTGAGTTTCATCAGAAAACGAAACACATTCGGATCAGATCTTTTTTCATAAGAGAATGCATCCAAGACGGTAGCATAACAATATGCTATGTGCCAGCAGCCAGACAGATTGCTGATATGCTGACCAAACCACTATATGGGCCCAGAATAAAACTCTTAAAGAAAATGACTGGCATTAACAGGGGTGGATGTTAGAGAAGACACTCTTTGGTATATAGTTAATCTGTCATGAACTGTCTTAAATATATCAAACGAAAATAAATTACAATGTTTTATAATTTCGTCTTTAAATACTTCTGCCGCTTTGCCTTTTCTTTAACAGTAAGTATTTTTTATAGAAAAAACAATAGCTCTATATTCAAAGACGTATTTTAATTTCTTAGAAATTTAAGTCATGAGTAAAACTAAAACTTAAAATCAAAATATATTTAGTTAAACAAATTAAAATATAATTAACGTACAGCGCTATTTTATTGGGTTATGAGGTCCGGTGAATAATAATCAATAAAATATGAGAATAAAGATGATAAAACAATTTAATAGAAAAATATACAGCTTAGTAGTTTTTCTAAATAAAGTTAAGTGACACACGACAGACATCACAATAATTCACAAAGAATATGTTTGCAAATCGGAATACAATAAAACAGAAAATAGTTTACTACTGACTAGGTCTTATTTAATCTTCTCCAACATATTTGGATTAAACGATTGAATTATCAATACTTTGTTAGTGGTTGAATTCATTCGAGCATATGTGAAATGGACTATAGTTGAAGCATTAACTAGTTAATCAATTCAACTAGTTAATCGACTAGTTGACGGAGGCTAATTTAACGGACTAGTTGCGTTAACGAAAAATACGTCAACGACCATCGCTCCCACAATACTACCACAGACTACTACGATACTACGTATCATACTACTATGGATATGACATATCACAGATAACTGTATTACTAGACTAGCGGGCGAAATCACGAAATTACGCTGAATGAACGAAATGAACTAAATGACGGGGACGCAGCTATGTAGGCTGTATAGCTTCATCTCTGTCATATTCCTTTGTCACATTTCATAGTCCATAAACTGACATTGACATTTTGTTTTATTTGATAGACAGAATTGAGTTGTAGTCAACAAGGCTCCGCACATAAATTTATTATGAAAAATATATTTACACACATTATAAAACAAATTTCCCTGCGAGATATTGTTGTTTAACAGAAATTTAGATGTTTTGTTTTCATTGAAAAAGATACTTACTTACCTAATGCGCAAAAAAATATAAAAAATATATTGAACGCTTGGAAAAGAAAACAAAAAACCTTCAATAGATGGCTCCAGTGGCGCCACACCGCCGCCATCTTTAATCCGCCATATTTTTGCTGTGAGTCGCCCATTGCTCGGGGGTAGTGTAAATTTTCACTAAAAAAACTAACAAATCATGAGTTTTATTAGCTAACTAAAGTTTAAATAGTGTCAGTGATTAGTGATACATTAAAAGAACATATAAATTGTTACTTTAATACCACCGATGCAGTCAAATCTCAATTTCCCGTTTTGTCTCCCCAATCTAATCTAAACAGAAAATGGCCGACGGTTTTGGTGCGGGTGTCTCCTTTGTTTAGGGCTGAATTCTAGTGAAAATAAGTGTTAAAAGAAATAATGCCTAGTGCCTCGTTTTCCTCTTCGCGTTCTTACGTCCGTAGATCGCGAAGAAAAGGCGGTCACAGAATACCTCTTCCTTCTAGGACACAATCAAGTAAGTAATCCGGGTCGGCATAAATCGTTTCAATCTTTTCAAATGCCTGTATGGATCGGTTCCCATGACCGCAAGGGCTTGGGATCCTTTTATTCTTTTAAAGGTAATAATTATCGTTACATTAACGTATTATCATAAATCTGCGTGTGAAGTTATTCACCTTTAGTTGTATGTAAAATGTAAAGTCAACGACAGGATTTTCGTATCGTTGATCATTGTTCCTCCTAAGTTGATTGGCATGCAAATTCTTGTTCCATACATTCCACGTCTCACGACAGTTTCGTGTAGCGCATTTCAGTGACATTTTGCGCATTATCCAGTATTGATTTGCAAGATGAACACTTTATTTTACAATAAAGTGATGAAACAGCTGTTCTCAGGCGAATCGGAATATCCGCAAAGTATTTGCGAGGAGTTACGACACTTCGTTCATTTCACTCATGAATACTTGTCATGCACTTTGTTTACGATCATAGATCAATGCAGTTGTATCATCGATTTGTATTGTAAATAAAATGTGTAGTTTCCATCATTTAACATTTTTGTAAAACAGTAAATTGCTTGCAACTTGTTTTAGTTTTGCAACTAATAATAATTATGAATTTATTTGCAAAAACCAAATTGACCTCTAGTGACATTAGTAAATACATTTTATGCCTGAATATTTAACAAACAGGGTTTTGAGCTTTTGAGGTGTAGGTCCATATCTATTCAAGTGCAATGTATAGTGTGGCCTACAATTTCATTGTTTGAAGCCTATGAATTTTCAAAACAATGTTAGAAGTATATGATATTTTAAAAAATATAATAACATAAAGTAAATAGAAGATCCAAAGACCAGACTTAGTGGCTTGTCTTGGGAAAGTCCTTGATCCAACCACTATCTGATGCAGGATGATCATGTTGATGAAGAAGATGGCATGCAAAATTTAATGATCCTCTTATTAATAGACATAGGCTGGTATTATAGTGAAGTGTCAATCTACTCTTTGCTAGAATTCTAGATGAAACCATTTGATTGGATAATGTGCAATGTAACCAAACAAGATAGATAGATAAAACTCTTTATTTGCACACTAAACAAACAGAAACCATTAACATCAAACTATAAGTAATGGTAGTCTTATTGCTTAATGCGATTTCTTCCAGACAACGTAAGTGTGAACCGACAAGTGTCTCCATATTGCTAAAAGTAAGATGCAGAGTATTGTTATATATATGGGTTTTGAAAAAATATAGCTTGTCTCCCTCATAGTTCTGTTCTACTTTGAAGATGCACTACTGTTAAAGTTAAATAAATAAATAATTTATGATCATACAAAACGAAAAAACCGACTTCACATGCTGTAATAGTTAAAATAGCCAGTTGCCATAATTATGTCATCAAGGTATACAAATTTGTTTATATTGTTTATCTTCATATCTCTGGAGATGATTATCAGATCTCGAAAAGATTTGAATTGGACCAAACGGGAGACATAATCTCTCAAACAAATAAAGAATCTTTAAAATTGGTAAAGATTTGACATAGTTCTGAGGAATAAAAAAAAAAACATTCGAATTGAGACCCTCCTCCTTTTTGTGAAGTCTGCTAAAAATACTAATGTCTGTGCGGTTGCAGAGGCTTCTTCAGAGGTTCTTCATTGGCTGGCAACAGCTCTTCTAATCCTACTGTAATGAATCATGATTGTATATTTGTACAATACATTGTATTGCAACTATGTTTTTGACCTATATTATATTACTAGAAGTGCAGCTTCGCCCGCATTAAAAATTCTTTCATTTACTTAAAACTTTTGTTTCGTAAAAACCTTTCTATCAAACAACACATCTAAAAGGAATTAGCCAAATCGGTCCACCTGTTTTCAAGTTATCGCATGACTAAAGGGAAATAGGGATTCAATTTTATAAAACCTGAAAAATCATATTCATCTTCAGACTTTGTTACATTAAATAACAGGGTTCGAAAATATCCGATATTTATTATAAATATCAAAATATCGGATATTTCTATACTAATATTATAAAGAGAGAACATTTGTATTTTTGTATGTTTGTAATGAGTAAGCTCAAAAACTACTGAACCGATTTAAAAAATTCTTTCACTAATACATAGAATGGACTTTCGGAATTAAAATAGGCTATATATTATCCCGTTTAAATCAAAGGTACATTCGTGGAGACCTAATTTGCAACCTAAGTCGGCAAATAAACGGTCGAAAAACACGTTTCTTACGAACGCTGCTTAATTGAAAATAGATAGAAGAATATTTTCTATGCAAGAGTTGTACAACTTAATAAGACCTACAAAAAAGTCCGCGACAGCATATGTCTATCTCTTAAGGTTGACTCACAGTAACCATTTTAATCTTAAAATGTTTGTTAAAAAATATTACATAACTTCCAAGGCTATTTTCAAGTATATAGTATTAATCCTTATCCAAATAATTATTTAATTAATTACTACGAAAATATTATTATAAGCTTAGCTATGCTGTAGATCCCCACCGATGACAATCAATTTGAAGTCAATATAGTGTAATGATATGATCTATTGTATAAAATAATATTCATCTATATATATCTAATATATAAAATTCTCGTGTCACAGTTTTCGTTGCCATACTCCTCCGAAACGGCTTGACCGATTTTGATGAAATTTTTTGTGCTTATCGGATATCTATGACAATCGGCCAACATCTATTTTTCATCCCCCTAAATGTTAGGGGTAGTCCACCCCTAAATTTTTTTTTTTATTTTTTAGGCAAAATTTTTAATTTCTATTTTTTTATGATACAACATACAAAAATACATACAATCCTCAATTTTCACCCTTCTACGATCAACCCTTATTTTTTAATAGCCATTTATTTATATGGCAAAACAACGTTTGCCGGGTCAGCTAGTAATAATATAATATAATATTTTAAACCACCCCGACTGATCTATGTATAATAGCTTTTTCCAATGACTCTAATCACGACATTTAAAATCTGAGCTGTAAGTTGGTGAGGATTTGAGTATTCTGTAGAGTCCAGGAGGCTTCCATGTTAAGAACATGGAAGCAATATCGTTGAAGAAGAAGATTTTCGAATTGATCAGACCTATGAAAGTTGATTTCATAGCGCAATTAACTAGAAAAAATTTTATAGCGATTGAACGAATTTTCATGAATCAAAGCTAAGAAAACTCTCGATGAAGACATCTATCAAACAAAAAAAAACTATCAATAATAAAAACAAAACCGGTTCATCCGGTTAGGTGCTAAGATGCTACAGACAGACACAATACACACGTTAAACGTATATTAACCCTACATTTTGCGTCGGGGAACGCCGTAAGGTTACGGCGGCAGATGTACTCCTTGGTGGTAAGCTACTTTTTGGTAGATTTAATGATTCCACTACCACTGTACGAAAACTCATGATTCATGAATGCACATAAACTTTCATTGGTAGGTATAGCTAGGATTAGAACCAACGACTGTCGGGTCAGAATCAGGGTAACTATCCTTTACGCCAAAGGGCCGTCCAATATCAATACGTAAGTATTATAAAACAAAGTTCATCACTGCGTCTGTCTGTCTATTCGCAATAATCTCAATAGCTACTGAACGGATTATCATGCGGTTTTCACCAATAGCCAGAGTGTTTATGAGGAAGGTTTAGGTGCATAATTCGTTAAGGTTTTGTGTAAATTGGATGAAATATGACGATGGTTGTTAAATATGTTCATATTTTATATTCGATGCAAATTTTGTAGGCATATATGTTCTACCTGTGCGAAGCCGAGGCGGGCTGCTAGTATGATATATATTGGATATATATCAAGTTTGATATGTAGCAATTTTGTATGAAAGACATATTATTATTTTATTGTATTATTTATTAATACTATTTGCATATGTGTTACATAAACATACTAAAATTATCAAATAAAAACTGCAATGTTTTTAATGTCTTATTTATTTGTATGTACCTAAAATCAGACAAATTAAACAGAAACCTAGTCTTCTTTTAGATAAGGCAAAATCAACTAAAAAACATAAAATAGGAAAATTGATATATATCCTTGAACCCTATTAAATACATCAAATAAGAATTAGCCAAATCGGTTCACCCGTTTTCATGTTATCGCGTGACTAAGGCAATTCGGGATTCTTATTTATTAAAACCGAAGACCCAAATTTTCAGACTTTGTTACCTACCCCATTTCAAAAAATCCTACAACACATACTTTATCTCATCTTATTTCGCCATACAAACTTTGAATCCCCATTCCGTATCCGGACAAATTTTTAGAAAATCCTTTCTGAGCGGATACTTACGTCATAATAACTATCTGCTTTCTAAATTTGAGCGCAATCCGAAACAATATTGATGTTTAGACTTTGTTACCCCATTTCACCCTCTTAGGGGTGTAATTTAAAAAAAAACCTGAAACACGTATTTTCCTAATTTTTTTACTGGAGCACTTGTATGAAGTTTCGAATAGAAAATACTATCTAATCTTTTTTCTCCATACATACTTTGAACCCCCGTTTCATCCCCTTCAGGGGTAAATTTTGGAAAAATCCTTTCTCAGAGGGAGCTAACGTCGTCATAACTATCTGCATGCCAAATTTCAGCGCAATCCGAAACAATTTTGATTTTCACACTTTTGTTACCCCATTTCACCCTCTTAGGGGTGAATTTAAAAAAAAAAAACAGATACATGTATTTACTTATTTTGTTACTGAAGCACTTGTGTGAAGTTTTGGATAGAAAATACTATCTAATCTTGTTTCTCCATACAAACTTTGAACCCCCATTTTATCTCCTTAAGGGGTGAATTTTGAAAAATCCTTTCTTATTACACCCCTACTTACCAAGACAAATATACCCTCCAAATTTCAAGTCTCTACGACCAGCGGTTTAGGCTGTGCGTTGTCTGTCAGTCAGTCAGTATGTCAGGACAAAGATCCTTATAGTATTAGATTTATTGATTTGGATGACATTTTCTTTAAAGATAAGGTTTTGTTATTATTTTTAAGTTGACCTAGTTGTGTATTTTGTAAAAATGCAATTATGCATAAAAAAAACAGAAAAAAAGCTTGGTCGCCCAGGAAGTAGGTATGTAGGAACATTTTGTAAAATACTATCGTTGATGTGAAATGACATAAATGTAATGCAAGTATCATTTTAGCGAAGACATTGTTTTAAAATTTAAATGACCTCAATTACTTGTTTTAGTTTCCTGAAAATAGATTCACACATCTTGTGATTGTCTTCAGCTGGTTTTTTCCACTCACTACAAATGATGAATGCAAATATTGTTACTTCCCCAAGCTGGAGGTTGTGCCATATGCTGCATTTGAGTTGTAATGTCGGACAGACTAGCACAAGTCATGGCCGAAGCCAACCACCAGTGGTCATTTAGCACCACCCAGGGATCGTGCATAGGGTATATAAAGATATAAGTGTGCAATGCACCAAAAAAAAAGTCACTTAATTTCTACCTATAATAGAACTGGTGTTGCACAACAATCTTTAGTACAAAATTTTGCAACTGACTGATACTTACAATATCTAAATAGGTCTGATATATCCTGTAATTTAGCTGCTAATCTAGCTGTTTAAAAAAAATATTGAAAAAGTGGTGGTATATCGTCAGACAATAGCAGTCCTACCACTAGAATAATAATAATGTGATCAGTAAAAACTATTATTATTTGTTCACAGTACATATGCTATTATTATTTGACTCATTAAAATTATAATAAACTAGCTGCAACCTGCAGCTTTGCCCATGTTTAATACTGGTTATAAGCCTTACTTTTGATTCACTCTATCTAATGCTGAAAACTGCATTAAAATCTGTTACATCGTTTTTTTTTTCATCTAGAACCGTAACAATAAGAAAAGTGTTAATGGACACATTCTTAGGTTTGCGTATTAAGTTTAGGTTAAAGTAAAATTGCTTATTAGCCGAAAAGGCTAGATTGTAGTGACAATAGGGACATATTATAAGGGATGGAGCACATTTGTTCAGTAAAATCCTATCAACTCTAAAATTGAATGTTTCATGGTTATATTTAGGTGGATCCAGATGCCAACAAGTCATTCCATTTATAGGTGGGATGTCCACCATATAAGTATGGTGGGTGTCGACCTGCAGTACGAGCATAAAAGATCTTAGCGTACACACAGCGGAAGCAATTTTGTTTTATAATCTTCTATGTAATAATAATTTTCTATGTAATAATGCCATGGAAATAGTGTTAGTTAGTTTCTTAGTTTATGGCTTCTGTGGAATTCTTCTAATGGAAGTGTTTCCCAGTTTAAATTTCTCTGAGAAACATTTACAATTTTTCACACCTAAAATTTTCTAAAAACATTGTTAACACTGGAATTAAAATGTAAAAACAAATTGAAATTAAAAGTTTCAGATGTTCTCATATTATTTCTTACCAACAAATAGTACATTTTTACCATATCAATATAGATTATTCTACGCCTAGTGTGTACGTACACCATCTTCGACCACAACAGTGGTCAATTTAATAAATCCTTATGAACAAAAATGAGTTCATTTTGGGCTGAAAGCAAAAATAAGACAGTAAAAGTCAAATAGTAAATATTGCCCTCATTAGGGAGACTATATATCTGTCAGTTATTTTAGAAAACATTGCACTAGATTTGTTTCTCAAATAGGTCACACCTTTTGGCAGCTAATCAAAAATACTTACTATTAACTGCTAAGTATCATACAAGCATTTGAGGAAATATATATTATCAACATAAAATACATTGTACAATTTCCTGATGGGATGTAATTTTGCTTCAGAAAAGTAGTGTGATACCAGATTTTCAGAGTTTCCATTTGGAAAAGCCTTGAACATCAGACAACCAGACAAACATACATGCGTCTCTGCTACATGGTGGATCATTAAATGCATGTTGTGATTTCCATTAACATTTACACTACCAGGACATTGAAATCCTTGCTGGAGTGTGTTTCACGGGTAGTACCATCTGTGGTCTTCAAGTTGGGAGTGAATATGTATCTTCTAGCCAATTAAGCTACATCATGTAAGGTGGTGGTCAAATTTCTTGGCCTGATTATCATATATAAATTTGAAAAACTGTTTATTTTCATGTTATTTAAATTATTATTAGTACCGGTCGTGGCAATTAAGTATTTACAAACATACTAGACATCAGAAAAGCAATTTAAAATGAATCCATTCAATATAGACTAGACAAGAAGTGATGATGGCAATGTCATCGCAGTTATCAATGTTATCATCAAAGCGGCAATAGCCCAATGGCTAAAGTGTCACTTATGTCTTCCAATTTCAAACAAGCACGATTCATCTTAGACAGCATCTTCACTTAATAGCAGATGAGTGGTAAAGTGTTTGGAAGGTAATGCCATATGTGAAACCTTCCAGATTCCAGAATTATCTAGAACTGGTAAAGCTAGCTTTAGGGTCAGTTACACCGGTTCCTGATATAGTCTCAGCTAGTAATCTGACAGATGATGCCATATAAAAGCTGTAAAATCTTACAGACAAGTTGCCAATAGGGCAACCAGTGAACCAGTGAAATTGGCCCTAAATCTCTTAACATTCAAATTGCAAAGTGACAATTGTTTTAAGTTAAATATAATGTTTAACAATGAGATATTCGTTTCAGGCGAGCCATGTGAAGTGCCGTGCCCAAACAACGTCCCAGGTAGCGCGATGGCCGCGACAGCCGCATACGCGGGCGCGGGGCCGTCCGGCAGCGGGGGCGGCGGCTCGCCCCCGGTGCCCGCGGCGGCGCCCGCCACCACCGCCGGCCATCACAGCCCGTATGACCTGCGGCGGAAGTCGCCGCCGGCGTATCACGAGCCCGGACCGAGCGGTACTTGCTCTCTACCGGCTAGAAAGAGGCCCAGGACGTGAGTATATCCATTCTCTAACATCTAATGATAAGGGAAATGTCCACATCTTGTAGCATGTGATTTTTTTTATCTAATAAGGGCAAGAATTAAATTTCTACTTATATAAGTTATTAAATTAATTTTTAGTGACATGCATGCAGTCAAAGACACTCAATCTCCATATTGATAATCAAATATAATAGAATAGTTATAATTGCATTATACTCGAACTCGTAGGACGCCGCAGATCATTGCTGTTTTAGAGTGATGCCACAAGGTTGCGTTGCGCTTGTGGTATTTCATACAGATATCCATGGTATGCCACACGATGCGCTGCGATGTCCAAAGATAATTGAGCCTCCTTGATAGAGGTGATGAAGAATTTCAAAATTCAGAATCAGAAACGCATTATGTTGTTGCCCCACCACACATGGGTATTCGTGTTTGCTATTTGCGAATTTGTTCGCGTATTCGCGTATTTGGTACTTATAGCAAATAACAAACATCCCTTACCGAACATCTGTCGGTTTTTAAGGCACATCAATAGGCAAATACGCAAATATACCGACCAAACATTGTCCAGTAACTGTATCTTTTTTTAGTTTTAGAGTTTATATGGTTATTAGAACTCTATCAAATGCAACCATGTATTTCGGACCCTAGAAACGAGCGGCATCAACAACAGCAAATTACATTCTTTTTGAAACATGTTTTTTGTATTATTCGTCATGTGGCTCCATGTGTAGACGGTTGTATCGCCTATTTGCTCGTACCTCAAATATTCGGCAAATACTGCCAAATAGCCAACACAATTAGCGAATACGCATGTGAGGATGCAGCATTACATTATAGCCGTTTTGCTTATAGCCGTTTTGCAATTGAAAGATCTTAAAGCAGCCATCATCTGTCATCATCATCATATTATTGTTAGTCTTGTTTCCAACGACTGCTGTATAGTTCTCCTTTCATTTTATATTAAATGTTTTATTGAATATTTCAAATAGACCCCATCTTATTTTTTGTTGGTATGGCTGGTCACATCGGCCGTAGAAGCGATATGTTCTATAGTGAAGACTATAATCACAGACAAGTATTTAATTCATCCAGATGGAGCAATAATAAACGCTCCCTAAATAATAAAGGCCCCTGATCTGGCCTTATTCAGTATGACCAATGAGATAACGCGTTCCTTAACGCGCCACGTTACGTTATTGAAAAATTGTATTCTGTATGCCACACGATGGGTAAATTATGCAAAACGCGCGCGTTACACGTCCTCATATGTCACGATATTTTGACAGCTCAAAACGCGCTCATAACCTTACCCTACCGCGTTACCGAACTTGAAATTGGCATAGAGAATACCATAACGCGGAGATAACGTAACACGGCACGGTAAGACTTTAAAATGGTCATACTGAATAAGGCCCCAGCTGACTGTGGCTTGAAATCGCTAAAAAATATCGATATTTTTGGCGTAATATAGAAGAGGCGTATGATCCTGCAGTAGGCAAAATCGTCGCGTTGATGAGATATATGTAGAAATAATACAATGCAAATGTGATTCACGTATACAATTCATCCACTGCGTTCTTATTAGGTTCTATTGTTTTATTTTTCGTTTATCCTCAATAAATTGTATATTCATATCGTATTTTGACAGTCCTTAATTCTATAAATACTTAATAGTCTGGCAAGTAGAATACATAGGCTTACTAGGTATCTGTAAATCCAATGATGTTGGAACATCATATTGACTCTTAAGAATCGGCAAAGTTCCTCTGTCCTGGCCTCTATGACCCAAAATATGATTCTAATAAAGGTCTGTTGGCTGAAAAAGTGTGACACTTGCATAATACATATTTCAAATTGTTTGACCAGTTGTTTCATTCAATACTTGAGCAGCATTTGCTAGCTTCACGCAAGTTACACGTTAGAACTTTCACTTTACCTAAGAACGAGATTATCTCCTAATGAGGCACTGGATTATTATTTACTATGTACATATTCTGTTTTTTATGTATATGCAACTTGTTTATCTACCAATGTAACGACCACAATTGATGGGTAGAATGTGAATGTTTCTGTTTACAATAATGAAAACTATCTGTGCCCCGCGGCTTCGCCCGCGTTAAGAAGTATCCTATAGCATAATCCATAGCACTAGCTATTCTTATACGACATTTCAGCTAAATCAGTCCAGCCGTTTGACCGTGAAAAAGTTCCAAATAAATAAACAAACTAAGTTTCGCAATAATAATACTGATGTTGATTAAAGGCAGCGAAATTTTTAAAAGCACATGTACTTAATTTGTAAATGTAAATTTAGTTAAAATGCTATTAGAATCATCGATTGAAAGTCGTAGATAAATCTGCTTAGTAAAAAGAACTCTGAGGGCCAGCTTCACCGGTTCCTGATAGCCCTATCAGGAACTAATCTGACACATTTTTGACAGCTTTTATATGGCGTCATCTGTCAGATAACTATCTGTCACTTTATCAGGATCCGATGAAACTGACCCTGAAAGCACCAAATTTATATGTGCTAGTTAGTATACTCACCTTTGACATTATATTGTTTTTCTTAATCACTGAAAAGTGTCAACCACAGAAATGCGATGACTCACGTTTTCGTCACTTAACTTTTTTAATAACTTCACGGCATTCACATTTGACTATATTATTATGTTAAAATTTATGTCTTTTCCGTCCTACGTTTAATATCGACACTTAAAGGACATTACGAGACAAAGTTGTATTGAAAATATTAGTTATGGACAGCAATAATGATAATTATTAACCTTGGCCGTACTTAGTAATACCAAATAAACAATACATATAGAAAATTACAAGTCAAAGCACTCGCGTCAATGGTATAAATGTGCATAGATGAGTGATAGTTCGGCAGCTTCTTGGAAACATCAAAGTCAAATAACTACAGTAAAACTTATCGAACAGTTATGTATTTCTTTCGAGCTTTATACATAGTATGGAGAGAGAACGCAGAACGCAGTACGCAGAAATAATAAATATTAGATAACAGCGATTGTAATACTAAGTCTTAATAAGATCGTTTAAAAAACTAAAAATAACCGACTTCAATGCCGCGCTATTAATTTTCAGTACCAATTTTGAGGTGTTTATCTCCATATCTCTGGAGATACTTATCAGACCTCGATAAAATTACCATGGTACCACACTTGGAATATCTCCTTTCCAACAAAAAAATAATAATCAAAATCGGTTCATAAACGACGAAGTTATCCGCGAACAAACATAAAAAAATATATATACGGTAGAATTGAGAAACCTCCTCCTTTTTTTGAAGTCGGTTAAAAACTAGCCACAACGATCTAAACTCTGAATAGGCTCAGCCATATAGACCTACTAAAGATTCGAAACTTAAACCACCTAAGATGGTAGACAAACTCATAAATTAGCAGTAATAAACGGCCCATTAAACCAGCTATGGTCAACTGGTCAAAGTCACCTATAGGACACCTGCATCACCAGAAAGGTGTCTTGTCTTTGGTAGCGATTGTTCGATCGCCTTCACTTGTGTTCGTTCGATATGTGCGTTCTGAATGAGCCTATATCATTAAAAAAACTACATCCGCTAGGTAGCTTTTGTGATGTGATGTGAACCTACTGAGATGACACTGTCAAAAGTTGCAAAGCGAATCTTTTGTCGAAAGCAAAGGTCATCGAAAATTACTAATGTTATTGACCTAGCGAGCGAAGCGTCTCAGTTTCGACTAGGCTAAAAATGCTTTTATCCGAATGTTTGTCAGGCTGTCTGTCTGTCTGTCTGTTCTCGCCTACAGGTCTCATTTTTCAACCGATTTTGACGAATATTGGTACTTTTACCACACGAGTTCATTGATTTATTTAAGAATTTTTGTCGATCGCGTTTGCTTTGATTGGGGGGAAAAGAGAAAAGTTAGCTGTAGCGTTATTAATCAACGGATTTCAGTCAAATTGGAAAGGCACACTAAGGACTTCATACCTACATAAGATTTGGCGAAAAAAAATCCAAGAAGGGTGAGTGGAGGGGAGAATAGGGATAAAGTTTGCTGTAGCGTTATTATAGTATGTATATAGACGGATTTCAATCTTTATAAGGGCAAGCGAGGTCTACCAGCCAGGCTATTCTGTAAGCTAGTTTACGCATCTCGCAAGCGGAATCCGCAGTGAGTCGTACTACGACGTTCAAATCGTAAAGCGATTGCAATACGGTTGCATTTTGTAACACGAAATTCAAATCTCACTGCGAAGTTCGCTTCCGAAATTTGCTTACAGAATAGATCACTAATACTCACAGATCTACTAATATTATAAATCTAAAAGAATGAAAGTGGTATTTTAGACACCAATCGAAAACGAATAAAAAGACCACAAGAGGTTTGATAGCTTGTACGCGGGTTGACTGCTGCATATTATATGCAGCCATTTCTGCTTGTTCCATGTACGTTGGTTTTGTGCTATTGCAGCCACCCGATATCAGCCATGGAGTTCAATGGCTAACCGACGCTAGTACACAGGCCTCCGTTATCGACTGTGAGCCATAGTGTCCTCCGTTATGTCGTCACGCTTCTACACTCTTAATCTTAGAGTGTTCTTTAAATAGTGACAAGAAAGAGCTTGTCTAAAAATCTTTTGCGTAATAATGTCGTACTCGCGACTGCTGACCCCACCTGTTACCATCCGTTGCCGACCTTAATTTTCGATATATTACTTGTAACTGTAACAAATTAACTTTTGCTGAAAAGTTTATTTTAGGTTTTACATTTTTATACCTAAATAAGGGGGCGGCAAAATTTACTTCAGACTCGGGCGGCACAACCCAACGCTACGTCACTGTAGTGTTTCAAGTATCCTTTCAGGTGGGAGCGAGCCACTAGATAAGCTGTTTTACCATCTTTCACTTAATACAGAGAAATCATCTTAATAAATAAATTCTCAAAAAGCCTTTCATCCACAGATCTTTGTCCCAAGGCGTGGATTTGTGCATCGTGTCTCAGTACTTGCAATACGAGTTGCCCGATGAAGTGCTGCTCTGTATCCTGTCCCACCTCACTGAGCGCGATCTGTGCCGCGTCTCGCAGGTCTGCAAACGGTTCAACACTATCGCTAATGATACTGAATTGTGGTAAGTTTTGCTGTTTCAGCTCACATGATAGTTACACAGTTAAAATGCAAGTTACTCACTTAGTAGCTTGTAGTGTATATTTTAAATAGTGATGCCGCAGCGGTTGTTGTGACCAATGCATAATTGCATTGCTGGCTGGCTGGTTACATTGGGATTCGGATATAACTTGAAAAGCCGTTGAAGAGCTTTGAAGATGTAAAAGTTAGCTAGTATGGAACATTACGTTGCTATCACGCCCACGTCTTTGTGAACTGAAGAGATCAAGCTGTTAGTTTGTAAGGTTCTATTCAACTGAGAAGAAATTACCTATGACTGTATTTTAGTTGATCTAGGAGCTTTCGAAGATTGCAAACATTATTAATGTGCATTAAATAGTTTTGTTTCAGAGTTTTATACTAAACTTAAGAGGGAACGCGGGATGCAGTTTTCCATACAAACGTATTCCCCCGTTTCCTCCCTGGAAAATGCTTCAAGAGCAAAATTTGTTTCTATAAAAAATCAAGGTCTGCTGTAGCTATCAAAAAAAGCAAATAGTAGGGGCATAGCTACAGCAGACCCAAAAAACAATCCTATTAGAAAGAAATGCACACCTTAACGAAATACGAGAAAATAATAAAAGCTAACTTAATGTCTTCTACATTCCTTTCTCCGTTTCTCTAACAGGAAGAGCCTCTACCAATCAGTATTTGAGTACGACACGCCGTTGATGCACCCGGCACCGTGTCAGTTCGAGTTTGTAGCGCCAGATGATTGCGTGGCAGACAATCCCTGGAAGGAGAGCTTCAGGCAGCTTTATTATGGAATACATGTGCGTCCTAACCACCGCCCCAAGAAGGACTCTCGTATCAAACACTTTAACACTATCAGGGTGAGTGTTTAGGCCATTTACACACACCTCTTATGAACCAATACTTTCGACGGCGATCTTCTAGGTACTAATAAATGTTGTATCTATAATTTAAAGATATTTTGGAATTTGTAAATACGTCTTGTTTGGTAGCTGTGTATATGAATACTTCATAGCTACGATCGACACATTTGGACTGCGTTTGATATTTTTTTACCAAGTTTAATTTGAGATTCACTACGATGTATAAATAAAAAACAGAATAATATTATTATTATATTCAGCCTGGCGTATCCCACTGCTGGGCAAAGGCCTTCGAACAGAACATACATTCTACTTCCTACTAATATGATAAAGGCGAAAATTTGGGAGTGTGTGTACGTATGTTTGTTACTTCTACACGCTAAAACTACTCAACGGATTGAGCTGAAATTTTGTATGTCGATAGCCTATAGACCCTTGAATAACACGTAGGGTATTTTTATCCCGATATTCCCACGGGATCGGTCTATGCGGGTAAAGCCGCGGGGCACAGCTACTAACAAACCAAAACATAGCAAGAATTATATAAGCAGAGATTATTCGAGAAAGCTTAAAATGGACTTGTCCTCTCAGCATGCATGTACCATTAGGTACAGAGAGGAGGAGCATTATCTTTATAGAAGACTTACAGTAATATACATATATTTATACCAACAGGCGGCTTTTGAATACGTGGAGGAGCGCGTGGGCACGAGCACTCCCCCCACGGCCGCCCCCCCTCCTCCGAGTTCGAGCGCGAGCACGATGTCGTCCCCGTGCGGCTGCTCGTGCGGCGGCGGCGCGTGCTCGTGTCGCCGCTCGCCGCCCGCGCACCAGCCCGCCCTGGTGTTTGTGCACGCTGGACTCTACCAGGAGGAGTGCCTCGCCATAGACACTGATATACAGCTCATTGGTCAGTTACTTTTCCGAGTCTCTATGGTACTAATGGCCAGGGTTCGAGGATATATATCAATGGATATATATCAAACTGGATTTGACGATATATATCAAATATTTTTTAATAATATATTGCAATACAAAAATGGTTTAAAAAATTTATATTATTTAGTAATTTTTAGCGTTTGTTACTGTATCTAATATTTCTACTTTCTATTTAATGTTTTTTAGTTGATTTTGCCTAATCTAAGGGTCCCCGCACACGGGCCACGGGCCACAACCACAAAACGCCCCATTACATGTAGCGTGTGGCGGCCACCGGCGTCACCGTGTGCGGCGAGTCCATATAAAATGTATGAAAACTATAGGAAATATGCCGGTGGCGGCGTTTTGTGGTTGTGGCCCGTGTGCGGGGACCCTAAAAGAAGATTTTTTGTTTTGGTTTAATTTATCTGATTTTAAGTACATACAAATAAATAAAACATTGCAGTTTTTATTTGATAATTTTAGTATGTTTATGTAACACATATGCAAATAGTATTCATAAATAATACAATAAAATAATAATATGGCTTTCATACAAAATTGATATATATCAAACTTGATATATATCATAAATATCCGATATTTTGATATTTATAATAAATATCGGATATTTTCGAATCCTGCTATTGGCACAAATTCATCATCATCATCAGCCAGTGTCAGTCTACTGCTGGACGTAGGCCTCTCCCAAGATGCGACACTGAACCCGATCTTTGGCTCTTCTTTTCCAGTCACAGTTATGGCACAGATTATACAATAGTTACTGCATAAAAGATATTTATTGGTCAGTTTCTTTCAAACACATTTTTTTCTATGTTAAACTTGACTGCGAACTAAACCACAAAACCAGCCCACATGAGACCGACCATGAACAGAGTTTGTCCCATTCTGTTGTATGGGCCACATATATATACTATACATATAGTTATAGTACTACTAATAACAATGCGTATGATAATGCAAATAATAGCACTGGCACGTTGTTAGACAAGGACACACTCCCACCAAGGTGCCTTTCGTTTGGGCTGTTTTGAATTTTGATGTACATAGCAATTACAACCTTATTCATAGAGCATATGGATTGAATTATATTTGGCAAAACATCTGCAGTGAACCATCTTTTTCCGTAAGTCTATGGTTTCTTTTCCTAGTCTGTATGGTACTAATGGATGAAGAACTGATAACCATTGGGGTAGAACCGTGTTTTAGAATGGAGACCACGGCTCGGCAAACGTATTGTAGGCTATCCAGCTACATGGAGCTATGATAAACGTAAACTGGCTGGCAATGGTTGAAAATAAAGAGCTGAAGATCGAGCTCAGTGCCAGGTGAGGCCTTTGTCAAGATGTGTACAGATATGGGCTAAAGATTATGATGGTACTAAGATCTTAAAACTAGCATTGTCTGTATACTGTCCTTTGTATGAAAGAGTGCCTCATACTGACATGATGCACAGATCATTGGTGAGATATTTGTTGAGTTATAGTGTGGTGTGTTCCGTGTGGTTTCAAAGCTATGTGGTCCATGCTGACTGTATATTCGGGCTGTGCACATATGATGAGTAGTGGACATTGTGGATAACAATGTCACTACAAAACATGAATGGACTGGTGCGAACTAGCCGCATCACAAGTCGATAGTATTCCGCTCTGTATATTCGCAGTATACCGCTGTTGTTAGAGGTGGGTCGTAATCGGTTTTTCGCGTAACTAGTTACACGTAGTTTCATGATTGCGCGTAAGCAGTTTTAAAAACGCTTATTTTAGTAACCGGTTATTAGGGTTCCGTACCCAAAGGGTAAAACGGGACCCTATTACTAAGACTCCGCTGTCCGTCTGTCTGTCTGTCTGTCTGTCTGTCCGTCTGTCACTTAACCGTGACTTAAGGTCACATTAACCGATTATACTAGATAATGAGTACTCCACATACTACTACGACCATTCTATTAATATAATACTCAGAATTAGAAAAATTAACAATTGCACTTATTTGACGTGATAACATTTTATAAATCAATAAACGCCGGCAACACGCACGAAAAATTGTCACGTTCCGCGTGCAAGCGAGAGCGCGATGGAGAGGCACGATAGTATGACATTATCATGTAAAATTATCGTCCGTAAACCGAATTTACATACTATCAAATATTTTCGAATGTCTTTTCACAGGACTTGTACACATACAACGCTTGCGCTTTCAATTTAGCTGACATACTTTAAAATAATAATAACTTATCTGATTCTCAGGTTGTGCCCCCGGCAACGTCGCCGAAACAGTAGTATTGGAGCGCGAGGCGGAATCCACCCTAGTATTTGCCGAAGGCGCGAACCGAGCCTACGCCGGTCATATGACGCTCAAATTCTCTCCAGATGCGACCAGCACGATGCAGCATCACAAGCATTACTGTCTCGAGGTGTCCGATAATTGCTCGCCGACTATAGACCACTGCATCATACGCAGCGCTAGTGTCGGTGAGTTTTACGCTAGAAAGTTATCTTTGTCATCAAGTTAGAGCAGTAAGTTACATTATTTGACGTGTCAGCTTTTGAACTAATAACATAACTAGATTTGGATACTAAGACAATGTAATGCACACCAGTTACGACCACAATAGAAATGTCTGGAAGAACAAATATATCTGCTATTCGCCCGCATTAAGAAGTATCCTATAGCCTAATCTATAGCACTGGCTATCCATATACAACATTTCACCGTGAAGAAGTCCCAAACAAAGAAAACAAAGTGACTTTCGCATTATAATATTGGTGTTGACTAACAAAAGAGAATATAAAACTTTCTAAAACAGCTGAAAAATTTGTTTGACATACTACCAAAGTAGTAGTTTGCAATCGGGGCAATCCCTTCATACATCTCAAAAATGCCTTGCAGTAAGAAAGGCAATATAGAACAGCAGAAACTCTTTAATATGTCAAGTCAACTAGCACAGCATAACGAGGCTATGCAATTTATTGAAAACCTATGTATTTTTAGTTCCATTTCTGAAAGACAATGATTGGAATAGAAAGCTTCATCTTACACTACACAGTGCTATAAATCTATCAAATGTTTAATTGTCTAATCTAATCAAACATAATTTTCACTCGCAGTGGGCGCAGCGGTTTGCGTGATCGGCGCCGGCGCTAACCCAGTCATAAAGCACTGCGACATCAGCGACTGCGAAAACGTCGGTCTCTACGTCACAGACTACGCCCAGGGAGCGTATCAGGACAACGAGATATCAAGAAACGCGCTCGCCGGCATCTGGGTGAAGAACTTTGCGAATCCCATCATGCGTCGCAACCACATACACCACGGCAGAGATGTCGGTATATTCACATTTGAGAATGGCTTGGTGAGTACAGTTTTTTGATTGTCGCCAACCGGGTCCGGTTTTTATGTGGACACACTGAAGGATGCTTGACGGTAACAACATATTTTATGTTGATGTCGTTAGAAAATAGATGCTATTTTCAACTGGAGTTTTTGATTGTTATTGCGCTTCAGAGGTATAGTTTTAGATAATAGATTGTTTCTTCTCTATTTCTATACACCATAAGAGTGCAAAAGCTTTAAAAGCTTCATTTTTTTATGCTTTGTAGCTTAACTTCTTGGCTATGGTGTATGTTATTTGTATGTAGTTTTTTTTATATGAATCTGCCTAAAACTGCAAATCTGCTCTCAAAATATTGTCATCAATGTATACGACGCATGTTAACTGAACAACTCTTCTTCCCCAGGGTTATTTCGAAGCCAATGACATTCACAACAATAGAATCGCCGGTTTTGAAGTGAAAGCCGGAGCCAATCCCACCGTAGTCCACTGCGAGATTCACCACGGCCAGACTGGAGGCATATACGTCCACGAGTCTGGTCTAGGCCAGTTTATAGACAATAAGATACACTCTAATAATTTTGCCGGCGTCTGGATAACGTCCAATAGCAACCCTACTATACGTCGGAATGAGATATACAACGGACATCAAGGAGGAGTTTATATATTCGGCGAGGGGCGTGGTCTGATTGAGCACAATAATATTTATGGAAATGCTCTGGCTGGTATACAGGTGAGCATATGAGGGTTAGCCTGAAGACGCCGAATTAACTCAATGATATATCTTTTTGTCTAGTAAAGAAGGTTCTTTTTGTAACACCCTTTAAATAAGTGCGTGCCGCGTCGCGTCGCGGTCTGAGCTGACTCTCTAACACTGTAATGAAAACCTTGGATGATTACACTTTTTTGAGTGTATTCTTAAATGAAAATGTGAAATTCTTATGTAAAGTTCTTGTGCACATTTGAAATACTGCTGTTGTCAATTTTACTCTCCAGAGTTTCGTGTATTTAGCTCTAGCTCTTTACATCTTTGTTAGCTTGATAAGTAACAACAATGTCCCTGTTCTCACAATTATGTTAATATCTGATAGTTTGACCACTCTCTCATTTAGTTGTAAGCGATTCATGTTCTTTTCCCCCTTTTCTGCAGCTATCTTGCATATGTCATAGTAATTTAGGGCCAGTTCATTATTGTAGTTCTATGGAATGTCTGATAATTATCAGAAACTTTGTCAGAAACGTTGAATTTGAAACTTATTATTATCTAACTAAATCTCAAAGTAAATTGTTAAACACAATCCAAAATTTCATCGTACCGACGGGACTCGAACCCGCACCCCTCGGATTACACGTCTAGGTGCTCTGCCAATTAAGCCACGGTTCGATCCATCGATACGACGAAATTAGCGGATTGCATTTGTTAACCCAATTATGCATTGGTAGCGCCATCTATGACTACTTTTTACGTAAGTTAATCATTCGGAAGAAATCATTACAGTTTTCAACTCCGACGAGAGATGTTGCACTGCGTAAATCAAATATTATGTTTCTTTGAAGTGTCAACAATTTACAAAAATATAAAGTGTGTGACACTTCAAAGAAACATAATATTAAATCTCAAAGTGTCACACAGTCTGTAAACCAATTAATGAATTCCGGCAGATACGTACAAACAGCGATCCAATAGTGAGGCACAACAAGATCCACCACGGTCAGCACGGAGGCATATACGTACATGAGAAGGGACAGGGACTAATAGAAGAAAATGAGGTGTACGCCAACACGTTAGCCGGGGTGTGGATCACCACCGGCTCCACGCCAGTGCTGCGTCGGAACCGCATACATTCTGGGAAACAGGTACACATCATTAATGATTGGTTATCATTATACCATATGTCATACCTTAGCTAGGTTTAGGTTGGGGCTATGTTCAACAGTTATGATTCATACTGAGCGTTTAGACCAACTTAGCCGTACAAATGTAATACTATAATCGATTCGAAATGCACCATATTTCACCTATACTTTGCTATTAGTGTACGACAGATGGTATTTATCTAAGTGCCTCCACACAATTTTCATAACTAAGTTAACCCTCTATTGAAAATTGAAGCTAATAACATTTTACGCCAAGTAACAAACACATTTTCTTGTTTGTCGTACTGAATTAACCAACTTCTTAAAAAAAGAGGAGGTTCACAATTCGACTGTATTTTTTTTATAACTCCAGAAGTTTGTCAAATCGGTCGATTTGACAGACTTCTCCACAACGAAAAAAGAATTTTTGTCATTTTTCGTTTGAGATATTATGTCTCCTGATTGGTCCCATTCACATTTTATCGAGGTATGATAATTATCTCCGGAAATATAGAGATAAACATCTCAAACACATTACATACCTTGACGACATATGCATTTGTATACCTTGACGACATGATACTACTAGCTGATATTTTGACTATCGCGGCATGTGAAGTCGGTTTTTTTTTCGTTTTATACGATCATAAATTATTGTTGAGTAACGTAAAATATGTTGCAAGTAGAATATTAATTGCCACTAATTTATTGCGAAATATATAAAGTTTTCATTCGTAATTGTTGTTATTACAGCGTAAAAGTACAATCTATAGTGTAAGTTGTAGTAAAACATTTATATAAATACATAAAAGACTGGAAGGCTCATAGAAATAAATAATGCCATTATGAGAGGCCAAGTGTGGTTTACAACAGCTGTGTCGAAATTGAATACAATCTGGGAAGCAGGTAGAGGCATAACAAACATGTTTTTCTCTATTTCAATTCAACACATGGTTTTTAATTCTCACAAAAAATACTGCAACAATCACAAACCTTGGGCTTAGTGTTCCGTGACAACATTGCATACTTGATGAGCAGGCACAATTTTAATCCTTTTAAGATTTATAATATTTACATTTTCTGATAGATATGATTACCAATTAGCCAATATAGTATAATATAACATAAAATACTTTAACGCGGGCGAAGCCGATGATTCAAACAAGTATTTATAGAATAATAGTGAAGGATTGTAGATTGTTTGAGTAAGAGTCAGCAGCAATACATTTGTTCCAGGTCGGCGTTTATTTCTACGACAATGGCCATGGGAAATTGGAAGACAACGACATATTCAACCACTTATATTCTGGCGTCCAGATCAGAACGGGTAGCAACCCCGTCATCCGGGGCAACAAGATCTGGGGCGGACAGAACGGTGGTGTACTAGTCTACAACGGAGGCCTAGGGCTCCTAGAACAGAATGAGATATTCGACAACGCCATGGCCGGAGTGTGGATCAAGACTGACTCCAACCCAACGCTCAAGAGAAATAAGATTTTTGATGGGCGCGATGGGGGTATATGTATTTTTAATGGGGGAAAGGTGAGATTTACCGTTTTTTGTTTATTATAAATTCTAGTATAACGCAGTTTTGACAAGGAGATTATTATAATATAAGCTAGTGTTTGACCACTATCTCACCTGTTGGTAAGTGATGATGCGATCGAGGTGGTAGCACGCTAAGCCTAGAATGGGAACTGGATCTCAAGGATAGCTGCTGGAAGACATTAGATGTTTGCCAAAATTTTTCTTAACTTGTTGTTAGCTGGTCAGGCGGAAATTGGATAGTGCCCTAACCACCTTGAAACTGACTCGCGTGGCGTGTGAAGTTACTTTTTAGTTTTTAAACTATCTTAATTATTACAATATTGACGGTAGTTTCGTTTAATTTCAGGGAGTATTAGAAGAGAACGATATATTTCGTAACGCGCAAGCGGGCGTGCTGATATCCACGCAGAGCCACCCGGTACTGCGACGGAATCGCATCTTCGACGGACTAGCGGCCGGTGTCGAGATCACTAACAATGCCACCGCTACACTAGAACATAACCAAATTTTTAACAATAGATTTGGGGGTAAGTTGTTTTCTTTTTTTAATTTCATTATGGCTCCACACAATAATTGTATTTAGTCGGTATCAAGTATTAAAATGTTTCAAGTTTTTGTGAATTCAAGTCATAAACATGGGTCCAAGACGTCCAAGTCCAGATGAAGTCTAGGTAGTTCAAGTCATACCCTCAGTAAAGATTTGGACTTTACTGAAGATTTTCAGTGTAATTTTGGTGAGAACGGAAATAGCATATTCTTCAACTTTGTGCTGTTTCCCTACACAAGTTTTAGGAAAAAAATACAATGAGAGCACACAAACTTTTTGATGTTCCCGCCAAAACTCCTAAGTTGTTACATGTTATACAACTCAGAACACCGTCATTTCTTGACCGTAAATTATTTTTTGCTTGAGAGAGTATGCTTTCTGTTTAGTCCCATAGTAATTTAATCGAGATATGTTATATGTATTGTATCTCCAGAGATATGGACATATACATCTCAAACTTGTACTGAAAATTACTAGCGCGATATTTGAAGTCTGTTTATTTTTAATCGACTTCAAAAAGGAGGAGGTTTTATGTTCGACCTGTATGTATTTTTGATGTATGTTCACTAATTACTCGAAGACGCCTGAACCGATTTGAAAAAATATTTTCTTATTTGAAAGGGTATTAATTACACTTCACAGGTGGTCCTATTTAAATTTCATTGAGATATGTTCAGTATCTCTAAAGATATGAAGATAAACACCTCAAACTTAGTACTGAAAGTGACTAGTGCGACGTTTGAAGTCTTTTATTATTTTTAACCGACTTCACAAAAAAGGAAGAGGTTCTCAATTCGTCACAATCTTTTTTTTATGTTCACCGATTACTCGAAGATGCCTGAGCCGATTAGAAAATTATTTTTTAGGGTATCCTTTGTAGTACCCTTTGAAACATAAAAATAATTTCCCAGGTCATCCCTTCCCCATTTAAATTTTAACGAAATCGGCTGAGCCGATTTTAATATATCAACATTTGTATTACGATGCATTTATTTATCTCGACGACATACTATGTCTACTGGCTACTTTGACTAGCGCGACGTTTGAAGTCAGTTCTTTTAATTATTTAAACGATCTTAAATTGTAAACTATATTAAATGATGAACGTATTAATGTATTGTCTACAGGTCTATGCCTAGCGTCGGGCGTGTCCCCGCTAGTGCGCGGCAACAAGATCTTCAGCAACCAGGACGCGGTAGAGAAGGCGGTGGGCGGCGGCCAGTGCCTATACAAGATATCCTCCTACACGTCCTTCCCGATGCACGATTTCTATAGGTAACTATGATGACAGCTTCTCAGGACTAGACAGAAAGGATGTGAAGCGCAAATGTGGTGTCTATTAAATAGTTAAGATCATCATCGTCGTTAGCTTTTTTTCACTCACTTCTAGGCATACGCCTCCTCTCATTTATGCACTTGTAACGGTCCTGTGCTAACCAGATCCAAGTGTTACTTGTAATTATGTCATCCATGCCTCATGCTGCCGGATGACCACATATGTAATTCTTACACCAACAAGGAATGGAATTCCTTGCCAATGTCTATATTTCCGGTTTACTACAACCCTGATATTTTAAGTAACAATATTACATAGTCAATCACATTGTCACTACATCAGGTAAGATAGTGGTCAAATTTGAACAGAAAAAATTAAAGATGTGCCGTGGCGTAAAGCAGAGTGGACATGTGCTACGTTGTCTTACTATACATTTATTTCTTAGGATTATCCAACAGCCTGAGATCTCACAATGCCACAGTAGACATACTAAGTGGTATTGTTACCCACCTGCGTCTTTTAGTATGCTTAGTTAACGTGATTCCTAGATAGTTTCACTGATGGTTTAACTCATCAGCCTTGTCTGTACCGCCTATCGAACAAGACGTGTCGCCAATTGGGATGTTGTTCGTTATCAGTCAGTTTGTTGTTGTCAAAAAAAGATGGCTTAAGACAGATGCGCCATTGCGGAACTGTCTTAAGCCATTTGTGTAGAGTAAATTTAGATGGCCCATTGGTGTATTAGACTTATAGCTTGACTTCTAACCGGTTTAAATCCTAGCCGTGCACCAATGGATTTATCTATGTCATTCCTGGGTGTTCGTTCACATGTAGTAGGAGAATTATAGCGATGTTTCGCCTGCCTTGCTACCAAAAATACCACTATCAAGGAGAAAATCTGCCGCCATCACCTTATGGTGTTCTGGCAGCAAATAGCTTAATAGTCAGATATTCTAGGCCTAGCGTGTTCATCATCATCATCGATCAAATCATCGCTTACAACCAGGCGAGATAGTATTCAATAGATATTTAAAAAAAAACTAACAAAGTAACATTAATTTCAGGTGCCAGACTTGCAACACGACAGACCGCAACGCGATTTGCGTCAACTGTATAAAGACGTGCCATTCTGGACACGATGTAGAATTCATACGCCATGACAGGTAAATTAAATAAATTTAATATAATTATAAAATTAAACTATTTAAACTAATAAATAACTATTTAAGTAGTCGATAAGACAAAGTCGATCCAGCGCGAGATTTTACTACTGTCTTCCATTTTCAAGCAAGGTCGATCAAAAGTTAGACCGCTATCGCTTAAAATTAGATTATATAGTGGTCAACAGATAGTCTGTCTCTAGTGAAACAAAATAATAATACTTTGTAGATAAATTAGACGTAAGACATTATTATAACTTCCAAAGGTAATTCATTAAATACCATATGAAAGTGAATATGTACTGAAACATTATAGTGTTTAAAGTTTCAGTGATTGATGTGGCGATACAGCCACAATCCACAACACTACAAGTAAGTGTAGGTTCTTTCCCGAAAGTAGATTGGGTGTAAACTGTAAAGGAAGTAAATTTAAGCCAAAGGTTTTGTTGCTAACAAAAGCATACTTGAGGCAGAAACTTAACAGTTTTAACCAAACATCATACATGGGTTAGCGGGCAGAAGTAAATGCAGGGGCACGGTTATTCCATAAATGTGTTCATTGGTAGTATATACCAAGAATGGTACACTACATAAAGTATAGATGTCAATACATGTCTTTTTGGGTATGATTGAGTAAATAAGTAAGGCCAATATATTTAACCAAATTCAAAAACGACAGTTCAATTTGTTTGTATTTTTTTGTTTTTGACCTCAAAATTCCGACATTTATTGATCGATTTGGAGAATTCCTTATGTTTAAGTGGGTACTTCTCTTTGAGTTCCATTGTACAATAGTTGGAGATAAAAACCTCAAACTCATCGCTGAAAATAAAGTGATTTTTATTATTCTTGAGTATATGGTATCTTGAGGTATGGTCCTGTAAATTTTATCAAGATCTGATGAGTATCGCCTGAGACATGGAGATACCTCAAACTTGAAAATGACTAGCGTGGCATGTGAACTAGATTTTTTAGTTTTTTATATGATCTTGCCCAAGTAAATCTGTTGAAATTTATAAAATAGAAAAATGATTCTATGTAAGTATATCCAGTTAGCAACTGTTTAAGTAGCATCACACTACTGTATAATCCATTATATTTATGGATATAAAGTATAAGAATCGTGCACAGCAGATGTTTTGACAAATTCAATTTAATCCGTATGCTTTAAACATAAGGTTGTAATTGCTATGGACGTCAAAATGGCCCCAACTAAAGGAACCTAGGTGGGAGTGTGTCCTTGTCTAACAATTGCAATTGCTATATATATGTCCTATATAGGACATAATAATATATTGCGATGTAGGCCCTATACTATATGTATAGTGTGTATATACATATATAAATGTGGCCCATACAAAAGAAGGGAACAAACTCTGTTAAGGGTCGGTCTCATGCGGGCCGGTTTTACGGTTTAGTTCGCAGTCAAGTTTAATATAGTAAGACGTCATTGGTTTTATTTAAATTTCCATAAATTGTTTATAGATTTTTCTGCGACTGCGGCGCGGGTACTCTGTCGAACCAGTGCCAGCTTCAAGGCGAGCCCACGCAGGACACGGACACGCTGTATGACTCGGCCGCGCCCATGGAGTCCCACACGCTCATGGTCAACTGAGAGCCGCGCCCACCGCCCACCCTCGGTACTCTATACTCTATAGTTCCGAACACTATCGTCATCCTTATTTATTTTAGATGTTAACTCGCCCGCCTTGTAAACCTACCGCCAGGGGGCCTATCATTGATTGACAGTGATTTGAATTAACGAAATAGCGGAGATGGATTTGAAACGCCTGCGGCCTTTTCACGAATATTGACAGTGATTCAAAATTAACGAAATGATAGAGATTGAACTAAACACTGTTTAGTTCAATCTCTTTCATTTCGTTAAAAAATTACAGGGCCGCAGTTAGTTTAGTAAACAGCCTGTATAGCTGCGTCCCTGTCATTTTTTAATGATCTACTGTCAAATCTCGTGAAAAGGGGGCGCTGTGTAACCGTGTTCCCGTGACTTCGTTCATTTTGATCATTGCCATTCGGTGATACGCCAGCAGGTCTAATAACACATTATTGGATCAGTCTTTACTACGTAGGAAAGAGAGAATTGCCGCTCCACGGGGTTATCGCCCTTTCCAGCGTAGAAAAGCTGAAATAATAATGTGTTAATAATAATCTTGTGGTAGGTAATCTTTGCACCGAACTTGTCCCGACTTAACACCAAATCAATCTACCATTAAATTGTTACTTTTATATTGCCTGGTAAACACGAAACAAATGAAGACAAGAGAAGCTGAATGAGTGGGCATTGTTTATGGACACGTGTCATAATTGTTTGTTTTGCTGTCCCGTCCTAGCGTTTCAGTTACAGAACAATTTCTAAACTTTTATTAGTAAGTTGTAATAAGATTTGTACTCTGTATGACACGTTAATAAAGCTCACATTTCAATACTATGTTGAGTTGGTGTTGAGTCGTAACGGTGTGCTTTGGCCATTATATCACGTCACATTGCAAATGTTGCTTTTGGGTTGTATTGTAAATGTTGTACAGACATACTCTTATAGCCTGGGTCTGACAGGTAGTTTCTTGAATAATGCAGGTTATGATTTGTATATGATACTCTGTGTCAGAGTTCGCAGCACAAATGTTGCTAAACTCTGGAATGATTATTTATACCAGATCAGGGAAATCCTAAAAGGTTGCTCGTATTCGATAAACTTCTGGTTTAAAGCAGGCTGTATGCATGGGATTTGTTGGCAATAGTTGAATTGATATGAACCTGCAAAATCAACAAGTTTCTAGCATTCATCGAAGATTGTTATTTTTGAGCCTGTCTGTACCCATGATTATACTGATCTGGTCAACTTATGGTATACAACATATACCATAAGCTGATAGACGGATTGTTGTAATTGTAGACAGAAATCGGTATATATTTTAACTTGATTTCGACACAGTCATATATTGTATGAAAAAGAGAAATTATGGTGTCATTATAATGAGAAAATTGGTGATTGAAGATTAGATGCTGGTATTATTTTACAGCAAGCAAAATATATAGGGCCAGTTTCATCGGTTCCTGATATTGCGTTAGATAGTTATCTGACACATGACGCCATATAAATGCTGTAAAAACTGTCAGATTTCTTCATATTAGCGCATTATCAGGAACCGGTGAAACTGGCCCTAAGTGTACAAAAATCAAGATTTGAACATTGATTTGTTTCTACTCGAATGACGTTTATTTTAATCAGTGACGTGATTTAGTATAGATCCATCGTAGACCGGTAGTTGCGCGCCCGTCGCCTCGTGCCTATACGTTGTTAATACATTGTTATATAGATGAATGAAGCACGCGGCGCGGGGCGCGCGCTCGCCGCCAGTATTGCCATGTAATGTGTCCAGTAACATATTATAGCAGTAATGTTGCCATAGCCGGTACTCGGGGCAAGGTCGGTGACGGCGGCTGTGCGTCGGTTCGCTCGCCCGGCGGCCGAGGCGCCTCTCGCCTATTTCTAGTTAGATTATTTTTATTCTTTTAAACTTGGTATTATGTGGAGTCGCCGCGGACGGCCGCCGCGCCGCGCACTTTCGCACTCGTGTAACCGTTTTATAATTATGTATTTTTCATCTTTGTACTCGTAGACGAGCCCGAACGCTCCCGAGCGTCACGTCGTCCCGCTATCTATATGTAGGGGAATCCCTTTAATCGTCGGTACTTAATAATTATCATATTTCGTCGAGTAGTATCGTACATTCCCAAAATTGTAATCGTACGGTTATGTCGAGAGATCGCGTCGATATTTAGAATAATGCTGTTCGTTTGGTAAGACGCACTCGTAGGAGCGTATAATGTTGTATCGCATAGATTCATTATCACGGAAGTGTTTCGTTTCTCGCAGAGGTTATGTTCAGTTCTGCCGCAGCCGGCGAGGGCGGCGGTCGCTCGCCGTGGCGCCGTCGCGCGGTTACGTCCTCGCTATTTTAACAATTTGACGCCACGACTGGTTTTTATTTCGGGGCATTTATCAGTTAGCTCTCCTGACAATAAGGTATCGTGGAGACGTTTTAGTAAATAAAAATAAAGGTATTGTAGTCGCGAAGGTCGGACGGAGGGTCGGAACTGTCTCTCGTCAAGGAGTCTGCCTCGCCTAACTGTTTCGGCGCTCCTGTGCGCTTTGTAAATATCTATGTCACACAATAATCGAAAATGTAGCAATTAATGTATTTGTATCATTATATTTTTATTATTGATCGCAACGTGTAAGTTTAATTACGGAGTAGGTCGCGAGCTCGGGCCGCGCCCGCCTGAAGGCGTCGCGCCCGACTTTGTATATTGAGAATGGAATGTGCGTATTGTATTCTAATTGGAACAGATCTTAGGTACAATTGATATTTTATTATATTGTTAATTTAAATTTGGTATTGATATCGATCGAGAAGCAATGTTAGGAATGGTCAGCCGTGCGTAACGGTCCGAGTGCTGATAGCGTAAGTTAGCCGGTAAGGTATATGAAATCTAAATTACTCAGTAATCACTATTGCAAGTTTCGAATTGTTAAATCGTCTCTCCATAGCACGGTATGTTCTCAATCTGCTTTTTATAATCCTCAAATCTGTGATCATCGCTAAATGTGTAAGTGAGTAAGTAATTATTATGTTGAATCCTGTGTTCTCAATTTTTGTGTACTAATACGAACTCATTGTACTTTATCATCAATAAATTGTGTCGCCGACGCTTCTATATATTATTCGAATTGAAATTGAATGTGAAATTGTTATTTATTGTATTGTCAGTACGTTCTTAATTTATTGAACTCAAATCTGGAATATTTTGTTAATACATGAAAATGGAATACCACTGTAAAAGCCGTGATATACATCATATAATATTATAAACATTGGAATTTTATTTACTTCTTCAGTTCCCTACACTTTTTTTAATCGAGACTTTTATTAAATATCAAATCAAGTACCACTACACTTGTTGGGTAGATTTTGATGCGAGCGAACCCTACTGAGAATTCACTGTCAAAGGCCTCGAAGATTATCTTAAATTTTAAGCGAAAATATTTATATTATAAATTAGCAAAGGTTGTCAAATATTACAAATAGAAATCCAATCAATGAAAGCGGTATTGGAAACCGAATGAAAAGCCAACAAGAGGTTTTACAGATTTATGGCGGCAGATTTTCTCCTTGATGGCGATGGTGGTAAGCAATTTTTGGGTAGTCAAGGCAAGTCAGGCGGAACATTATATAATATATGCCATGACAAGCATTTCGAACGCCGCCACAGAAATAACTATCGTAGATAGGTAATCACTCGTAAAGCAAGATTGAAGTCTCGGCTACGCCGTTAAAATAGATAAATAGTAGTAGCACAGTTTTACATATGATTGTAAAATTGACAGTAAGTATACTTACCTACAATCGGGGTGCGTACAGACTATGTAACATGTTATAACATTGTTCAGATAATGTGGACACGGAATGTTATAATACCTATTATGTTACGTAGTCTGTACGCACCCTAAGACTACGACCTAACTTTGTCTGCTAGTAAGTTGTAACTGCCAATATTCAGACAGTCATCCAGTGCATAAAAGGAAGTCGTCAGTGGTATCATAAATAAATTAAAAATATAAGTAGGTTTTTTTACATCTATGTTATGTTGGTATGGAACGCGTCTGTGACAACAGGTTCTTGAAATGCCCCCAGGATCTATTGGCCAGCTACCACCCTTAAGTTGGAAAATCGGTCGCCAAACATTTAATGTGTTCCGATAGCTGTCCACACATTCCCTGCTGAAAACGCACACCTTGTTTTTCGTAATGTTACGCGAGTGCGGGCGCTCACACATGGTGTTAGAGTGAAATTTATGCTACGGCATTGCGGCGCCACACACGGTGTGTGGCGCGGCGCTACTACAGTGCGGCTCACACACCACCTGTGTATTTCTCAGCTATAATAAAATTAGTAAAATACGCCTGGCGTGTAATCCGCAGCTGTTCCGGCAATTTTCTCACAATGGTGTGTGTGACCGCACTGCTATTGTTTTTAGTTACGATCCGACGCCAGTGCTACGAAACACGTCATGTGTAGATTCGGAAAAGTTTCTAGAAAGTTGCGAAAATGGCGCCGCAGGCAGTGTTGAGCGCTAGTTTTAAATCTAGGCCTAGTGTGCTACCATCCTCGACAGCGTCATCACCTAACAGGTGAGATAGGATCTCTATCTCTAGGATATCCCAACGGCCCTCACTCTATATGGAAAACAGGCAAACCGTCTCAGATTATTAATACAGAAACAGTTCGCTATAAAGGCCAGTTCAACTGGTTCCTAATAAAATAAGCTTCAGATAGTTGTATGACATCATATAAAACTTTTAAAAAATCTGGCAGATAAGTCCCTAATAGGGCTATCAAGAATCGCTGGAACTAGCCATTACTCTTTCTTACTGGGGCTGCTACCACAGACCTTGGATTACATTGATGGAATAACATATTGTTACTGTGAGTATTCATGTGATACAGGTTCACCATAAACATTAGTATATAGTGAACTAAGCATTACCAGTACCACCACTGTATTTAGGGATAGTGATGTTGAAGCATATAAAACGAAGCACTGATTTGGTAGATTAATTTAATAAAAAAATACAATCAGCCTATAAAATTAATTCTGTAGATATGTACACATGGCCACTTGAAGATGATTCATCAAAAATTGTCACACCTACTGAAAATGAGTGATTGACGCTAGTCGCTAGTATAAAAATGAAGGCACTCTCGGTAGGTAAATAGTTAAGCTAAAATACTGTTTGATCTAAATCACTTAATTGTAAGGGCGCGGTATTTTTAGTCTGGGGGATCGCCGTCTCGGGGAAATGTGTACAGCCTTCATAGGGGTGTTGGTTTTTCTTACATCACTAGGTACGGGCGCCAGTCTACTGCTCTTAGGAGTCATCAACGGTTTCTTCAGTGTTGGAATTTGAGGCGTTCTCAACGTCACATTGTTCGGTTGAGGTGACACAACCTTCTTCGCAGGCGGCGTAGTCTTTCTACCGCTCCGCCAGTCGATCTCGTCTTTACTTTGACCGTTCACGCGATATTTGGCAGCTTGGTTGTCAAACCCGCACCTCGAAGTCCTAACGGGAATGGTGCGCGTCGCATTTTCGATCGTATGCACTTGTTCTGTAGGTTTGACATGGGCTACGACTCTCTGCGGCTTCGTCTGGTACTGAACGCAGATTCGGGGCTTCCGGGCGAACGTCGTCTGAGGTCTATCGTTTCTGTCTGATGACTTGTCGGAGCCGCTCGACTCGAAAAGCTTGGCTTTAGCGAGCACAGCGCCGGCGTTCTTACGTAGCTTGTTGACGGAGGGTCTGCCCGTCTGCCCGGAGCTGTCTATCTCACCAGTCTTGTCCATGAAGAAAGCTGCGGCGCTGCGCCACTTCTGCTGGGATTTCGTCGGACTGGGTTTGGGCAGCTTGCTCGTCTTGTTCAATATGTTCTGATAGCGGCCGGCTCGGTCGGAGACGTTCGACTTCGCGGTCGAATTGAGAGTCGAATTGTTGTTCAAGGAACTCTCTGACGCGCTGTTATCGTAGCTATTATTAGATGTTATGTTTAGGGATCGCCGCGCTGGTGTTCTGATGATAGTCTTATTAGGGTTGAAATCGGATATACTGATACGTTTCCGCAGTTGATACTTTTGACTAGAGTCCGAATTATTCAAGGACTCCGACGTAGAAACGTCCCATTCGTTTTTTATCTTTGGTGGTATAAGATCGGGCTTCGCCGTGCTCGTTCTTTGGCGACGACTCAGTCCTATATAAGGATAGAACCTATCCGCCATGTGACTAGTTTGCGACTGAGATGAAACGTTCCAAGATTTATGTCGGACGATTTTCGTTAAGTTTTCTTTAGACCGTCTTCGGATCGAGCCGATTTTCCTCGCACTGGGCGATCGTATAATCTTCGCGTCTTCAGTGGGTCTTATCTTAAGCTCTTTGCTTAACCTTCGCGCTAGATGATCAGAGTTGGGGCAGTTGAGCATCGCCACATCCTCTAACGTTTGTTCGTAGACATTTTGCACTTGTTGTAGCGGTTGTATTTTAGGGATGACGTCTGTGAATTCTCTCGAAAGTCTATTCTCTATAGCTGATACTCTGCTCTTTATCTCTTCATACTCTAGTTTCGAGATCCTGACATAGTCTTTGTTGTTCTGTTTCATATCCGGGGATAGGTCTATGGTGTCGTGTGGGTTGAACAAATGTTCGGAGGATGTGAGCAAGTCTTCGCTGCTGATACTGGTTTCAGAGTTTTTACTGAATTCTGTGTTGATGATTGGTGTGCTGCGAGCGTCCATCAAGCTCAGCCTAAGACGTTTCCGTTCGATACCCCTGGTAACAAAAAGAAATAGATTATTATTTGTTTTGCATTATAAAGTCAAATTATGAGCTGTTATTTATGTGTCTTACATTTTCATAGGTGTAAATGATAACTCCTTCTGCGCGAGGGTCTTGGTAATTTCTTTTCTGTAAAATAAAATTAAGATAAATTTGGTACATGATAACAAATAGCTGAACACTTCAAAACGAGCTTGATCTAAGATCGATAACTATGAAAAAGGTATGGGAATAAAGTTAGAGGAAAGTGACCAAATATGGAATAGTATCCATAATATGGAATACCCCCATATTTACACACACACGCAATAGACAGTGATTTTCTGTCTCTTTCTACTCCCATTTACGCGTACAAGTTGTAGCATGTCAGTCAAACCAGCCCTTTCGTCGTAGTGACAGTGTTTTGTTTTATCGCTGCCGCATAACTTTCTAAGGTGTACCTTAGCTGCATATGACCTTCTTCTATAAGACGTTTCGAAAGTAACACAATGAAAGAGAAAGATAGAAGAGATAGAAAGACCCATATATCGCACTCTTTCATTATGAACCAATTAGAAAGAGCGCATGTGTTCATTAGTAGAATAACTAGACCAGTTTTGCTTCTTTTATCAGTTATACAAATAATGAGGGTAGATTTGAAACAAAATGTATTGATGGCTTAAATGTATGAACATAAAATTGTCGGTTGGTGAACTTCGGTGCCACCACCGAAGTTCACCAACCGAAAAGTGAAGTTTGGTTAATAAATAACTTAAAAAATCAAAATGCAAGCAAATATATATATATATATATATATATAATTATTAAAGACGGCGAATATTGAGGCATTGTATAGAAATGGACTAAATAAATTATATTATCTGAAATGTGTAGTGGAAGCGGCATAAGTGTAAGTTATTGCTGAGTGATAAGTGATGAGAAATCGTAGTTGTGAAAGTAGATTGTTAATAAAGTGTGTTAATAAGATTTGGCGTTTTCAGACGAATTTTATACGGAGAGTTCGCCGCGCACTCCATGGGGTTTAATAATGCAAAGGTGAGAAGCACGAGTCGAGAGATGTCCTGAGCAGCTGTAGTGTAGTCCTGTAGTCCCCCTGGATCTAGTTTGGGGAAATTTACGCGACAAACATAACATGTGCAAATATAGTGGATTACGAAGGCTTCCTATCTGCATCGAAAACAAGAACACACGAAATATTAATTTAAAAGTATATAAAAACTAGGCGATGTGCCGGCTGTGATAATTTGTAATAAGTAATTGTGTAACTTATGATTATAAAGGATCAAGCTTCAATCCTCTTTTCCTAGAGAAAATGAATAATTAAGCTTATAACCTCAAATAATCAATGTAAGGTAAGAGCAATTCTTAGATGCTACCAATTTACAGTGTTATTTTGTCAAAGTAGATAATTGTCAATAAAGACGGTTTCAATTTAATATAATATTAAATAAAAATAGTAGTTTATGATATTTCGATATGTTGAAAATCAGTTAATTTAAAAACATTGTTGCTGTGTATTCTTCTTAGTTATACAAATAAATATTTCCTCAAAAAACTATTAAAATAACATCACCGTGCTATTTGTTTTATTTCACATATAACATAGATCACCAATTTACCTTTATTAGCTAAGTTTGTTTAAACAGATATAAAATAATACAAGCTATTAATAATTGATATTTTTTTATAAATATTTTATAGGCTAGCGTTTGACCACCCATCTCACCTGTTGGTAAGTGATGATGCGGTCGAAGATGGTAAGCACACTAGGCCTAGAATGGGAACTGGCTCTCAAGGATAGCTGCCGGAACACATAAGATGTTTGCCGACAGATTTTCTAACTTGAGGGTGGTAGCTGTCCAGGCGGACACTAAATAGTGTCCTACCACCATGCGGGGGTTGTTGGTTTCTTAAAGATGTTTTTCCTTCACCGGAGGGCCACTGTGAAAAGTGCACATAATTTTTTGATAGAAAAATCCATTGGTGCACGGCGGTTTGAACTCTACACCTCTGGCATCAAAACCCGATTACGCCACCGGGCCTTCAAAATTAAAACAAAATCATGGAGTGGATTGAGAATCGAACTCGGGGCCTCCTGCTTCCTTAACAGTCTTAGGTGGACTATCGACCACTCGACCAAGATGCTATTAATGACTCATTCGAATTTAAGCATCCGTTACTTGTTGCGTAGCTTACTCGACGTTATGTTGAGGGCCCGGTGGCGCAATCGGGAGAACGCTTGCCTTTGATGCCAGAGGTACCGAGTTCAAACCGCCGTGCACCAATGGATTTTTCCATCGAAAAATTTATGTGCGCTCTTTACAGTGGCCCTCCGGTGAAGGAAAAACATCGTTAAAAAACCAACAACCCCCGCATGGTGGTAGGACACTAGACACTATCTGGTGTCCGCCTGGCCAGCTACCACCCTCAAGTTAGAAAATCTGTCACGAAACATCTAATGTGTTCCGGCAGCTATCCTTGAGAGCCAGTTCCCATTCTAGGCCTAGCGTGCTTACCATCTTCGACCGCATCATCACTTACCAACAGGTGAGATAGTGGTCAAACGCTAGCCTATAACGTATAAAAAAAAAAAAAAAAAAAAAAAAAATGTTGACTCAACAAAAAGAAAAAGAGTATACAGTGGAATATTGTTATCTTTATTTGATGTTTGCCAAATGTATCTGACGCTACGGTTTACCTTTTTATTCATCTGTGGTCTGGCTAAGCATGCCATCTATGCCGTACTTACGTGTTATTGTTTGCGTTGAAACATTCGACAGAAATATCGTGCAGGCTACTATGAACATTGAGGTGCTACTGGACTATTGTCCCTCGATAGTACGTAAAAAATAATTATTTTTCGTACAGAAAATGCACACATGTATTGTTTTTATAACTTTTAGAGACCCTTTAGATGTTCTTAGTATGTTTTAGCGGTATTAGATAGTATTACTTTCTGAAATATAAATATGTGAATATCAGTTTGAAATAGTTGGAAAATCCAAAAATGGACGGATCACAGTGTCCAATTATGGACTATTTCATAATTGGACACTGTGACGTATCAGCTGACTTAATGACTTTGTAAATATTGAATTCAGAGCAAAACAAACAACCAAAAGAAAAGACTAAGCCTATGTCTGATTCAGATGATGAGGAGGTGATGCTGTTTGATACTGACAGCGAACCCGATGCCTTGATAGGATGTACAGCTCCAGACTCTGAAGATTCGGAGTGTATTTTCTGTGGTATGCTGTTTTCGAATGACACTCATGGGGAAATATGGATCAAGTGCCTCATGTGTGGGCTCTGGGCACATAATGATTGCGCTGGGCCAGAGTTTGTTACCTGGATTTGCGATTTTTGTAAATAATTTGTGTTCATCTCTTTATTATACTAAAGTTTTCAAAGAGTCTCTTATAAGTTAAGGTTAATTTTTCATAGTGATTATATTCCATATCCATATTTGGGGTACCTATTCCATATATAGGTTACCTTTATCGATATTTCGTTTTTGAAAATTTTTCTTACCTCAAACTGAACAAAATAATCTAAAATTGTTACAAACTTAAGTGCAAATATATGATTGTTAATAATTACCACAAAAAGTATTTTATTTATAAAATTTGTGAAAGTTATGCCTGAAAATCAAAACGGTATTCCATATTTGGTTACTTTCCTCTACCAAAGCATGTTACAAAATAATAGATAGAATAGTATAAAGAATAGTAGTACTAGTAAGAAAGAGTAGATTGTTGTCCCCTTTTAGAATTCAAATCAAAGTGTAATTAAGAATGCTATTTCTTACTTAGTTTTAGCAGAAAGGCCCTCGTGTGTGTCAAACTTTCGTTTCGCGGCAGATTTGCTGAGTACAGGAGTCTTTCCATTCTCTCGGACGGTAGCCGGGGTGTGAACACTGCCCGATACCATCTTGCGTAGACCGCTTAGCATACCTGTCAAATACATCAACACCAATATTAAAAATGCTGAGTCAGTTTGTATTTTTGTTTGTTTGTTTAGGACTTCTTCACGGCTCGACCGATTTAGCTGAAATTTTGCACAGGGATAGCCAGTACTATGGATTCGGCTATAGGATACTTTTTAACGTGGTCGAAGCCGCGGGGCACAGCTGGTTATAGAGATTTTTGTGTGAAGGGTCTTATCCCTTTCGACGCATAGTCAGAAACGCAATGTACCTGATACGCAGCTGACTAGCATGCACTTACGATAGTCCGATCATGTATGGAGTACTGCTCGCACCTCTGGGACGGTTCGGCTAAATACCAACTGGTTGAAGGCAATTGAGCGAAGAGCTAAGAAGCTAATCAACAATGACGAGCTCATTAACAGAAGACTCCAAAGCTTAGAGCATCGCCGCAGAATTGCTAGTTTATCAGTTTTTATCGGATACATTTCGGCGACTGTGCCCAACTGGAAGAACTTTTCCCCATCTCCTTTTTTCAATCGGACAAGCAGACGTACTGATACGCGCCACCGCTAATGGTGGATATTTCATCAATCCGAACGAAGCAATTTGCTAACACATTCATCATACGTACCGCCAGGGATTGGAACTTCTTGCCTGAGTTCCTGGAAAGGTACCATTGTGGGTCTTCAAGTCGCGAGTGAATAGGTTTCTTCTAGCTAAGCGTGCTGCATCGTCGACCACATCGTCACATAACATTAGAAGAGATATTGGTCAAACGCTTGGCTATAATGAATAAAAAAATAAAATAAATAACTTACGATTCAAGGAGCCACTTCGTCTTTTCTTCCGTCTCGCCCGACTGCCGTCCGAATCATCATCCAGTTGACTCATGAGATCCTCCGTCAGCAGTCCTATGTGTTTCGAGTTGTCGATGAACATCTGAATAAGATCATTATAATATTAGTCCACTTTCTACATTTTGACAATGTGATGTGAATCTACTCAATAAGATCCTGACTGGTGTTAAGGCGCCATTTCCACGAGTACTTTGACTATCGCGGCATGTGAAGTCGGTTTTTCGTTTGGTACGAGCATAAATTATACACCGCTATCTTACCTGAAGCTAAGTGACGATGTAGCAGTAGAACGCTTGGCTAGAAAATTAGGTCTATTCACTCATGACTTGAAGTTATGTGTTTATACCTTGAATATAATGTATGGTGATCAAGGTGGTGAAGAGAGGCAGTAGAGATTGGAGATAGGAAAGAAGAATATAGCATGAAAATATGTACATGTATGTAAGTTGTATCTTATTATAGCTTCAGACGTGGCTTAAACTTAGGTATGAGCTACCTATGAAACACAGATTCATCATCAACAACGCAACGGAATTTAGCGTTACGGACATTTCGTGCCCCACGCTGGGCGCCAAATGTAACGTAACGTATGTAGTGTTACGGTACATCAGGAGCTTCGTTGTCGTTCAATAGTTTGCTCTGGAAGTGGGATGAGGTACTAGATAAGTGATAAATAATCCAATTTATACAGTAAAACTACCTAACTACTTAGCGGTTTGTCTTTTTCCTTAGGTTACAATATGTACTACTAGGTACCAAGTAAATGAATAAATTAACTTTCTTTTCTCATTAGTGTAACATACCTTGACGAGAGCAACATGATGGTCCAGCCGTTGAGCAGAGGCAGCGGCCGGTAGTGGCATGATACTCGGAGCCAGCACGATGGCCAGATTTGATGAGTCCATCAAGTTCTCTTTATGCCTCGATGCTATGTAGTTTAACAACTGCAATTTTGATAATAGTATCATTAGATAGGAGGATGTTTTGGCTTTAACACACTGGGATGCTATGGCGACGTCACTGGCAATGTAGCCATGGCTAGCTCTGGCTATCTACCATAGCCAAATAAGCGAACACAAACATGCGGGCGTCCGTCGTGGCGATCAGTCGCCACAGAGTAGGGAGGCATATAACTACTTGTAGCTATACAAAATTGAAAATACTGACGAGTTGGCTACGCGTCGCCAGGTCGCCAGAGTATCCAGTCTCCACGTCGGTCGTGGCTACGCTTCCAAATTGGCGACTTCGCTTTACCGTAGCCGAGTGAGTTAACTGTCATACAATTTCTATACCAATTGTTTGGATACGTAGTCGGCGACGTCACCATGGCGTCCCAATGTGTTTGCGCTCTTATAAAAGAACTTTTATTGAAGGGTATTTTCCTAAAGTCTGGAAAACTGCGCACATTGTACCGATACATAAAAAAGGCTTAAAAACATCTATTGAAAACTATAGACCTATTTCTATATTAAATGTTCTAAGTAAAGTTAATAAGACCTACAAAAAAGTCCGCGACAGCATATGTCTATCTCTTAAGGTTGACACACACAGTAACCATTTTAATCTTAAAATTTTTGTTAAAAAATATTACATAACTTCCAAGGCTATTTTTAAGTATATAGTATTAATCCTTATAATTACGATAATTAGCTTGGCCACATATTATAGATTAAATTTGTCCTTTACAGTATATAATTCAAATGAAAACTCTAGAAGATATCACGGATTTCACATACACGCATCGCAAAATTAATAAAATATCTGCAGTGAAACCACACATTAGGTCATAGTTACTTCGAAAATATTATTATAAGCTTAGCGATGCTGTAGATCACAATCAATTTGAAGTCAATATAGTATAATAATATATTTTTACTGTATAAAATTCTATTGTATAATATAGTTATGATCTATATATAAACCACCCCGACTGATCTATGTATAATCTTTTCAATAAAAGCATTCCAATGACTATAAACACGACATTTAAAATCTGAGCTGTAAGTTGGTGTGGATTTGAGTATTCTGTAGAGTACAGGAGATGCCCCAGCATCAGGTCAATGCTTCCATGTTCTTACAATATCGTTTAAGAAGAAGATTTTCGAATTGATCAGACCTATGAAAGTTGATTTCATAGCGCAATTAACTAGAAAAAGGCTCATAGTTTTATAACGAGTGAACAAATTTTCATGAATCAAAGTTAAGAACACTCTCGATGAAGACATCTATCAAACTAAAAAAAATATCAATAATAAAATCAAAATCGGTTCATCCGGTTGGGTGCTAAGATGCTACAGACAGACACAGATACACACGTTAAACGTATAATACCCCTTCTTTGATCCCATGATTTGATTGATTTTGATTCAATGATCCCACTACCTCTGTACGATAACCCATGATTCATGAATGCACATAAATCTTTCATTGGTAGGTATATAGCTAGGATTAGAACCAACGACCGTCGGGTCAGAATCAGGGTAACTATTCTTTACGCCAAAGGGCTGTCCAATATCGCTACGTAAGTATTATAAAACAAAGTCCATCACTGCGTCTGTCTGTCTGTTCGCAATAATCTCAATAGCTACTGAACGGATTATCACGCGGTTTTTACCAATAGCCAGAGTCTTTATGAGGAAGGTTTAGGTGCATAATTCGTGAGGGTTTTGTGTAAATTGGTTGAAATATGATGATGATTGTTAAATATGTTAATATTTTATATTTGATGCAACAAACTGATGCTAATTTTGTAGGCATATATGTTCTACCCGTGCGAAGGCGGGGCGGGCTGCTAGTATGATATAAAAAAATACAAGCTTGATTATAAATCCAAACATTAGGCATTATTTTTACAAGCTTTTATTTAACTTGCAATGTATTTATGTCTGTATGTTCAGGTGGAATCTTAGAAGCTAAATTAGACCCACTTCTCGATATCCGATTGGACTAAAATTTTGTGAACTTATGTATCTTTGGTGACAAAACAATAATATGGTACCATTATATTAAACCATAAACAATAATGGAGCTGGTCTGATGATGGAGACGGAAGGTGGCCATGGCATTTCTGTGATAAAACAACATAACCCCACGGAGTTTGGGCTCGGTTGATTCGTCTTGAAGAGGATTTTACACCTAAATGATATCCAAGGCCTGATGATGAAGCTGGAAGGTAACCGTTCCACCTTCGGCATCTTTTTTTTTTTTATATCTTATAGGTTAGCGTTTGAGCACTATCTCACCTGTTGGTAAGTGATGTTGCGGTCAAATATTGTAAGCACGCTAGGCCTAGAATCGGAATTGGCTCTCAAAGATAGCTGCCGAAACACATTAGATGTTTGGCGACAGATTTTCTCAAAAGGTGGTAGCTGGCCAGGCGGACACTAGATAGCGTCCTACCACCAAAAATTCATTGGTGCACGGTGGTTTGAACTCGGAACCACGGCATCTAAGCCGACTGTTCTCCCAATTACGCCACCGGGCCCTCAATAAATAATTATATATTAATAATTATATATAAATATAAATAATTTGTCTTCACAGGAATGTTCTACCGGGCAAAGTCTTGTTAGGGTGCAAACTTTTTTAAACATACCGTAGTTTTTTTGACATGACATGACGTTTGGCGAAGATGGCGGCCATTTCAGTCCCGCGACACTGCATACATTATTAAGTAACTCAGAATTATGAACGTACTTTGTACCAACCAACACTGCAAAAAAATAATTTATAAGCATAATACCACAGATTATATAATAGTTACTACGTAAATAATACTTTCCGTTGTTAGGTTGGCTACACAGTGCTTTCATAATTCATAGTTTCAACAATATAGGGAAGTGCCTCTTATAACGTAGTAGAGTGATTCAGTACTCTGTTGGCCATATGGCGGCAATTAATGTTAATAATCGCAAATAATACTTTTTAATATTCATTTTGGAATACAACTAGTCCGTGTTATAAAAGTATTTGGAATTATTGTAATAATAAAATAGACAATTAATTATCGTGTGTGTCAGATGCTTTAATTGCACAGGGCCATTTTGGACATTGTCCTTTGATACCTTGATGACATCATTACTACAAGTGAATATTTTCACTTTAGCGCGGCATTTAAAGTCAATTTTTTTAGGGTTCCGAACCCAAAGGGTACCGAATGAACACTTTCTGAGACTTTGTTGTCCGTTCGTCCGTCCGTCCGTCCGTGTGTCTATACATATGTGCGCACTTTACAGATCTGTATCTTCTTAACCGTTATAGGTACATACTTGAAATTTTCAAAATGTATATATCCGTCAGTGTATAACGGCCCAGACACGAAATTTAATAGATGCATGTAATTTAATTAAAACTAGTTTTGCACTAAAAAGGGTAAAATAAGTTATTTTTCAAAAAAAATAAAACCGACTTCATAACCACAAACAGGCACTCAAAAGCGAAAAATAAATTACTTAAAATTATTATAAGCGCTACCCACTTATCTATTTGAAGTCGGTGCCAGCTTAGTCTATTGGATAGTAGATAGATACTATGCATGTAGTAGTAGTAAGTAGGTACATGTAGGTTAGTAAGTAGGTAGATACATGTAGGTATTATCTATCTACTACCTATTAGACTTGGCTGGCACCGACTTCAAATAGATAAGTGGGTAGCGCTTATAATAATTTTAAGTAATTTATTTTTCGCTTTTGAGTGCCTGTTTGTGGTTATGAAGTCGGTTTTATTTTTTTTGAAAAATAACTTATTTTTAGTCCTTCATTAACATTATCAAAAAATATTGATCACGTTTTTTTATTTTTTTAATGAAACAAAAAATGATGGAGATATAGAGGGTTGCAATTCCGCGTGACGTCACAAACCGCTCAAAAGTGTACTACTTTCTAGCGGTTAGAGACGTCACGAGCCCCCACTCCCGAACTTTGACGCTCTTTATCTTTGTCAATATCTATTGATGTGTAAAATAAAAAAATACGTGTCCAATATTTTATGATTATCTAACTGACGGACTAATTGGACTTACTATTTTTTGACCCAGGCAACATCCCTATTGATTCGTCTTGAGGAGCACTTTACACTTAAACGATATCCGGAATCTGATGTTGAAGCTGGAAGGTGGCCATGGCATTTCTGTGATAAAACAATATAACCCCACCGAGTTTGGGCTCGATTGATTTGCTTGAAGAGAACTTTACCCATAATCACATCATAATATCCGTAGAATATTTTAAAACATCACGCCTACTCTAAAATACTCAGGTATACTATTACTATCTATAGATACCTATCAAAAAGTTAAAAATAAATTTAAAATAATATATTTTTTTTAAAACAAGCTTTTATCTGGCACAAGGGATAACATTTTAGTTCCTTGTCCCAGATAAAAGCTTGTTATAAAAAATATTTTTTACTTCTAATTTATTTTCAACTTTTTAGTAGGTAGGTCTGGGTAACTACCTAAGTATTTTATAGTAGACGTATGTTTTAAAATATTCTACGGATATTATGATGTCATTATGAGTAAAGTGCTCTTCAAGACAAATCAATCGAACCCGAACTCGGTGGGGTTATGTTGTTTTATTACAAAAAAGCCATGACCACCTTCCAGTTTCATCATCAGATCCTGGTTATCGTTTAAGTGTAAAGTGCTCCTCACGACGAATAAATTGAGCCCAAATCGGTGGGGTTGCGTTAATTTGTCACAGTGATGCATTGGCCACCTTTCAGCTTCATCATCAGACCCTTGATATCATCAAGGTGTAAAGTGCTTCTCTAGACGAATCAATCGAGCCTAAACTCGGTGGGGCTATGTTGTTTTATCACAGAGATGCCGTAACCACCTTCCAGCTTCATCATCAGACCCTGGATATCATCTAGGTGAAAAGTTCTCTTTAAGACGAATCAACTGAGCCCAAACTCGGTGGGGTTGTGTTGTTTTATCACAGAGATGCTATAGCAACCTTCCAGCTTCATCATCAGACCCTGGATATCATCTAGGTGTAAAGTTCTCGTCAAGACGAATCAGTCGAGCCTAAACTTGGTAAGGTTATGTTGTATTCTCACAGAGATGCCGTGGCCACCTTCCAGCTTCATCATCAGACCCTGGATATCATCTAGGTGTAAAGTTCTCGTCAAGACGAATCAGTCGAGCCTAAACTTGGTAGGGTTATGTTGTTTTATCACAGAGATGCCGTGGCCACTTTCCAGCTTCATCATCTAACCCTGGATATTGTGTAAGCGTAAAGTGCTCCTCAATTCGAATCAGTCGAGCACAAACTCGATGGGTTTATTTTGTTTAGTTCAGAAGTTCCTATAGCCATCTTCCGTCTCCATCCATCATCAGACCAGCTCCATGGTACCATATTATTGTGTTGTCACTGAAGATTTATAACCTCCAAAGATACATTTGGTACTTACTAAACGAAACGAAATCGTTTGTTTTGTTTATACGCGAATGAATAGCGTAAACTCAAACCGACTGGGAAAAGTTGTGAAAATGCTACGTGAAAATGTGAATCGGTGTGGCAACGTCGCGCCCACAGGTCGCGCCAGTCGCGCCCGCGAGCGGCGTGAGCAACGTCGCAATGTCATTTTCAACGCACACATCTAGCATCATCCAGGTTTCACTCACATTATGAATGCCTTTTACTTAGACACTATCACCACTACAATCGTAAAATTTGGCGAAATATTAGGCAAGAAATAAGATATTTTCTAGTTATTAAAATATTAAATTATCATATTTGCGACAATAAAAAGCGCAATTAAAGCTATGTTAATTGATGTCCAGTCCAAAGTATGTGTAGAAGGCTCAGGAAACTTGAGACAGTTTTGTATGAGAAACGGATCACCTTAAAAACATTTTTAAGAGAGGTACGTGGACTCAGGTTAATTGCTTGAATGGCACGTTTTTGTAACACAAAAATGCCATTTATATCTGCAGCAGCTCCCCACAACAGAACGCCATAGCTCATTAAACTATGAAAGTAAGCATAGTAAACTATTCTCGCTGTTTTGATGTCTGTAAGTTTTCTAGCTTCTCAGATAGCGTGGATTGCAGAACTTAATTTTTTCCCCAGTTTGTCAATGTGGGGACCCCATTGCAATTTATGGCCTAGTGTTAAGCCTAGAAACAAAGAAGAGCTTACGATTTCCAAACACTCATTCATTAACATTAAGTCACTTTCTCTGTTAGGAATATTTCGCAATGTAAATTTGACACATTTAATTTTTGAAGGATTTAAATCAAGATTATTTGCAGAAAGCCAGCTACTTACCTCACTTAAAACTTCGTTTATATGGCTCGAATAATTTACGGTTCTGCTAGTTTTAAATAATAGGGAAGTGTCATCGGAAAACAGAACAATTTCGTTCGTTAGTGAACGTACGGTATACGGTAAATTATTCAAATACACCAGAAAAAGAAATGGACCTAGTATCGACCCCTGGGGTACTCCCATTCTGACTATACACTCTTTAGAACTGACATTTCCTATATATACGCGCTGCTCTCTGTGTGAAAGGTACGATATGATGAGACAGATCGCTTTTTCGTTGAGACCATAGTATCTGAGTTTATTAATCAAGATTTTATGGTTAACGCAATCAAAAGCCTTGCTAAGGTCACAGAATACTCCAATCGCATCCTTGGACTCATCCCATGCTCCAACAATGTATTCAAATAGTTTTGCACCAGCATCAATCGTCGATCGTCCCTTCGTAAAGCTATATTGTCGCACGTGCAAAATGTTGTTCATACTGAAGTAAGCAAGTAGTTGACTGAACTAAAGCTTTTCAAAGATCTTACTAATGGATGGCAATATAGATACAGGTCTAAAGTTACATGGATCTTCTTTACAGCCGGATTTATATATAGGAATTATTTTACTGTGTTTCATCATGTTTGGGAATATCCCCTGGTCGATACAGTTATTAAAAATGTTTGCCAAGTATGGAGCTATTGTATTAATTATACTCTCGAGCACCTTAATAGAGAGGCCCCATATGTCTTCAGTTTTCTGAATTTTAAGAGATCTGAATGCTTTTAGCACTGTAGCTGAGGTTTCAGAGTGAAATTCAAATATAGATGTTAATTCCTTGAAAATATTTCTCAAAAAAGACTGATGTTTTTGTTGATGCATTTAAATTTTATGTCAGTTGTAATGGAATTTTATTAAAATATGATTCACAAGTATTTGCTACTTCTAATTTATTACTTACTAATTTGCTATTAATTGTTAACTTACTAGGCATTTCTAATACTTTTTTTTACCTGCTTCGTTTTTAATAACATCCCAAGTAGTTTTAGTCTTGTAATTAGACTTTAATATTTTATCCCGTATAAATATCAACTTTGCCTGAATACAAACATTTTTAAATATCTTTGAGTATTTAGATTGCTTCCTTTATTTATGCTGTAAGCCCTGCTTCATGTCAAATATTAATAATTCTAGGCAAACGGAACTTATAGGTTTTGATTCCCTTGTAAATCGCAAAATCTGCGAATATATGCAACACAATCGGTCATATTTTACACAGAGACTGTAGATCTGAGTATTTGATATAAGTTAACTTGATACTTCTTCATGTTCGTGAGAAAAGGGGTCTTAACAGACGGACAGGCAGACAACAATGTGATCCTATAAGGGTTCCTTAATTTATTTAAAGGTACGGAACCCTTAAAAGATAGGATAGCTCATATAAATTTGGTTGAAAAGTGCCAAGCACCACACTGTTACGAAACCTCTGATAATAGATAATAGGCTTCTTTACCATGTTTACAACAACAGTTATGGGTTTTTAGGGTTCCGTAGCCAACCGGCAAAAAAAGGAACCCTTATAAATTCGTCATGTCTGTCTGTCTGTCTGTCCGTCCGTATGTCACAGCCATCTTATTCCGAAACTATTTGAGAATTCAAAAAAGAAGAATTGAAGAGCACTTTACCCATAATCACATCATAATATCCGTAGAATATTTTAAAACATCACGCCTACTCTAAAATACTCAGGTATACTATTACTACCTATAGATACCTACCAAAAAGTTAAAAATAAATTTAAAATAATATTTTTTTTTATAACAAGCTTTTATCTGGCACAAGGAATAACATTTTAGTTCCTTGTCCCAGATAAAAGCTTGTTTTAAAAAATATTGTTTACTTCTAATTTATTTTCAACTTTTTAGTAGGTAGGTCTAGGTAGGTAACCTAAGTATTTTATAGTAGACGTGTTGTTTTAAAATATTCTACGGATATTATGATGTCATTATGGGTAAAGTGCTCTTCAAGACAAATCAATCGAACCCGAACTCGGTGGGGTTATGTTGTTTTATTACAAAAAAGCCATGACCACCTTCTAGTTTCATCATCAGATCCTGGTTATCGTTTAAGTGTAAAGTGCTCCTCACGACGAATAAATTGAGCCCAAATCGGTGAGGTTACGTTAATTTATCACAGTGATGCATTGGCCACCTTTCAGCTTCATCATTCTTTTTTCATTTGAGTCAGTCTAATGTATGAGGCTGTTAAAACACGCTATTATACGCTACATAGCGTTGTTACTGCGCAAGCGAAGCGAGCGCGAATTTTTTTTATGACTTTTATGGTCCTGAAAGTTTTTATGACCTACTAAGTCAACACCGATGACCCTAAGTTTTAACTCGATATCCACTTATTTTAAGGTTAATAATCATTACAATTATTGAAGGTTGTACTGTTTTAATTTCTGACCCGTTTTGATGCATGTGGCTATTAAAATACAAAAGTTGCTGAAATGTTTCCTACAAAGTAGATATAACAAATGCTTGCGTGGCCGAAGTGAGCGCTATTACTGCGCGAGCGTAGCAAGCGCTATCACTGCGCGAGCAAAGCGAGCGCGATAATTTTTTACAACTTTTTATGACCCTGACAGTTTTTATGACTTACTAAGTCAACACCGATGACCCTTAGTTTAATCTTGATATCCACTTATTTTAAGGTTAATAATCATAATGATTATTGAAGGTTATACTGTTTCAAGTTATGACTCGTTTTGGTGCATGTGGCTATTATAATACAAAAGTTGCTGAAATGTTTCCTACAAAGCAGATACAATAAATGCTTGCGCGAGCGGAGCGACCGCTAATACTGCGCGAACGAAGCAAGCGCGAAAATTTTTTACGGTTTTTTATGACCCTGACAGTTTTTATGACCTACTAAGTCAATACCGATGACCCTAAGGTTAAATATGGCTGTTAAAACACGAATAATTCTGAAATACTTCCCACAAAGGCGATAAAACACGTTGGGCAAGCAAAGCCATCGCGTAAATTTTGATGACTTATAATGACCCTGACAGTTTTATGGCCTACTTACGACACTTGTTATGTTTAGTCATTATAGATGAACCTAAGGTCAAACTTTTATGATTAGGCAAACTCTATGTAAAGTTAAAAAAAATATAGGCACCCACACTCAACTGCCGAAAAAAAGTATTCTTTGCCTTATTAAATGTCTTTGTACACCATATTTCATCTGAATCAGTCAAGACGTTAGGCTGAAAAGTGGCCACACATTCACAAAATTCAATAAAAATATAGATATAGACAGCCAAACAAGATTTGCCTGAAATGTTGTATAAAGACAGTTCATAGGACAGAATAGGATATAGGATATTTTTTATATCCTATATCCTATTCTGCCCTATGAACTGTCTTTATACAACATTTCAGGCAAATCGGTCAAGCCGTTTATTTGAGAAAAGGTCTTATATTTACAAAATTCAATTAAAAATGTCTGTACCCCCTAACTCGACAGCCAAAAAAAAGTATCCTATATCCTATTCTGCCCTATGTATTCATACAACATTTCAAGCAAATCGGTCAAGCCGTTTATTCAAGAAGAGGTCTTATATTTACAAAATTCGATTTAAAATATCTGGACCACCTGACTCGACAGCCAGAAAAAAAGTATTCTGTATCCTATGACATGTATTCATACAAAATTTCAGGCAAATCGGTCAAGCCGTTTATTCGAGAGGAAGTCTTATAAATACAAAATTCAATTAAAAATATCTGGACCCCCTGACACGATTGCCAAAAAAAAGTATTCTATATCCTATTCTGCCCTATGGACTATCTTTGTACAAAATTTCAGCCAAATCGGTTAAGTAATTCGCCCGTGAAGAAGTCCCAAACAAACAAACAAACAAATAAACAAACTGACTTTTGCATTTATAATATTGGTATTGATTGATTTAAGATCGTTTAAAAAAGAGAACCGACTTCAAACATCACGCTAGTCAAAGTAGCCAGTAGATGTAGTAACTATTACATAATCTATGCCAGTAAGTAAAGTGCCAGCCAAGTAGTAAGTCGTCGAGATAAGTAAATGCATGGTAATACAAATGTTGATATATTAAAAACGGCTCAACCGATTTGGTTAAAATTTAAATGGGACCACCTGGGAAGGGTACCCTTTGAAACAAAAAAGAATTTTCCAAATCGGTTCAGGCATCTTCGAGTAATTGGTGAACATACATAAAAAAAAAGGTACTGACGAATTGAGAACCTCTTCCTTTTTTGTGAAGTCGGTTAAAAATAAGAATCAGCACATTAAAAATATTGTTCATTTCATTATTGAATTGGCTTAGCATGACGCTGCACAGCGCAGCCAGAAGCCGCCCTCTTCGCTCAGTTTGATTTAGACCTGCTTGAATTGGACAATTATACAAAGCGCTAAGGCTATTGCGTGACAGTTGTTATATAAAAATAGCTAAATGGGATTAATATCTAATACTGTATGTTTATGTGATTATACTTTTTAATGAGACATAATTACCGCACATAAAATCATATACATAATTTATAATTATTAAAATGTGTCATGTATATTTTTAAAACTTACCTCCATAATATAATGTAGTAAATGTACATGTAAAACTGGCAATAACAGCAGAGTATGCAGTATAGGTTTCAGTGCATCATCTCCGGCAGTTATCCGACATCGTAGCAACAAGTCCTGAACTTCGGCACTTATCAATGGTTCCGGTAAACATCGTAGGAAAAGCTTGAGTACACTCGCAACATCTATAGGATGGTGGCCATCAGAAACACAGCCTCCGGCATCTAGAAGTCTCTGGAAAAGGATTTCATGCAATTAGTGATCATCTTACATTCTTATTAGAGTTAAAAAGACACCCCTGAGGGTGTATAAGATTCTGGTTAGATCATTTCACACCCTTAATTTATTTTCTACTAGCTGGCCCGGCAAACTTCGTACCACCTAACAGACAATGAATGTCGTGTTACCTCTTAGATGAACTTAATTTAAGCTTTTATGAACGTAATACAATTAATACAAAAGAGATATTAAGTTTAGTAATGTATTATGGCAATACAGAAATAGAATAAAAATACAATAATTAAGTACTTCAACCGCGTGTCAGCAAGACATGATGGAATTAAACAATGTTATTATTGTTATCAGTATTGTCTCAGTGGCATAACTTGGGAGAGGCCTATGTCCAGCAGTAGACTGATTTCGGCTGATTATGATGATGATTATTGTTATAGATAAGTTATTAACTTGATGATAGTTTAAATTTAATTGTAATTGTAAAAATATAATCAACAGTATTTAATTTTAATTCTAAATAAGTACACTTACTTCATGGATAACTGTCTAATATTGTTTTGCCTTATGGATATGACTGTTTACGGCACTCATAAATTGGCTATCACATTCTTGCATATCTCTGTATTTACCTACATTCTGACAAATAAAATTGATTAGGCATCTATTATTAATGTCTTGATTGCTTGTAAGTATACATTTCTGAATGCACGCATATTAGACAATCAATAAATATGTCATTACTGACTGTATTAAAAATTTATTAACATTTTTAAAATCTACATGACTTGAATTCTCAATAACTTGAAGAATTTTTATACTTGACACTGGCTAATCTAACTCATCGTGTGGAGCGATGACCCTTATTAATTTGCGGTTTACCATATCGACGGAATAAACAATTAAACATCAAATGAATAGCAGTTTTGAAACCCAGGAACATTTTAGCAAAATACTTTTTCTTATATAATTTGTTTAGGTTAATTATTCATTGTTTTTAATACTTATTATCCTATTCCTGACAAAGACGATTCCAAATATACAAAAATCATAATAATTGGTTCAGCCATTCTTGAGTTATAAGTGTAGTAACTAACATGACTTTCTTTTATATATATAGATGTAAAATTTATAGTGCTTAGCTATAGTGGTTGGCGTTATTTAACATAAGCGGTTTTAGAAACTGCTTACGAGGCTATTAACTGTATACGTAGTTACGCGGATTAGAAGTAAGCAGTTATTTTTCGTAAGCAGTTTTGTGATATGAAACATTTCTTTTTCTCAAAAATGTTATGCAAAATGGTTATTAGATTATGCGTACGCAGTTTTGTCACAGAAAAGATGGTTTTGTGTGGCGATGTGCTGTGACTAACTGTGTACAAGCTAATAATATTATTTACGAAATAGTGAATAAAATCAAAATAATGTATTACCAAAATAATGCGATACTTTTTTATCTTTGTTTTGTGATATTTAACAGCATACATTTTAGTACGCGTGCAACACTGTTTTCTGAAGCAGTCTGTGTGTGCTGTGTTAAAATAACCGGTTACTAAAATAAGCGTTTTTAAAACTGCTTACGCGCAATCTTGAAACTATGTATAACTAGTTACGCGAAAAACTGATTATGACCCAACTCTACTTAGCTATACTTACAATGATCTTCTCAAGGTGGCTGGCAATAGCTGCAAGGTTCATGCTCAGTGGTTTCCAGTTGGAGAGGCATATGGCCAGCAATGGACTAGCATTGGCTAATGTTGATGATGAATTATAATAAATAAATCTAAATCCTATGGTTATTTTATACTTCCTGTAACTGTAGTGGTGGTGCATGGCTTTGATGTTCTATTAATAGCAAATCGTGTGTGTGGGTGATGACGAGTATAAATCATATTTCCTCCTATTATACTGTTTTTAGAAAGGAAATTAATTTTAAATAAACCATTATGATTGCACACTGTTGTACCAACCTTGATATCTTTTTGTCGATTTTGAGAGCCAGCTTTGCGGAACAATCCCTCAATATGAGCATTGGCGCGAAGTACAGAAGACATCTCAGTTACAACCATCGGAACACTCAAGGTACTTCCACAACATATTACACTACACGACGGTACTTTCAATAAAGGAGCGCCGAAAACTGTCTTCTGATCCTATAAATTATAAATAGTTACGTTCATCCATAGAAAAATCTAATGCAGGCAACCTGTAACAGGAAATGCAGAATTTCACTACTCACTTTCACTGTTTTCAGAATAATCTTCTTCAACCGATGTTTCAATCCAGCCTTTTTCAATTCTCCGACTATTATAGACTGCAGCTTATTGTGGTTTATTCCATCAGATATTAGCATTTTGTTTATTTTCTCATTTGTAATGTTAGAAAATTCAAATAAAATCACTGCCTTTCAAATTCGCCATACGTTAAACCACAGATAACTAGGGTTGCATCGATATATCGGAAAACCGATAATATCGATAATATCAAACGTAAAATATCGATATTTTTATCGATATTTGCGGTATAACGATACGATAATATCGATATAATCCTAAGAAAAAAAATCGAAGACCTTTTGCCTGTCCGCGAGGACTAATAAAACAAAAAAACGTAGCGAAATTTTTACGCAATAGGCTTCATGGGAAAAAGTTAGCCAAGCTTCTATTTTTGGATATTGTATATATTCGATAATAAAGCTCTTATTAAGTGAACTGCCTTTTTATATTAAAATTTAAATTAATTCGATATTATGGACGAAAATCATCGATATTGATAATATCGATAATTTCATTACCTCGATATAATTATCGATATTACAACAACATTGCATCCCTACAGATAACTGTATATTAGTCCGCGTTAAACATTTACATTACGTTCCGTTACGTTTCAATCGATGATGATCAGTTGATCACAGAATAATTATATACACAGAGAGGTGATGATTTTTCCATATCTCATGAATATTTGAAAAAAAAGTATGTAATAGGTATGAGCATTTTCATTCAATTCAATTATTTTTATTAAACATATATTCGTGATCTAGGATGATGGATTATAATTCGTGATGTTTTAATCGTGGTTTTATTATTAGGATAATGACAGTTCAAAATCAAATATCAAGACGCAAACGATAAACGAAGAACACGGAACGTATAAGTTGCATTCGTTCAAAAATGTACTGATGGAATTGAAGTTATGAACGAAAAATTCCCCGTTCGCCCGGCCCACAGTGTGACGATATTATAGACGTGGACGGAGTAATAAATGGACCTGGCGTTTAAATAACAATAATAATATGAGAAGGATAAACCTATACAATCACTAGTATGAGAGAGCGAGATGGAAAACATTATTTGTCCTTCTCTGTGTATGCGATTTTATTGCTTGGAGCCAGCTCTGGCTCCAAGTTCTAATGTACCCATTGGCTTTCACCCGCTGTCATGTATGACCCGACCGCGTTGTTCATTTTATCTTATAGCTGGCATATGTATCAACTGTTCATCATTTTAGAAGGGTTATATCTCTATAGCTATTTCATTCGCATACGCTAATTTATTTTCTATTTAATTTCACTGTGTGGTTATAGACTATTTTTCAGACATCGGCTTTTTAGGGTTCCGTACCCAAAGGGTAAAACGGGACCCTATTACTAAGACTACGCTGTCCGTCTGTCTGTCTGTCTGTCTGTCCGTCTGTCACCAGGCTATATCTCATGAACCATAATAGTGAGACAGTTGAAATTTTCACAGATTATGTATTTCTGTTGCCGCTACAACAACAAATACTAAAAACAAAATAAAGCTAAAAATTAAAGGGGGTCCCCATACAAAAAACGTGTATTTTGTATAGCGCCATCTGGTCAAGGTGTCATCCGCGTGTTAACAACCTCAGAGTAACTATTACTCATAGACATATACTACTAGACGGAACATCTCGAACTGGCATTGTCGAATACCGCGAGTAAGCTGGCTGGCATATTCTCGCTCACACGTAGCTCGGCACTCGAAACAACAGCACGCGCTTATGTTAAAAATTGCGTATCCGGAATGCCATCGTGTGTCCTCAGATACTGCAAAAACCAGTCAAGAAAAACAAACTGAGACAACGGAGTTACTTTTCACAATTAAGTTCAGATTTACGAATTAAAACCCGCATACATAAAACGTTATTTTGTTAATTTGTAATGACACTTCACGACGCGACGCCATGTTTGCTGGCGCCATGTTCGTAGATTATGTAAACAGATGTGACATTATAGCGCGAAATGAAATTGCCTATTTTTAAATTTTGAAGAAAATAGTTTGACATGTGTGTGTATACTGTATAATTATGTCTGTGGTATCTTAGCTCCCAACCCAAGTGACTGGACCGGATTTTAATTTAGTTTTGTTTATTTTTTTTATTCATACTATTCTATGAAACCGACATAAAAAGATGGAGGTTCTCAATTAGACTGTGTTTTTTGAATGTGTGTTACGTTACCGCATAACTCCGTTATTTATTAACCGATTTGGAAAAACTTTTTTATTTTAATGCGTATTAAGTACTTACGGATTGGTGCCGTTTTGTATAATATCGTATTCTATCCTTTTCTCTTAATAAAAATACATTGGACGTTGTCGGTAAGGACGGTAAGGCGATATGTGTTTTATCTATAATTAGTCACAACCGGCGGCGGCAACCACTCCCCCGTGCCCCCGCGTGAATGATAACCGTTTGACAAAATTTATTTGCTCGGGATGACAACTCTTTGTTTTACCCACAGACCTGCTACATATTAAACTCGATCGCGTACACCGGCCCTCATGAGAACGACCTTGAACGGAGTTTGTCCCTTTCTTTTGTATGGACAACTTACGTATATATCATATATATAGTATAGAACATATACTAGATAGAACATATACATAGACTATCAGGTTGTTAGAGAAGGAAACACTCCCAGCCTGGTGTCTCTCAATTGGGCCGTTTTGTTATTTGTTCTACAAAGCAATTACAACCTTATCGTTAAAGCATACGGATTAAATTGAATTTGACAAAACATCTGCAGTGCACCATCATTTTTAATACGTCTATGGTTTTACCTCAATGCTATTACTACTCTCAAAGTCAAAGTCAAAGCATTTATTCAGTATATGGGCAAATTAAAAATTTGCACTTACACTCGTCAAATTACATTAAATAGATCATATTCAATAAAAAATATTATAGATATAACAGAAACATAACTTATTGCTTTGAATTTACAAAAAAAAACAAAGGTATTGAGCCATTCAGCTTTCATCTAGACGTCGAACGTCACACTTAAAACACATGTTTAAATAACTCTAGTGACTCTAGTAATAGTTACTCTGAGATCAACAACCGAACAACAACTTTGTGTTAATAATAGCGTTCGTTAGATGGCGTTAAAGTAAACAAGCACGCGGTTCACAACTCTGTCATAGAAAAGATAATAATAATACTACGTAACTCTGTTATGTTTCGTATTGTACTATGTTTACAGGCATTAATATTTTTGTAGCCTTCCCTACGTGTGTGAGACGCAAGTCTGACTCGCACTTGGCCAGTTTTATTAGAATACGTCGTATTATCCGTGTTTTCAGCCAATGAAAAACTGCTACAATATTATTAGAATACGAAGGTAAGTTTTTTTTTTTTTTTTTTATTTTTTTTTTTATTTTTTTTTTTTAAAGAAAGATTACTCGCAATGTGAGTTGCACATTACTAGTATTCTTGTTAACCCCTCCAACTAAGCTAAATATGCTTGTGTCTGGAGTGGGTTCACGTCAATAGTGCAATGGGTGGGGTGGGGATCGAACTCACGACCTCTCGATCGCCAGTCCGACACCCTATCCATTGGGCTATTGCCGCCTTAAGTTTCGCCACTTTTTACAAGGCTAGCTCGATAAGAAAACAAACCCGGTCACGAAACTAGAGGGGACTAGGTATATTATATTTTGTGTGCTAGAGGACCCCGATTCGAGTCCAGACAAGATGGTCATTTTTACGTTTTGTACAAGTTTTTCTTTTATTATTGGGAGCCGAAGAATTGCCAAAAAACACGATTTACAAAAAAATAACACCGAGCAAAGCATGGTGATACAGGTACCTACTGTCTAATAAAATAAATATTCATTACGAAGGTAATTTTGCGAAAATAGCGTCGCAACCATAACTCGTTAACATTTTATAAATGTTAAGTTTAAATGAACAATATCTCGATGACCCAGCTTTGCTTGGTATTATATATATATATATTTTTTTGTTAAATCGAGTGTTTTTGCATATTTTTTTTTGCTCCTAATAGTAGTTTTACTCACAAAAGAAAGAAAAGAACTTGATCAAAAAAGGAAAGTTAGTCACCTTTACTGGACTCGAACCAGGGACCTCCAAAGCGCCGTCCTATCGATCTTCCACCGAGCTATCATAACGTCTTAAAATACGCCGAAATTACCCTTTGTATTCTTATGATATTGTAGCAGTTTTTCAATGCCTAAAAACACGGATGAAATGACGTTTTCTAAAAAAAATAGATCGATTTATTGCCTCCGAAATCCGCTGCATACTAAATATCATGTAAATTCGTTCAAAAAAATCCGTTTCCGAGATCCCGATTATATACATATATAAACAAGGTTTTCTCGTTTATTACCTATAATATTATAGATGTTTCGTGAAAATGTTGATGAAATTATTGTGGTGACGCTACATTCGCTAAACTACCTTCGAAAAGTACCTAAATAATAATTATTAGTTGCTCTTGCTTGCCGCTTGCTCGGGTAGCGGGAGGAGTAACGTAACATCACGCAGCGAGCCATAGCCGCGCGTATTCGCGCGAGCGTCGTCATGCTGTCCGGATGCGCTTCGAAACCCTGCCTATAAGTTAGCAATTTGCTACTTGAAATTTCGGTTATTTCTGGTTTTATAATAGAAACTTTGTAGTATTTAGGTGATATTATTTGCGTAACTAACTACGTAAGTTAGTTAACTGTGCAATTTGCATAAATATAAATAATAGGAACCTTCTAGTTAAATAAATACCGTCTTCTTATTAAAAATGCCGTGACCACCTTCTAACTTCATCATCAGCCCCTAGATCTAGGTGTAAAGTTCTCCTTATGACGAATCAATCGAGCCCAATCTCAGTGGGTTTATGTTGTTTTATCGCAGAGGTGCCGTGGCCAATCAATCGCGCCCAAACTCGGTGGGTTTATGTTGTTTTATCACAGAGACGCCATGGCCACCTTCCGTCTCCATCATCAGACCAGCTCCATGGTAACATATCATTGTTGTCACCGAAGATTCATAAGTTCACCAAATTTGAGTCCAACCGGACATAGAGAAGTGGGTCTACTTTAGCTTCCAAGATTCCACCTGAACATACATAGTGACATACATACATACATACATTGCAAGTTAAATAAAAGCTTGTAATAAAATGTATTTAAGTAGGGCTCCCATACAACGGACATGTTTTTTTTGCCGTTTTTATAGATATTGGTACGAAACCCTTCGTGCGCGAGTCCGACTCGCACTTGGCCGGTTTATTTATTGTATAATCCGATAGAACTAATAATTTGAAAAATTATAGTAAAACTCCCGACTGACAAATGTGCATGTACAGAGTTTTTATTATTGTAACTATTTTTGTCCGCATAAAGTTAGAAAAGTAAAAGACATGTAAGGGAATGGTATTAGTAGTTCAAAAGTAACTTATAAGTATCACGTTCTAGACGAGTATCGCAACTTGCATAGAACCAAAGAAATTAAACTATTATGGTATTTAGTTTTTTTTTTCTCAAGTAATCCGCCGTTTTGGAAAGAGATATTTATACTTAAATGTAGGTCTTTTATAGTTTTATTTGCCACAAAAAACCATATCCCAATCATGTTAGGAAGAGCTAGAACGCTGTAAACAATTCTTATATGAGCAACAGAACAGTTTTTTTAGGGTTGTCACTTTTTGTTTCCGGGACTTAGGACGAGAAACGAGTTGCATTGGTCATTCGTTTATTTTCATCATGTATTTGCATTTCTTGTACTTGGTGTTGCTCTCACTTAAAAGAACCGGCCAAGTGCAAGTTGGACGCGTGCACTGAGGCCGTACGTACGTTCCGTACAAATTTGTCAAACTAGGTTAAAGGACTAACTTAACTTTGCAGTTCGATGCATAGATAATGAATTGCACCTACCGCAAATAATATGTTTGTAATAGTGAATTCACTTTGTTTTTGTTATTAAACTACATCTATACAATTTTCAGATTTAAAAAAAAACAAAAATCAAATTTTATTCCTATAAAAGTGCTTTAAGACCTTGTTTCTTGCCAAATTTCATGATTCTAGGTCTTTTTATTTTAATTCTATGTCTATTGATATGGGTATACCTTAGACGTAATATAAGAGAATGGTGCACTGCAGATGTTTTGACAAATTAAATTAAATTCGTATGCTCTAACAATAAGGTTGTAATTGCTTTGTAGAAAAAAAGGGCCCAATCGAAAGGTACCTGGGTGTGAGTGTGTCCTTGTCTAATAACCTGCTAGTTCTATATATGTTCTATACTATATGAATACCTATGGTATAACGTACACGTAATACATATGCCAGCTATAAGATAAAATGAACAACGTAATTTGGTCGGGTCTTACATTTCGTGGGGTCATGCACTAGAACTTGGTGCCATTGCTTGAGCCTGTTTGTAAAATCGCATACGCAGAGAAGGATAAAAAATGTTGTTCATCTCGCTCTCTCATACTAGTGATTGTATAGTTTTATCCCTCTAATTTTGTTATTTAAATGCCAAATGCATTTAATACTCCATCCACGGTATACCCATATGGGCTTAGTCAATTGATTGAATTTACCATCTACTTGTACACAGTTTCAACCTAGGATGATATAATCCATCATCCTAGGTTTCAACAATAAAGATATTTTGATTTTGATTCTCTTTGTCAACTCAATTGGCGGTATGGCCGTAAGGCTTAAGCCTGTCCCCAGGGGCGAAAAAAAAATTTGTCAACTCAATAGTCTGTCAGTGCTGCCATTTTAGCGGTTTCAGCGCTAGATCTAGCGCTTTTTTGCTATGTTCAGCGGGCACTTGATAATTTTAGCGCCTAACGGATAATTTAGCGCTTTCTTAATTTTTAATATGGCAGCACTATTTGTTCCGTGGAGAATAAAATTATTGTCTATGTTCAATTTTGTGCTCTATGCCAGCTGGGTTTTAATATGGCAATAGAGCACGGGGAATCCCATGAACATTAATTACGGTTTGTTTCATGTTTTAACTGTCCCATAGTTAAGTGTTAGAAATGATGGTGAAACGAAATATAATTTAGGAGCTAGTTTAGGGGAGCTTTTAGGATATGGGTCCCATACGTTGGTGGTAGTATAGGGGTTGTTGGTGAAAACGGGCATTATTTAATCACACTGATCGTCTAAAAAAGCGCCTTAGTTAAAAGTTCGAATCTAGCGCTTAGTGCACCGCTGTCAGCGCTGATTAGATTGTTTCATCTGGCAGCACTCTACACTTAGCAGTACTGTCAATCATGTCAATGGGAGTTTTGGCGGGAACGTGGAAAAGTGTGTGTGATCTCATTGTATATTTTCCTAAAACTTGTGTTCTTCCGCGTGTTAATGTGTAATAAATGTGGATTATTAACCATTAAGTGCCGGTGAATGTGTGCGAGTGTAGGGAAACAGCACAATGTTGAAAAATATGCTATTTGCGTTCTCACCTAAATTCCACTGAAAATCTTCAGTAAACACCACATCTTTACTGAAGGTATGACTTATACTTGAAAACTGACCTGAAATGTGACTTTGACCCATCACTACGACTAAAATTCTTACAAACTTGAAAAATTGCAATACTTGACACTGGTTAAATACACTAATCGTGTAGAGCCATAAAGAAACTAAAAAAAAAAAAAAAAATCATGTCAATGTCATATTGTCAGACTCGATTGATTTTGAATTGTGTTGAATTCAATACTTTGCTAAAATAATTTATAATAATAATTCTGATAAAATTAGGTCTTTGTTCATTTTTATTATAACTGAATCAGACAATATTCTTTGTTTACACGTGACCAAAAATTATTCAAAAGTGTTGTTGTTGTTCAAACTTCCAATTTTATGTAGACACTGAATAGTGTAGTGACTATCCCTCAGTTTTCAACATGATAGAACTCTCAGCAAAACTTACAACAGGTTCTGTTTATTTAGCTGGAGAAGCTCTAGAATGCTGCATTTCATTCTGTTACACAGCTCAGCCAGAGCATCGAAATTCACAAAGTCACAGGTACTCAAAACACTAAAACTTGGGTAAACAAACCATAAAAAAAACTTCGATTTACCTATCTACGTGGATTTGATGTAGTTTTTATGACAGATTAATTTTATCATGATAATGGATAAAACTATTTATATTTATTATATTATATTAATTTTATCATATTTTTAATATTTATTTCAGTGATACGTTGGAAAATCTAGCATGGGCTTCAGCACAAATACATTGCTTCTATTCAACAGCAGGCAATTCCGGCGACAAAACACCTACTATTGGCAAAACTACCTCTTTGGAAGTCACATCTTGTGATATTGGGGATGTAGTGTTTCATACAAAACCTAAGATATTGTTTTGTGACTTGAGTATACCATTGGGTGAAACAAAAACATGTAAGTTGTTAGTTCACTGCAGCTTTATTTGATAGGCTTATGTTTGTCCACTATCTCACTTGGTGGTAAGTAAGGATGTGGTCAAGGATGGTGAACATCGAACAACGCCTAGAATGGTCTCTCTCAAGGGCTGTGCTGCCGGAACACCAGTAAGCTACTTTTTGGTGGCAAGTCAGATAGAACATTTTTAATGGTATATAGGTGCATACCTATTTTCAAGTGCATACTTGACCACTATCTCACCTGATGTTAAGTGATGCTGCGATTGATAATGGAGCATGCTTACCTGAATGATGCCTGCTCACTTGCAAAGACCCCGGGTTGTAATTAACGGGAAACACAGACACTGCCAAGGAATCCCATTCCTTTGCTGTACCTATGATGAAGGAAGACTAAAAGAAGAAAAAGCAAAACGTTTCATTTGGGTGGATATGGAATGTCCAACATGAAGCGATGGTTTTCTGATAGAAGAAAGGGGAAGATAGTACTAATTCTTTCAATTGTAACCAATCTCACACACACTCTGAGATGTATCCGATTGATATAATGAGATATAAATCAATATAATGCTCCTATACCAACTGGTTTTGTTCATAAATATTCTTGTATTTCCAGTTTGGTACAGAGAATCATTACCTATAGAAGCACCACCATCTTACCGAGGAACTGCTGTGAAGTATTCCTACAAAATAACAATTGCCACACAAAAGGTTGGATCTCATATCAAAATGGTCCGGATACCATTCAGGGTTCTACCTATCAGTCCTATCATGAATCTTCAGGATCTTTCAGCACTGTGTGGTAACGAGACAACGGAGGAATTACAGCCAACTAATCCATTTTCTGAGGAGAGGAAAGTTGAGACCCCGTTAACTATGGCTTTGCAAGTTTTACAGGTGAGAACTATCTTATTTTTATCTATTGTAAAATATGTGATTCTCATGTTGCAGTTTTTAAAGTTCTATACAAGAAGGGTGCAAACAGGACCCTATTACTATGACTCCACTGTCCATATGTCACAAGGCTATATCTTCAGAACTATGTAGTCTCATGAAATTATCACTAAATGTGTATTATTATTGCAGCTATAACAACAAAATAATAATAAACTAACTGAAGTTAAAAATTAAAGGGAGTCCCCATACAAGAAATGAGTATTTTCTGGTGCTTGTCTGGTGTTTTAAATTTTTTTCCATAACTTACAAAATAGGACATCCATTTTAGGAACCATGAAACACATTTAGTACTGTATAAATGAAAATCATGCAATCAAAGAAATACTATTATTACTTCATGATTTATTTTTTCACTTACAATTTGACACATTGCTTTGTTTCCATCAACATCATTCATGATAATATATTCACTTTATTTTACAGAATCTCACAGCCAGGAGAAGTCCTAACTCCTACATGATAACAAACACAAGGGGGAAGGTGGGTCGATTCTGCCTGTTCAAGTCAGCTTACAAATTAGGAGAGGACATTGTTGGCACTTTTGATTTTTCAGTTGGCACTGTCACTTGTATGCAGGTAAGAATTATATAAAATGTAAGATTGACATCTACTGGGGTATCTAACCACTACTGAGTATTGTCTAAGCTATAACTACATTATGCTTTGCTGAATTAAACCATCAACAACAGTATTCCCAAGGAATGTTGGAGTCAGGCAGGCAGCTGACAAATATATGTATAACTCAAGATTTACAATTGTTGCTCTGATCATAGCTCATGTTAGCTCAAGTGCCAACAATGTGCTTTCAGGTATCAGTATCATTACAACCAGAAGAAGTAATAAAGTCTAAATCACCATCAAAAAATATAAACAAAGACACTAGTAGCAGATCTATGACAGTGGCACGGTACCATGAAGTGACGCTTGGGCTGACACATTCACAACTGATTCTGCCCATACCATTGCATATAACACCAGCCTTTGATGTAGATGAAGGTAAAGTAAAATACATATAAATTATCCTTGACTATAAGACATCATCACTTATCAACAGGTGAGATAGTGGTCAAACGCAAGCCTATAAGATAATTTAAAAAAAGACAGGCCATACTGTGCATTGTGTTGTCATAATGTTATGATTTAGCCATATAGTCCTATAACCATACTATGGATACTTGTAAGAATTACGACATGCTGAGTAGTTTCAATGCAGCACAATGCACCCATGTGGCCTCACTCTAATTATAATACAGCTGAGTATCTTTTTTGATTGATGATAGCAAGTGTCAATATCAATGTCAGGACTACCTACTATGGGCATGCCAACAAACTATCACTCTATGATTACATCAATATTATTATAAGAAATCATGGTTTGCATCTTCTCATGTAACTTACACTGAGATTTCATTTGCATATCTTATTTGTCTTTGCCTATAGAAATGGAAGGTCACAGTTAAATAAGTCACTGGATGACTAGAATACTTACTAGTAAGATGCAGCTTGGCAGATGCTAAGTGATGATGTGTATACAACATTATGCAGCATGGCACACAAGTCTGTCTTGCACATATTTTTCAGCTATTTAAGTTGTGACGAGCCTATCGGCACCAACCCGGTATTCATTTGAAATATCAAATTAATGAATTGAATTTTCTTGAATTGAAAAATCCAAATAAAAATTCTATTTGCAGTGTCTTTAAAATGGCGTCTGCACTTCGAATTTGTAACAACAAATGAAAAAATTAACCCAAGCAATGAAGAAAAGGAATGGAAAGCTCCTCTGAATGTGCCAATAGAAACAATGGTTTGGAACCTCCCTGTGAAGATTTACTCAACATTACCAAAACAAATCACTCAATATCCTGTAGGCAATGACGCATATACAATGTATATTAAATAATATTTTGATATTTAGAACTTTAAACACTCCTAAATTGCCTAAAACTAGGTGTAAGAATAATAGATATTCTATTGTTTATGGAATACTGGTATCAAGCAGTCAACTTTTTCCTGATAGCCCTATTAGGAACTTATTTGACAGTTTTTATATGGCACTATATGTCAGATAACTATCTAAAACTTTATCAATAACTGGTGAAACTGGGCCTTAATAATGATTCCAGTTTGCATTAATTCCCAACAAGCTGGATTTTTGTGCAGGCCTTGGATGCGTCATTACAAATGACATGTCAAAAGTCCCCATCGATCCCGCTTGTGCGTTGTTTTTTGTTCGAGGTCAAAGGTCACAAATTTGTGTTTTTCGTGATTTTCAGAAAAACGGTAAGTTTTATCATAAAAGTACCATAGACAAAATTGTAGACCATAAAATTATCTATAAAAATTGTATCAATACTTTTTTCCTACGAGCCACCGTTTCTGAGATATAAGGGGGGGGGGTTTTGGAAAATTGTTCAAACCTATACGTGTGGGGTTTCTATGGATAGGTCTTTAAAAATGACATTGAGGTTACTAAAATTATTTTTTCTCAAAGTCAATCATTTAAAAGAAAGGCGCGTCTAAAGTGGTATAATGTGTGTCCCCCTCCACCCTTTAACTTTTAAAGTAAGGGAATGAAAAATCTAGAAAAAATATATTCTGTAGATCTCAATAAAAACTTTCAACGAAAATTGGTTTGAACGAAAAACAGTCAGCCGTTTTTGAGATATTTTTTTTTTTTTAATAAAAAACAACGCACGAGCGGGATCGATGAGGACTTTTGACATATCATTTGTAATAATGTATTCAAGGCCTGCAAAAAACTCAGCTTGTTGGGAATTAATGCAAACTGTAATGTCTAATATGACTGGACTATAATGTTGGGATTCCAGACAAAATGTATAGGCATGAATAGACTCTATGGACAGTAAATAAAAATCTTTATAGTTTTGTATCACCCTAAATATTAAATTACAAGACTTGTATTTATTTTATTATTATGAACGAGATTAATTATGTAAATAAAATATAACTACAAATGAATGAAAGAATAACATCAGTTTAGAGGCAAAATAATCAAATTAATATGAAAATCAAAACTCTAGTATGTGTCTGCTGTAACTACCTACATGTACATAATAATATCTAAAAAAATACTATGATAATATTTAAGAAAAACCATGTTATGTACAAGAATTTATTAAAACAATACTTATCAGTTAATTATTTGTATCATTCATCAACAGATTCCTTGTCCCAATCTTTCATTTTGGCTCCCATCATGAAATCATCCCTGAAATTAATAAAAAAATATGGTGTGTTCGTAATGAATTTTGGAAGTAGTTAAATTAGGCCGATGTAATAAAAGGTAGCGATGCGCCGATCCGATCCGATCTTTTCGAAGATCGGATCATAGGCATATGATCCAATCAATTTTCGGATCGGATCAAAACCATGCGATCTGATTGCGGATCGATTCAACTGTATAAAATATCGGATTGCAGTCCCAAGTCCCAACAGTTGTGGTTTATACAAAATGTAATGTATTTTAACTTGCACACAAAGTTTAAATCAATAACTACGAACATATTACTACATAATTCATTGTTTTGTTGTGTGGTTTTAATACTTCATAGATATGCATGTACTTGTGTACCTTAAATTAAGTAAGTTAATAATTGTAAGAATAGATAATAATAAGATTAAATTAGACATAAGTCTACTTAGGTTAATGTAATTTATGTTGCCTTGTTGAACCAACCAACCCTTTTTTGTTTGAAATAATTGTATTTTCATGCATTTTTTTTGGATCAATCTTTTGAAAATCGGATCAAATGCATGCGATCCGATCCGCGGATCAGAGCGAGCATTGCGATCCCTAATATCAGATCGAGCATAAAAAAATCGCATCCATAACAAAAGGTATTTAATAACTGATTAATTTACCTGAGAACACTCCATTTAGGCTTATTATCTTCATTTTTAACTTCATCCTTCATCTGTTTTGTCTCCTCATCAACCACTATGGATTTACTTTTACCCATCAGTGTGTCCAAAAATGTTCTTTTGTCAAATTTCTTTAAAATCTTCTCTTTTTTGCCTTCGGTCAAATCTCTTCTGTCCAAATCCTTTTCAAGAGTCTTCTGTTGATTTCGAACAGCGTTGAACAGCTGGACTACACCTTTTGTTGCTATTTTTGTGAGTAGTCTTTCTCTATCTTTCTCAAGGACATTTGGTTTGACTCTTATTGAGGGTCTGTCATGTTTCTGTAATTTGAAAAGAAAACCTATTTAGATAGCAGTTGAATTGCTAATTTCATGGATCCAGTTTATATTCTGATTTTTAATGCAATGTTTTTGCAATTATTAGGTCAGCTCGGGTAAGACTGGCATACTCTATTATCGAGGGTAAGACCATCATTAAGTTGAATTATAGCTATTTTTCTCTCAGTATAGTGTTGCTAGTGACATTTATGATATAAAATTGTAACAAACTATAATACTGTTGTATACTGTCAATGCAAACTGCATAGCTACTTAAAATCAAAAGTTATTGAGCATAGACAATCTTGCCTTGTAGACGGTCTTCTTAATGATGATCTTAATGTTAAGTTCTAATATTATAAAACATTATTATAATTTTTTTATAATAATGTTTTGAGCAGGGCAAACGCCTCTCTATCATCTTTACACACATCACGGATTATTGTGTCCAATAAAAACAAAACTCAACTGTAGCATTTGAATGTATAAATCAGTGGTTCCCAACCAGTGGTCCACAGACCACCAGTGGTCTACAAGAATAAACTAGAAAATAGACAAATCTTATTGAAGCAAACTTTGTTTTTTAACGGACTTAAAAAAACGAGGTTTCTCAATTCGACTGTATATATTTTCTCAGCCTGTTCTATCCATAACAGCAGTACAAAGGTCTACAAAAAAATATAATACTGTTTACTTTTTTACTGTGTGGTCCTTGCTACTAATAAAAAACTTAAACTGGTCCTTGGTCACAAGAAGGTTGGGAACCACTGTTATAAATAATAGGTATTTCAAAAATATTTTCAAACAAAGTGAGTGTAAGTAAGTACTTACCACTTTTTTAGCTGTCGGTTCTGACGTGACTTCCTTCGAAGGCACTTCTCTCTTAAGATCAGGTTTTTTTTCAGTACTTTCCCCAATAACTTCAAATGAAGGTTTTTCCTCTTTATCACTCTTTACGACCTCTGAGTGTTTCTTTGCTCTCGATAATACTAAACTTTTCTTATTTTTAGGCTTATTTGAACTAAGAATCTTGGCTACAGAATCGGCCCAGCCTTCATTTGTAACAAGAGCATTTTGTTTGTCGTTGTTTGATGATACACTTTCTACATCTGCTTCAACATCATCACCTTCGGATTGTACTTCATTGTCTGATACTTCTGATTCGTCTTCACTTGGTTCTGAGCTTTCGGAGTCCGACACTGAAAAAAATAACCGCACGTGAAATCTTGGTAAATAAATAGAAATTCTGGAATCTGGATGTGTAACTTACTTGATACTTTTAAAATCGGTTCAGACATTTTATCAGCAACCACCATTGTGTAGATAGACGCAACAAAAAATTGTTTTTTTAGTGTAATATGTACAAATATGTTCGAAAACAATAAATAAAATACAAAGAGAATATAAAATAATGAATGAGATGATCAGATGAATTCAATCCATGTGCCAAGTGATATTCTCTTTGGCCAAGTGCACAGAGTACTTTTTTTTTTTTTTTTTTTCCCCAATCCTGGGATTTTGGCGCCGCACATTCTGTGCATTTGCCAGAGTCATGTTTTAGGTTTAGCTTCTATCTTGCAGTGATCTTGCATGTTCATTGTTCATGAGTTGTTTTCATTTTTAGGGTTCCGAACCCAAAGGGTACCAACGGAACCCTATTACTGAGACTCCGCTGTCCGTCTGTCTGTCTGTCTGTCTGTCTGTCTATCTGTCTGTCTGTCCGTCTGTCACCAGGCTGTATCTCATGAACCGTGATAGTTAGACGGTTGAAATTTTCACATATTATGTATTTCTGTTGCCGCTATAACAACAAATACTAAGAACAGAACAAAGTTAAAAATGAAAGGGTTTAAAACAAAAAACGTTTTGTTTACGATACGATACGAAATTAATTCACCTCGACGCAGCTAGATGGCAGCACAGGAAAAATAAGCACGCGCAAGCGTTTCATTTGTTAAATTTGTGGGCCTCGGTCGATTTGTTTACTTAGTTAAGGTTTATATGCACATATGTAGGTATGCTCTTGTACAGTATGGGATAATATATCTTCAATTTCAGTACTTAAAGAGCTTCAATTAGCTAGAATCAGTAGAAAGTTAGTCGTGCGAACATACGGTCTTCCAGATATTTAATTACATTACCTTTATGTTAATATTTACTTAGTTGGAGTTAGAAGTTCGTGGCGTTCGGACTTCGGAATTTCGGAACCCTCCGTGTGCGGGACAAAAGTCTGACTCGCACTTGGCCAGTTTTATTACAGGATGGATTGGTTGAATTTCGATGACATTAAAACGAGGGCAACCATGACAATGTAAAAAATAATTTAACAATTACGATAAACAAAGAATTAGTTAACTACTGATAGTTAACTAATTCTTTGTTTATCGTCTCTCCTGAGAGAGAAGAATGATAAATAATTTATGAACAAGTAAAACTAAACTATATACATTATAAAATATTTACAAGTTACATTCAACATACAATTTACTATAATTTTATATTATTTATATCTATGTATTCAGCTAATGCTTTATACACATTTGGCTGAAAATCTGTGAGTAAGCAATTAATATTAGTGGGAAATTGAATCTTAAGATTTCTTAGAGTCTCATACAACATATCAGAATCAAATAGAGGGCATGATAGAATTAAATAATTTAGGTCTGAAATCATTTCTCCGCATTCACAAGATGGCGAACTTACAATTTTAAGTCTAGCAAGATGTGCCGGACTGCAGACGTGACCCAAGCGCATTCTTATGAGAGTAGAAGTTGCTCTTTTACCAAGTTTAAGAACAGTAAACCATGGTTTGTGTGAAATGGATTTTTGAATATTGAAATAATGTTTGCCTTTTTGGCGAGTTTCTGTCTTTGAGACCAACTTTCAGACCAAGCTCTACTCCAAGATTTCTGGAGAGAAATTGTAGCTAAAGATATAAGATCATGATAATAGTTTTTATATGGAAAAATATCTCCACACACGACTGCTTCATTCGCCAAGCGGTCAGCAATCTCATTGCCTTTAATACCACAATGGCTTGGTATCCACGCAAAAGACACGGTTAAACCCAATATTGTACACTGATACAATTTATACCTAGATTGTGTAATAATAGGAATATGTACTTGTGATTTAAATGGAAATTTTGAAAGCGACTGTAGGGCACTAAGAGAATCACAGAAGATAATTGTTTTGGGGAGTTTCATCAAAATAATATATTCTATTGCTTTTAATATTCCAAAACATTCAGCAGTAAATACAGATGTTTCGGGTGGAAATTTAATTTTTTGTACAATCTTGAATTGTGGATGGTATACTCCAACACCGACACAATCAGAAGGCTTATGCTTCGATGCATCTGTGTAAATTTGATGCCATCCATCCCAATAGCTATTAACAACGGAATTAAAATGTGAGTTTGCATTAGGATCACTTTTATCAATGTCGATATTATAAACTATGTTAGGCGACATAATTAAACATTCGTAATCAACAAGATATATAGACAGTTTGTTGATGCGGTGGGTAGGAGCCTTCAAATTATTTAAATTTGTCCAACTGTAAACCAAGCAGGGGCGAGATTTGTGAGTCCAGTAGTCAGCACCTGAGACAATGACATCAGATAACAGTGACAATTTTAAAAACAAAGGATGATCAGATAATCTTAGCGAACGATAAATAAATTTATCTGAAAGATATTGTCGCCGCAATTGAAGTGGTGGTTCACCACATTCAACCTGTAAGGCATTTATAGGACTCGACTTCATAGCTCCCGAAATTACCCTACAAGGCTCTAACAAGAATGAGCCATAATCTATGACACTTCTTATCAAAGCATTGTAGACAAGCCTTAAAGAAGAGGGATGCGCACCCCACCAAACTCCCGAGAGGCATCTCAAGAGATTGAGAAGCCTTTCACATCTGACACTAAGGAACTCGCAGTGAGAAAGGAATATCAATTTTGAGTCAAGTACTATACCTAAAAATTTTGTTTCATTACGAACGGGAATATTATCCCCGTTGTAAGAGATAGCAGGATGTAAGGGATTACGTTGTCTAGAAAATACTACTACATTACTTTTCAGAGCAGAAAGCTCAAGACCGTTATTTTCCATCCACAATTTCAAATTATTCAAAGCAGATGAAATGAGCAAACTGGCTTTATCAATGGAGCTATCAGCACAATAAATGAGCAGGTCATCGGCATATTGAAGGACTTTTACAGGGCTATCTATAGTTCTATCAAGATCGTATGTGTATATATTATAAAGCAAAGGGCTGATGACGGATTCTTGTGGAAGGCCTTTCCAAACATATCTTATTTCATTGTAGTTGTCTAACTTAACTGATCTACCGTAAAGCATGTTTATAATAAAATTTGAAAGTGTTGATGGAACATTTACAGATTGTAATTTAGCGGTCAAAATTGGTAATAGTACGCTATCATACGCAGAATTAACATCGAGAAAAGCTGCAACAACAGATTCTTTACGGGAGAATGCCATGCGAATATCTGTTACGAAAATGCTTAAGCTGTCTAAAGTGCTTCTTCCTTTACGGAAGCCATATTGTGATTCAGACAGAATAGCATGACTCTCTATAACCATTCTAAGCGATTTTTAATGAGGTGCTCTGCAATTTTTGCTATGACTGAAGAGAGCGCTATAGGTCGGTATGATGCTATGAGTGCCGGTGATTTGTCTGGTTTTAAAATTGGTAAAATAATTTGTAATTTCCAGGCATTTGGAACATTGTTAGACATCATTACAGAATGTATTAAATTAAGGTAGTACATAAGTGTTTGATCTCCTAAATTGCGCAAGAACGAATATGGTATACCGTCTTCCCCTGGAGCTGAATCACGTAAGTTCGAAAGAACCCCTTTAAGTTCCATTAAAGAAAAGGCCGAATAAAGATTTTGTGTATGAGATGGGATAGGCATTATTAATGATTGTAAGGAAGGAGCAACGTATGGGGGCGCAAGATTACTTAGATACAAATCACACAATGATCGAGGGAGAATGCAGCGGTTAGTATTAGACATTCCAGACTTGAAGCGCCTAATGTTGTTCCAAACAATAGATGGGTGTGTGCTTGGAGAAATAGACACACAGAAATTTCTCCAACTTAAAAACTTTTTTTTCTTAAAGAGCTTTTCAGATTCTTCTATTGTTTCTATAAGGGTTTTATAATTGTCTTTTGTCATATCATCATTATATACAATTTCAGCTAATTTTCGTTTATTCGCGGCACCAGTACACTCACTGTCCCACTATGGAGGAGAAGGTATTTTACCAATGGCTGCATTTTTCAGTGAAAAAATGTCATCAGCCGCTGACAAGATAGCTTTTGATAAAGCCTCAGAGCAAATACTACTGTTATTTGAGGTAATAGACGGCAGATTCAAGCATTTGTTTTCTACACATGATTTAAATGTATCCCAATGCTTATCGTTTATTTTATATTTGAGACGAGGTTTTTGAACGGTCATTGGTGGAGTTTTCTTTAAACTGGAAATAATGATTGGGAAATGGTCACTACCAAAAGTTGATAAAAGGGTACTCCAAGAAAATTGCGTTGCTAAATCTGGAGTACAAATTGTTAAATCAATGGCACTAACATTTTCATTCGGGTTAGTGCGCCGTGTAGCGGCACCGGTGTTTAGTAAACATAAATTATGGTTGTCTATAATATCTATCAAATCTTCACCGTAACCACTAGAAACAGAACTCCCCCAGGACTGATGCTGAATATTGAAATCCCCTAAAATAACAAACGGTTTAGGAAGCAATGATAGCAGAGAATCAAAATGATTTAATATATTTGATGAAGATCGCGGAATATATAAAGAAACATGGCAAATGCCATTTACTAATACGGCAGAAGCACTATAATCATCATGATGTGGCAGAGAGATTGGTTTATGGAAAAGATTACTTTTAAAGAGTATGGCTACACCGCCATATCCGTCAGTCCTATTTTGTCGATAGCAAGAGTAACTATTTAATTTGAAAACAGAGCCTGGTTTAAGCCAAGTCTCTGCTAAGGCAATAATCGAAGGGTTAAATTTATTTACAAGGTAAATGATTTCGTGTTTTTTACTAATCGCACTTCGGCAGTTCCACTGCATCATCACACAATTGGTGCGATGCAGTGGAACCACCGAAATACGACTACAGTTCGTGTTCATTTGAGGGCTTAGATCCATTATGGATCTGTATGATTTTTTTAGTAATTCAATTATGGGGGCAGCGTTGTCCGGTTTCAATAGGTTGGTCTGAGATAATGTGGTAATTAAAGCGACAATAATGTTTGTCAAAGATTGCTGTTCAGTGTCAGTACTACTTTGTGCTTTCAACCACAACCATTGGCAGGAGGTGGCATATCATAGTCTTTTATGAGTTGTTGGTGAGCCGCTTGGTCATACCCTTTAGGGGGCTGACGGGCTGAACGCGGTTTTAATAAGACAGTTTTTCTATAAGTCATATTAGAAGAGGACGGTGGCGGCATTTTTCCGATCACCAGTGTTGTGCGACTAGTGGCAATGACATCAGCGTAAGATTTAGACACTTGAGGGTGCAGTTTGCAAGCCTCAGAGTATGAAATGCAACATTCTGCCATGGATTGCTTGATACGCTTTTGTCGATCGAGTTCAGGACAAGACTTGCTAGTAGCAAAGTTCGAGCCTGAACAGAGGCAACATGAAGAACAATCCTCTTCAATGCTACAACTATCCGCAGTATGATCTTGACCGCACTTAAAGCAGCGAGGTTTAGACCTGCACTGCATTTTAGTATGGCCAAAACGGCAGCAGTTGTAGCATTGTATTGTCGGATAAGTAATAAGTAATATAAAGTTCTACCGGCAGTGCATTGAAACATATGAAAATGCGCTTAGGCAGAACCTGCCCATCAAACGTGATTACTACTGTTTGAGATGGCTTCCAGACTGGGGACCCATTGACAGTTGTCTTATAATTCAGACGTCTAATCTTAATAATTTTACCACATCCTACGGGAACATTGATATTTTCGGTAACCTCTTCCGGGGACCACTCAGCTGGTACACCTCGTATAAGGCCCATGCGCGTCAAATTGAATGTTGGTATGAATGCTTTTAACTTATTTTTAGGCAAACTGTCGTGGCGCAGGAATGTGTTTGCAGCATCAAAGTGCGTGAAAGCAAGAGCTATTTTGTTTCTGCCTATGCGTTTTAAACTACCATTTACAATATTTGTAAATTGTTGCTTCTGTAATAATTTACCGAACGCGATGGGATGTAAAGTGTTGTCGTCAGGATTAGACTCCCTTTGAATGTGAACTAGGTATGGTGCTATCTGTAGATTCGTAAATTCCCTACCGATTGGTGAGGGACGAGGATGTGTATTATCATTTGTGGAAACAGGAGTTGAAGCTGGTTTTTTGTCTAATTGTTTCTTTATCATAGGTGTCTCGGCAATTATTTCCGTTGTATTACAAACGCAGTCATTTTCCTTTGGTTCTGACACCGAATTACGTTTACGTCTACGCTTATTACAGTGCCGGCACATCTTGCTATGTCGAGATCGTTTTAAGGCTCTATTCCATCCCACGGAGCCATCGGTCTCCATACCAGACTCATTAGATGCAGATATAGGTGCAGTTGAATTTGGCATTACTAATGAAGAAGTAGATGCGATAGTAGTCTCAATAGTGATATCATTGCCCACAGGAGGAACAGAGCCCCCGGGGTCGGGGGGCTCCTCCATCGCAGAAAAAAACAAAGAAAAAGTGCTTACCGACAGATAATTCAAGCAACTAATTAAACTATATACAATAAAAATTAAAACTATTCACAGTTTTAACTCTCCTGACCAATATTTACAAGGTAAAATATTATTTCCAATTTCACAAATTTAAAACACGCCCGCCAAGTTGGAGAGTTTCCCGCGCTTTTTCCAGAGTACTTTTATATACTGGAAACCAAGTGATACCTTTTTTACAGTTTTATTATAGCTCCACACGATTAGTGTATTTAGCCAGTGTCAAATATAATTATTCTTAAAATTTTTGAGAATTCAAGTCATAAAGATGGGTCAAAGTCATATTTCAGGTTAAGTTGAAGCTCCCCGTGAGTAATAGTGTTCTGTGAGTTAAAGTCAATGTAGACATTGTCCAAGTCCAAGTCATACTCTCTCTTCTCAGTAAAATTGTGAACTTTACTGAAGATTTTCAGAACTCCCCTCTGTAGTCTGTGTTTTCAGTGGAATTTTGGTGATAACGCAAATAGCATGTTTTTCAACATTGTGCTGTTTCCCTACACTCACACACATTCATCGGCACTTAATGGTTAATAATCCACATTAACTCGCGGAAGCACACAAGTTTTAGGAAAATATACAATGAGAGCACACACACTTTTCCACGTGCTCCACACGAATAGTGTATTAAGCCAGTGTCAAAGTATCAGAGTTTACAGTCAGTTTTTTTTATTCGTAGCAGTCGAGTCAAGACATATTTCGGTAAGGTTAAAGTCATAGTCCAGTCTGAGTCTGGAGTCATACCCTCAGTAAAGATGCGGACATTACCGAAGATTTTCAGTGGAATTTAGTTGTGATGTGAATCCAAATAGCATGTTTTCAAATGTGTGTGTGAGTATGCACAACACTAGCATACATCACAGACTAAGTAGAGATGCACACAGACACCTCCACATAATGGCTAATATTCCACATTTATTACATAGTAATTCGCGGAAGAACAAACATTTTAGGAAATAAAAAAGTAAAAATATACAGACATTTTCACGTTCCTGCCAAAACTCTGTGGTTGTGTTTCGTTGTGTCAACACCTTTTGAACGGACTGAAGCGTCCCAGAGACGATCAAGTGTACTTGACAAGTCTACGTGCTTGAAGTGAAAATTGATCGTTTACAGCATTCACTTGACAAGTCCCGTCAAGTGATCTACGAGCTTGACCATACTTGACAGAGATTTTGATTGACGGCACTTTCCTGGGCACACGGCGGCGACTGTGACACATGGACATGACGGCACCTTCAAGTCGCGTCAAGTCCCTCGTCAAGTGAAATCATCAAGCACGTAGACTTGTCAAGTGCACTTGATCGTCTCGGGGACGCTTAATATACAGGGCTGCGTTCAAGACCTACGCTCGTATCCGTGGTTAATGTAGTATTATATTCTCTCTCTCTAACTCGTTGAGCGAATGTGACGCTCTGAGGTCGTGAACGGGGTTATAGCGTTTGGTTGCACTCCAAGCGTAGGTCGTGAACGCAGCCCAGTTATCTGTGACTTTGAAGTTTGAACTTGAAAAAAGCGCGGGAAACGTCGAATTAGGCGGGAGTCTTTTTTCCAAGGCGATTTTTTATTATTTGTTTTAAGTAGTAAAAAGGATCAGTTAAGCTACAATTACCTGTTTGTATTGTTAATGAATGTTTAAATTATATTTTAAGCATATAGTTTTATCGGACTAGGTAAGTTTTATATATTTTTTTGAAATGAACGAGCCGCCCGACTTGATGGACCTGGGGGGCACTGTCCCTCCGGCTATTAATTTTGTTACAAACCCCACCACAAATGTGGTATCTACTTAATCGGGCATGGAAACTGATGGGTCTTATACTCAACGTAGTGGTCGTAAAAGGAGCCACTTACATAAAATATGTAAAAATTGTAACAAAAAGAAAAGGAAACATTCGCAAGCTATCGATGGTAAAATGGGATGTCGCTGTAGTACCGGCATAGGTAGCACAGATAGCGAAACTAATGTAGTTACTAATACTTCCCAGGAAAATGATTTACTAGCATCTATCCCGACACCTAGCAATGGTCCAGGTCTTCAAGTGTATACACCTGTAGCACGTTCAATTTACCAGTCCAATGATAGCGCTCCGTTTGTAGTACATGTCCAAAAGGAAACAAATTCGCCTGATGACGGTTCCACTCTCCACCCGGTCTCCTTTGGCATGTTTCTCAAACGCAATGCCTTTAAAAACATCGTGAATGGTTCTGTTAAAAGGATAGGTAGGAATAGGATTTCGCTTGCATTTACCGACTTTAACGATGCTAACTCATTTTTAGCTAGTAATAGTTTAGCACCCAATAAATTCAAAGCGTTTATTCCTGCATTCAATGTGACTCGAATGGGTGTCGTTCGTGGTGTCCCATCAGAGTGGTCACCCGAAGAAGTGATGGAAAACATTTCAGTACCTGATGGTTGCGGTAAAATATTGAAAGTGAGGCGAATTAATTTCAAAACCATAGTCGATGGTTCACCGATTTGGAAGCCTACACAAACAATAGTTATTACTTTTGATGGCCAAGTTCTCCCCAAAAGAATTTTCATTTGCTACAATTCTCTACCACTTGATTTGTACACTTATCCGACTATCCAATGTTTTAAATGTTGCCGCTTTGGACACACAAAAATGCAATGCCGTGCTCAACCTAGATGTTATAAGTGCGGAAACGATCATTCAGGTGACACTTGTGATGGTAATGAAGATAATGCGTCATGCTGTTTATGCTCTGGCTCTCATTACGCCATTAGCAAAACATGCCCAGAGTTTAATAGACAGAAAAACATTAAAATTGCTATGTCTGAAAAGTGTATTTCTTATGGTGAAGAAGCTAAATTACTTCCTCCTGTCGTTAAATCTTATGCTGATATAGTAAATTCTGTCCCTCACACTCAAACCGCTCAACCATCTTCTTACATAACAAATAATACACCTAAAACACCTTTTACCTCTTACAGAAAAACAGTATTTAATAATCGACGTACCGCACCTAAACTAACTAAAGGTTTCGACCAAGTGGCCCACAACAAGATCATTAATGAGTATAATAATATGCCGTCCCCACAAAATGGATGTGCGTTAAATACAAAAAATTACGATCCTTCCATGATGTCAACTACAGATATCATTCAGATTCTGGTAGAAACCCTGACACAGTCTAAAATAAATATACCGACCAACGTTGCCCCAATAATAGAAATGTTTAATGTACACAAAGCCATTAAAAATGGCAGCCTTCAAAGCAGTGGAACCGCCGAAGTGGTTCCTAAAAAAGTGAAATCAACACCAATATTATAAATGCGAAAGTCAGTTTGTTTATTTGTTTGTTTGTTTGTTTGTTTGTTTGGGACTTCTTCACGGTCAAACGGCTTGACGGATTTGGCTGAAATTTTGTACAACGATAGTACATAGGGCATCAACACCAATATTATAAATGCGAAAGTCAGTTTGTTTATTTGTTTGTTTGTTTGTTTGTTTGTTTGGGACTTCTTCACGGTCAAACGGCTTGACGGATTTGGCTGAAATTTTGTACAAAGATAGTACATAGGGCAGAATAGGATATAGGATACTTTTTTTTTGGCTATCGAGTCAGGGGGTCCAGATATTTTTAATTGAATTTTGTAAATATGAGACTTCTTCTCGAATAAATGGCTTGACCGATTTGCCTGAAATTCTGTATGAATACATGTCATAGGGTAGAATAGGATATAAAATACTTTTTTTTTGGCTGTCGAGTCAGGGGGTCCAAATATTTTTAATTGCATTTTGTAAATATAAGACTTCTTCTCAAATAAACGGCTTAACCGATTTGCCTGAAATTTTGTATGAATACATGTCTTAGAGCAGAATAGGATTTGAGAAACTTTTTTTCTGGCTGTCGAGTCAGGGGGTCCAGATATTTTAAATTGAATTTTGTAAATATAAAACTTCTTCTCGAATAAACGGCTTGACCGATTTGCCTGCAATGTTGTATATAGACAGCTCATAGGGAAGAATAGGATATAGGATACTTTTTTTTTTAGCTATCGAGTCAGGGGGTCCAGATATTTTTAATTGAATTTTGTAAATATGAGACTTCTTCTCGAATAATGGCTTGACCGATTTGCCTGAAATTTTGTATGAATACATGTCATAGGACAGAATAGGACATAGGATACTTTTTTTTTGGCTGTCAAGTCAGGGAGTCCAGATATTTCAAATTGAATTTTGTAAATATAAAATCTCTTCTCGAATAAACGGCTTGACCAATTTGCCTGAAATGCTGTATATAGACAGTTCATAGGGTAGAATAAGATATAGGACCCTGTTTTTTTGGCTGTCGAGTCAGAGGGTCCGGATATTTTAAATTGAATTTTGTAAATATAAAACCTTTTCTCGAATAAACGGCTTGACCAATTTGCCTGCAATGTTGTATACAGACAGTTCACAGGGTAGACAGGATATAGAATCTTTTTTTTTTTGGCTGTTGAGTCAGGGGGTCCAAATATTTTTAATTGAATTTTGTAAATATAAGACTTCTTCTAAAATAAACGGCTTAACCGATTTGCCTGAAATTTAGTATGAATGCATGTCTTAGAGCAGAATAGGATTAAGGATACTGTTTTTCTGGCTGTCGAGTCAGGGGGTCCAGATATTTTAAATTGAATTTTGTAAATATAAAACCTCTTCTCGAATAAACGACTTGACCGATTTGCCTGACATGTTGTATATAGACAGTTCATAGGGTAGAATAAGATATAGGACCCTGTTTTTTTGGCTGTCGAGTCAGGGGGTCCAAATATTGTTAACTGAATTTTGTAAATATAAGACTTCTTCTCGAATAAACGGCTAGACCGATTTGCCTGAAATGTTGTATGAATACATGTCATAGGGCAGAATAGGATATAGGATACTTTTTTTTTGGCTGTCGAGTCAGTGGGTCCGGATATTTTAAATTGAATTTTGTAAATATAAAACCTTTTCTCGAATAAACGGCTTGACCAATTTGCCTGCAATGTTGTATACAGACAGTTTATAGGGTAGATAGGATAAAGGATCTTTTTTTTTTGGCTGTCGAGTCAGGGGGTCCAAATATTTTTAATTGAATTTTGTAAATATAAAACTTCTTCTAAAATAAACGGCTTAACCGATTTGCCTGAAATTTTGTATGAATTCATGTCTTAAAGCAGAATAGGATTAAGGATACTTTTTTTCTGGCTGTCGAGTCAGGGGGTCCAGATATTTTAAATTGAATTTTGTAAATATAAAACCTCTTCTCGAATAAACGGCTTGACCGATTTGCCTGAAATATTGTATATAGACAGCATAGGGTAGAATAATATATAAGACACTTTTTTTCTGGCTGTCGAGTCAGGGGGTCCAAATATTTTTAACTGAATTTTGTAAATATAAGACTTCTTCTCGAATAAACGGCTAGACCGATTTGCCTGAAATGTTGTATGAATACATGTCATAGGGCAGAATAGGATATAGGATACTTTTTTTCTGGCTGTCGAGTCAGGGGGTCCAGATATATTAAATTGAATTTTGTAAATATAAGATCTCTTATCGAATAAACGGCTTAACCGATTTGCCTGAAATTTAGTATGAATGCATGTCTTAGAGCAGAATAGGATTAAGTATACTTTTTTCTGGCTGTCGAGTCAGGGGGTCCAGATATTTTATATTGAATTTTGTAAATATAAAACCTCTTCTCGAATAAACGGCTTGACCGATTTGCCTGAAATATTGTATATAGACAGTACATAGGGTACAATCATATATAAGACACTTTTTTTCTGGCTGTCGAGTCAGGGGGTCCAAATATTTTTAACTGAATTTTGTAAATATAAGACTTCTTCTCGAATAAACGGCTAGACCGATTTGCCTGAAATGTTGTATGAATACATGTCATAGGGCAGAATACGATATAGGATACTTTTTTTCTGGCTGTCAAGTCAGGGGGTCCAGATATATTAAATTGAATTTTGTAAATATAAGATCTCTTATCGAATAAACGGCTTGACCGATTTGCCTGAAATGTTGTATAAAGACAGTTCATAGGAAAGAATAGGATATCGGATACTTTTTTCCGGCTGTCGAGTCTAGGTGCCCAGTTTTGCAAATGTGTGGCCTACTCTCGGTCAAACGGGTTAACCTTTTTAGCTGAAATTTTGTACACAGACAGTCAATAAGACATGGAAGGATAACGAATACTTTTTTTTGGTTGGCAATTTCGGGTGTCTAGATTTTTATTATGGAATTTTGTGAATGTGTGGCCTCTTTTCGGCCAGACGGCTTGACCGATTCAGATGAAATGTTGTACAAAGAATAATAGTATAGTATATAATAGGGTATAAAAGGGCAAGGAATACTTTTTTCGGCAATTAAGTGTGGGTGCCTTTATTTTTTGTTAACTTTACATAGAGTTTGCATAATCATAAAAGTTTGACCTTAGGTCCATCTATAATGACTAAACTTAAGATGTGTCCTAATAAGGCCATAAAACTGTCAGGATCATTATAAGCCATCAAAATTTACGCGATAGCTTTGCTTGCCCAACGTGTTTTATCTGCTTTGTGGGAAGTATTTCAGAAACATTCGTGTTAACAGCCACATTTAACCATAGGGTCATAGGTGTTGACTTAGTAGGTCATCAAAACTAAAACTGTCATTAAAAGCCGTAAAAATTTTTCGCGCTCGCTTCGCTCGCGCATTGATAGCACTCACTGCCCTCGCGCAATCATTTGTTTTGTCTACTTTGTAGGTAATATTTCAGCATTTTTTGTATTTTAATAGCCACATGCATCAAAACGAGTCATAGATTAAAACAGTACAGCCTTCAATAACGATAAAGATTATTAACCATAATAATCATAATGATTATTAACTTTAAAATAAGTATCAAGTTTAACCTTAGGGTCATCGATGTTGACTTAGTAGGCCATAACAACTTTCTGGGTCATAAAAAGTTATAAAAATTATTCGCGCTCGCGCTAGCACTTCTTTTATTAACTTTGTAGGTAATATTTCAACATTTTTTGTAATGTTTAATAGCCAACCACATGCATCAAAACGAGTTTATAAATTGAAACAGTACAACCTTCAATAATCATAATGATTAATAACATTAAAATAATTGGATATCAAGTTTAACCTTTGTGTCATCAGTGTTGACTTATTACGTCATAAAAACGGTCTGGGTCATAAAAGTCGTAAAAAATTTTCGCGCTCGCTTCGCTCGCGCAGTGATAACGCATGCTTTGCTCGCACAAGATTTGTTATATCTACTTTGTAGAAAACGATTCAGCATTTTTTGTATTTTAATAGCCACATGCATCAAAACGAGTCATAGATTATAACAGTACAACCTTCTATAATGATAAAAATTATTAACCTTAAGATAAGTGGACATCAAGTTTAACCTTAGGGTTATCGGTGTTGACTTAGTAGGTCATAAAAGCTGTCAGGGTCATAAAAAGTCGTAAAAAAATTTCGCGCTCGCTTCGCTCGCGCAAGCATTTGTTTTGTCTTCTTTGTTGGTAATATTTCAGTAACTTTTATATATTAATAACCACATGCATCAAAACGAGTCATACATTAAAACGGTACAACCTTCAATAATCATTATTGTTGTTAACCTTATAATAAATGGATATGAAGTTTAACCTTTGTGTTATCGGTGTTGACATAGAAGGTCATTAAAACTGTCAGGGTCAAAAAAAGTAGTAAAAATATTTCGCGCTCGCTTCGCTCGCGCAGTAATGGCGCTCGCTCCGCTCGCGCAAGCATTTGTTATATCTACTTTGTAGAAAACATTTCAGCAACTTTTATTTATTTTAATAGCCACATGCATCAAAACGAGTCATAGATTAAAACAGTACAGCCTTCAATAACGATAAAGATTATTAACCTTAAAATAAGTGGATATCAAGTTTAACCTAAGGGTTATCGGTAATGACTTAGTAAGTCATAAAAGCTGTCAGGGTCATAAAAGGTCGTCTACATTTTTCGCGCTCGCTTCGCTCGCGCAAGCATTTGTTTTACCTACTTTGCAGGTAACATTCCCGCAAGTTTTGTATTTTAATAGCCACATGCATCAAAACGAGTCATAAATTAAACAGTACAACCTTCAATAATGATAAAGATTATTAACCTTAAAATAAGTGGATATCAAGTTTAACCTTAGGGTTATCGGTGTTGACTTAATAGGTCATAAAAGCTGTCAGGGTCATAAAAGGTCGTAAAAAATTTTCGCGCTCGCTTCGCTCGCGCAATAATAGCCCTCGCTGCGCTCGCGCAAGCATTTGTTTTATCTTCTTTGTTGGTAATATTTCAGTAAATTTTGTATATTTATAACCACATGCATCAAAACGAGTAATAAATTAAAACCTTCGAGCATTTACCAATGGAGATGTTAACGTTGTAATCCGCAAACATTTTTTTCTGCCGATACTTACGGGGGACGAGGTAAACACGCATTGCACACACACAAATCACACTAACTTGAAACACGCACACAGTATTAAAAATACAGCGTAGTTACGCACGCTCATATGGCCAAAAATGGCTATATGGCCAGCAAAGGGGAACGCCTTGCGTTAACTTCTCAATTGGTAAATGCTCGAAGATTAAAACAGTACAACCTTCAATAATCATAATAATTATTAATCTTAAAATTAGTGGATATCAAGTTTAACCTTTGTGGTATCGGTGTTAGGAGGTCATAAAAAGTGTCAGGGTCATAAAAAGTCGTAAACATTTTTCACCATCGCTTCGCTCGCGCATTGATAGCGCTAGCTACGCTCGCGCAAGCATTTGTTTTATCTTCTATGTAGGTAATATTTTATCATTTTATGTATTTAAATAGCCACATGCATCAAAACGAGTTTATAATTTTAAACAGTTCAACCTTCAATAATCATAATCATTATTTACCTTAAAATAAGTGGATATCAAATTAAACCCTAGGGTTATCGGTGTTGACATAGTAGGTCATAAAAACTGTCAGGGTCATAAAAGATCATAAAAAAAATTTGCGCAGTAATAACGCTATATAGCATATAATAGCGTGTTTTAACAGCCTCATACATTAGACTGACTCAAATACTTAAACAGCAAAACTTGGTAAACCTTGCCTAGGTTTACCAAGTAATGATTAATGACTTTAACAATAGACGATATCGAGTTCGACCTAAGAGTCATCTACAGTGACTTGATTGTTAGGTTATAAAACTGTCAGGGTCATAAAAAGTCATAAAAAATGTTTGCTCGCGCAGCTATTTACCATAATTTCTTTGTAAGAAATGTATCAGGAACTTTTGTGTTGAGTCAAACAATTAAAAAGCACAACTTCGTATACCTAACCAAAATGATTAATGACTTTAACAATAGAGGATATTAAGTTCGACTTTGGGGTCATCTATGCTGACTTGGGCTAAGAGATTATTGATCTAGACCTCAAAGGTCATAAAGACACAATAACGCGGGCGAAGCCGCGGGTAACAGCTAGTAATTTATGTAATAAACAAGTACAATACTTGTTTATTTTCTCTCTCGGAGACCTGCTTAACAGGCTCCGCTTTAAAAATCCACGAATTTTCTTCTTTAAGGGATGATAGATCTAATGGGTACAGCGGTGCTGCCTTACTCATCAGAAATACTGTCCCTTTCTCCTTTATTTATTTACCAACTTTATAAATTTAACCATGGGGATCTTATTTTCTGCTTGCTCTAAATTTGACCGTAGCTCCTTTTACGACATACTGATATCTCAATCATCAAAGCTTTTCCTTGTACATGTATGAATCCATAATTTATATAGAACTTTGTCCGATTTTATTGTTTGTCATAACTACTATAAAATTGTAAATATTATCTTAGTGTGTGTAACATATAATGTTCTGAATTTAAATGTGTATATTGTAAATATTGTAATATATCTCAATTTTTCTTGAATTTTTATGTACTGATCTATTTTACTAACTTAGAACAACTTTTCCAAATTCCGTTAACTAGATTTTTACACTTTTCGCGTTTCCCCGCTTTTGTGCACAAAATACACAAAAATACATAACTATAACAATGCACAAGTTATCCAGCAAGATTAAAACAAGACTCTGGCAAATGCATCAAACGTGCGGTGCCAAAATCCCAAGATAGGGAAAAAAAAAAAAAAAAAAAGTTTGAACTTTTGTGACAATTTAGCCCTGCCAAGCAAATCAAAACTTTACAGTCCATGTACAGAAAGTTGGATTTAATTTGACTAAATATTTGTTAACGTTCCAATCCACGAAAATATTAATAACTAAAACTTTACGAAATGTTGCAAAACATGCATAATATTTCATATGTTTTGATGAAGTACTGTGATTTCCTAGTTCCCTTACACTATGTTAAAAAATGCAATGCAAACAGGGAAAAATATTAATAAAACTGTTCCAACCGTGATGAATATTTAAAACAATTTAAAAAAATAATCCAAAATTGTCAGTATTGAAACGTAATTTTTGTATTTAAAAATAAAATACAGCTGATCGACAACGATCGAAAAAACCAAGTAGTTTTGTTCATCAGAAGAAAATGGTGGTTAAAGTTTTGTTCTAAACATGGCGAATTTATGTAGTCCATTAACTTACGTAAATAAAAGAGAGCAAGGGTTATTTCCGCAAATTAAGTCACAGTTTTTTACAAACCGTTTGAACGCTGCAAAAAACCTGTATCGTAAGGATTTGGTGTGCCATTTTGGATGTGTTAATGCAATCGAATTCTCGAAGAATGGCGAATTACTTGTATCAGGTATTTATCATTGAATAATAATTTATTACACTAGTCACATAAGCGTTAACAACAAGTTGTAAGATTAAAACATATACTATATAACAAAAAAATAATGGTAAGTAGGTACATGATAAGAATCTTCCTGTATAGTAAACAAAATGTCTTATGTCGGCCCAGTCAGTACAGTGAATTTAGTCTACTTTTGTACGATACGACGTAGTATTTTAATATTTTAAACTACCTACTTGCATTTTTATGAATGACACACGGTAAAGGTCCTAGTCCACCCTCATAGGAGGGGAAGATGGAGGGTGGAGGGGGGGGATGTTCCCCCGCCGGAGATAATTTTTTTTTTAAATTTGAAATCTAAATTTTAATATATTCATCATTCATTGGTATTATTAATTTAATAAAAAAACGTGTGCGTACTTATGTACACGTGTTAGAAGTTATACTTCTGTGGCGTATAGAAAAAAAATAACTAAAATGCAGTAGTGATTAACGATAAATATTAAAATTAATCAAAAAGATTTTATTTAAATAAAAAAATATGACGTTAAATATGACGTTCTTACGAAATGACATATACAACTTGAAAATAGTCATGCCACCTAGAACTAACTTCACGGTGTAGAATTTAGGTGGTGCGCGCGCATCGTACCACCTAGAACTATCTTCACGATGTTAAATTTAGGTGTCGGTGTGCGTGCGCATCGTAAAAATTCACTGTCATCATTTTTCTCTATCACGCCAAAAGAAGTATAACTTCAAAAAGAATCACTGTATAAATCTTAATCTTCAGGCCCATCTTCAATCATGCCAAAGACCTTCGATATGGCGTCTTGCAATAAACAAAATTTGAATATTATCAAGCAACACATGTTATAAATTATAATTTCATTCTTTAATTTTCAATAAATTTATAAAAGAAGAAAGCGAGAACAGTGAATTTATACTAAGAACTAGAAGTGCAGCTTCGCCTGCGTTAAAAACTTCTTTCATTTATGAAACATTTTTCTTTAATCAAAACCTTTCATAAAAACACATCAATAAAGAATTAGCCAAACCGGTCCACCCATTTTTAAGTTATGGTGTGACCAAGGGAATTAGGGATTCATTTTTATAAGACCCAAAATACCATATTTATTTATTATTTGTTACCCTATTTCACCTTAGGAGTGGAATTTAAAAAAAGCCTGAAACTCATATTATCTTATTTATTTACAGAAGTACTTGTGAGAAGTATCGAATATAAAAAACTATTTCTTGTTCTTCTCTCAATCTTGTTTCTCCATACAACTGTTTATCCCCAAGGAGTAAATTTTGTAAAAAATTAAAATAAAATTCTTCCTCGGCAAATACCTACATCCACGGCCGTAGCTAGGGGGGGGCATGGTGGGGCAATGCTCTACCTTGAAATGACAATGCCCTACCTTAAAAATACCAAAAACGAAGACGAATTATTATAATTAAATTGTTTGTTCATAGTTTTAGATTTAAAAAAAATTGTAGCGATAGGTACCTAAACTTTTCCAAACCTACTACAGTTTGTGACATTCTTTTCATATTATAATAATTGTTTGTTCTGTGTATAGATGGCATTTGAAGCGCCATCACATGAAGCGATGGATCTATTCCGTCTATTTAATTATAATATCTGTGATGCAGAGGGGATTCCCCGTACCACAGATTGCAATATAGCCCATATTGCAATCTATGGTATGGAGAATCCCCTTTTAAACTAAATAAACATAAACTAGAGATTGATTACAGTGGAGTAGCGTGGTTCCATGGCCCCGGGCGGCACACGAAAAGCGGCGGCAGCAAGCCGCAATTTATGAAGTAAAAAATTAAAAAATCATTTTGCAAACTCCAAATCGCGCTTCGCGCTGACACAAGCCATACCGCTCAGGCGTTTTGGGCGGTAGCAAAGTTTTCAGTGTTCAGATTCAGTTGTCTTCTTACCCTTAATCAAACGCATAAAAGCAGTCCGTGGGACTTTCGTTTCAGCTAAAATTATAAAAAATTTTGCGCTCACTTTGCTCGCATACTACTATTTTCAGTCATATTACTGTATAGGATAAAAATGACTTTTTGAGGATGATTACATGAAACTTCATGCTCGCTACGCTCGCCTACTAAAATTCACCTTACCTTATCATCTGTTGCTGACTAAGTTGATTTACGGGAAATTGTTTCCACACATTATACATATGTTTACATAGCATGATTTTTTGTTTATTACTTGTAACTTTAACAAATTGAATTTAGTTGAAAAGTTTATTTTAGGTTTTAAATTTTTATACCTAACTAGAAGTGCCCCGCGGCTTCGCCCGCGTTAAAATTTTCTTTTGTTTACTTAAAACTTTTCTTTCGTAAAAACGATTCTATCATTTAATACATCAAATAAGAATTAGCCAAATCGGTTCACCCCTTTTCATGTTATCGTGTGACTAAGGCAATTCGGGATTCATATTTATAAAAACCGAAAACCCAAATTTTCAAACTTTGTTACATACCCCATTTCAAAAAATCCTATCACACATACTTTATCTCATCTTATTTCGCCATACAAACTTTGAATCCCCGTTCCGTATCCGGGAGGAATTTGTAGAAAATCCTTTCTGAGCGGATACCTAAGTCAAAATAACTATCTGCATGCCAAATTTCGCGCAATCCGAAACAAAATTGATTCAGACTTTGTTACCCCACTTCACTCTTTTAGGGGTGCAATTTCGAAAGAGCCTGAAACGCATATTTACTTACTTAAGTACTTGTGTTAAAATTCAAATATAAAAGACTATCTAATCTTGTTTCTCCATATAAACTTAGGACCCCGTTTCATCCCCTTCAGGGGTGAATTTTAGAAAATACTTTCTCAGAGGCAACTAACTTCGTAATAACTATCTGCATGCCTGCCAAATTTCAGCACAATTTGAAACAATATTGATTTTCACACTTTGTTACCCCATTTCACCCTCTTAGGGGAGTAATTAAAAAAAAACCTCAAACACGTATTTTCCTAATTTTTTTTACTGGAGCACTTGTATGAAGTTTCGATTAAAAAATACTATGTAATCTTGTTTCTCCATACAAACTTTGAACCCCCGATTCATCCCCTTCAGGGGTGAATTTTGGAAAATCCTTTCTCAGAGGGCTCTTACGTCGTAATAATAATCTGCATGCCAAATGTCAGCGCAATCCGAAACAATATTGGTTTTCACACTTTGTTACCCCATTTCACCCTCTTATGGGTGTAATTTAAAAAAAACCTGAAACACGTATTTACTTATTTTTTTACTGGAGCACTTGTATGAAGTTTAGAATAGAAAATACTATCTAATCTTGTTTCTCCATACAAACGTTGAACCCCCGTTTCATCCCCTTCAGGGGTAAATTTTGGAAAAATCTTTTCTCAGATGGAACTAACGTCATAATAACTATCTGCATGCCAAATTTCAGCGCAATCCGAAACAATATTGATTTTCACACTTTGTTACCCCATTTCACCCTCTTAGTGGTGAATTAAAAAAAAAACAGAAATACGTATTTACTTATTTTGTTACTGAAGCACTTGTGTGAAGTTTTGGATAGAAAAGACTATCTAATCTTGTTTCTCCATACAAACTTTGAATCCCCATTTCATCCCCTTAAGGGGTGAATTTTGGAAAATCCTTTCTTAGTACACCCCTACGTACTAAGACAAATATACTCTCCAAATTTCAAGTCTCTACGACCAGCGGTTTAGGCTGTGCGTTGTCTGTCAGTCAGTCAGTCAGTATGTCAGGACAAAGATTCTTATAGTATTAGAAGATTAAGGGGGCGGCAAAATTTGCCTCAGCCCCTGGCGGCACAATCCCACACTACGCCACTGATTGATTATGATTGTTTGTAGCAGCGTTGCAAAACCTACCGATTTTTCGGTAGATCTACCAAATTTGAAAATGCTTTGCCGAAATACCGATTTATGGCAGTTTAATTTTTAGGGTTCCGTACCCAAAGGGTAAAACGGGACCCTATTACTAAGAGTCCGCTGTCCGTCTGTCTGTCTGTCTGTCTGTCTGTCTGTCTGTCTGTCTGTCTGTCTGTCTGTCTGTCTGTCCGTCCGTCTGTCACCAGGCTGTATCTCATGAACCGTGATAGTTAGACAGTTGAAATTTTCACGGATGATGTATTTCTGTTGCCGCTATAACAACAAATACTAAAAACAGAATAAAGTTAAAAATAATAGAGGGTCCCCATACAAGAAACGTGTTTTTTTCCGCATTTCACGCCATCTATGAACGCTTAGTTAGGTAAACGTCCCATAGATGGCGTTATATTGAAATGTCGATCCCTAACACCTTTGTTAGACGTTAGATGGCGTTATAAGAAATAAAATGTTTATTAATTATTATTTTTTTCTGGCGAAAAATGATAGTGGTATTTTTTGCTCGATCTTATAAAATACTGTAGTTTGGTACGGAACCCTACGGGTGCGAGTCCGACTTGCACTTGGCCAGTTTATTTACTTCCGCCCTACCTGTAACCAATGCTGCCCTACCTCAAAATCGACTCTAGCTACAGCCCTACCTACATCATAATAACTACCTGCATGCCAAATTTCAGCACAATCCTTTCAGTGGTTTGACCTGTGTGTTGATAGATCAGTTAGTCTGTCTTTAACATTTGCCTATTATATGTACAGATTCATGAATGATGAAGATTTTTGTTACATTTATTATAAAATACAGTAGAACCTCTTTAAGTCAATCCTTGAAAAGTCGAAAACCTCCCAAACTCAAAAAAGTGTATGTTCCCTTCCCTTAAGCCCCAAAACCTCCATTGCTAAATGCCCTGTAAGCAAATTCAGTACATAATTTCCCTCTATAACTCGATAAAATAAATTTGACCTCTGTATCTCGAACATAGCAATTTTTAATATAATTTTACTACCTATACAACTCTATTATTTTAAACTTATTACCTCTATAGTGCGAAGAAAATAAAGTACACCATTATTTCTTAGAAAACAATTTAGGAGTATACAATTAATAGGATTAACCCCTAAGAAAATTATGACCAACATTGTGTCAGGTGTTAATTTTATTATTTATGATTTTATTTGAACTTTAGCGAAGCAAGTCATTTGTTGTCGATTGAAAAATTGTCAGAAGTAGTTTGGTTTTACCGCAATACACATACAATTGTTACAATGTTACAACATGAATGCTGTAACACGTAAACTAAAAACTCAAAATTAGTAAGAATTAATCTCCTACAAGTCGAATCAAAATCCGCCTAAATTGAAATCCTCCATTAGTCTAGTAGAATTTTTTGGTGTCTCCCTTCAAGTTCGACTTAAAGAGGTTCTACTGAATTAGAGTGTGTCTTACCTGTTAAAACTTACTGAGCTGAGAAGTGGACACTGACGGTGTGACTGGTTCACCAATTCAAATTTGCTCAGCAAACTGTGGAGAGGTATATGCTCAAGGTCTCTTTTAAGGATTGAATTCGAAATGAAGTCATCTGTCAGAGAACCAAAGTTATCGACGTAGATTAAAGCAATTTTTTTTTTTTTTTTTTTATAAAGATTACTCGCAATGTGGGTTGCACATTACTAGTATTCTTGTTAACCCCTCCAACTAAGCTGAATATGCTTGTGTCTGGAGTGGGTTCACGTCAATAGTGCAATGGATGGGGTGGGGATCGAACTCACGACCTCTCGATCGCCAGTCCGACACCCTATCCATTACCCTATCCAATTAGAAAGCTTTAGTGGCAGTGAGCTAGTCACATCTGTCAATAACCGTTGCGGTAAACGTAACTATAAAGTAATAAGTTTTAGTTTTATTTCAATCACTGGCAGACCACTGGTTTATATAGAAAATTTATTTAACAGGTGGAGATGACAGGAGGGTGATGATATGGCAGTTTGGGCAAGCTATTATGGAGCATGGCAAGCCCATGGCCATGAAATCTACTCATCAGTCCAACATATTTTGTCTCGGAATCACAAGTGACAATCAGAAAATATACTCTGGAGGCAATGATGATATGGTAAGCTTGAGAATATATTATTCCAATCCTCAAAGTTTATTTACTGACAAGTCAATTTCGTTTCATGTCGGTTGATAAAACTATAAGTCCTAATTTTTTATAATATCCTCTTGCTAGATGCAAGCTAGACTTAAGTAACATATGACAAAGTTTTGTCTCTGCTCCACCATCTATCTATATGTTTTGCACCGCAAGTCCTGCTTTTACCGTATCTTTGTCCCACAGGTGATAGTTCACGACATAGAGAGTAAAAGTCCACTAGAGATTCTCCAACATCAGAGAGCTGTATGCAGTCTCAGTGTAGATCCATTCAATGATAGAGTTTTGGCCACCGCTGGCAATGATGGCCGTCTGCTTTTGTTTGACACAAGGAGATCAGTTCATGGTAAGATTTCTATTCCTTGAGATATGTTTTAGTGGATAAAAATCACTAAACCAGTATATCACCTGAGATTAAGTTGTGATGTCATGTACGGTGGAATATCGTGCTTCTCTGAAAGTGGGTGATATGTGATATGAGATGCTGCAGCGCTGGATGACTGACTTCAGTCCAATACATATAGCGCAATTATCCTAGCCTGACTGTCAAAATGACTGACTTAAGTTAATTAAGTCCTATCCATATAGTGAACTATCCTTACCTGACTGTCAAACTAACTGACTTGAGTCTAATCCTTATAGTGCAACTATCCTTACCTGACCGTCGAAGTAACTGACTTGAGTCTAATCCATATAGTGCAACTATCCTTACCTGACTGTCGAACTAACTGACTTAAGTCTGATCCATATAGTGCAACTATCCTTACCTGACTGTCGAGCTAACTGACTTGAGTCTGATCCATATATTGCAACTATACTTACCTGACTGTCGAACTAACTGACTTTAGTCCAGTGTAATCGTATAGTGTTTTATAAGAATGACAAGACTAGTGTAATTAAGTAGCAGGTAAGAAAATTATAGGTTTTAGATACAATATTATTTGTACAATATTATTGATACAAATTCGTATATTTACCTTATTTTGGCGATGAATTATAGCGGCGAATACGCGACGTTATAGGTTTCTATCGATATCTAGTGCGTATGTTGTCGCTAATTTATCATTAGCGTGTGTGTGTTCCAGTACTAGACTTTCCTTTCATTAAACCGCTGACTGAGGTAATAAGCTAGAGGACCCTAACTGTTACATTTGCTGAGTTACTTAATACTAAGGTATACTATACTATTCCTTAGAAAACATACATGTCTTTCTAGCTCCCAATGCTCTCATCACAAATATATGTCAGGGACTAGTCTTAATTCTTCATGTTGTCAACTAAGTTCATTTTTGTTCTGAATTCAATTTGGCCTGGGTGGATCGGCAAGTAGTAGCGTAGGACGCTCAGACCGGGAGCGATGATCTTCGCAACTGGCTGCAAAGAGCTGGTTGAGAGGAGCCAAAAATCATGTTCAGTTGGCATGCAGTTGGAGGCCATATTTTCAGCTGTCAATTAATATAGGCTGATAATGATAGTGAAGGTCAATTTAAGAGTAGATTTCTGTTTGTCCAGAAACGATGATGATAGCACGCAGCCGCAAAGCGTTCCATGGTGTGCATTTCCACCCCCTACAGAGTGGATTACTAGTATCTGCTAATGCGAAGGATGGAGTGGCGCTCATGGACCTACGTTCGGCAAAAACGTAAGATTCTCCAGACTTACACAGGTAGTGGGAGCATTATATCGATGAGTTGCCTGACTTGCTACCAAAAAGTAGATTACTACCATCAAGAAAAAATCTGCCGCCATAAACGTATGGTATTCCGGCAGCACACAAAATTAAGTCAGACTATTCTCATCCAATCATCCTTAATCATACCATCGCTTACTACCAGGTGAGATAGTGGTTAAACGCAAGCCTATCAGTTATAAAAATAAAATGCTACTTCAATTGATTCAACTGTCGCTGTTCCTAATTCAATCAGACATTACAGACCATATTCAAAAAATAAATGTCGTATCTTGAAAGGTTCTCATCAACTGCTAATGATGGCTTAAAATGCAGTTAATTGCACTTACGGATCGGAATGTCTCGATACTGCTGATCCTTAGCTCTGAACATTACCATCTTGATAAAATCAATATAGGATGGTCTATTCTACGAAATTCCGTTGTGAAGTTCATAAATTGTGTGATGCACTGAAATTTTTTATTATGCCAACTTGAATAAAAACTTACTCAACACTGATTAATAGATAAACACTTCAAACTTGCTACTGAAAATGGACCGATTATAACTATTTTTTTTTGAGTAGGGAATTATATCTCTGTTCTAGCTTTTTAGTAAATTTTATCAAGATCTCATGAGTATCTCCAGAGATATGAAGATAAACACCTCTAACTTGGTACTGAAAATGCCTCGTGCATGAAGTGAAGTCGGTTCCATATTTTTTAGGGTTCCGTACCTCGAAAGTAAAAAAGGGACCCTTATAAGATCACTTGGTTGTCTGTCTGTCTGTCCGTCTGTCAAGACCCCTTTATCTCAGGTACGCGTAGAGATATCAAGTTGAATAAAATACTCGGCTCTACGGTCCCTTTTGGCTGTGAAAAAAATCAAACTTGTAAAGTCAACGCGATCAAAAGATATGTCGCAATTTTGCGATTTCACTAGAGCTATCTAGGGAATCAAAACCTGTGGTATTTGGCAAGATGCAAGGTCTTGAAGCAATTATATAGGAATAAGTCTGAAACTCGTAAATATATAGCAAAAAAAGTGAATTTACTATTGCAAACTCATTATTTGCGGTTGGTGCAATACATTTTCTGTGGATCGAACTGCAAAGTTAACTTTGTCCTTTAACCTAGTTTGACAAATTTGTCCGGAGTTTGTTTTTTTTAACACTTTGACTGCGGCACTTTTTCGCATATTTTTTATTTTTTTAATTATTTCTTGTAATTTTTTTTCGTAGATTTGGCATCAAATCAAAACTAAAATCCAACAGAAGAAGGTCACACGCACCCCTTGTGAAAAAAAAAAAAAAAAAAAAGTATTATATTTATTTTTAATTTTACTTCCGATACCAAAAATAAAAAAAAACACACGGTGTGTGTTTTCAGCAGCGAACGTTACTATTTTAATTATTTTCAATATGGTAACAAAAACATGTCTTTTCCAGCCCCCTAATGCGTTACAACGCCGACAACAGACTATCTCAGAACTGCATGAGCGTTCGCTTCAACTCATCAGGCCGTCACATTCTCGCATTACGTCGGCGGCAATCACCCGTCCTTTTCGCACTTCAGTACCCGGCGCCGGTGGCGGAGTTCTACCACCAAGACTATTATAATTCTTCAACGATGAAAAGTTGCTCGTTCGCTGGAAATAATGATCAGTTTGTGCTGTCTGGATCGGATGATTTCAATCTTTATATGTGGAAGATACCGGAGTTACCTGATGATGGGAATATGAGTAAGTTGAATTTAATTATACAGGATGGTCCAGAAATCGACGTCAAGTCACGCACGGGGTGAGAGGGGCCGCCCTCTCGCCCTGTGCCCGCATAACAGTTCCGGGAATAATAAAAAAAAATCGATATCAGTTAAGTTATAACTGGTAAATTTATAGACACCAAATTATGTTTGTGTATTTGTGCCCTCTATTTTTTTTATTTTACGTTATTGATTTTATATTTTTTCAAAATATTGCTAGTTAACAATTAACGTAAGTATAGCTATAATAATAATCGTTTATTTGGAACCAAAAGACACCTATTCTTACACAAATTATAGTACAAATTTACGTTAATAAATGAAATAAATCGAAGTGCGTGTGTCTCTTTCTCTCTCTCTGTGTGTATGTGTGTGCGTGCGTGTGTGTGTGTGTGTGCGCACGTGAGTGTGTGTACGTATGTAATGTAGGTGTTGATAGCTGTATGTAGTAGCTAAACGTAAATAGTTTATTTTTAAATTTATTTTGATTTATTTTTTATTTTTCCCGGAACTGGTACGGTCTCCCCTCTCGCTCTGTGCCTGCTTGACGTTGACTTCTGGGATACCTGTATAGAGTTAACTGCTGACTGGATATATTATATTAATATGAGAGAACTAAGACATCTAAGAATAAGACGCTCGCACGTTGGTAAGCGAAGGTGTCCGAAAAACGAAAAAAACTATTACTTTGGGTTAGTAGATTTTTTTTATTTGATAAGCAACCCTTCTTACGAGTAAAATTTTTATAATATGTTAGACGGCCCGTGTTGGCGTAAAGGATTCTAACCCGGAGGTTGCTGGTTCAAATCCTACTTCCTACCCGTGGACCAGTGGATTTTTGTATGTGCAATAATTTGCGTTCATGAATCACGGGTGTTCTCGTCCACAGGTGGTAGGAGCATTATATCGATATTCCGCCTGACTTGCTGCCAAATAATACAGTAGTGTCAAGGATAACTGTTTTCCGGCGCACAGCTCTTGACAGTCAGTTCAATGTTAGTTGCACAGCAACTTTGAGCATCTATGACACCCTTTATAGGTGCGGTTTTTTTCTTTCTAACCAACTTCTCAAAAAGAGGAGGTTCCCAATTCGAATGTTTTTTTTATATCTTTATGTTTGTTACCTTAGAACTCGGTTGAACTTTTTTTTATATATATTTTATTGGCTAGCGTTTGACCACTATCTCACCTGTCGGTAAGTGATGATGCGGTCGAAGATGGTAAGTACGCTAGGCCTAGAATGGGAACTGGCTCTCAAGGATAGCTGCCGGAACACACATTAGAAGTTTGATGACAGTTTTTAAGTTGAGGGTGGTAGCTGGCCAGGCGGACACAAGATAGGGTCCTACCACCATGCAAATTTTATGCATGCAATATTTTTTGTTTGAGAGAGTATGCTTCCCATTTGGTCCTATTGTAATTCTATCTAGAGATCCAGGGATATGGAGATAAACATCTCAAACATAGTACTGAAAATGGTTAGCGCGGCATGTGAAGTCGGTTTTTTTCCTGTTGTAAACGATCTTTAATTATTTATTGAGGCATTCATATATACTGCCCTCCTTTTGTGGAAATATGGATTTTTTAGGTACAAAGCAAGCAATTTTAGATCTGAGTGGAATGTTTAAGGTCTTATAAGAAGGGCTTTTGAATAATAGTACAGGGCCATGGAGATATCTTTTTAAATAAAGTCTTTATATTGCCATATAAAAGCAGCGTATTATCTACAGCAGCAGAATGCTAATTTTACCAGGCCTGTCGCATTCCGTGTTGTAGCTATGAAAATATTAGTACATACGTGGCAGCCAGTAGGTTGCAAGTTAAGTCAGTAGTGTCACGCGCGCTTTCGATCGGTCGCGCGCCTTTACTTTACTATTCAATCTGTTTTCTCAAAACATTCAACCCTACAGAAAGAGACAGCTGTCGACCCGCGTGCTGACCGAGTGATAAAGACTCGCGGCGTGGACCTACGGTGCATTTTACGGTGCGCAACACGCGGTTCCCAGTTACTATTCGTTCATTCTATGTCTCAAATTCAAGGTCGCATACCAGACGTGTAGCGTATTTTGAACGTTACAGTCGTTGTAACTACGTTTAATCTCGCATTTTTGCTATCAGGGAGTGCATTTTCTGTACTTGTACTATTCATTATTCTGTCATTTTATACCCACTCTAGGCACATGAGTAAAGAAGGAACAGAGACAAAGCTTCATACAACTGCGCTGTGATGATGACGTAGACGCACGTGAGTGCGTGAGCACCAGCGGCCTGTGTGCCGCCTGTCACGTACGGAGTGAAACCGGTTTGTAGTGGCTCGGCTGGTGCTTTAACACAGGGCTGTCTCTCGCGACGCGTCACGTTATATTATATTATTTTTCATCCCATCTATTCGAAAAGTGATAGTTTGTTCCTCAATAAGTGCGCGCAAAGTAGGTCATTTCTGCCCTAGGGCGGGAAAGTATTTTTTTAATTTTTGGCTATGAATGTTCTTCTATATTGCCCGGTCTAAGGTGTCTCAATGAAATTCCTTGACATTTCATGACATTTAGTTACTATACATGACATTTTGTAACATTTCATGACATAAAATGACATTTCATGACGTTTTGTGATATTTCATGACATTTATGACATTTCATGAAATTTAATGTTATTTCGTGACATTTAATAACATTGAATTATATTTAATGATATTTGTGATATTTAGTGACATTTTATGACATTGAATAATGACATAATAATGACATGATGACATAATGACACAATAATGACATATCATGACATTTCGTGATATTTCGTAACATTTCATGAAATGTCATGACATTATGTAATATATCATGACATTTCATGAAATTTGATGTCATTTAATGACATTTAATTATATTTCATGACATTAATAATATTTCATGATATTTCGTGACATTTTGTGACATTTTATGGCATATATGACATTTTATGATATTTTATGACATATGGCACATCATGACATTAAATGACATTTCGTGACATCTCATGATCATGATCGACATACATCGTTGTCGACAATGATGAAGCTTGACAATTAAAAAGCAGGTCATGTTTACTTGAAGGAGGATTTTATTACGATGAAGATTTTTCTTGTTTTTTTTTGTACCAAACCAACCCTACAAGAATAGGTAAACATTTTTTCCGTTCCTAAGAAGGTTTGTTTTTGTTCCTTCTTTACTCATGTGCTCTAGGGTTGACTTGATAAGTAATTTCTCAATGGCAATAATTTGGTAATTATTTCAGACAATGAATATGTAGTAGTGGAGTCACCTCACTTAGTGTTATATGGACACCGGTCTATAGTAAACCAGGTCCGGTACAACCCTCACTACTGCCTCATTGCCTCATCCGGGGTGGAGAAGATCATAAAGGTAATTATTTTAGAGAATGAATGTATAGTAGTGGAGTCACCTCACATAGTGTTATATGGACACCGGTCTATAGTATACCAGGTCCGGTACAACCCTCACTACTGCCTCATTGCCTCATCCGGGGTGGAGAAGATCATAAAGGTAATTATTTTAGAGAATGAATGTATAGTAGTGGAGTCACCTCACATAGTGTTATATGGACACCGGTCTATAGTATACCAGGTCCGGTACAACCCTTACTACTGCCTCATGGCATCATCTGGGATGGGGAAGATCATTTCTTCTTTCTTTCTAGTCGTTTTTTCTTTATCAGATACATTTGCATGGTGGTAGAACACAATCTAGTGTCCGTCTGGCCAGCTACCACCCTCAAGATAGAAAATCTGTCGCCAAACATCTAATGTGTTCCGGCAGCTATCCTTGAGAGCCAGTTCCCATTCTAGGCCTAGCGTGCTTACCATCTTTGACCGCATCATCACTTACCAACAGGTGAGATAAGGATGAAACGTTAGCCGATAAGATATTAAAAAAAACATTTCGAAGAGTGTGCAATGGAACTGTATGATTTGATTATTCCACCATCCCAATTTTATAATCGGACATCCAGAGATATTAAAAGGCGCCACCAATTTATGGTGGATATACCATTTACCCGAACGAAGCGATTTGCTTCTTCGTTCATCATACAAACCGCTAAAGAATGGAATACCCTGCCTGAGTCTGTTTCCGGTTAAGTTCAATATGGGGTCTTTGAAATCACGAGTGAATAGGCATCTTCTTGGTAAGCACGCTCCATCATCGATCGCATCATCACTTAACATCAGGTGAGATAGTGGTCAAGTGCTACCCAGTTTGGGTGTAAAAAAAGTCGCTCCGTAAACACACACACACACATATACACTACACACTTTATACTTTTTAACCGACATCAAAAAAAGGAGGAGGTTTCTCAATTCGACCGTATATATGTTTTTTTTTTTGTTTTTTTTTATGTTTGTTCGCGGTTAACTTCGTCGTTTATGAACCGATTTTGATTATTCTTTTTTTGTTAGAAAGGAGATATCCCAAGTGTGGTAACATGGTAATTTTATCGAGGTCTGATGGGTATCTAAAGAGATATTGAGATAAACATCTCAAAATTGGTACTGAAAATTAATAGCGCGGCATTGAAGTCGGTTGTTTTTAGTTTTTTAAACGATCTTATGTACATCATCTTCACTGCAGCAGGCTGCACAGCTATGCACACACATACTCCACTTTCTATTATGTCATCTGCTATTACATCATCAACTACATCACCATCTGCTTCACTGGGAGCGTTATTCGACCCCAGACTACCTAAGCAACATAAAGGAGCTGAGGTGGCTTGGTTTTTTAAATACACCCCAAGCGGGACGTCAGTGCAGGACGTATCGCCCCCTATCACTAATCAAAATATGATCTTACCTTCCCACGAAGTCATACCACTACATAGTTCGCATTAAAGTAAATCTTTGCGCGATTATGTTGGCACCGAGATATACACGTTACGACTTTTTCAAACAGTCTGTTTTCTTAACAGTATATCTTTCAAGATCGTGGACGCAGTATATTAAATGGACCTGGCATTAAAAGAACAATAATTATATGAGAAGAATAAAACTATACAATCGGTAGTAAGAGAGAGCGAGACGGACAACAGTTTTTTATCCTTCGCTGCATATGCGATTTTATTTAATTTAATTAGCTGGCATATGTATCACGTGTCAATAATTTTATTTGGGTTATATCTTTATAGCTATTTAGTCTTTATCCATTTAATATTCCGTCTACGTTCAACCCCTTCTAAAAAGTCTTAAAAAAGTACGCACTTAAAGGACAACAAATATATACATATACATATAATAAAACATACATACGTTACAAAATATCGTTATTTTTGTTTACTACTAGTGTTTTGTAAATACTCCCATCGGAGCAAAAAAGCCCTAAGAACTCCTTGATCAAGGCTTTATATTATCTTTTCTTTTACCGACTTCACAAAAAGGAGGAGATTTACAAATCGTCGGAACCTTTTTTTTTACTTTTTTTTTATGTATGTTCACCGATTACTCGAAGATGCCTGAACCGATTTGAAAAATTCTTTTTTGTTTCAAAGGGTACCCTTCCCAGGTGGTCCCATTTAAATCGGCCGTGCCGTTTTTTAATATATCAACATTTATATTACGATGCATTTACTTATCTAGACGACACATACTACTAACTATACTGGCACAGATTATGTAATAGTTACTTCATTAACTTTGACAACTTTGACTAGCGCGACGTTTGAAGTCGCTTCTTTTAGTTTTTTAAACGATCATAAATTATTATTCATGATATTTCCCTTTACAGGTATGGTCAGGCATAGAGTACCCACAAACGCGCGGAGATTTGCTTGAAGAAGTCCAAGGACCGGACAACCCCAGAGAGATATACTCTCACGAAGATTATGTATCTCTCGTACATCATAGTGGACAGGTAATTAGTCTCTATTCTTATGTCTACAGTGTTCAAAGTTCAAAGCTTTTATTCAGCATGTAGGCAGTATTAATATACGCACATACACACGTCTTAAACCATAAAATAAACCGTAATTAATTCTCATGTTTACAGAGAGTTGTGAAGTCACCAAGGCAATAATATCGTTTAAAAACTAAAAAAGAACCGACTTCAATGCCGCGCTATTCATTTTCAGTACCAATTTTGAGATGTTTATCTCGATATCTCTGGAGATACTTATCAGACATCGATAAAATTACCATGGTACCACACTTGGGATATCTCCTTTCGAACAAAAAAATAATAATCAAAATCGGTTCATAAACGACGAAGTTATCCGCGAACAAACATTAAAAAAATATATATATATATACCGTCGAATTGAGAAACCTCCTCCTTTTTTTGAAGTCTGTTAAAAATGGCGGTATTTCAAACAGCTCATATTTTTTAGATGCTTGAACTAGGTTGTACTACCTTCTAATAAATATTTAAATCAACCTGGAAACTATTATTTGAATGCAATGGAATGCGTATACACATTACTATATTAATATTAATTACTGCATTTTTTTTTTAACCGACTTCAAAAAAAGGAGGAGGTTTCTCAATTCGACCGTATATATATATATATATTTTTTTATTTTTTTTTAATGTTTGTTCGCGGATAACTTCGTCGTTTATGAACCGATTTCGATTATTCTTTTTTTGTTGGAAAGGAGATATCCCAAGTGTGGTACCATGGTAATTTTATCGAGGTATGATAAGTATCTCCAGAGATATTGAGATAAACATCTCAAAATTGGTACTGAAAATGTATAGCGCGGCATTGAAGTCGGTTGTTTTTTAGTTTTTAAACGATATTATAAAATAAAAGATTACTCGCAATGTGGGTTGCACATTACTAATTATTCTCGTTGTTCTCATATGACATTTTTTTTCTCTTTTTCATATTTCGGGAACGTAACACTTTAGGGTACTCGACAGTTCTTTGTTCGTTTATGTATCCTCTATCCATTATACCTTCACAATGCGCGGAAACTAAAAAAAAATGAAAATGTCGTCGGGTGGATATGCCTGCTTCCATGAAAATGTTCGAACCCCTTGAGAAAATTTAGCTCAATGTTAGAACCACCATAATTATTAATATAAAATTAAACATAGGTATTGTTTTCAGTACATATCCCACAACTACGCAGAACAGTCTACAAGCGAGGACCCTCGAATGATGGCGTTCTTCGACTCCCTAGTACAGCGAGAGTTGGAGTGTTTGGCCGAAGAAACTGACTCCCTCGATGGATCCAGTTCTGGAGCCACTACTCAGAATAACGACTCGGAATCTGATTCGTCAGATAATAACCAGCTGGTCGTCGATCATAATGTTAGGTGGTCACTGCCGCCGAAGCGACGTGAGTTGTGTTTGTTTTAACCGTTTTTTGTTACAATTAATGTATAGAAAGTAGCACTAGACACTAATCTTTAGCTTTTTTAACCATTTGAAAGGCTACTAATATTTTATTTTATAATGTTTTTAGGGTTCCGAACCCAAAGGGTACTAACGGAACCTTATTACTGAGACTTCGCTGTCCGCCTGTCTGTCTGTCTGTCCGTCTGTCACCAGGCTGTATCTCATGAACCGTGATAGTTAGAAAGTTAAAATTTTCACAGATGATGTATTTCTGTTGCCGCTATAACAACAAATACTAAAAACAGAACAAAGTTTAAAAATAAAAGGGGTCCCCATACAAATTGGTGTTAGAAGTTCGTTAAATATTCGTTATATGGCGTTGTAGTTAATAAGCATGTTTAGTATTGACACGGTAATAATATAATATAATATTATACTGCGGTTCGGAACACTCCGTGTGCGACAAAAGTCTGACTCGCTCTTGGCCAGTTTTTTAATTCCACGCGTCCACTGGATCGGAATGAGAGCGTAAAATTGTCCTGCGCTTCGTTTCACTGTTTATTATTCCATACTAATATTATCAAAACGTTTGTAACTCTGTCACTGTCTGTCTGTTTGTTACGTAATCACGTCTAAACGGACAATTCGATCTTACTGAAATGGACGCATGCAGATAGTTATTACGACGTTAGTTCCCTCAGAGAAATGATTTTCTAAAATTCACCCCTTAAGGGAATGAAACGATGAAACGGGGGTTCAAAGTTTGTATGGAGAAACAACATTAGATAGTCTTTTATATTCGAAACTTCACACAAGTGCTTCAGTAAATAAATAAGTAAATACGTATATCAGGCTTTTTCGAAATTCAACCCCCGAGTGGGTGAAATGGGTTAACAAAGTGTGAAAATGAATATTGTTTTGCATAGAGCTAAATTTGGCATACAGATAGTTATTATGACGTAAGTATCTGTTAAGAAAGGATTTTCCAAAATTCAGCCCTGAAGGGGATGGAACGGGGTTTCAAAGTTTGTATGGAGAAACAAGATGAGATAGTCTGTTTGATTCAAAACTTTACATAGGTACTTCTGTAAATAAATAAGTAAGTATTGCAGGATTTTTCGAAATGAGTTCTGAACAAACAGAAAAAAGTTTGATAATTTGGGGTTTTCGGGTTTTATAAATATGAATCCCGATTTGACTCAATCACGCGATCCCATGAAAACGGGTGAACCGATTTGGCTAATTCTTATTTGATGTCTTTTATGATAGAAAGGTTTTTACAAAAGAAAAGTTTTAAGTAAATGAAAGGAGTTTTTAACGCGGGCGAAGCCGCGGGGCATTTCTAGTATTATATATATAGGCGGCAATAGCCCAATGGATAAGGTGTCGGACTGGCGATCGAGAGGTAGTGAGTTCGATCCGCACCCCACCCATTGTACTATTGACGTGAACCCACTCCAGACACAAGCATATTAGTTGGAGGGGTTAACAAGAATACTAGTAATGTGCAACCCAAATTGGGAGTAATCTTTATAAAAATATATATATATATATATTTCATCATAGATCCCACCGTCCCTTGCCTGAGTCTATGTTTCCGGCAATATACCATCTGGGAGGGTCTTCAAGTCGCGAGTAAATAGGTAACTTCTAGGCAAGCGTGCTACACCTTGAACCACATCGTCACAATAACTTCAGTTGAGATAGTGGTCAAACACTTAACTATCCTGAATAAAAAAGAGATGCCAAGTGCTTGTCAGTCTGACGTAAAGAAAAGAAGGATCGCACATGATGTTGTCGGTGCATAATATAAACAAACTAGCTGATACCTGCGACTTCATTCACGTACACGGTACACCAAGAATGTTATGACTGTAAAGCTCTGTCATTCAACATTTGTGTGATCTGAGTTATTTGAGTTATGTGTAACAATCATGATTTTTTTTTTTCACAAAAAGTTACCTCTATTCATCCTCATGCTATAAAGTATCTCCTTGTTACAGTAAAATTGAATCGTCTGTTTAGGCGTGATTAGGTAACAAACAGACAGAGTGACAGAGTTACAAACATTTATAGGGTCTCATAGCCGAATCGCAAAAAACGGAACTCTTATAGATTCGTCATGTCTATCTGTCTGCCTGTCCGTCCGTCCGTATGTCACAGCCACTATACAAGAATAAAAATAATAAAAGATTAAGGGCGGGCTTCCCATACATAGAACTGAAACTAAACAATAATTTTTTTCATAAAACTTATACGGGTATCTATAGATAGGTCTTTAATAAACTGGCCAAGTGCAAGTAGGACTCGCACTAGTAGGGTTCCGTACCACACTACAGTATTTTATAAGATAGAGCAAAAAATACCATTATCATTTTTCGCCAGGTAAAAATAATAATTAATAAACATTTTATTTCTTATAACGCCATCTAACGTCTAACAAAGGAGTTAGGGATCGACATTTCAATATAACGCCATCTATGGGACGTTTACCTAACTAAGCGAATAGATGGCGTTAATTGCCGAAAAAAACACGTTTCTTGTATGGGGACCCTCTATTATTTTTTAACTTTATTCTGTTTTTAGTATTTGTTGTTATAGCGGCAACAGAAATACATCATCTGTGAAAATTTCAACTGTCTTATCTATCACGGTTCATGAGATACAGCCTTTTGACAGACGGACAGACAGACAGACAGACGGACAGCGGAGTCTTAGTAATAGGGTCCCGTTTTACCCTTTAGGTACGGAACCCTAAAAATGACATTTAGGTTCTTGAAACCATTTTTTCTCATAGTCAATCATTTAAAAATATATCGATTTTGAGATATAGCAACTGCAAATATAACTTTATTTTCTATAAAAACACTATGAAAAACAAAGTTACATTTTTGGTGGCAAAAAGTTAGTTATTGAATACTCTACTGCGAGTCCGACTCTCACTAAGCCAGCTTATTATAATATTAGTTTGGATGTGTTTATTACAGCGACTCCCAACGGCGCCCGGAGTCAAAGATGTCCGAACAGACTGGCTCGCTTGGTCGCATCGCGGTACACTAAGAATATACGATCTCAGAAACGAGGCACAGCCAGGTAACGGACTTATACTCTATCCACCCATTTATTTAACTTTTGACAACTCCAGGGTTGGATTAAGGTCACAGATCATCATCATCATCAGCCGGTGTCAGTCCACTGCTGGACGTAGGCCTCTCTTCAAATAGAAGATTATTGCACGGCCTGAAGTTAACTAAACTTCGTGCAATAATCGACTATTTTAGTCACGGAAAAGCGTGCGTTCTGTCTGGGTTTAGGTCACACTGTGCTATAAAATATATTAAATTACAATGCAGCAGCTAACAACCCAAATATTAGAAAGTCACGATATAAGACTGCTATGCGAAGTCTATACTATACCTGTTTTTGTTAATCTTAAGCCAGTATTCAAACACCGATCCGCTCTAAAGAGAGAAGCCATTTGTTTGGTTAACTAGTAGCGATTTCACCAATCAAATGGACTTATTCTATCTTAAGAACAAATCCATGCTTGAGCATCGTTTTATAATACTGGCCTCAATCTAAACACAAGTCAACTGTCAACCCCTTCATCAGTCCCTTGTAAATATCGATTTCTACCATCTGCTAACATTAGACAAAAATGTAGTGGAACAATTTTTAAACCAACATTTTTTGTGATTGCATTTTTAACCAATGCATAATTGATTAAAGATGAAATCAATGTAAAAATGCAAAAAATGAAATTTTTAACCAATGCATAATTGGTTAAAAATGCAATCCATTAATTTCGTCGTCTTGATAAGATCATACCGTGGCTTAGTTGGTCAGAGCACTTGGGCATGTTTCCCAGGGGGGTGCGGGTTCTAATCCCGTCAGTACGATTAAATTTTAGATTGTGTGTAACAATGTACAAACCAACATCGATACGAATTCAATAAATCCCCATTTCAGACGAACAAAACAACACCGCGCATCACTAAGCAAGCCGTCTTCCAGTAAAAGCGTGTCAGGTACAAGCAGTAAAGGCAAGCGTACACCGGCGCGCCGCACGCGCGGGCCGCGGCGAGTCGCGCCGCGTATCTTGCCAGCGCATACACACTCGAGGATCTCAGCGCCATCTAGCGAACGGACGGACTCGGACGAACCCGCGCATTGTATGTTTAGGAATGAAGGACGGGTAAGAATAATTTATTGTTTTAACTTTTTATAAAACCCACCAAAACATAAATGTGAAAGAAAGCCGAGTTCGTAACAAGAAACTTGCTTGATAAGTACTGAGATAACAAGATCCTTAATTAAATGTGTGATATAGATAAATAGATAAAACCTTGAAAGAAAATTGAGAACTTGGTATTCAGTTAGAACTGGATACCAAGTTATTCAAAGTTCTTTAAATCTTAACACCTGTTATGCACAATATTCTTCAGTTTCTTTAAAATACATTTGCTCAAGTATGTTATTTAGGCAAACATTTTCTTAGTGAATTTCGTAAATTGAGCTTTTCCACATAACGTTAATTGTATTCGTTTCAGATGATCAGATCTCTACGACGACGATTGAACCCAACAAGGATAGTAAACAAAAGGAAAAACAAAGTTACTAGCTACAGAAAAGCTGTACACAGACACATAGGTAAAGATGGAATTTCATTTCTACTCCCTACACATAAAGGCATTTATTTAGTTAGTCCAGAGTGCCTAGTGCGATTTTTTTTTTGGTTTAATTATTCGACCACATTTACGTCGAGTCTGTGCAAAAAGAGAACCGTCGTGGCGTTACGAGGAACTAACAATCAAAGGTAAGGAAGGAAGGTACTCATATTCTTTCGTTTCTCTATGGAATTTTGTTCAACCCCTCGACTCCTCCTTATCTAAAAGCTCGATTCCATTTTCTTTCTTCCTCTAACTCCCTTTCCCTAAGGTCATCAGAGAACATGCTCCTCGACATCCCGGCTAATAGTACGAATTTTTATAACTCATCATTCACTGTCCAAGCCGTGCGCCTGTGGAATGAACTACCTATTGTTATAAGACGTGCACAATCCATAGATAGTTTCAAAGAACAAGTTCGCAAATTCTATCTCTCTTCTGTCAGATAACTTTTCCTATCATTTCGCAACAAATATATTATATATATATATAAGTATATTGTTTATGTCTATGTAAGCTTATGATGTGCATATGTATTCGTATATAATATTATTATATGTAACGTTTTTATGTAGTCTATAAATATAATCATTCTAAGTAAAATGTTTAAAATACACACCACCGTCCTTGTTCTATCTATAATGTTATGTCCATCCAAAGGTTGTCTGGAAGAAATCTCTTTTAGCGATAAGACCGCCCATTGTACCTAGTATTAGTTAGTTAAGTCCTGTTCAGTATGTATTTTCTAAATTGGTGTCAATAAAGAGTATTTGTATTGTATTGTATTGAAGGTACATACCTACCTAGTAGCACACGATAATGATAAGAGGTATCTACCATGTATCAAACATTTTTAGTCGTACTAGCAATGACAGCTTGTTGTCAATGCGACAAAAACAGTAAATTAAAACGACCGACGCGACCTCAATTTCTACGACGGTTCTCTTTTTGCACAGACTCTAAACGTAGATTTGTATGGAATTAAAAGCGCCATCTAGTGTGTACTGTGTGTATTAGGCAACATTATAATTTCCATACAAATCTGCGTTTACGTAAACGTGAAGAAACTTGCACTAGGTACTCAGATCGATACTCAAGCATCATAAAGAAGAAGCCGTTTGATTAGTTCATCATCATCAGCCTATACTAGTCCACTGCTGGACATAAGTCTTTGCAATCGCACGCCACTGAGTACGATCCTCGGTTACTCTCATCCAGCTTCTAGGCCAAGCGCACACCACTGGAAGCGCGGTGGAGCGTATTTGAAGACAACAATTTAATATAAACCTTAACTACCTTGACATACAGTCAATAATTGTATACCAAGAATAAATTCGCCGGCTGCCACAAGAGCATGCGCGCTACTGCTCCAGGCGCGGCTCTCAAGGGCTCCATGTCAAGGTAGTCAGCACATATACGTATAATACAGTTTATAATTACTCGTACACACACACACACACACACACACACACACACACACACACAAACGCACCCACACAGACACAAACACACATCTAAGCATAATTAGTTTATTTTTCAAATTGTTTTATTATCCCTAACTCATAAGCAAGTTTTTACTTATTTTTGTTCTAAATATTGGGAAGACACTGCTTTTTGCAACACAGTTATAAACTAAAGCAAAAATCAGGGTTTCCGACTATATTGTAAAATATTTATTTGTTCGCAATAAAGCAATTTTGTATTTTGTATTTGTAGTTAAGGTTGATTAATAGTTTTCATCAAATGCGCGCCGCTGCGCTGGGCCTTACCAGCCGCCACCTTGCGAAGATCATCGCTGTACCTAGTCTGAGGGCGTCCTACGCTACGTTTGCTGATCCGATGGTCTCTACATAATAACTCGTTTACCCCAACGGTTGTCGGTTCTTCGGCCGATATGTCCGACTTCAGTTTGCTAATCCGCTGAGCTATGTCGATGACTATCATCCGACATATGACGCCATACAAATATCTGAGAGATAAGTTCCTAATAGGGTTATCAGAATTCGAAAATTGCTAGCTTATTATTATTTAATCAAGAAACTATTCAACTTAACTTAACCAATATTAAAAAGAGATAGTGTTCATTTTGCGAGTTGCCTGTGTTTGCGGAAAGTAAACTATGTATATTTAAAATTATTTCACCATTTGACGGGTACATTGTTCCGCATCTTATTTATACGCAAATCAGCTATAATATCAACGCAAGCGAAGCTGCGTGTAACAACTACCAACTAGTGACTAAAGTAATGCATTATATGATAGCATTATAGTAAACTGAAACTTTTGAAAGAATGTAAACTAAAAATGTTTGTTGCAGGTAATGCTCCCACAGACGAATTTTGTGAAGGATATAATTTTGCACAAGACGGCCCAGATGACTCCTCAGTACTCGGACAACCTAGCACCAGCACAGGTAAACACCTCCTGCTATGTATTCCATTAATTGTTGTATCTTTCTCACTTTAGACTGTCTTTTAACGTAAGACAAGGAAAGCACTATTACTATACTTCCGTTTAATTTAGACTTTTCAAAAATGACGACTAATCTTCTATGGAAGTAAATGTTATATCGATTCCCACTAATGTCTAAGGGCGCTTTCACACATTGATGATTGATTAATCGTTATAGTTTTGCAGTGCCACATACTTCTATGAGTTGTATGGCCGCATTCAAACATTACTTTTAGTGGTACATTACTATACTATAGTTTAGTATTACATGTAGTGGTAGGACTTCTGTACCCTTAGTACGAGTTTTCATACCAAACTCGATATCGTATATCGAGCAAATTATGTATGAAAAACAGTACAGCGCCTAGTGGTTACTACACTTAACTAAATTTGGACTAATCAGGGAGCCAGAATAAGACGAAAACTATGTGAGATCTGTCAAATGCATTTACGATAAAAAGTCGTACTAAGGGTACTGCTAATCCGCCTGGGGCGGTACCACCACATTGCCAATTAATTTTCAGCCGTGAAATAGGAATGTTTTTCGGTTAAAATGGCAAGGTTTCCAGTGAAATTACGGGGCATGTGACTCAACATCTTTATGTCTCAAGGTAACAGGCGCAGTGCAGCTACATGCAAAATTCTGGACTGCCAGCCGCTGTATCTGTAATAGGTAGACGTCATCGCTTACCATCAGGCGAGCGTCGTGCTTGTCCTGTTACCTTTTACCATAAAAAAAAAACGAATCATCTAAAAAATCGCGAATAGATGATAAATATATATAATAGATAATAGAAAAAATGCAAATCGTCATGAGAGTCATAACGGATAGTCCTATTTATTTAATTACGATTCGTTTTATAAATGTTGCATGTCTTTAACGAATCGTCCATGACCGACGCATGTGTGAACGCGCCCTTATCGCATCACATCTCGTTTCTAGGTTACAGAGGTCAGAACCCATCAGCCCTATTCCGGATAGCAGAAGTAGACTCCGATGACGACCAGTCAGTAGGCAGCCGCCCGATCTCACCGCGACCCAACAACCAGAACATTCCTAACAACCTCGTTAGCATCATACCAACACCCATCAACGGATCTCGAGACTCACTCGGAGACTCTCTCAGAGTAGAACCCCTCGAATCGGAAAGCAACAATTCCTCACCTCCGCCAGAAATGCGAAGACTACGCCGAGTACGCAGAAACGGACGGCTGAGTCTTCACCGGTCAGATTCTAGCGAATCTCCCCCACCTAAGGAACAGTCAGAGCGAGCTAACACTTCAACTGATAGAGTCCCCAATGTTGGCTACAATAGAACAGTAGCCAGGTTAATGAATGAAACAAATGAAAGCGAACTCGAAAGTAGTTGCAGTACTGAAGGTTCGACATGGCCCGCACCCGATATAGGAACTCCAGACAGTGGAGTAGGCACCGTAGTAGGAAGCAGCACACGAAATAACCAACCCGCAGATGAAGTTTCAGACGACCCGGAATATCAAGCGATCAAATTCAGGCAACGAGTCAAAAAGGCCCGTCGTAACTACAGAAATCACATGGACTCCGATTCCAATTGAACTGATTTGTAAATGTTCGGTATTATTATTTTTTTGGTCTATCCAACGACTGTCTTTTACTATTGTTGTTTAGAGTTAGGGTCAGTTCACACTTAGATGAGACGCGTCGCGCGGCGCGTAATTTTTAAGATAATGATACAAAAAGGACACAAATATCCTGCGCTGCGCCTCTAGAGTCTAGATGCCTCGCTGAGTAGCCCGATGCACCGCTTCGCCGGTAGGCGCAGCGTTCAAAGGCAAAAGGCAACGATCTCTACGATTTTCGCTTGCAATAGGGTATTTTACTCTTTATGAGAAAAATCAAAAAAAATATTGGGATAGCTTAGGCAAAAAGCATTTGGAAAACGTTAGTTTTAGTTCATAAAATAGCAAACTAAATTTTAAAATCAATTCAAAGGTTTCAGCTGTTTTAATCTGTTTTATAACACCATTAAATAGTAGTCTCCATTTCGCCGTGTTATTACGTCATATGGCTGTGTAAAATTTGAAGTGTCAACTGTCAACTATCGTATCTGTTTACACCCTACACTATAACATTTGGTTATACTCTAGACAGAGTATATTAAAATAGACCTGGCAATAAAATACCAATAATAATATGAGAAAGATAAAACTATACAATCACTAGTATGAGAGAGCGAGATGGATAACATTTTTTATCCTTCTTTGCATATGCGATTTTATTGTTTGGAGCTACCTCTGGCTCCCAGCTCTAGTGTGCCCATTGGCTTTCACCCGCTGTCATGTATGACCCGACCAAATTACGTTGTTCAATTTATCTATAGGTGGCATATGTACCACGTGTTCATCATTTTAGTCGGGTTATATAGCTATTTCATTCGCATACGCTAATGTCTTGTCTATTTAATTTTCTGTCTACGGCTTACACAGCCAACTGACGTAATGACTACAGAGTAATATGGCGTCCACTGCGTCCAGCGTTTACGTCAAATTACGCGCGAAATTTAAAAATCCAAATGTTAAATGCATTTTAAGTGCCATACTTAACGATTGAATAAACATTTTGTGCATTTTTAGTGGTTCATTAGCACTATAGAATCTAATTGAGACACTTTTCAAAAATCGGTGTAATACCCTATTAGTTGACTCCGGATGGACTGGCCTCTACAATCATCGTCGCATCGCGTCTCTGTGTAAACGAAAAAGGTGGCGTTTCGATGGTAATTTCAGAACGAAGGCATCACAGTTTTTCTTACAGTTTTACTTCTAAACAGTTTTTACAGAAGGCGCCACCGATGTATAATTTTATTGGTTAAAATGCAATCCATTATTTTCGTCGTTTCCGTAGGATCGTATTGTAGCTGAGTTTGTACAGCGCTGGGCATGTTCACAGGAGGCGAGCGTTCGAATCCCGTCATAACGTTGAAATTTTGGATTTTGTATATCAATTACAGTTTTTATGAGATTATGATGTGTAAGAACCAACTAAACATTGTCGACCTCAATACTATTGTTTACCAATTTCTAACTTGAACAATAAGAAAACGACACTTCTATTTTGGTGCACTACTTTATTTGAAGTTGATAGCTGTGATTTCAATTGCGATTGCTGTTGGAATCCTACCTCTAGTGTTTGGTACACTTTAAATTATTGTTGCATTTCAGATGATACCATTATAAATTACGCCATACAGTGGCCGCACTGAAGTTATCATCAGTTATCTGTCTATATGTTAATTAGTCTTTTAAAAATGTTGAAATAAATTAGTAGGTAGATAAAGCTAAACTTCACGTTACTTAACATAACTTTACTAAATGTTTTTTTTTTGTATACTTACCTCTTTGATTATTTACGACAAGTAAATAATCTACTAGACTCACCTGTATTTTGTTGAATTACATTTTTATACAGAATTCTAGTAAACAAAGATAAAAGATCATTGAAGATTATTTGAATTTATTTCTTTTTGTTTATGCTTCAGTGAGGTCACGGTGGTGAATCGAATTACTAATTAATGGTCATTTGAATTACTGATTTTTTATATCTTATGAACTGATAAATTTTAGCAGAAATTACATGTGAAAAATAACCGTTAAAAATCTTGTAAACATTTTTTCCCAAACAAAATTTATAATCAATAAAACAAATATGTATAAATATAACTACATACATTAATTTGCGTTGAGTTTTAAGTTTTGCTTTGTAAGTTTATTGATATTGTATTATTATTATAAAGATTAATGTGATTTATTATTATTATTATCTATTAATATAAATTAGAATGTAAGAACCATCAATATTCCCTGATAAGGTTGTTAGCATAAATTAATGCTGAAATAAAGATATCAATCTGAGACTAGTTTTTTTGTATAAAAATAGTCAAATATACTTTTCTTCTTTAGCCACTTTAAATATTAAAGTTTTTAACTGTTATTGACTCCAAAAATTTAACTTGTATGGCACAATTACCCCACCCTATCCCTCGCACTTGGCCAGTTTATTCTACCTGGCATGGGCATCAGTTGTGGATGGAGTATTAAATGGATCTGGCATTGATTTATTTTTTTAAATTTATTATTGACCACGGATCACTACACATCAGCTCAGCCAGCTGTAAGCCGATAATAAGATAACGTGAATCTATGACATTATTTTGTATAGCTTTGGACCATCGAGCTAGAAAAAACATGTGAGGCGCTGCGATACATTTATTATAGCTACCTATATTATAGAGATGTTGAAGACAAGTAGTCTTACCCTACTTGTCTTCAACATCTCTATAATATAGGTAGCTATAATAAATTTATCGCAAACAAGTATTTATCTATACCAATAATATAAAGAGAGAACATTTGTATTTTTGTATGTTTGTAATGATTTGATTTGGCTCAAAAACTACTGGACCGATTTAAAAAATTCTTTCACTAATATATAGAATGGACTTTCGAAATAAAAATAGGCTATATATTATCCTGTTTAAATCAAAGGTACATCCGTGGAGACCTAATTTGCAACCTAAGTCGACAAAAAAACGGTCGAAAAAACACGTTTCTTTCGAACGCTGCTCAATTGAAAATAGATAGAAGAATATTTTCTACGGAAGAGTTTAGCGTAGTATTATATTCTCTTTGGAAGAGTTGTACAACTTAATAAGACCTACAAAAAAGTCCGCGACAGCATATGTCTATCTCTTAAGGTTGACTCATAGTAACCATTTTAATCTTTAATTTTTTGTTAAAAAATGTTACATAACTTCCAAGGCTATTTTCAAGTATATAGTATTAATCCTTATCCAGATAATTACGTTAATTAGCTTGGCCACATTATAAAGATTAAAATTGTCCTTTACAGTATATAATTCAAATGAAAACTAGAAGATATCACAGATTTCACATACACGCATCGCAAAATTAATAAAATATTTGCAGTGAAACCACAGATTAGGTCATAGTTACTACGAAAATATTATTATGGGCTTAGCTATTCTGTAGCTCCCCACCGATCACAATCAATTTGAAGTCTATATAGTATAATAATATGATCTATTGTGTAAAATAATAATGATCTATATGTATAATAATATAATATTTAAACCACTCCGACCCGACTGATCTATGTATTAATCTTTTCATTAAAAGCAATCCAATGACTCTAAACACGACATTTAAAATATGAGCTATAAGTTGGTGAGGATTTGAGTATTCTGTAGAGTCAATGCTTCCATGTTCTTACAATATCGTTGAAGAAGAAAATTTTAGAATTGATCAGACCTATGAAAGTTGATTTCATAGCGCAATTAACTAACAAAAAGCTCATAGTTTTATAACAATAGAACGAATTTTCATGAATCAAAGCTAAGAACACTCGATGAAGACATCTATCAAACAAAAAAAAACTATCAATAATAAAATCAAAATTGGTTCATCCGGCTGGGTGCTAAGATGCTACAGACAGACACACAGATACACACGTTAAACGTATAATACCCCTACTTTTTGCGTCGGGGAACGCCGTAAGGTTACGGCGGCTGATGTTCTCCTTAGTGTTAAGCTACTTTTCAACCGACTTCCAAAAAGAAGGAGGTTCTCAATTCGTTTTTTTTTTTGTGTGGATGTTACGCGATTTCTCCGTTAATTGTGAACCGATTCGAATGATTATTTTTGTAATCGGTAGGGTACGTTTCCGAGGTGGTCCCATTGTAATTTCAGGAGATTTGATAAGGTAGGTATGTTTTTCTTTTCTTTTTTTTTGTGTGGATGTTACGCGATTACTCCGTCAATTGTGAACCGATTCGAATGATTATTTTTGTAATCGATAGGGTACGTTTCCGAGGTGGTGCCATTGTAATTTCATCGAGATTTGATAATTATCTCTAGAGATATGGTGATAAACGTCTCAAACTTGCTACTGAAATTGACTCGCGGGGCATTGAAGTCGGTTGTTTTAGTTTTTAAACTATCTAAATTATTGGTGGATTTAATGATCTCACTACCTCTGTACGGAAACCCATGATTCATGAATGCACATAAAACTTTCATTGGTGGGTATGTAGCTAGGATCAGAACCAACGACCGTCGGGACAGAATCAGGGTAACTATCCTTCACGCCAAAGGGCCGTCCAATATCACTACGTAAGTATCATAAAACAAATTCCATCACTGCGTCTGTCTGTCTGTCTGTTCGCAATAATCTCAATAGCTACTGAACGGATTATCATGCGGTTTTCACCAATAGCCCGAGTGTTTATGAAGAAGGTTTAGGTGCATAATTCGTTAAGGTTTTGTGTAAATTGGTTGAAATATGACGATGATTGTTAAATATATTAATATTTTATATTCGATGCAACAAACTGATGCAAATTTTGTAGATATATATGTTCTACCCGTGCAAAGCCGGGGCGGGCTGCTAGTATTAGATAAATTGCAAAGAAATGGTAGATCGAAAATCAAAGTTAATTTTTTGAGAAGTAACAGTGGAAGTAACGATGTTAGGGTCGGTCCGCACAACTATATTTCACCGCGACCAAAGAGAATATAATAATACTAGACCGCGACATTTTTTTTTATTCTAGCGTTTTGTTTGTGTCATACAACGCAACAAGTGCAACAACAGCTCACTCACAGCTGCCCCCTTATCACTTAGACAGTTGATGATTGAATGAACTAAATGACGGGGACGCAGCTATGTAGGCTGCATAGCCCCATCTCTGTCATTTCAATCCCTATCAAACTTCGCGATAGGCTTGCTGATTTTCAGTACCCATATATCCCTAATATAGTAATAATCTGTGATTTTCAGTAGTGTACCTAGCTAGCTAGCTACGTGCTAGCTTATTGTACTGAGCTGTGATTTATTTTTAATTTTCAATTTTCGCTACCATTGATAATACCACGGAGGCTATGGCAATGAAGAGTAAAAATTCATTATCTTGCTATAAACTTGAATAAATATTCTGAAATAAACATATAGAAATAATATATAACATAGAGAGAACATAAGCGTATGCGAATGAAATAGCTATAGAGATATAACCCGTCTAAAATGATGAACACGTGATACATATGCCAGCTATAAGATAAAATGAACAACGTAATTTGGTCGGGTCATACATGACAGCGGGGGAAAGCCAATGGGTGCACTAGAACTTGGAGCCAGTGCTGAAGCCAGTTTATAAAATCGCATACGCAGAGAAGGTTAAAAAATTGTTGTTCATCTCGCTCTCTCATACTAGTGATTGTATAGTTTTATCTTTCTCATATTATTATTTTAATAACAAGTCTATTTTAATATACTTAGTCTATGGAAATAAATTAATTAAATTACCTTTACATACGATGGGCTGCGTTCACGACCTACGCTTGGAGTGCACCCAAACGCTCTAACCCCGTTCACGACCTCAGACCGTCGCACTCGGTTGTAGCAACTGTGTCGTTCACGACCTCGGTTGTTGCACTCCGGTTGCAACTTTTTAACCATCAAATTCGATGGTTAAAAAACGCTCTGACGTTTGTGACAGTAAATTTGGCGGGAAAATCCGTAATTTTTTTACAGATTAAGGGGATCGGAAGAAATTTGCATTGTCGAGACCAAGACGTGACATGACGAGACATTAATCGTAAAATCAAACGGAAAATATTTAGACTCGAATTTCGAGGTTATGTTCATTTGAACATAACCTCGAAATTCGAGTCTACGCAAAATGTCAAAGTCACAATTTGAGTGAAGAACACCCGTGGTCGTTCCAGACCTTCGAGCGAGTTGCAAAACAACCAAAAATCCTTCTCCGGAGGACGTGAACGAAGCCCTATACATAGAGTTGCGGTGGGTCGGTACTCCGTATTGCAATACCGATAACCATTGTAGGTATTCACACCAATACCGGTTTCCGAAACATGGTATTCTCAATAACTGGTTATTGCGGCATTGCGGTCGGTATTTGAAATTTGACAAAATCTGTTATCGCAAAACCGTAAGGTTACGGCGGCAGATTTTTTCCGTGATTGTGGTAAGATAGTCTTTGGTAACAAGTCAGGCAGAATATCGATATAATATGCGGAAATGTGTCGATAGCTATAACTAAACATGTATCTAATGTTTTTACATGATTTAAAAAAAATACAAATTTGCACATATATCATATTGATATCATCTAAATAAAGTAGAAGAATTGTGATTCGACATAAATTGGTTATTATATAGTTTTGATTGAATCGGGCGCCACTAATAACAATAACTTCATTGGTTTCGATCGTCATTCGCAACGCCTTGCACCTGTATAGGTTAGGTATTGCAAATAAATAGTGACTACGATATCCAATCGGTTCTTGCATTGGCTGCAACGCTTGTAGTTTGCGAAAACTGGTTTCGCCCGATAAACAGTTACATCCAATACCATGTTTTCGGTATTGTACCTACACCTAGTCTCGGAACATAGTCATTGTTCCGAGCACCTAGTTATTGAAACTATTTACGGTTTGCAACGACCTTCTCTACATAGAGTAGTGATCTGTCTGTGGTTAAATCTGTATCAGTCTGACATGATACATAATAGTAATCTGTGGTCTCTGATGGACTGGACTGTCAGTGTCAGTCAGTATGTTTTCACTTTTTTCAGGCCAGTTCGGTGGTTCAGTTTCAGTTCAACGCTCTCTTCCCGAAAAAGATAACCTTTCGATTTCAGTTATTCAATATACAAGACTTTTAGACGGGGTTCGTCCCAGAGAATGGACGGGATATGCAGCTATAATAGTTTCGTGGCGCTCCACAAACCGCAGCTGGTTTTATCTGGTATCCCGGAACATTTTTGGCCGGCGATATGCAAGAAAATCCGAGACCAAATCTTCGACTCGGGTATATCGTTTCAGCTTGTAAAAATTGACTATGAGGATGCAGAAGTGGAGTCTTACGATCCCGTGTGGAGTGTGATTGCCATCTGTGATATCGATCGCTCGGAGGCTAGTAATATTTTCTTAGTCGACCACGCCTGGACTTTCAAAGCTAACAGTATTAGAAGCAGTCTCAGAAATGTGCCAGGATTATTAGGCAGGATGTGCAACCTTATGCAAGTGGACGCTGAAACGAGTGAAGAACAGATCGATAAAGTTTCACAAGTGGTATGGAAGTATGCTCACACTTACGCAATCGGAGGGAGCGACTTTTCTGTCGAAGACAGAGTACCCGTCTGGTATATCCTCGACGAGTTGGGTTCGGGCATCACTCATTCAGACAATCCCAACTTCAGAGCTGTACCTTTCATTCATGTACCTGACCAAATGACTTATACCCTACTTTTCCCCATTGAAAATGTAGAGGAGGGTGATATAATCACTAGGAACTTTGCTGAGGGAGCATATAATGATAATTTGCAGAGAGAAGCATTACTGATACCCTGGAGGTATTATGAACATTTTAATGAAGATTATTCTCAACATGAGCCTAGTTCTAATTATTTCCTAGAAGGCCACATGGTTGAAACTTTGCCAGATTTGCAAGCATTACAGAATAACCAAAGGAATAACAGTAATAAGCTGAAAGTTTTCTCAGAATACAGATTCATCAATGAGCATCTGACTTCGCCTGAGTTTCAAATAGTTCACAATGAGAATGATGCTGATATCTTATGGTATACAAATCATTTTAAGAATTATGAGGAGTTGAGTGTCAATACTCCACATAAGTTTGTCAACCAATTCCCATTTGAGTATGTAATTACAATCAAGGATCTTCTGGCAATTGTAGCAAGACGGTGTGAAGGGGCACACACATCGAGAGATCAGCTGGAGACATCTCCACTGTGGTTACCAATCACATTTAATATGAAGACTGAGCTGTCCAAACTAGTTGCATATTACATGCAGAGGAAGAAGCTAGGCCTAGATGATCACTGGATCTGTAAACCTTATAACCTAGCAAGAGGCCTAGACACCTACATCACAGATAATTTAGATTTCCTGTGCAGACTACCAATGAGTGGTCCAAAGATTGCACAGAAGTATATTGAAAACCCAGTCCTATTCGACAGGCCCGATATAGGGTTAGTGAAGTTTGATATCCGTTATGTAATCATGCTCAAATCTGTCAATCCAACCGAAGTTTATGTTTACAATAACTTCTTCTTGAGATTTGCAAATAAGACATTTTCAATGGAGAATCTGGAAGACTATGAAAAGCACTTCACAGTGATGAATTATACTGATGGGGCTCCTCTGTACAGATTGTTATGTGACGATTTCAAGAAGGAATGGGCTCAGCAGCAAGGTGATACATGGGATAATGTTGAACACAGTATTCACAAGATGTTTGCAGAAATGTTTGCTGCAGCCACAATGAAGGAACCACCATGTGGTATTGCTAAAAGTCCACAGTCGAGAGCATTATATGCCGCAGATTTAATGTTATCTTGGAGAAGGCAAGGCAGCGAGACAACTATGCAACCACAGCTGCTAGAGATAAACTGGATGCCAGATTGTCGAAGGGCTTGTGAATACTATCCTGAATTCTACAATGACATTTTCTCTGTATTGTTCTTAGACAAAGATGTAGACACATGCACAAAGATTTTGTAATCTCTTTGCCTTTTTACTATTGACATGCAGCAATAGCTTTTTATGTATGGTGCTATATACTGATGCATGCAATAATTATTCAGTATTAAGTAAATTAGTCACAAATTGTTAAATATTATTTAATTTCATAATTCTATGTGAACAATAAAGCATTTTAAGGAATAGTATATTACAATAATAAGCCTTAATTTTAAAACACATCACTGAAAGATTGCTTGATTTGATGAATAAATTATGTCGATAAAGTCTTAGTTTTTCTGCAATATTCTTCGATCATCTTGTATTCCAAAGGGGCTCTCTTCTTCCACATCTCTATGACTCAAGAGAAGGAGTACAATGAGTACAGCAATGAAAATAAACAGTAGAATCCAATAACGCCTGTAAATTCCTCCAGCTCTTCTTACTCGGGAAGATGGGAGAGAGTTCCTGACGAAAATAAATATTAATAAATAATTAACATGGAAAATGGAAGATTTGTAGAATATAGTAAATTATTATTATAAGCCTTTTGTCCTACTGCTGAGCAAAGGCCTGCGTACCATAATTCTATTCAACATGGTCAGCTGCCAATGTTTGCAAGTCTTTCCGAAAGTAGTCTAACTCATCCTGCCATCTTATATTAGGCCTGCTGCAACATCGTCTAATGTTGCGTGAGCTCGATTCATTAGCTCACAGCTCATTTAACATGCGGCAGATATAGAGATCTACTACGATAACATGGCCCGCCCCTCCAAATTACTGTTTTAATGTTTGTAGTCACATTACCAAGGACTTTGTATGTAGTTGTAATTATTCCTCTTCAGTAGCAGGCCGGCAGCACCAGTACGCACACATGCGTAGTGGTGTGTTGTAAATACTTTTAAACGTTTTGAATTTTGGAGGGGTGGGTCATATTATCGTAGTAGATCTCTAACATCGTGTAATGTTGCGTGGGCTTGATTCAGTTTTGAGCTTAGCCCACAGCTCATCTAACATGCGGCAGAAGTGTCCGTCCAGCTCAGGTTTAATTCAGACTGGCAGCTTTTTTTTTTAACATCACAGCGCATACAATCAGCACAGTATACTGTTTCTGTCATGGTCTGATATTCTTACACCTATGTATACTATGCTCCATTGCATGCTGGCATACTTTTGATGTTCTGTTAAGAACCATAGCTTAGGAGGGTCACATATCCATGATTTCCTTTTGATGCTAAGGGAGCTTTTAAAATATAATGTACAGTAAACTTTGCTACTCACTTCCACCACCGGCTAATCCATGCGAATGTAGACTTCTGTTTATATTTGTTCTCATCGTGGTCAAAGACAGTAGCTGCATGTGAATTTTCAGTTGCTTTGAAACTCTTTCTTGGTGCTTGGCCACCTATAAAATAAAACAATTTTATCAGTACCACTGCTATCGGGTATTGATAATTTTTACAAGCTGATTTATCAATGTATTATTTAATTGATACATAACTAGAAAACTATATTTAGTTACAACATATTTCTCATAATCAATTTATGTCTTTCTTCTTATGAATACATTTTGGTTAAAAATTGAGATACCTAGCCATAAATGCTAGGGTGTACTTGTCCTGGCAGGTCTATATCTATACATACACTGTATGAGTATGTTTATTGCACAACTGTGAGGTTTTCGCAACTGCACAGACAACCCTTAGTGCCTTTTCACAAGTACAGGGTCACAACACTGTACCATCTCTCATGTGTACACTGTTTCCAACGTATGAGAAACTTACGTAAACTTTACGTGAAATTCACGCGGCGGCGGCCGCAGTATATAGTTTTATGTAATGTCGAAGTCGAATAGCGTTCACCGCGCTCGTGTAGTATTCAAGCAAAAGTCTATATACAATACTAGAAGTGCCCCGCGGCTTCGCCCGCGTTAACTACTCCTTTTATTTACTTAAAACTATTCTTTTGTAAAAACCTTTCTATCATAAAAGACATCAAATAAGAATTAGCCAAATCGGTTCAGCGGCTAAGTTGTACATTACCTGACATCGAGTTGGGGGCCAGGATTTTTTTCACAGAAAGGCCTCGCGTGATGTTTTAACTTGCAGAAACTTATACTTTCCGAGATATCAATATTTCAAAATCGGAAATTTCGCAGTTCGTTAAAATGCAAAAATGTAAGCATTTTTGCATTTTAACAGTTTATATCACAACCAGAGATTACTTATATGTGTATAGCTAATCACAGTGAAGTCTTAATTAGCGGAAACTAACACTTTTTGAGATATTCATGTTTAAAATCGGAAAATTTTGTACATTTTTACGTTTTGACAGTTTATATCACTACTACAGATTACTTATGTGTCGTATAGCTAATCATACAACGCAAATTTAAAGTTTCGTTTTACCCGCTATAAAGTTAAGTTCCTTACGTACTAAGACAAATATACCCTCCAAATTTCAAGTCTCTACGACCAGCGGTTTAGGCTGTGCATTGTCTCATCTGTCAGTCAGTATGTCAGGCCAAAGATTCTTATAGTATTAGATAGATTGTGTTGATAGATAGTGTTAAGTGGATAAGGACAGGCGACACATGGTCATGGTACGGTTTCCGTGTGTGCGATCTGTCATATTAGCTCAAAAAATACTACTTTATACAGCTGTGCAGACTATGCTGTGACAATATGTAAAAAGGGTCTAAATAAAAATCATAATAATCGTTTTTACACACTTATTGTATACCCACTCATGGGAAAATCTATGCTGTGTTGTACCCAAATATTATAGTAACAACAGTAACACAATTACCTTGCAAACTATCGCTTCTCTTGACTGAGGTGTTATCGTACATTTTTACTGGTTCGTCTGGAATTTGTACTATGGAATGTGGTGTGCCATTAGCTGATCGGCTCGTCGACTCATCATCACTTGCTCCTACTGGGGTGCCTCTTTGACTGTCTACTGTGGAGAAGTATTGGGAATGGTCTATTGGTGACTGACTTCTTCTCCCCACAGCTGCTTTCATATCTTGATCTTCTGAAAGCTGAAAATATAGTTTAAATTTAGGATAATTCATTTATTACTATTAAATGTTGCCATACCCCTGTATGACTCTGCTTCAGTTTATCAACCTATGTTCAGACATAGTCTATGTTTGAACACAGGTTGATAAAATTTAATAAATGTTAATTGCAGCTGGTATATATAAATAACATCAATAAATACTGAAAAACTTGGTGATAGACATTATCTACCTACAATGAAGATTTTTATAAAATTACATAATGTTCCTGTAATTGAGGTACAATACCTATAGAAACACAAATGGGCAAAGAAAATGTCCTCACCATATCAAAACAAAACTTTTTGGCTAGTTGTGTGGCAGCTGCATTCCGTCTACAATGCTGTGCGATTCCTATGGGAGGTTGCTAACAGCAAAGTCAACGCGCTGTCGAGGCAGAGTCGAAGCGTGGGCGAACATAGTGTGTGCTAAGAATCGAGGCAAATGTTTATGCCTTGTTTGATGCATTTAAAATGTTCTCTTCAAGATAAGTAACAACAATAAGTAAAACCCTTGCCTCGACTGCGTCTCTAACTCTTGTCTATTAGCGGCACACCTAAGTGTTCGGTAAACTGCCTGAATATCAGCACATGTATTAAAAGGAGCAAATGTGTTATTGCTAACAAATATAATTAATGTATAGGTATGTAACAGGACAACACTCAGACGATTAAAATTTTTTTTTTTTAAGTTATGCTCTAGGTTATTATACCTCAATGTAGAGATGATTAATATAACTATCAACCATTAAAATAAACTAATATTAAAAATTAACCATAATATTCAATAAAGAAAATTAACGTTAATGAATAAAAATATTATATTGTAATAAAAAAAATTGTTTATAAAAATATAAACGTTACTGGTTGTAACATGAAGGTTATAGAGTATAAAAAGCTAAAAATTAATGTTAGGTAGACAGTATTTATGAATATCGAGCGCCCTTGTTCTACCAAGATCTAAAACGTACCAGGATAAATCAGCGGTGTCATTGAGACTTTTAATCTCGGACCGGGGGACAGGCAAATGATATAACACTGTTTTGGGAATGTATGACAAATTTTAATACTTCAAAACGTCCCTTACCTCCAAAGTGAGTTACATTACTTAGTTAAAGCCGCAATACTATGTCTAAACATTTGACTATAAATACCATTCGGTTTTCGTTACTTTTTAGGTTAATTTATTTTACATTTTACTACTGAAATTTGGTTATTGTCTTTCTTGCATCTTGCGAATATGAAATTAAAGTTTTAAGGGTAATAAAAAGAGTTATAATGAAATTTGCTTAGCTGCAGCGTCCGGGGGCGTCTGAGCACACCGTTCAAAATAGACGACGACATCTAGCGTCGCTCAAACAGCTCAAAACTACGACGACATCCAAACGTTGTGCGTCGAACAAACATCTCAAAATAACGACGTCTTCCAGCGTCGAACAAACAGTTGGCGACACCCATAGTCGCCCAAACAGTAGACGACAGTCGTCCAAACAGCGCCAAAAGGCTGTAACCAAAAATCCGATTGTAATTTGTCGCCATGAAGGATGACGCGAAACATTTTAGGTTATCAAAAATTGACTCACCGCAAAATCACGACGTTATCATATGGCACTACGCCATAAGCACGCCGAGTATCATCGTAACGGCGATTTGGAATACGGATTCACTTAATAGAATCCGATTTATAAAATTTTCTAAAAAATGAGCCCTTTGTATGCCTAGGGGCAAGAAAAAGTGACGTCTCCGATCGAGAATTGACAGATGTCAAAGTCATTTTTTTTTTGAAAGATTGTCTATAGGATATTGAATGATCCACAGACCAAGTAATAACTCGATTATTTAAAATCGACTAAAAATGGCTAAATACGAAAATGTTCTAAATTATTTAAAACCAAAAGGTAATTTTGTCAGTCTTAGAAGCTGAAATGTGCTTCCAAACGAAAAATATGTAACGAGTCGAAATACCTCGTTACAGTACATACCTTCCCAAAAAAAATAAAAGAATGAAACTTCTTTTATTTTTGAGAAGAACTCCCAAAAAATTCCTAATAAAAACTTATTCAAAAAAATTAATAAACAGAAAATATTCCGCCACCAAAATATGAAATTTATTCAAACTAAAAGAAGACACTAATAAAGCATAACGTTAAATCAGTTAACCTTCTAGCCACTGACTAAGTTGCTCTAGAAAAACAAGTTATAAAAACTTTCTAACCAAGTGAAAAACAATGTAAAGGTTTACCAAAACTAATCCATCAATATGACTCAATCCTAAAATCCATCACAAATTAATTATACTCAAGAGTGGATAAGCACCATAGCCTCCATCTACCTATCTGTATTACAAACCAAATAAATATTTCTGAAATATTTAACAAAAGTGTAGATAAGCACCATCTCTATCTTATCTCTATCTCTATCGCCTCTATCTTTTATAATCTCAGAACGATTCTAACTAAATTAAAAAGTAATAACAAAGGTTATCCATATTGTAGTACGGTTAAGCATTAGCTGCCGACTATAGATAATTATTCACTGCAAAAGATTCAGTGAACAAGTTTTCAATGAAAAAGTTGAACAACAAGTTCAAATTATTCTCATAAAAATAGAGAACCAAAAATAATAAGTAGTGACCGGCTCAACTCTACCGACTTTCCGAACACTAACAAATTAATAAAAGGGTTTGTCAAAAAGACCAAAAATTGTATATTGTGACCGGCTCAACACCACCGACATTCCGTGCACAAACAAATTAATAAAAGTTTGTTGGGAAAACAACAAAGTTGTATTGTGACCGGCTCAACACCACCGACTTTCCGTTCACAATATCTAAAAAGTTTTCAACGCTTGAACTAAAAATGTCAAAGCGAGGAAAAAATGAAGAGTAAAAAATTACCCAAAAAGGTTAACTGAGACAAAAGCTCAAAAAGAGTCAAATCCGAGAGGCAAATCCGGGTAAAAATTATATAGAGCTCTAAGTGTCAAATCCAAGTCTTAGGTCTACAACAAACACAAACTAAATAATCTAAATAATATATAACATGCTTCACAAAGACTGAAACACATCTATATTAAAAATGTATTTACACTATGTGCAGGCTATTTGAAAAGTGGAAAGCTTTTCATAGCAATCTAAAACAATATTTATACTAGAAAAGTGGAAAACTTCTCAAAGTATCTAAAAGAAAGTTGAGTATTTGAAAAGTGAAAAGCTTTTCAAAGTAACCAAAATAATAAAATATACAAAAATATACATAAGATCTTTTGATGCCAAGAAAATTTCTAAAAGAAAATATAATCGTTAGATGTAGCTTTTGAAGTTGGGTAAAAGTTCAAAAGTAGGATAAAAGTATCAAAAATAAAATAAAATTACCAAAAATAGACCTAAGTTAGGTTTAGTATATTTAAAGTTGTATTTCAATAAAGTGTTGGTTTTCCTTTCAGGCGATCATCTTTCATCTCCGGCAACTTCTTTCATACTTCAAATCTCATTCATCAACTAACAACGCCGGACCAAAATAGAATATCAAAACAAAGTTAAATAAAAGTTAAATCCAAAAATGAAAATTTTAATATTTAATTATATCTTTAACATGATAGCGTCCAGTACTTGTTTTATTAAATTCCTTTAGTACATAAACGTTAGGAGAAATTCTCTCTACAATTTCACATTTAATAAACTTAGGTGCTAATTTAGCCGAAAAATATGCAGGTGCATTTGACTGTACAAAACTTCTACGCCAAACTACATCACCGACATCAAAAGAAATGACTTTTCTTCCCCTATTATAATAAAGAGCATTACGCTTATAAGCTTTCAAAAGATAAGCTTGAACTTTAACAAAAACTTCACTAAGTGAATTTAAAGAGTGAGCATAAGTATCTCTAGTACCAAGCTCAAGTTGATCTAAGTTATCAAAAGAGTTACTAAAACGGTGCAAAGATGCATCATAAATAAGTTCTCTACCGAACATCAAAAAGTTAGGAGTGTACTCTGTAGCAAGATTTACACTACTATTTAAAGCTAATTGGACATGAGGCAAAAACCTTGACCAAGTTCGATGATCATTTTTAACAAAACAAGAAATACATGTTTCTATTGTCTTATTATATCTTTCTACTGGATTATTCTGTGGAGTGTATAGTGCATTATAAAATATTTTAGTGATGTTGAAATTTTTTAAGAAATCTACAAAATATTTAGATATAAATTGGGGTCCGTTGTCGGCCACTAAAATTTTAGGTACACCAAATTTAAGAAATATTTCTTTTTCAAAGATTTTACAAATTACTTTAGAAGTAGCATTTATCATAGGAAATATCCAACAATATTTAGTAAAAACATCTACAATTGAAAGAATGAATCTATGTCCAGAATAAGATTTAGGTAAAATCCCAATAATATCAACGGATAACATTACCATAGGTTGATCAACTTTCTTAGGGTTAACCATCTTACCAGCAGGAGCAGAAGTTGAATGTTTATAAGCTTTACAAATGTCGCAAGAAGAAATATATTTTTGAACGTCTCCGAACATTCCTTTCCAATAATAATGTTGTTTTATTTTATTAAGAGTTTTATGTATTCCAAAGTGTCCAGAATTAATATCATCATGATTAGAACGAATAGTATCTAAAACATGTTCTTTAGGTATAACAATTTTCCAATTCAAACGACTATTAGGGTCAAATTTATTTTTACAGTAACGATACAAAGTATTATCTTCTACTCGAAGGTTTTTCATTCTAGAAGGGTATTTTTGACAATTTATAAAGACTTTTCTATACCAAGGGTCTTCTATATCTTCATCTGGTGAGACAATATTTATAGCGGAAACTAATATTGAAGTTATATTGATTCTAGATAAAGCGTCAGGAACTTGATGTAAAGATCCTTTTTTATGAACAATATCAAAAGTAAATTGAGAAATACGTGCAGCCCATCGAGCTAAGCGTCCACTAGGGTTATTAAGTTTTAAAAGCCACTTAAGACTAGCATGATCTGTCACGACTGTGAATTTCATTCCTTCGACATAAGGTCTAAAATGTTCAATTGAATCTAAAACTGCCAAAAGTTCACGTTCAGTGGTACTATAATTTCTTTCACATTTATTTAAAGATCTTGAATAATAAGCAATTGGATGTTGTTCATTATTTTCGTCTTCTTGACTCAGAACACTACCAATTCCTACAGAACTAGCATCGCAATGTAAAAAGAAAGGTTTTTCAAAATCAGGACACTGTAAAACAGGTGTAGTTATTAAAGCATTTTTTAAATTAATGAAGGCTTCTTCAGCTTCTTCATTCCAAACAAAAGTATGTTTTATCTTTTTACTTCCGGAAGTTAATTTAGTTAAAGGGGAGGCAATATCAGCGAATTTACAAATGAAACGTCGATAATATGAACATAATCCTAAAAAGCTTCTAAGTTGTTTTACGGACTCTGGTCGTGGAAAGTTTTCTATAATTTCTAATTTAGACGGATCAGTATGTAGGCCTTGACTGTCTACAATATAACCGAGATAACGGAGTCTTTCTTTGCAAAATTCACATTTTTTAAGATTTACTGTTAAGCCTGAGTTTTTAAGTATTTCATGGACTTTTTTAAGGTACTCTATATGATTTTGAAAATTATCATTTACTAAAATCAAATCATCTAAATATTTAAACAGGACATTGTCAAATTCAGGTCCAAAGAGTTTATCAACCAAGCGTTGTAACTCTGCCGGTGCGTTGGTGATTCCAAAAGGCATCCGAACAAAATGGTACAAGTTTTTTCCAGGAACTACAAAAGCAGTCTTTTCACGAGAGGACTCTTCAAGTTAAATTTGCAGAAATGCTTTAGAAAGATCTATGGTAGATATGAATTTAGCCCCACGAAGGCTGTCTAATATCCTAGAAGGGTACGGCAAAGGATAAGAATCTTTAACAGTTATTGAATTTAATCGTCTCGAATCTAAACATAATCTGGTTCCACCATCTTTTTTATCGACGGCTAATACAGGGGAACACCAAGGAGATTTTGAAGGTTCTATAATTCCTTCCTTTAATAAAACTTCCACTTCATCATAAAGTTCTTTTTGTTTAGCAGGACTCAACGGCCAATATCTACTTTTAAAAGGGTCGCCAGTAACGTTAATTTTATGTTCCACAAGGGTGGTAAGGCCTAAACCTTTTTTCTCATAAGAAATATCTTCAAACAAAGCAATGGTTTCATCTAATTGTTGTTTCTCAGAAGGAGTTAAATGAACTGTAGAAGTAACAGCGTTCACTTGAATTTTATTATTGTGAACATATTCAATATTTTTCCACAAGTCTTTAGCTAAGTTAAATTTCAACCAAAAATCAAATCCCAATATAATAGGTGGATCAAAAGAGGGTATTATTAAAAATTCTACAAGTTTACAAACATTGTCAACGGTAACCGGTAATCGCATAGAACCGATAACTTTTCTTGATGAACCGTCAGCAGTACAAGCGGAGGCATCAATAGGTTTAATTTGAAATCCTAGTTTAGAAAAATGCAAGTGTTGGTTATTACCTAAAACACAGCTATTTGAACCACTATCTAGCAATCCAGAAAAAGTTTCATTATAAATGGTAAATTTTAAAAATGGTCTAGTATCATTTTGTTTAGTAAAAAGTATAGGAGCTGCTTTATGAACAGAAAAAAATGTTTTTAAATAGTCAAGCCATTCTGAAAATTCTCTTTTACACGTATCATCATTAGGTTTATAATTGGATATCGGAGCACCTGAAGTTTCTTCAAAAACTTGGGCCCGATGCCTTACAAGTTTTTTGAATTATTATTATTTTTAATATTGTCAGAATGACAAGTATCACAGTTCTTTGTCAAAACGCCTCGTTTATGACATTTAAAGCACACTGGTCCAAGAATCTCTGTACACTCTTTATAAGTGTGGTCAGTCGACTTACACTTCAAACAAGAAAGTTTGGTTTCAACCGCATTAAAGTTTTGTTTAATTTCCTTTACAGGTTTTCGGTTAACTAAAATCTCTAATTCCTTACTAATTCGGATAAACTGTTCAATAGTGTCTATTGATCTTCCAAATAAAAACGGTGTGTAAATAGGTAACATGTTGTGTTTAATTATAGTTATCAAAACATTCTCAAAAGTTGGATTAGCTAATCTGCTAGACATATCTAAAATCTCAGTAATGAAATCAGGAAGTGACTCATTACTCCGTTGTTTGCGAGTTCTCATTTCATACTCCAAATGATAATCAAATTCAGGTTTGTCGAATCTGTTCAACAATTCAGTTTTAAGTGTTGTCCACGAAGAAACCCTAATTCGAATACTACGGAACCATTTCGTTGCTGTTCCAGTGAGCAGATCAGAAAAAGAACCGACTAAAAAGTTTTCATCAAAGTTTTTATACAAAAAATACTCCTCAACCGAAGTGATAAAGTCTCTAACACAAGTTTTCCCATCAAAAGATATCTTACTACGCTTCAAATCAGGAAGTTTATTTGTTGAAGGCAAATGCTTTTTCAATTGTTCATTGAGTTGAACATTCATCGAGTTAAACGAAGGTAAAGGTGTAAAATTATGCAAGCTACTATGACCAAGGTTAGGTAAGAAAGGGTCAACCTCTGTTGCATTCTGCATAACTAAATTATCCAACACCGGATTAGAAATAACATCCCTAGAAGTACCAGGTAAATTCTCTTCCAACAAGGGTGGAAATTGAACCTGTTTGTCAGTCATGATGAATAATCAAAAATATTAAAGAAACAAAGACAAACAACCAACTAAAAATTCAAAGAATAGTTAAAACTCATCAAAGTTTATAAGATTTTTTGTTAAAAACCGGTTTAAGTTATTATGTTTTAAAGTTTATGTTAATATTTAATAATGTTCAAAAGTATTTAAAGAAATTTGAATGTACAAAGAAACATTCAAATTGTGAAGTATGTAAGATGCAAAAAAGATTCACAATTTATCTTAATTTTCAAGATTATTAACAACGGCTAAGGTTATATCTATTTGTGAAAAGTAAAATCAATAAACTAGTTAATAATTATGTTAATAAGCTAGTATTTTCTAATATGAATGTAGCTTAATGCTTCTCAACAGTAAACAAACGTTATAACTTTATATAAGACAAAGTTATATCAATTCAAACAAAAACTTAGCACTTTCAATGTGGTCAAGGTCAGTTCCTTACAAAATGTAAACAACGCATATCTCAAATGTTATTATATAGTAAGTACACACTTAGATTAGTCTATCCAGTATATAAGACATATAAAGAACATTGTATGTTAATTAGTTTTGTTAAAATACAAAAAAAGTTGTAAACAAAGTTACAATTGTGTTTTCAAAGTACACAAAACAAAGTAAAAATGCTAAAAATAACAAAAAATTGCACTAAATTGTGACAAGAAAAACAAAAATAAGATGCAAGAAAGATTATATATGTGGAGGTAAATCCGGTCCATGTTCGGGCGCCAATTGTAATAAAAAAAAATTGTTTATAAAAATATAAACGTTACTGGTTGTAACATGAAGGTTATAGAGTATAAAAAGCTAAAAATTAATGTTAGGTAGACAGTATTTATGAATATCGAGCGCCCTTGTTCTACCAAGATCTAAAACGTACCAGGATAAATCAGCGGTGTCATTGAGACTTTTAATCTCGGACCGGGGGACAGGCAAATGATATAACACTGTTTTGGGAATGTATGACAAATTTTAATACTTCAAAACGTCCCTTACCTCCAAAGTGAGTTACATTACTTAGTTAAAGCCGCAATACTATGTCTAAACATTTGACTATAAATACCATTCGGTTTTCGTTACTTTTTAGGTTAATTTATTTTACATTTTACTACTGAAATTTGGTTATATTGTCTTTCTTGCATCTTGCGAATATGAAATTAAAGTTTTAAGGGTAATAAAAAGAGTTATAATGAAATTTGCTTAGCTGCAGCGTCCGGGGGCGTCTGAGCACACCGTTCAAAATAGACGACGACATCTAGCGTCGCTCAAACAGCTCAAAACTACGACGACATCCAAACGTTGTGCGTCGAACAAACATCTCAAAATAACGACGTCTTCCAGCGTCGAACAAACAGTTGGCGACACCCATAGTCGCCCAAACAGTAGACGACAGTCGTCCAAACAGCGCCAAAAGGCTGTAACCAAAAATCCGATTGTAATTTGTCGCCATGAAGGATGACGCGAAACATTTTAGGTTATCAAAAATTGACTCACCGCAAAATCACGACGTTATCATATGGCACTACGCCATAAGCACGCCGAGTATCATCGTAACGGCGATTTGGAATACGGATTCACTTAATAGAATCCGATTTATAAAATTTTCTAAAAAATGAGCCCTTTGTATGCCTAGGGGCAAGAAAAAGTGACGTCTCCGATCGAGAATTGACAGATGTCAAAGTCATTTTTTTTTTGAAAGATTGTCTATAGGATATTGAATGATCCACAGACCAAGTAATAACTCGATTATTTAAAATCGACTAAAAATGGCTAAATACGAAAATGTTCTAAATTATTTAAAACCAAAAGGTAATTTTGTCAGTCTTAGAAGCTGAAATGTGCTTCCAAACGAAAAATATGTAACGAGTCGAAATACCTCGTTACAATATCGACTTCAATTGATAATGACCTCACCTTGCGAAAAGCGAACTAACAAATTTTTATGCACTTCAATTTAAGCTTTAAACGGTAATGGATAAGGAACATATTCGAAAATTGATATATTATACGATGACCGGAGTGAAGTTCGAACATATTGTTTTCAACCATATAAAATATTCCATAAATTAACTGCATTTTATTGTATGCTCTATTGCCCTCAAAATAAAACGCTTTAATAATTTACTCACCGAGTCGATGTTTTCGATATTTTTATTCTTAACAAAGTGAAGCTATATTTTAAACAATTAACTGTAGTGTATGGAATGAGTTAATCGATGTTCCCGATATTTTTATTCTCTTAACAAAGGTAAGTGATATTTTAAACAACTGAACATGAGTTTTTATAATAAAATTATGTATTAATGTTCAAATTCTAAATGTGTATATTATGTGTAGGTACTGATAAGTTATTAGTATTAAAATAATTAACACCAACTTGCACTAACTTAATTATCTCTAACACAGGCTGTCACATTCTGACTGAACAAGATTAAAAGTAGCAGCATGTAAATTATAGGCTATATTTATTTTATGACTTGTCGTTTAGTATACATGCATATGTATAATATATCAAATTTAAAAAATCCCATATAATTACCCAACTACGGCGAAGCAAAAAGCAGTGTTATGTTTTTTATTATCATCATGTATAACAGTAATCAAACATATTTTCAAAGATCTTATCCACTTACTAAAGGTAGACCCAGACCAGCCCTGGCCCAATTAACTCCAGCGAGCTTCTCTCTCAACTCATCAGCCACTGGAGACACCAGGTTAGGTGGTGGAAACACGGGAGTAGCACATGATGGACATTGGTAACCTGCAGGGGCCGTGGTACGCGGCAGAGCGCGGTATTTTGATTCGGCACATGCCCAATGAAACACATCTGTGAATTATCATATTAGAATAAAATATGTTTTTACTATACTTTTACTTTTTATACAGGGGATGTATGTATATATATGAATATGAATATGATATATAGATGTATGTATATGAACTTCGTAAGTACTCACGATAGCATGTAAGCCGGATGCACTCTCCTTCGCTCAAACTCTTAGTACAAATTTCGCAAATCGGATTGTAGTCGCTGTCTTGTAGCCATTGAAGATATGATTGTATGATGCACTGAAAGTTTAACACTTTTATATTACCACTAGTTGAGAAAGTGTTATTAAGTATGATTAACAGCTTTTTTATTACCTTCGGGTGGTTCATCACCATACAATATTCACAAACATTGACTCGGTGCTCGAAACAAAATTGATTTGTTACTCGCCGTTTTGGACACTTGCAGAGACCCATCTTGAGGATGTCACTAGATTTATGCGAGAACTTTTAAATGGCCCACAATACATGAGCTTAATTTTATGTAGCTGCTAGAAAATAACACGAAAATTAAGAAGACAAGACAAACAAAGTGGCACTCAACAAATCCCAGTCCCAGCCACGTAAAGAAACTGTCAGTTTTGACACATAAATCAGCTGCGTTCACTTCCCTGTTTAGTTTGTTTCGGTATATTCCGGTCAACCGTTAAAGCCTACAACACACTCGGCAGCTATAATCACGCTATAATGTAAAGTTGTTTAACTTAGATAAATGTATAGTACCGAGTACGATCATTATTTCAATTCAAAACATATTTCCACAAAAATCGTCAGGATACCACGTAATGTATTGTATATTTCGCTGTAATGTATATTTTAATGTATATCTTCATATCTTAAAATACAATACGTATACATTTCAAGAATCGATAATATAGCATCAACCGAGACGTACACTAATGGGTGTAAAGATCTTTGAATAAAGTCGTCTTCGTAGAAAGATAGGGAGTAGTCGGGGAAGGTAGAGGGAGTTGAGGGAAGTCCCCCCCACTTGTTGGAAGGCAGGGGGATCCCCCAACCCCTTTTTCGTTCTACCGGTATAAATTAAATAAATATCCTTTACCTAGTTCAGTGTAAATGGGCCGTATTAGCACAGAGGAAGCACGACGAGGAAGTGATTTTTGATTAATTGTTTGCATTTTTTTTAATGAATGAACAATATTCATTAATAATCTGTGGTTACTGACTAAAAAATAAAATAGTAATGAATCTGTGTGATAAAAAAAATAATAGAAGAATTCGAAAGATATGGCTCAGAAAGTGATAATATTGTAAATAAACCACAAAACAGATAAATCTAAAGCAGAGCTGGCTCTGTTTCGATTAAAATGACTTCCAGATTGTTATCCTTAGGAAAAGTCATCCAAAAACCCTTGAATATAGTTCTAAAACAAAACAATGTTATATATAACCTCAACATGAATTTCAGCACATCTTCTATAGCTCGTGTAAATTTCTTCAACAAATGTAAGTAGAGATATTATTCGGAAATCAGTTAATAAATAATAATTATCACGCAGTTCAAATGCTAATGCTACTTAGAAATATTATTTGAACAGCGTTATGTGTTTGTTACTTGTATCTCTGATCCTAAGTAAAGCTAAGCTATGTAAACCTAAAAAGTGGAATACCATTGTGCCAGAGTTGTGATGGCTTGAGTATTCAATCAACATTCTAATTCTGAAACTGCAACTTGAGTGCTCATGGTGCAAGTTGCTTACCATTCTAAAACCTAGGGTTTGAGATGTTGTGGTCTTTGTACCCCACCTCCAGTAAAAGTATAAATAATAACATACATTTTAAAGATTTTAGGTAAGCAACAAACTTTCTCAATGGTAAGCAATTATGTCGGATTGTAACAAGCAGCATAAAACTGAACTATTTTTCATATCTTATAGGCCAGCGTTTGACCACTATCCCACCTGGTGGTAAGCGATAATGTGGTCAAAGATGGTGAATATTTTAGAGTATTCTAGGTCTTAAGATCTAGAATACTCTAACGCTAGGGCTGTGTGCTGTCGAAACATTGTAAGGTTATGGCAGTATATGTTTCACAGCTTAATAGTAGTATGATACAATTATTTATTGCAATGTTATGGTATAAACAAGGTGTTATTGGTATTTATTATTACAAAAACATATCAACCATACAATCAATCCTGGTTAACAATATAATGCTTAAATTTACTTTATACATAGCTTAATTTCAAATTAGTCTATTATATTAAAATATAACAATGGCAGGAGTTTATTAAAAAATAAATTCAAAATCAGTAACAATTGGCATTGAAATATTCTTACAAAATTAAATAACTATTTTAATTTAAGTCATAGTTTATATATTCTTGCATGCGTGCTATAGAGGACTTCTTCCAAAATTCACCATCGTAATACATTACTATACTAAGTAGCACTATTTTTTAAATGTATTTATTAATCAATTCAGGGAGTTTGATCAAGCATGATCATGCCACCCCCATAAGCATTACAAATATAAGTAATAATTAATCTACCTTACCTGCATTTACATCCTACTTTAACTAATGTATACAACAGTTTGGCTGCCTCCGACTGAGAATCGACTAAAAATGAGTTGCATCAAACCAGCTCCCTTATCCTCACATTCTACCAGTCTTCTAAGACATTGCACACAACACAATTTGGTGGATTATACAGTGTGGAAATTAAACTCAGGCCCTGGAGGGAAACTACTTTAAATCCTTAAGCTAGCTCATTTTACTTAAAGGAGACATTCCTTTATATTTGAAAAGAAACAAATCTGCATTAAAAGATTTTTTAAAACTCGCTTGCTTCGCCCGGGACTCGAACCAACTAAAATAAAAAAAAATAAACACTTTATTTTATTATACTAATCGGTAGTATTAATATTCAGGATAACTTTCTCTAAAAAATGTTTGGTTACTGTTCACTTTTAACAAGTAAAAGACACGTAACAGTTCTGTTATCTCTCCAACACTCAAAGACTTCGTATGAAGTACACGCTTGCTAATTTATCGTTAAGTACCTTGTTGAAATCTTCAATAAGAAAATTGTTCAATGGTGGTAATACCTCTATGCACATTACCTTCCTACATGATCCGAGGCGTTCAGTGGAGAAGTTTAAAAATGGAACGTTTGACTTTGTTTGCAATGCGGGACAATAATTTTAAAATAAAGTTGATGTTAGATTTAACGATTATTTTTATTTTTAAGACCTAATGTTTGTTAGAGAAACTTTATCCTGAACATTAATACTACCGATTAGTATATTAAAATAAAGAGTGTTTATTTTTTTTAATTTTAGTTGGTTCGAGTCCCGGGCGAAGCAAGCGAGTTTTAAAAAATCTTTTAATGCAGATTTGTTTCTTCAAAAATAAAGGAATGTCTCCTTTAAGTAAAATGAGCTAGCTTAAGGATTTAAAGTAGTTTCCCTCCAGGGCCTGAGTTTAATTTCCACACTGTATATGTATATAGCACTACTTAAAAAAATAATTTTGCAAGGTAACTTATGAATAATTTTACACATATACAATAAGAATTTCTACTACAGTCAGCTGTCCTAGACTGAGGATATACTAATTTATCTGAAAATTGCATATTAAAGTTAGATTCTACAAAAAAATAAATTGTTAAATAGTGTAAATGTATTTGAACAACCCGTTGTCCCATTGTCGGCGAGAATGTATGAAGACGCTCATGAAAGTAGAAGAAGCGAAAGACATGTGTCAGGATCGTAGCATGTGGAAAGAAGTAGTCTCTGCCTACCCCAATGGGAAAAAGACGTGATTTTATGTATGTATGTATTGTCTGAATTTGATTTTAAAAAAATGCCATATTGTACTTATTCTACTAATTTATTTCCTTTATCTAGACAGGTTGACAGACTCTATTGTATATAAGTCACAGAATAATGAATAGTACAGTATAGAAGATGCACTCCCTTCAAGCAAAAATGCGAGATTAAACCTAGTTACAACGTCGGTATCGTTCAAAATACGCTACACGCCTCAGATGCAACCTTGAATTTGCGTCACAGAATAAACTAATAGTAATTTAGAACCGCGTGTTGCCCACCTTAAAATGCACCGTAAGTCTGCGCGGCGAGAGTGTTGGTCAGCTAGCGGGTCGTCAGCTTTCACTTACTCTAGTGTTGTGAGAAAACTAATTGGATAGTAAAGTAAAGGCGCGCGTCCGACCGAGAGCGTGCGTGACAATACTGACGAAACTTGTAGCCAGCCGGCTGCTACATATGTACTAATATTTTCATAGCTACCGAGCGAGTGCAACAGGCCTGATATAAAAATATAAAATAAATATTTATATATATATAAAATTTATATATAATAAATATTTCTATATAAAATAAATATTTTCATATTCAATACATACTGAGGATGATTTTTTGAGAAATAAAGCCAAATCTTTATACGGTTATTTTCAGTACCAGCAGAAAAGCTATGGAAGTCAGTGACATCGGTAAGTAATGCGGGTGCTAAGAAGGGTCGTGGTAAGGGTGCCGGGCGCATTCGGATACGAGACTTGAACAGAGGTCAGATGATCGGCGTGGGTAGAATCAACATGCTGTGGCCTGGACTGTCTGCCCCAGTTATCAGAGGTCGGGAGCTGCTGAAGCAGCAGAGATTGCCTGATGACCCTGAAAGGTACTTTATTCACATACACTTATTTGAAAATATATATATCTATATTTTTATGGTAAAAGGTAACAGTGCAAGCACGACGCTCGCCTGATGGTAAGCGATGACGTCTACCTATTACAGATAAAGCGGCATGTAAAATTCTGGCAGTCCAGAATTTTGCAATATACTGCACTGTGCCTGTTACCTTGAGACATCAAGATGTTGAGTCTCACATGCCCTGTAATTTCACTGGACACCTTGCTATTTCAACCGAAAAACATTTCTATTTCACAGCTGAACATTAATTGGCAAAGTGGTGGTACCACCCCAGGCGGACTAGCAGTAGTCCTACCACTACAATTTTTTATTTATGATCCATACTAATGACCATCAATAATATAAATGGATCAGTGTTTGTTTTTTTTTATTTTATAGGTTAGTATTTGACCACTATCTTCACTGTTGAAAATTGATGATGGGGTCGAGGATGGTAGCACACTAGGCCTAGAATGGGAACTGGCTCTCAAGGACAGCTGGCTGGAACACATTCAATGTTTGGCGACAAATTTTCCCACTTGAGGGTGGTAGCTGGCCAGGCAGACACTAGCCAGACACTCCAACCACTATGCTGGGGGCTTCTTAACAAAGTTTTTCCTTCACCAGAGGGCCACTGTGATATGTGTATGTAAATTTTTCGATAGAAATTATCATTGGTGGGTATGTGAACCTCTGGAGTCAAAATCGACCATTCTCCCACTGCGCCACAGGGCCTTCTACTGTTTAATTCCAAAGTCAAGTCAAAAGTCAAAGCATTTATTCAGTTTATGGGCAAAACAAAAATCCGCACCTAATTATTCACCTCTCACAGCTAAAAATCTTGACTGAAATTTTACATAGAAATATTGAATTTCGATGCACACAAAAGCTGTAGGAAAAGCTTTAAATGTTACAGTTATTGTGTCTATCTCTTTCTTGTCACAGTTGAATGACTGAATCAATTTGGCTAAAATTTTGCACAGGGATAGCAGTATGTTAGAGCAGAATACTTTTTATTGCAGGCACAGCTACACGGCACATTAACTTTTTTAGATTAAGTGTAGACATGAAATGTATTAATTAATTATTTTATTTTCAGAATGGAGAAGTTAATTAAGATCAGAGATTCAATGACAAAGTTCCGGCGACTGAAACTGAGCCCCATCGAGAGAGGCTGGTCAGGGTCTCGCATGCCTGGACGCAGTATAGGGGCACCTGATCCTATCGGCGAAGGTACATATACAATCATTAACAAACTGAAGGTACATATACAATCATTAACCATCTGAAGGTACATAGACAATCATTAACAAACTGAAGGTACATATACAATCATTAACAAACTGAAGGTACATATACAATAATTAACAAACTGAAGGTACATATACAATCATTAACAAACTGAAGGTACATATACAATCATTAACAAACTGAAGGTACATATACAATAATTAACCATCTGAAGGTACATAGACAATCATTAACAAACTGAAGGTACATATACAATCATTAACAAACTGAAGGTACATATACAATCATTAACAAACTGAAGGTACCATCGCGTACAGTTGTGCGTATCCAGTTTCAAAACATTTTCGGTTGCAAGTGTCGATTATTTTTCTAACCAATCAGAAGAGCAAAACAAAAAAAAAAAATCTTACCAATCAGAAGAGCCAAAACCAAAAACAAAACTTAATTTTTGGCTTTGTCCCTTCTTGTCATTGGTCAACAATGTCAACATAGACAGAAGCGAGATGCCAATTCAATAAGAGTGCACAGGAAATTATTCCTTAAGGTGGATACGCACAAATGAAGGCGATTGTACATATACAATAATTAACCATCTGAAGGTACATAGACAATCATTAACAAACTGAAGGTACATATACAATCATTAACAAACTGAAGGTACATATACAATCATTAACAAACTGAAGGTACATATACAATCAATAACAAACTGAAGGTACATATACAATCATTAACCATCTGAAGGTACATAGACAATCATTAACAAACTGAAGGTACATATACAATCATTAACAAACTGAAGGTACATATACAATCAATAACAAACTGAAGGTACATATATAATCATTAACAAACTGAAGGTACATATACAATAATTAACCATCTGAAGGTACATAGACAATCATTAACAAACTGAAGGTACATATACAATCATTAACAAACTGAAGGTACATATACAATCATTAACCAACTGAAGCTACATATACAATCATTAACAAACTGAAGGTACATATACAATCATTAACAAACTGAAGGTACATATACAATAATTAACCATCTGAAGGTACATAGACAATCATTAACAAACTGAAGGTACATATACAATCATTAACAAACTGAAGGTACATATACAATAATTAACAAACTGAAGGTACATATACAATAATTAACCATCTGAAGGTACATAGACAATCATTAACAAACTGAAGGTACATATACAATCATTAACAAACTGAAGGTACATATACAATAATTAACCATCTGAAGGTACATATACAATCATTAACAAACTGAAGGTACATATACAATCATTAACAAACTGAAACAATAATTAACCATCTGAAGGTACATAGACAATCATTAACAAACTGAAGGTACATATACAATCATTAACAAACTGAAGGTACATATACAATAATTAACAATCTGAAGGTACATATACAATCATTAACAAACTGAAGGTACATATACAATCATTAACAAACTGAAGGTACATATACAATAATTAACCATCTGAAGGTACATATACAATCATTAACCAACTGAAGGTACATATACAATCATTAACAAACTGAAGGTACATATACAATAATTAACCATCTGAAGGTACATAGACAATCATTAACAAACTGAAGGTACATATACAATCATTAACCAACTGAAGGTACATATACAATCATTAACGAACTGAAGGTACATATACAATCAATAACATACTGAAGGTACGTATACAATAATTAACCATCTGAAGGTACATAGACAATCATTAACAAACTGAAGGTACATATACAATCATTAACCAACTGAAGGTACATATACAATCATTAACCAACTGAAGGTACATATACAATCATTCACAAACTGAAGGTACATATACAATTATTAACAAACTGAAGGTACATATACAATAATTAACCATCTGAAGGTACATATACAATCATTAACAAACTGAAGGTACATATACAATAATTAACCATCTGAAGGTACATAGACAATCATTAACAAACTGAAGGTACATATACAATCATTAACCAACTGAAGGTACATATACAATCATTAACGAACTGAAGGTACATATACAATCAATAACATACTGAAGGTACATATACAATAATTAACCATCTGAAGGTACATAGACAATCATTAACAAACTGAAGGTACATATACAATCATTAACCAACTGAAGGTACATATACAATCATTCACAAACTGAAGGTACATATACAAACTGAGCCCCATCGAGAGAGACTGGTCAGGGTCTCGCATGCCTGGGCGCATTATAGGGGCACCTGATGCCATCGGCGAATGTACTTATACAATCATCAACAAACTGAAGGTACATATACAATAATTAACCAACTGAAGGTACATATAAAACAACAGTTCAAAGAAAATATCGTAAATTTATTTTATTATGGTAACGTAATACCAATACAAATAAAACTGCTTATGGTTCTCGCAATTGAACAATATGACAATAAAAGCATTCAAATTTCAGTTTGCCACAAAATACAAACTAGACAAATAACTCTAAATAAACTAAAAGTACCTAAAACTACTAATTAACTACTAATATTAATAAAATTATTATGGCAGACAAACGATTGATTTTTTAACACCCATTATCCGGAACGAAATCCCCCAAAACCTACAGGAAAAAACTAAACAAACTCAATTATAAACGTATACTTAAAAAACTGGCCAAGTGCAAGTCGGACTCGCACTAGTAAGGTTCCGTACCACACTACAGTATTTTATAAGATCGTGCAAAAAATACCACTATCTTTTTTCGCCAGCAAAAATAATAATTAATAAACATTTTATTTCTTATAACGCCATCTAACGTGTAACAAAGGTGTTAGGGATCGACATTTCAATATAATGCCATCTATGGGATGTTTACCTAACTAAGCATTAGATAGATATAGATGGCGTGAAATGCAGAAAAAACACGTTTCTTGTATGGGGACCCTCTATTATTTTTAACATTATTCTGTTTTTAGTATTTGTTGTTATAGCGGCAACAGAAATACATCATCTGTGAAAATTTCAACTATCTAACTATTACGGTTCATGAGATACAGCCTGGTGACAGACGGACAGACAGACAGACAGACAGACGGACAGCGGAGTCTTAGTAATAGGGTCCCGTTTTACCCTTTGGGTACGGAACCCTAAAAACTACTTTTACAACACATACCACAATAACACAACACCGATGGACTTATAATAACACAATATCACGATCCCAACTTAAAATAACAGCCTGTATAAGGTGTAAGTCGCAGAACCAGTTTGCAGACAGCGATACGCATCGTCCTCGTCACAAGTACGTGTACATCAGCGATCGCCCGTGCTAGATCGCATCCGTGTAAACTACCCTTCTTAACATTTTTAGGGTTCCGTACCCAAAGGGTAAAATGGGACCCTATTACTAAAACTCCGCTGTCCGTCTGTCTGTATGTCTGTCTGTCCGTCTGTCACCAGGCTGTATCTCATGAACCGTGTTAGTTAGACAGTTGAAATTTTCACAGATGATGTATTTCTGTTGCCGCTATAACAACAAATACTAAAAACAGAATAAAGTTAAAAATAAAACAAGAAACGTGTTTTTTTCGGCATTTCAATGTAACGCCATCTATGAACGCTTAGTTAGGTAAACGTCGCATAGACGACGTTAAATTGAAATGTCGATCCCTAACACCTTTGTTAGACGTTAGATGGCGTTATAAGAAATACATATGTTTATTAATTATTATTTTTTGCTGGCGAAAAATGATAGTGGTATGTTTTGCTCGATCTAATAAAATACTGTAGTGTGGTACGGAACCCTACGAGTGCGAGTCCGACTTTCACTTGGCCAGTTTATTATCATACATCTACATGTTACATACCTACATAAAAATACTAAAATTACACATATAAACAACTTGTAATTGGTTCTCATACAATTTATTAGTAAGTTAGTTAAGTCAAGCTTTATTTTGTAAAATGGCTGTATAAATAATACTTAAGCGGCGCGATCCTGAATGTGAGTGCCAGCACAAACTTATGATTTATTGGCACAACATAAATATATGTATGTAATTATTAAGTACTTAAATAAACAAAATAAATGAATAATCCGTGGTCCTCCTGTTTTAAATGGTTCGATCGCATGAAAACATGTTTAAAATGTAAAGGAGAGTATTTTGAAAAACAATAAACATAATATTTTGGTTATAACATGTTGTTTTTTTAAGTTATGCAAAACTTATAGTGTGACCTACGTATAATGAAATTATGATTTGTGTGTAACAATGTACAAAAGTATAAAGTGTATATCATAAACGAAATATAAGACCCTTTTTAAAAAAAAAAAACCGGCAATGTCGAGTTGGACTCGCCCACCGAGGCTTCCGTACCAACGTTAGTAGATACCAATTAAGCTAGACCTCTAAATTGTATGAACGCTCATATAACTCAGAGGTCTATCTTAATTGGCTGAAACTATGTATGTATGGGGACACCCTTTAATTTTCAACTTCTTTTATTTTTTGGAATTTTTCCATTATTTGTGCTATAAGACCTTGCTTCTTGCCAAATTTTATGATTCTAGGTCAACGGGAAGTACCCTATAGGTTTTCGACCCAAAACCTATAGGGTACTTCCGGTCGACCAAGAATTGTCAATTTTGGTCACATGCAAGGTCTTCAAGGTCTTACAACACAAGCAAAGGAAAAATTCCGAAAAATAAATAAAATTTAAAGTTTAGGTAAATTTTGGTACTTACAAGTTTTCGCGAAAATCTAAATTTGCCCATATCTTTTTATCGTGTGGACTCAGGGCCTTGATTTTTATACACCTAATAGGGACTATAGACTTCAGTATCTAGTATAAATTTCAACTTGCTAGGTCCACCCGTTCCTGAGAAAATTGGCGGTGACACACGGACAGAAAGACGGACAGACAGACAGACAGACAGACAGATGGACAAGAAAGTGATCATATGTTCCTTTTTTTACCTTTTGAGGTACGGAACCCTAATTAAAATAACTTTATTGGCTTAATTTTGGTGCACAATATACATATGAATCCATAGGCTCTTGAACTAGCATAGCTGTGTCTCGAGAGCCAGTGGCTTCTCCCAATTTATGACAATATACTTATTGTTCAAACTTAGTTTTTCACAATTTTACTTTGTTTTCGTCATTTACTGTCCACTGCTGGACGTAGGCCTCTCCCAAGATACCTACACCACTGAGCCTGATCTTCGGCTCTTCTTTTCCAGTCACTGCCCACCGCTTTGCGTAGACTCGTCCTAGAGTGGAGACTGGAGACCCGCGAATCAGCAATTATAGCCTATGATGTACTGTGACCAAGTGGAGCGATCATATCTTTATTAATTCTTCCGTCTTTCGTGGAGACTCGACGAGTTCCAACCTCCGGAACAGGCCGGGTTTCGAAGCGGTTATGGCACCGTAGACCACACCCACACGGTGCGGCAGATTGTACAGAAGACCGAAGAGTACAATCGGCCCCTGTGCTTAGCATTTGTCGACTATGAGAAGGCCTTCGACTCAATCGAAACCTGGTCCGTTCTGGAGTCCTTGCAACGTTGCCAAGTCGACTGGCGATATATCGAAGTGATGAGATGTCTGTATAATGCCGCAACGATGACTGTGAGACGGGGACGTCATATCCCCGAAACTGTTCACTAACGCCTTGGAGGATATGTTTAAGACGCTAGACTGGAAAGATTGTGGCATTAACATCAACGGCAAGTACATCTCTCACTTACGATTTGCAGATGACATCGTCATTATGGCAGAGGCGCTGCAGGACCTACAAAGGATGTTGAATGGCCTAGCTGATTCCTCTCGTCGCATCGGTCTCCGGATGAATTTGGATAAAACCAAAGTCATGTACAACGAGCACGTTGTTACGGAACCGATTGCCGTAGATGGAATTCCACTCGAAGTTGTCACTAAGTATGTTTACCTAGGGCAGACGCTCCAACTAGGCAAACACAACTTCGAGAAGGAAATCCAGACAAGAAATCTGCTGGGCTGGGCAGCATTCGGAAAATTCCGTCGAGTCTTCTCGTCGCCAATACCACAGTGTCTAAAGACAAAAGTCTTTAACCAGTGCGTCCTACCCGTAATGACATACAGAGCCCAGACGTGGACACTCACAGTTCGATGGAGAGAGCTATGCTTGGTATTTCTCTGCGGGAGCGAATCCGGAACAAAGTAATTTATCAGAGAACTAAAGTTATCGACATAGTTCAACGGATTAGTAAGCTGAAGTGGCAGTGGGCTGGTCATACCTACCGCAGGACTGATAACCGTTGGGGTAGACTTGTCCTAGAGTGGAGACCGCGAATCGGCAAACGTGCGTAGGACGTCCTGTGACAGGTGGAGCGACGACATACGCAAAGCGGTGGGCAGTGACTGGAAAAGAAGAGCCGAAGATCGGGCTCAGTGGCGCATCTTGGGAGGCCTACGTCCAGCAGTGGACTGACACCGGCTGATGATGATGATGATGATGAATATCTTTTATTAAATAAGTGTAATGATATTTTCAGATGAATTCTCGGGATTTGACACTAAGGTGCTGCAACTCAGATCCTTACTCATCATGAAAGGAAGTCTTGGACGCACAAGAAATTTCCAAGCTATGGTAAGAAAAAGAATAGTGCAGAAAAGTTATAAGAAATATGTTGTTATTTATAATGCTACCATTCATTCTTGTATTAATACAAATAAACCTTCATCAAAAATCGTTATGTTACGTCTCTTTTTTGTAAGTTGATGATAACGAGTCTGATAATGACTGTGTTATTGATGACTGAAAGCTCCGTAATTTATATATAGAAATCTGTATTACTATATATATAAAAATCAATGTGTGTCATTACCGTGGTATTTATGTTATCTATGGTCTCCAAACAAATAACTGTATAGATACTATAACTATGCACATTGAACATAGTTACTATGATTCTAAAAAAACGGCTAGAACGATTTTCATATAATTTTCTGGCAATCTGAAATCATATCGGATCACCCGTGCGAAGCCGGGGCAGATCGCTAGTGAATAATAATTCCATGTTGTAGGTAGTCACAGGAAATGGACAAGGGTTGGCTGGCTTCGGTTTTGGCAAGGCGAAGGAAGCCCCAGCTGCCTTGAGGAAAGCAAAGAATAGGGCTGGACAGAAGTTGATGAATTTCGAAATCTACAATGGCCATACAAGTAAGTAAAGTACATCCAATACAAGTAGGTGAAACCTGATTTTATATTTGATTTCGAATTAGTACTTTGTTTGATATTGCACATTATAAATCTATCTTAATTTGAGTTGACCTAGATTACCTTATTTACTCTTTAAGTGTGCTTTGCCCCGCAAAAACAAAAACCTGCCCGCATATAAAGACAATAATGATTATCATTATCAGTCTATTTTAGTTATAAATAGTATATTTATATAGTGGGTTTTAGTTTACTTTTAAGTTCATAAATAAAATACACATTTCTCAATGTAAAATTAACATTTATTTAGCGGGTGACTCGCGTATTTCGTATTATAGCGTTTATTCCTCATTGTATAATATACTAGCTGGCCCGGCGAACTTCGTACCACCTAACAGACAATGAATGTCGTGTTACTTTTAGATGAACTTAATTTAGGCTTTTATGAACGTAATACAATAAATACAAAAGATATATTAAGTTTAAAAATGTATTATGGCACTTTGATTATCAAGTAAATAATCAAAGTTATGGCAATACAGAAATATAATAAAAATACAACAATCAAGTACTTCAATCGCGTGTCAGCAAGACATGATGCAATGAAATAATGTTATTATTGTTATAGATAAGTTATTAACTTGAAATTAGTTCGATTGAGTTTAATTTTAATTGTAAAAATATAATCACCAGTATTTAATTCTAATTCTGAATAAGTATACTTACTTCATGAATAACTGTCTAATATTTTTTTTGCCTTGGATAAAACTGGATACATACAGCACTCATAAATTGGCTATAACATTCTTGCATATCTCTGTATTTACCTACATTCTGACAAAATATAAAATTGATTCGGCATTGATTATTATTGTCTCGATTTTTTTTTTATTTTATTACGGCACCACACGATTAGTGTATTTAGCCAGTGTCAAGTATTATAATTCTTCAAGTTTTTGAGAATTCAAGTCATAAAGATGGGTCAAAGTCACATTTCAAGTCAAGTTAAAGACAAAGTCTAGTCCAAGTCATACCCTCAGTAAAAATGTGGACTATACTGAAGATTTGCAGTGGAATTTTGGTGAGAACGCAAATAGCATCTTTTTCAACATTGTGCTTATTCCCTACACTTGCACACATTCACCGGCACTGGCACTGGTTAATAATCCACATTTATTACACATTAACTCGCGGAAGAACACAAGTTTTAGGAAAAAATTACAATGAGATCACACGCACTTTTCCACGTTCCCGCCACAAAACTCATAAGTACTCGTAACTAAGCATTCACACGCATATTTGACAATCAATAAATATGTCATACAATTGTCATTACTGACAGTATTTAAAATGTATTAACATTTAAATGTACATGACTTGAAATCACAAAAACTTGAAGAAGTTTTGTACTTGACACTCGTTAAATACAGTAATTTGAGCGATGACCCTTATTAATTTGAGGTTTACCGTATCGACGGGATAAACAATTGAACATCAAATGATTGGCAGTTTTGAAACCCAGTAACATTTTGGCAAAATGTTTTATCTTATATATTTTTTTAGGCCAATTATTCATTGTTTTTAACACTTATTATCCTATTCCTGACAAAGACAATTCCAAAAATACGTTGCCGTAAGCCGTTCTTGAGTTATAAGTGTAGTAACTAACACGACTTTCTTTTATATATATAGATATGTGCCCAATATAATCCAAATCTATTCAGCCGTTTTCGCGTAAAAGAATAACCAACATCCATTCATTCCGCCACACACACTTTGGCATTAATTATAATAAGCAGGATCCTAAAACGTAGTCTAGTAATCTAGTAATAGATCACGTCGTTGCGCTTATATCTTCGTCGTTTCCTACTCAAATATTAAAATAGTAATTTTAAATTACAGAATTCCTATGTCTGTAATTTAAAATTACATTTTTAGTGTTCCGTACCCCGAAAGGTAAAAAAGGAACCCTTATAAGATCACTTTCTTGTCCGTCTGTCTGTCTGTCCGTCCGTGTGTCACCACCGATTTTCTCAGGAACGGGTGGACACAATATTATTTGAGTACCAAGTTGAAATTTATACCAATTACTGAGGTCTATAGTCCCTATTAGGTGAATAAAAATAATATTTGAGTAGCAAGTTGAAATTTATACCAAATACTGAGGTCTATAGTCCCTATTAGGTGAATAAAAATAATATTTGAGTACCAAGTTGAAATTTATACCAAATACTGAGGTCTATAGTCCCTATTAGGTGAATAAAAATCAAGGTTCTGAGTCAACACGATAAAAAGATATGGGCAAATTTAGATTTTCGCGAAAGCTTGTAAGTACCAAAATGTACCTTAATGGTCAACTTCTTTTATTTTTCGCAATGTTTCCTTTACTTGTGCTTGTACTGCTAAGACCTTGCTATTAACCAAAATTGACAATTCTAGGTCAACCGGAAGTACCGCCCTTAGTACCCTTTGACTTTTGTAGCATTCGTTTTCATTTATCTTGACTGAAACACATTGTCCTTGAGATAGTTCTCTAATACACATATTTAGAGTAAGTAAACATAAACGTGCCATAGAAGAGGCCTATGTCCAGCAGTGGACAGAGATAGGCTGCATTATGATGATGAAACATAATTGTTTATCTTGCAGTCTTCCACGACTTCTACACTGCATTAGCTCTGAAGTGTTTCACCTTACTTCACCTTACTATAATACCAAGCATTAATTCTAGATGGCGTTGTACACCGATAAAACACACTATCGTTTCATTTCTGCGTTTTAAGTGTTACCTGCGAGAGAAAACTTTTTAATTGGTGCTTGAGTAAAGATAAACTTCTTTTTAAATTTTTAAAAACGTTGTACATGTTAATTTCAACTGTCAACGTTACGGTAAACAGGGTGGAGACTGGAGTGGACTACGAAAAAAAACCGGCCTTGTGCGATTTGTAGTCTAAACTGGGCGAGTCCAAATTTTGGACTCGCTTATTTCTAACGACTCCACCTAGGCTTCCGTACTTTGTCAAACTAGGTTAAAGGACAAACTTAACTTTGTAGTTCGAATTACTTCGAATTTCGATCTATAGAAAATTAATGAACTAACCACATTCAATAAGTTTGTAATAGTAAATTCAACTTTTTTTTAACTAAACTACATATACGGTTATCTGATTTATTTATTCCTGTATAAATGTTTCAAGACCTTGCTTCTTGCCAAATTTCATGATAGATTTCTAGGTCAACGGGAAGTACCCTATAGGTTTTGATTCCCTTGTGAAATCCCAAAATATGCGACATAAACGGTCATATCTTTTGATCGTGTTGACTTACTAATTTGATTTTTTCACAGCCAAAAGAAATCGTAGACCCAAGTATTTGATATAAGTTGCAACTTGATATCTCTACGCGTTCCTGAGAAAAAGTGTCTTGACAGACGGACAGACAGACGTACAACAAAATGATCCTATAAGGTTTCCTTTTTTCTTCTGAGGAATGGAACCATAAAATTATATCTAGTGGGTTTTGATTCATAAATAAAATATTCTCAAAATAAAATTTACTTGCGAATGAAAAATTAAAATGTAATTGTTTAGCGGGTGACTCGCGTACTTCGTCCGCGTGGAATAGTGTCTTTGGGTAGCATTTTTAAATATTTAGGCTAATTATTTTACAAATAAGACACATGCGTATCCCACCTACACCGTACCGTACCACGCCGCGACAATCGCCTATGTCCTTACTCAGGCTCTAGACTATCTGTGTACCAAATTCCATTTAAATCGGTTAAGTAGAACATTAACATAAACCTTACATATTTTCATACAAACTTTCATCCCCTATTGTTATTTTATACCCTTGAGGGTAAAACTTTTAGAAAATTTGAATGTCATATTTATTTATATCAAATTAACAGCCTACAAAATAAGTTTCAAGCTTCTAGCTTCTAAAATGACGATACTTCCATACGACTTTTCATCCCCTTACAACCCTCTTTTCGCATTAAAAAGTAGCCTATTCTCAGGCTCTAGACTATCTGTGTACCAAATTTCATTTAAATCGGTTCAGTGGTTTTGGCGTGAAAGTGACACAGACAGACAGACAGAGTTACTTTCGCATTTATAATATTAGTTAGGATTAGGATAGCGTATATTTCTGATTGTATAATACTATTTGTGTGCCCAATTTCATCCAAATGTATTCAGCCTTTTTTGCGTGAATGAGTAATCAACATGCATTCATATAATACTATAAGAATCTTTGTCCTGACTGACTTATAGACAACGCTCAGCCTAAACCGCTGGTCGTAGAGTTTTGAAATTTGGAGGGTATATTTGTTTTAGTACGTAAGGTTGTACTAAGAAGGATTTTCCAAAATTCACCCCTTAAGGAGATGAAACGGGGGTTCAAAAATTGTATGGAGAAACAAGATTAGATTAGTCTTATCTGTCTAAAACTTCACGCAAGTGCTTTAGTAAACAAATAAGTAAATACGTGGTTTAAGCTTTTTCGAAATTCAACCCCCTAAGAGGATGAAATGGGGTAACAAAGTGTGAAAATCAATATTTTTTTTGGATTGTGATGAAATTTGGCATGCAGATAGTTATTATGACGTTGGTATCCGTTAAGAAAGAATTTTCCACAATTCACCCCTTAAGGGGATGAAACGAGGGTTCAAAGTTTGTATGAAGAAACAGATATGATAGTCTGTTTCATTCGAAACTATACATAAGTACTTCTGTTAATATATAGGGTAGGTAACAAAGTCTGAAAATCAATATGGTTTTTCGGTGACGAAAACGGGTGAACCGATTTGGCTAATTCTTTTTTTATGTCTTTTATGATTGAAAAGTTTTTACAAAAGAAAAGTTTTAAGATAATAAAAGAAGTTAGTTTTTAAAGGGAGGATCCTAAAACTCTAATAATAAATCACGTCGGCGCTTTTATCTTCGTCGTTTTCTACTCAAATATTAAAACAAAGAAAATCTGTAATTTAAAATTACAATTTTTTCACATAACATCATCAACATAACATGTGCCATAGGTGATGCCTATGTCCAGGTGTGGACAGTGATAGGCTGGTGATGATGATGATAATAATGATGAAGCATAAACTTTATCTTGCAGTCTTCCACGACTTCTACACAGCATTCGGTAAGACGAAGATATTCGTGCAGAAGAAGAATGAAGGCTACGGGCTGATGTGTCACCGTGCAATCAAGGAGATCTGTCAGGCAATCGGCATCAAAGATCTGAGGGCCAAGGTTGAAGGCTCCACCAATCTGCAGCACATCGTGAAGGCTTTCTTCATTGGATTGTTACAACAGGTAAAATAATAACCATTTTTGGGTTGCGCTACCCCTAGCCAACAAAAACAAAACGAGAGTGAATGACCCCTCATTCACTCTCGTTTTATTCTTGCCGCTTCGCGTATCATCCACGCTACAACCGACAGTCGTATTTTGAAGGTTATCGACGTTGTAACTAGGTTTAATCTCGCATGTTTGCTGTCAGAGAGTGCATGTTCTGTCCGTAGGACTATTATCTTTTCTGTGGTTCCGCATCCAAATCCAATGGAACCATGTTACTTGATACTTCCCTATACTTATTTATTTATCAATTTGTGTGTCCATTTGTTTGTCAGATAGCTGTAACTTCTAAACGATAATATACAATAAATACAAAAACACAATAAAGTTAAATCATTAATAGGGAACCCTATACAAGAAACTTTTTTTTGTGTTTTTTGCTCGATCTTATGAACTGTTGTAGATATGTATTGTATGTATATGTATTGTCATGAAATTTTTACAAAGTATGTATTACTATGGCATTAAGTTAACAAACATACAAAGAAAACCCACACACAAATTGAGAATATCCTTCTTTATAGAATTCGGTTAAAAATCGTTCAATACATATTTAGATTCGCATCTAAATAGTATGAATAAATATTCTAATATCTAATTAGTCAGAATAGCGTGCTCACCATCTTCGACCACATCATCGCTTACCACCAGGCGAGATAGTGGTCAAACGCTAGGCCTATAAGATATTATATATCTTTGGACCTCTTTCATGCTAAACTATCACAACTAAACAGGTTATAACTTAGTTGTTTGTAATTTCCAGAGAACACATCAACAACTGGCTGAAGATAAGAAACTCCACCTCGTTGAATATAAAACAGAAAACTCAGACTTTCCCACCGTAGTGGCGTCTCCCACCACAGTTCGAACAAAAGACGAAATTCCCAAAGAGGAAACTTTAGACTTCAGCCAATACGTCATGAACGACAAAGTTATATTGAAGAAAAAGAAGTTCCCACGATTCTATGAGAAAATGCCTCACTACAAAATCTACCTGAAGAAATATGAAAAGTATAGAAACCACGAACAGATCAGGTTGAATCTGAAGGTGGAATATGGAGAAGTGAAGAGTTTCCTGAATGATAAATATCCTGAAGAACCATTGCAGAAAGATGCTTAGATGATTGTTGTATATAGATTAGAATAATAAAGTATTGTAAAATTATAGACACGTGTTTTATTACCAGATATCTAGATGTTCTCCTTCACGATGGTAATTAAGCTACTTTTTGGAATACACACATCAACAGAATCTAGCGATATTTTAGCAAAAATTAAGCATGGCTTTATGGTTTAAAACTAGAAGTGCCCCTCGGCTTCGCCCGCGTTAAAAACTCCTTTTATTTACTTAAAACTTTTCTTTTGTAAAAACCTTTCTATCATAAAATACATCAAATAAGAATTAGCCAAATTGCTTCACCCGTTTTCATGTTATTGCGTGACTAAGGAAAATCGGGATTAATATTGATAAAACCCGAAAACCCTAAATTTTCAGACTTTGTTACCTTACCCCATTTCGAAAAATCCTGCAACACGTACTTACTTATTTATTAACAGAGGTACTATATAAAGTTTCGAATAAAACAGACTATATCATCTTGTTTCGCCATACAAACTTTGAATCCCCGTTCCGTATCCGGAGAGAAATTTAAAGAAAATCCTTTCTTAACGGATACCTTTGTCATAATAACTATCTGCATTCCAAATTAAATCGCAATCCGAAACAATATTGATTTTCAGACTTTGTTACCCCACTTCACCCTCTTAGGTTGGCATTTTGAAAAAGCATGAATTTCGTATTTACTTATTTATTTACAGCAGTACTGGTGTGAATTTTCGAATAAAATGACTATCCAAACTTTGAACCGTACTTCATCTTCCTTAAGAGTGAATTTTGAAAAATCCTTTCTTACCGGATACCTACGTCAAAATAAATATCTGCATGCAACATTTCAGCGCAATTCGAAACAATATTGATTTCAGACTTTTTTACCCCACTTCACCCTTTTGGGGGTGGAATTTCCTAAAAGCCTGAAACACGTATTTACTCATTTATTTACTGAATTACTTGTGTGAAGTTTCGGATAGAAAACACTATCTAATCTTGTTTTTCCATACAAACTTTAAACCCCCGTTTCATCCCCTTCAGGGGTGAATTTTGGAAAATCATTTCTCAGAGGGAACTAACGTCGTAATAACTATCTGCATGCCACATTTCAGCACCACATTCCACCCTCTCAGGGGTGGAATTAAAAAAAAAACCTGAAACACGTGTTGACTTTTTTTTTACTGAAGCACTTGTGAGAAGTTTCTAATAGAAAAGAGTATCTAATCTTATTTCTCCATACAATTTTTGAACCCCCATTTCACCCTCTTAAGGGGTGAATTTTGGAAAATCCTTTCTTAGTACACCTTTACGTACTAAGACAAATATACTCTCTAAATTTCAAGTCTCTACGACCAGCGGTTTAGGCTGTGCGTTGTCTGTCAGTCAGTCAGAATGTCAGAACAAAGATTCTTATAGTATTAGATATTTTAGGATAGATATTTTAGTTTTCGTAATCACAGCATACTATAGCACATACTTTTAAACGCAGGCGAAGCTGCGAGGCACAGCTGGTAGTGGTTATCTATAAATTTAGTTAATTATCTCAGTATACAGGGATTCTGGTTATTGGTAATTCGATGTATTTTCGGCAAGAGCAGATAGGGGGGCGAAAATGCTAATTATTTAGACACCCCTCCCCCCCAAAATGTATGGCCGAAAGTTAATAATTTATGAGATATCCACATACCGGTCTCCGATTGAGCTAAAATTTTGCATACTTATATATGTTTAGTAACAATGCAAAAATCAGGTATTGAGCTGATCTGATGATGGAGGCAGGAGTTGGATAGTGGAAGTCAACGGCGAACAGCAAAGACACGATATTTTGTAAATGGATTTAATACCTGCTAGAGTAAAGTATTTAATACGATGTTAGGTATATATATATTTATACCGAACTGGGTAGCACTTGATCACTATCTCACCTGTTGTTAAGTGATGATGCGATCGATGATGGAGCGTGCTTACCCAGAAGATACCTATTCACTCGCGATTTGAAGACCCCTATATTGTACTTAACCGGAAACACAGACTCAAGCAGGGTATTTCATTCTTTGGCGGTTCGTATGATGAACGAAGAAGCAAATCGCTTCGTTCGGGTAGATGGTACGAGATATCCACCATAAATCGGTGGCGCCTTTTAGTGTCTCTGGATGTCCGATTATAAAACGGGGATGGTGGAATCAAATCATGCAGTTCCATTGCACACTCTCCGAAATGTATCCGATAGAAAATCGATAAGCAAGCGACTTTGCGGCGATGCGCGAGACTCTGGAGTCTCTTGCTTACTAGTAGGTCGTCGCTGATGAGTTTCTTGGCTCTCCTCTTAATAGCTTCCAGTGTCTCCAGCTGGTATTTGGCAGAACTATCCCAAAGGTGAGAACAGTACTCCATACACGACCGGACTTGTGCTTTGTTAAGATTAAGCAACTGTCCCGGTGTGAAGTTCCGTCTCACCTTAGCCAAAATGCCAAGCTTTTTTGAGGCTAGCTGGGCTCTAGACTCAATATAAGAGCCGAAATTGAGAGTTGGTGTCAAAGAGATGCCAAGAAGCTCGAGATTGTTACTTATCGGAACAGACACATCCCGGAAAGTAGGAGCCAGTAGAAATGGGCTCCGTTTAGCGGAGAAAAGACACGCCTGGGTTTTCGCAGCATTGAATTTGACCAGATTGGCATCGTCCCAATTGGAGACTGCCTTCAGAGAAAAGTTCAAGCGCTCGACCATCGCTTCTCTATGAGACTGGATTTGTAATGCACTGGTTCGTGCGTTGGATGTATAACTCTCTACAACAGTGCTGTCATCTGCGTACCCAAAGATACCGGGTTTAAGCAGGTGATTAATATGCAGCAGAAAAAGTGTTGCAGAGAGTACTGATCCTTGAGGGACTCCGGCATTTATGGCCAATTGGTCCGAAGAACAGCCATCGATGACCCCTTGAGACCGATACCTCAAGAAAGCTGCTATCCAAACACATAAACCAATGGGAAGGCCATATGAAGGAAGCTTGCCAATGAGGCAATCGTGCCAGATGGACAGTGCAGAGACGGCCAGCGCCTTGCCGTGGTTCTCGATGGCCTCGCCCCAGATGTGAGTGGCATACGCTAGAAGATCACCAGTAGACCGGTTTCGGCGAAACCCGTATTGTCAGTCACTGAGGAGATCGTTCACTTCTAGGTATGCCAGGAGCCTGTGGTTCAGTACACGTTCCATAGTCTTACAGAGTATGGAAGTGACTGAGATAGGCCTGTAATTGGCAGGGTCTGCGCGACTACCCTTTTTGGGCATGGGTTGCACGTTTGCTTGCTTCCAGGACTTAGGCACTTGACCAGTCGTCATAGACAAGCGAAAGAGGCGTGTCAAAATAGGAGCCAACTCAGGCGCACACGTCCTCAAGCACAGACTACAGAGGGGGGTTGTCCTCAAGACTACAGCTGGTATACCGTCTGGACCACTAGCTTGGTTCACGTCTAGATTGCGCAACGCTTTGCGCACTCCAGTCTGACGAATGCGGATTTCCGACATAAACATCCCGCAAGTCAGCAGACTAGACGTACAGCATTGCCAGCATCTAAACGTGAAGACTCCGCAAACAGAGTAGCAAATAAATTTGCTTTCTCTTTAGCAGTGTGCTCTAGTGACCCGTCGGGTTTCAGTAGTGGAGGCAGTGAGGGACGCCAGAAGTTCTCTTCGATCGACTTCGCCAGGGACCAGAACGCTTTGCTACCCGAGGGGTAAGAAGCAAGTTTGTTCCCTATTCGGCGTATGCGATCGAAGCGAGCCTTCTTGAGAGCCTTTTTGTTGGACTTGACGGCTAAGTTAAAGGCTTTCTTCTTTTCGCGTACATCTCTAGTCTTGCGGGTTTGAGCATCAGCCCAGGCTAAGTAAGCTTCATGTTTTGATGCTTCTGCATCTCTACATTTGGCATTAAACCATGGACGAGCTTTGCTTGACATCGGAACGTCTGAAAATGGTATGAAATATTCCATACCCTTACGTAACACTTCTGTCACAGCATCCGCGCAAGCTGAGGGATCGCTCGAAGAAAAACATACCTGCCGCCAAGGATAAGACGCGAAAAAACAACGCATCTCATCCCAATCTGCTGACCTGTATCGCCACACCCGCCTTTTTGGTGGGATCGGTCGGGGAGTAGACGGAGACAGACTTCACCAGACAGTGGTCGGAGCTACCTAAGGGTGATGAAACCGACACCGAGTAGCGGTCTGGTTCTGTTGTCAGCAGAAGGTCCAAGCAATTGGCTGTATGGCCATCAACGTCCGGTATCCTTGTTGCTCCCTGGACCAACTGAGTGAGGTCTAACGTTAAGGCAAGCTTTCGCATCTCTCGACCAGCGCGGCCATTTTCAAAAATATTTAAAAACGTTGCTTAAGTTTTTAATTTCAATCATTAACTTTACGGTAATTCATATGGAATAAATAATAATGGATCAAAGAGTAACTTAATATATAGCGACAACGGACTTATTAAACAAAATCGGCCAAGTGCGACTTGGACAGCTGCGCGCTTCCGTACAAAACAAACTCGTCAAACTAGGTTAAAAGACAAACTTAACTTTGCAGTTCGATCTATAGACCGATGCCTGCCATGACACGTGAATGCACCAACCGCAAATAATAAGTTTGTAAATTGGCTTTTCTGTTATTAAACTACATATTCACGGTTATTTATCGCGTCGTGGCTGAGGCTCTACACACCAGCCAAAACGTTATATTATATCGAGGTATAGTCACGTTATCGCACTACTGGGGATGTGGCAAAACGGCAGATATGGATAGATATCGAGCTATCAGCCAGAAAAACTATAGTTTTTTCATAACGCCAGAAGATAACCCAATATCACAACGACGCAACTAGTGCAAAGGCTGCAGGAGGACCACCAGCTGTTGGTAAGAGTCAAGCGACCAAACCGTGCGAAGAAGGTTGCATGAAATTGACCTTCATGCTCGAAGACAGAGTTCCAGTGTTGCAACGCGGCAATCGCAGTCGGCGGTTTCATGGACTCGTGATCATTTACGTTCATGTACTTACTGTTGTTAACTGTACCCCTAGTACGAGTTTTTATCGCAAACTCTTTTGACAGATCTCACATAGTTTTCGATTTATTCTGGCTCCCTGATTGGTCGAAATTTATTGAAAGTAACCACTAGAGGCGCCTTACTGTTTTTCATACAAAATTTGTTCGATATACGATATCGAGTTTGGTATGAAAACTCGTACTAAGGGTACTGATAAGTTCTGGTTTGGTTCATCCGGATTCTCGACGAACGCGCATTTGGAGGTAGGGTCAGCCGTCTCGGGCACCCTCAGGCGGGCAGCTCATATCAAGGCGGGAAGATCATGATGTGGACAGGAAATTGGATTGGCGGAGGAACCTAGCTCGTTTGGATACAACGCAGCATGACTGCACAAAACTCTCGCGAGAATGTAATAACATATGTTTATTGGCCTGCACAGAATCGAAATGGGCTAGGAATTTCTACCCATGCACGACAATGCACCTTCCCATACAGCGTGGTTGGTGTCGGCCGCTCCAAAGAGAATATAAATACTACGTAAGCCGCTCTCCGAGACCACGATAGTACAAATGGCAGTAGGCCACGTAGGTACTTACCTAAGCGACTTCGCGAGCTCACATTTTTAATACGAAATAGAACATTATTTTCCACACAAAAAGATATTCATTGATATAATTCGCGGCGCCGCGTGTCTCGCGCCACAGCTTGCAAGCGAGATATGGCAAATAAAACAAACTTTGATTGAATAAGGTATCGGTTTATTTATTGTAATTAAAGTATTAATAACATTTGTTGTACAAACTTAAAAATATGTCTAGCTATTATAATAAATAACACAAAATAAAATGATATTGGAACAGTTTCCTATGGATTTACAAAATAATAAAATACACTATAAATATCGGTCGATGAAATCATTTCCATTACGTCCATGGCACCTAAATTTTAAAACAATAACAAAATATGTACAAAATAAGCCCAAAACAATTTTGTTTCTTTTGAAAAACTACAATTTTAAATACATTACGTAAAATGTTTGCTTTACTATAAATTTCCTAAGGAAGAAAATGCTATATAGTTTACAAAAATAAAATACTATATAGTTTGGTATCGTAATGATTTATTTAGCCTTGCATAGAAGAGACTTCGACGTTTCCCTTTTCCTTCTTTACAAAAATATTCAAATTCTAATATTTGAGGCTATTTAATTTAGGATTAGCCACTAAATGCTCTAAAATGCTATGGAAATTTACCTTTTATTTACTACATTAGTCATGATTATTGTAAAAATTAAGGCAATATAAAATAATACTTATGTACTTTTTAATTCTGGTCTATCAGGCCCCGTTTAAACAGTGTTAGAAAAATAAAATACAAAGCTATGTATCTAATAAAAAATAAAATAAAAAATAATGTACAGAAACAATTTGGCCGTAAAATCTTGACAATTACAACACATTAATGACAATTTCAAAAGAAAACTAAGGCTGAGTTGCACCATCTTACTTTAACCGTAACTATAACTATTAACCGGTGTTTTTGTATGGACTTTGACAGATTTTTGACGTTTGTTATAGTTAAAGTATGATAGTGCAACTCAGCCTTATTAACTCGTAATGTATTTATTTATGTTTAACGTGTCCGAACATCGTTTTTATATCTATTAAACGGGGCTTTACTTAAGTATTGACAAAGTTAATAATATGTACATGCATTGCAATTTTTTTTTAATACAATGTACCTATTGTAAAATGTTCTTTAACAGTTGTGTAATGGGCTTCTATATAATATAATTAATTATCTCCAATTATTTTTGGCGCATAGAAGCTCACGCATAAAAAACGAAGTTAAAAACTTATCATATAAATACGTTAAAATTTCGTATCACCGTACAAAAATACATCACATTATAAAATCACTAATATTTTTAAGCATTTATTACTATTTTTATATCACTCGATAAACCTATCAACCGCAGGCAATATCATAACGTTCATAAGCACTATTTTTAAATTAAGAATTCTAACCTAAAAGTAGTTATAGTGCGTACCACATAACTTGAGCTAAACAGATAAGAGAGGGTGCATACACAACCAATATTCTAACATTTTACACACCAATAAAATAATTTTGTCTCCTTGTATAATTTTCCTATGGTTAGTTGCTAAACATCCACCTAGGGGGGGCTTATCATAGAAAATTACAGTGACAAAAATAAACGAAATGACAGAGATGGAGTTATACTTGTATAGCTGTCCCCGTCAGTTAGTTCCTTTTATTAATTAAATAATCAACTGTCAAAGTTCGTAATATCTAGCAGCTGAGCTTTGGTAGATTAAAGCTATGTTTTCACAAGGCAACGAGAAGATACCCGTTCACTCGCGATTTTAAGACCCCCCGGGTAATTGTTGTTCAATGAATACATGCTTTTAGTAAGTACTGAAAATTTAAATTTCCAAAGACAAAAATTCATGGCGCAAAATCAATTAGACTTTTATTACTAATATTTACAAAAGTATAATTTAACTCAATTTTGAATGCATTTGAGCAGTTAGCTCAAATGCATTCAAAATTGTTCGGACTATAGATCAATGCCATGCTATGTAGTGCGCATTATATTTTTAACTATTTTATAGTACCTAAGTAGAATTTTTTTTGCCTCTGCGCATTGCATCTAACCCTTACAATTACAAACGAATGAGTATGCTGTAAAAGGAAACTAGAGAAAGATTATAACGGAATAGAAACATTACAACGGAATAAATGTATTTTGGCGTTAGTTTCAAGCTAAAGTCTTATCGCATTAACCTTTACACACATGCAAGGAAACTTGTATCACTATGAGCTTTTTCAACATAAACAGTTATATATTCATATTTAGATTACAATTCTTTATCTAGTATTGTCAAGAAATCTAAAATCCGCTGAAAAGAATCCGCGTAGAAAGGTAAAATAAGAGCTTTAACAGCGCGCGTAATTTGGACCTGTTTACATTTAGGTGCAAAAAAATTGTCTGCGTAAAATGACGCAAAATTGTATTGACAGATTTATTCAAATTGAATAAAATAAATCATTATGATCTACATCGTGGTTCTACTCGAACTTTTTTACAATAGATAGGTGTTTATAGAGTATATGTTTGGGTACAAATATTGATAATTTTTTAGATCTAAATTACGCGGCGCACACTTAGGTAAAGAGTTTTTATCGGTAATTTCTACGAATAAATCATAAGTCAGGAAAAGTAACTGCATTATAAAAATGACTCAGCAAAAGTCGTCCTAGCAGGCGGGGTTAAAAGACGTGTCAAGCGCGTCATTAGTCCGACATTTGTTTGACTCAACTGTCATAACAGATATTGCAGCACATGCGCAAACCAATCCCTGCTTTCGTTCCGAATTTAAATCAATCTCCAAGCCAAATCATTTGTAACTTCGAAAGTGATTCTTATTTTGAATCTACGTCGTTTTGGTTTGGAAGGAGGGCCACTTTTTGTGTGGAATTTGTTCTGAATAAGAGTTCCTGACTTATGATTTATTCGTAGGGTAATTCATACAAACATGGGTTATACACTTTTTATACAGTATTTACAAATTCAAATATCGAATCGTATAATCGGACGTGAACGATTTATTGTTAACCTTCTTGGTAGGAACGCTTCACGAATACGATTTCCGTGCCACAACCACAGATTACCTATATGTAAACAACATTTTGACGTTATTAAAAGGCCAGTTATGACATTACACGTATCGTATATATTTTATTGCCTGTTATATTATTATTTATGAAACTTACTTTGTTAAAAACCAGGCTTAAGAGATAAATAACCGGCGATTAACCTACTCTTTACTTGTACATGGTGAAATAGGCATTCAAATCTTACTGTGTTATTGTCTATTTTACTTTTACTGTATTTGTTATATGTATTGATATAGAAGAACTCCCAAGTTACTGAGAAACTATTTTTTTTAAATCGTCATGACTCAGAGAGGTCATGGTACGCTCCGAGCTTTAATCTAAAGTAGAATCTGAAACAAAAAGACAAAAATATAAACTCCGATACGATGATCCAACGAACGTCCAACTTTTTTTTAAAATATCAAATAGGCTAGCGTTTATCACTATCTCCTGTTGTCCTCTACCTGTTGGTAAGTGATGATGCGGTCGAGGATGGGGTAACAATACTACCATTTTATGTTATGCAATATAATAGATAATTCTTTTCTATGTATGAGTAAACAAAACCGGTCACGTGCGAGTTGGGATCGCGCACAAAGGTTTCGGGTGGGAAATAATTATTTATTTAATTATTACCTGTATTGTGTGTAACGTGAACGCTAACAGAAATTATACTTTGTCTAGGAAACAGATATACATACATACATAAAATCACGCCCTTTTTAGGGTTACGTAGCCAAATGGCAAAAACGGAACCCTTATAGATTCGTCATGTCTGTCTGTCTGTCCGTCCGTATGTCACATCCATTTTATTTCGAAACTGTTAGGACTACAGAATTGAAACTTGGTAGGTAGATGTATTCTGTGAACCGCTTTCCGATTTTCATACAAATATAAAAAATATAATAGTATAAGGGGGGGGGGGGCATCCCATACATGGAACTGAAACAAAAAATCTTCAAACCTATTCGTGTGGGGTTGGTGTCTATGGATAGGTCTTTAAAAATGACATTGAGGTTCCTTGAAAAATCTAAAAAAAATATATGCTGTAGATCTCAATAAAAACTAACAACGAAAATTGGTTTGAACGAGATACAGTCAGCAGTTTTTGAGATATGGCGACCGCAAAGATAACTTTGTTTTTCATACAAACACTATGAAAAACAAAGTTAATTTTTTAGTTGCGAAAAATCATAGTTATAAAATACTTTACTGTGTTACGGAACCCTACGAGTGCGAGTCCGACTTGCACATGGCCAGTTTATTCTCGTTGGGGTAGGCAGAGGTAGTAGGTACTTCTTTCCACATGCTACGATCCTGACATAACTCTTTCGCTTCTTCCACTTTCATGAGCGCCTTCATACATGCTCGCCGGTTATAGGTACTTAGCTTTTCTTTAAAACGTCTCCGATTTGGTCATGATACATCTCCTAGGTCGGTATCTACCGGCTGCCCCATTCACACTCGTCTCATAAATCTGTTTCGTCAATCTGCCTTCATCCATGCTCTCTAGATGTCCAAACTATCCAAGTATCCCTTTCTCTATCTTTGTTTCTACATCTACTACCACACCACAACGTTCCCTTATCACGACCTTATCAATGAGAGTCACTCCAATAGTGCAATAAAAAAAGCAATAATTTACCTGAAGCATCCCGAGCGTGCCTTCGCCACTTATCCTTCCGATCTCTACTGGTATCGGGGGCTAGATGTGCCCTGACTCCACCTAGGACGTCGGCGGCCCCGGCCGCTGCTAACGCTAGCGGGGCGACAGCTGCCCCCGGCAGGTGCCTTAGTACGCCCACTCCGCTCTCGCAACGAGCTGCTAATGCCATTGTCGCTGCTTGATCGGCGAATCCCTAGAAAGATAAAGATGATTATTGATTTTGATGATCATTTTGGAGTTTCCTACTCCTTAAGAAACTATTTTCATATTTAGCGGTATGAAAAAGTTGGGGTAGACGGGTTCTTGAGTGGAGACCAAGTTTCGGCAAACGTAGTGTAGGGCGCCCTCCAGCTAGATGGAGCCATGATGTACGCAAGTTGGCTGGCAGTTGGCTGGCGGCTGGAAAAAACGAGCTGAAGATCGAGCTCAATGGCGTGCCATTGGTGAGGCCTATGTCCAGCAGTGGACAGAGATCTCAGAGGCTGATGATGATGATGATTATGAAAATTGTATGAGGAGTAAAATCGAACATTAACTAAAAGTGAGGCGTAACGTTTCTTTGCGCTACGTACTTTGAGCACCTTTCACTTCGAGATTATGTATGTGTGTATATACAAAGTATACTGAAGTTTACTCCTTAAAAAACGAGTTTCATTTTTAGCCCCCTTGACCTTGACCTTGACCACAATATTAATATTTATTTTCAATAATAATTCACACAGGTGCGGCGCTGGCTCACACCACCAAAGAGAAAGCAAATTTGATTGCTTCTCTGTTCACGGAGTTTAATCTTGATTACTATTATAATACTTACTCTGTATTTATAAGGACTTTGCGTTTTCACATTTGCTCTCATCACAGCAAACTAGAATCCTTGTTTGCTTGAGATGTTTTGAACAACATCTACATTTCTTTTTATATTGGGGTTTGACCACTATCTCGCCTGGTGTTAAGCGATGATGTGGTATTTATAGTATGTATATATATATATATATACTACAAATACCACATCATTCATCATTCAGTATTCGATACTGATACCGTCTATGTAAAAAAATAGGTACTTTAAATTTGACCTAAATATATACAGAATTATTGGCAGTGACTGGAAGCAAAGAGCCGAAGACCGGGCTCAGTGGCGTGTCTTGGGGGAGGCCTATGTCCAGCAGTGGACTGATACCGGCTGATAATGATGATGATGATATACAGAATATATGCAGTAAGTTTGAGTACAGACCTCTCTAACAGTCTGGTAAGCACTAGCGACCCCCTCCCTTATATCGGTGGGGTGTCTCGAAGGGTCTAGTCTACGACGTCGCCGCCGCTCGCGTCTGTTGTACGCGTCTTGTAGCTGTAACGTCGGTCCGGGGGTTAGCATGTCGAATGCCGTTTCTGCTGTCGCCTGGAAATAAACAGAACAAGTAAGAATAGGGTATTTAATATTACACCCAATGTTGTAAAGTGTGTTAATTAGATTCTATAGTTCTAATGAAACACTAAGAAAAATTCACAAAATTTATATTCAATCGTTAAGTGTCATAAAAATGCATTTAAATTTTTCTTTTTCAAATTTCAAATCAAAGACGCCATATTGATCTGTGGTCATGACGTCAGTTGGCTGTGTAAAAAATGCAGTGATATGATAGTTGACACATCTAAGTTTACATAGCCGTATGACGTAATAACATGTCGACTACTAATTAAAGGTCTTATGAAAGAGAGAAAGCTGAAACCTTTTTTGTCTAAGCTAATCTCAATAACAATTTTTTTAGATTTTTTCTCATGTAGAGTAAAATTTCCTATTTAGAGGGCCCAGAGGAGTAGTGGTGGAATGGTCGGTTTTGACGCCAGAGGTACCGAGCTCAATCCTCGCCGTGCACTAACCCCGCATGGTGATAGGACACTATCTAGTGTCCGCCTGGCCAGCTACCACCCTGAAGTTAAAAAATCTGTCCCTAATGTGTTCCGGCAGCTGCCGGAACTGGCTCTCAAGACTAGCTAGTCTTGAGAGCCAGTTCCCATTCTAGGCCTAGCGTGCTACCATCCTCGACCGCATCAAACAAACTTATCAACAAAAAGACTGAGCAGTTAATGAAGATTGTATTGGATTTTTCTAAAAGGGACCAATTAAGTAACATAAGCGTTGTGGTGTTAAAAGTCGCGCGGCGCGGTCAATGTATATGTATGAAATACTGATAGCGTCCCCGTGTAGACGCGATCAAGAGTTGTGTTATCTTAATAAGCCCCGCCCCTAAAAGTGCCGCGGCAAAAGAGCTAATGCGGTTCGCCTGAGTTTGTGAGACACTACCTGGATTCGATTTTTTACGAGTGAAAATAGAATACGAATGAATCTCGAATGGTGTCAATGATTTTTCTATCGACACAATTTATTTCACAGTTATATGTAATAGTTAATAGTATATTCACAAGTGCTCGTATGACGAAGGTAAGCCTCGTGGGGCGAAAGTTTTTCCCGTGGACTAATCGAATTTATATCGGTTACCAATTTTTTTTATGATATAAAGAAACAGGATAAGCACAACGCTCGTCTGATGGTAAACGATGACGTCTACCTATTACAGATACAGTGGGATCCAAAATTCGACTATATATGAGTACAATATTATTTCTAGATATTATCATTAGATAATTATTTTTCAGTTGTTTAAATAGTACTACTGTAAACAAATAAGTTACAGATATTAATTCTATTCATACACTGGAACTCAAATTTAAAACTAAAACTAAACACGTCATGCATACAATAATATTAATCAAGGTAGGTAGGTAGACTTTTCATGAAGGACGTGTTAACAACCGGACAAGAAAAACTGTATCCCGGATGTAAACCTCTTTCGTTCTAATTAGGATTAATAAGAACTGAAATTACTGACTTAATAGGAAGATATACGAAGCCCTGTAGTCATACCTGTATCAGCTGCAGTAATCTAGTGGTTATGTCCAACGCTGCGACGGCGGTGCGAGCGGTGAAGGAAGCGGCGCCGCGTTTGATGCCGTGCACTAGACGCCCGTCGCGACGCCATTGTTCCACCGGCAGCCATACTAGGTCTCTGATGCCGGTTACTGAATAAAACATACACGGATCAGACCCCTGATTCTCAATTATTCAATCATCAATCATCAAACGCTGGCCTATAGGATATAATAAAAAAAAAACCTATTCGAAATTGGAAGGAACATTTTAAATGTAAATTTTGATAAATCCGTGAGCTATTTTCAAACAAAATAGGGTCTTCAAATCGCGAGTGAATAGGTATCTTCTGGATAAGCGCGCTCCATTATCGACCGCATCATCACTTAACACCAGGAGAGGTAAGTGGCCAATTGCTACTCAAATCCGTGAGCTATTTTGTCGCGGAAACCTTTCCAATTAGAATCACCATTTTTTTGGAATTGAAATATCAAAACCAACCAATCGGAGCTTTATGAATTGTCAAGATACAAGTCGATGTAAAGGCAGTTTCCGAATCCGAATTTGCTTTCGAATGATTGAAAATCAGGGGGCAGGTAAAATGAAAGAAATAAAACTACAACACGATGTTAGCTGGACTCGCGTGGCGTGAGATTCGATATATATATAATATATCTTTATTGTCACAAAAGAAAAGACTTAGATAAACACAGTTGTTAATCTTAGTAGTAAAACTAACTAGGTCTAGGATGGATTTATGTAATTTTAACGCCTCTTTTTATTTTTTGCACTTGATAAATGTGTTTTTTTATAGACTTTTGGCACCTGAGCTAGTAATACTGTATTACAGATGCCAATATATATATATATATATATATATATATATATATATATATATATATATATATATATATATATATATATTTCAGTAGAAAAGCAAACGTCTACTCTCACCTGATATTGAGTGAAGATGTGATCGACGATGTATCATATGTAAGAATAGACTTATAGTAGTATAGACTATCCTATAGACTCTATAGTCATATCATATGTAATGTATAGTGTGTGTATAGTCATAGTGAGTTTGAATCATGAAGAGATATGACGATAAACGTCTCAATTATTGAATTGAGAATTTTTTTAAAAGTAATATTAGACCAGCTTTTAACACATTTTAACATGAATGATCTATTAAATAGCAAGCAATTTGGATTTACTAAAGGACGTTCTACTACTGATGCAGGAATAGGTCTTCTTAAACATATATTTGATGCATGGGAGAAAGCACAAGATGCTATTGGCGTGTTCTGTGACTTATCAAAAGCATTTGATTGTGTCTGTCATGAAACACTAATTTACAAATTAAAATACTACGGTGTTGAAGGTAAGGCACTTGATCTGGTATCATCATACCTCTGTAATAGAACACAGATGGTTGAAGTCAATGGCGTCAGGTCATCTGGATCCCTCATAAAAATGGGAGTCCCGCAGGGATCGATCCTAGGACCTTTTTTATTTCTAGTTTATATCAATGATTTACCGTCATTCGTACAGAACCTTCGATCCTAGGACCTTTTTTATTTCTAGTTTATATCAATGATTTACCGTCATTCGTACAGAACCTATGTGATATTGTTTTGTTCGCAGATGATATTTCCTTGATATTCAAAATAGATAGGACTACACCTAACTTTGACGATGTAAACAAATCAATAACACAGGTTCTGAATTGGTTTACAACCAATAACTTATTGTTAAACGCAAAAAAAACTAAATGTATTAATTTCTCTCTACCAAATGTAAAAAAGGGTATCCTAAATAGAAGTATATTAATAAATGATGAACCATTAGAACTTGTTGAATCCACAACATTCTTGGGCATCACCCTGGATTCAAAGCTTCAATGGGGTTCTCAAATATCGGTTCTAGCAGGTAGGTTAAGCTCCGCTGCATACGCAGTACGTAAAATTAGATTTTTAACGGACGAAGCCACTGCAAGATTGGTCTATTTCAGCTACTTCCACAGTATAATGTCTTATGGCATTTTATTGAGGGGGAAAGCCGCTGAAATCCAATCAATATTTGTTTTGCAGAAACGAGCTATTCGCTCTATATATAGTATGAGGTCGCGAGATACACTTCGTGAAAAATTTAAGGAAATTAAAATTCTAACAGTGGCATGTCAATACATTTATGAAAATATTTTGTTCATACGCAAGAATATAAATGATTATAAGAAAAGGTGTGATGTACATAATTTTAATACAAGACATAAAAATAGATTAATTATACCTAATTTCAAACTGCAGAAAGTTAGTGGTTCATTCATGGGGAACTGTGTACGCTTTTACAATAAGCTACCTAAAGATATTGATCAATTGCCTATGAGCAAATTTAAAATCTATGTAAAATCCAATTTCATGAAAAAATTATACTATACAATAGGTGACTATATGGATGACAAAAATGCATGGCCTGAATGCCCCAAGTTCCAAGAACAAATATAAATTGTATTATAATTAATAATATATTGTTAAAATTTTAAAGCTGACATGTACAATTAATTTAAAAAAAAAAGATAAAATGACAAGACAAGCCCCATAGAGTTTCTTGGTGTTTCTTCTCTGATGGGAGTATTTCCGAAACACCGGTAGATTCAACAGCCATTCAGTTTTCCCCTTTTGTCCGCAGATTTTCTTTCTAGGCTTGCGATTTTTATTTTTATTTAAACAATATTATGCAGCTGACAGACGGACTATCAGTTCCATTTGGATCATGATATGTACTGTGATCGGTATGCGTTTCTCTATGTTGTGTTTCACTATTTCACTTTTTTATTTTTTTTATATAAAAATTGTCTGAAGTACTGAAACACACAGTTACATGTATGGTTGGTTTTAACCTACTTTAATTTTTTTTTAATATTCTGACGTAAACGATTGGATGACAGCTGAATGGTTCATTACTTTTTTTTTCTAATTCAAAGCGTTAAATTCTGCTTTTGCTATGTTTACTTGATAATTGGTTATGATTTATTTTATGATTTATGATTTTGACGTGTATATGTGCGTATATTTATACTGCCTACATACTGAATAAATGCTTTGATTCATTGATTCATTTGATACTAATCAGATCTCGATGAAATCATAATGGGACCAACTGGGAAACGTACCCTACGGATAAAAAAAAACAATCATTTGAATCAATTCACAATTGACGGAGTAATCGCGTTACATACACAAAAAAAAAACATATAGACGAAAAAAGACGAACCTACTTCTTTTTGGAAAAGTGCAGACTATCATCAGTGGCCGTCGCGATCTTGCTGCATAAACTCCCGAGGTAGTGCATCGGAAATGCACGACACCTAGGTCGAGACAGTCGACAAAAATTTGTACTGCGAATATTAGTCGGAACTTCTTTAATCGAGATTCGAATACTTAAGTTTAATTATGGACGGTACCTATAGATGGGAAGTGGTTACCGTCGCCTATGAACTTGCAACACTAGAGGTGTCAATCAAGCGTTGCCGACCTGTCAAGATTATTTTAATTCTCTAGAGACCGAAGTCAATTGATTATAATTAAACATGTAATAAATAGATACTCACTGAGTTGTAATAGTGAGTGCATAGGTCCGATCCCGCTGAGCAAGCCGGGCAGTTGATGGCGTTTGATGTCCGACAACCATTCATGCAACGCCCATTGCACTAGCTTCTCTAATCCTAGGAGGCCTAGCCTACAAATATAGTACATATTAAAATTATTACAGTTTATTTTATACACTTGTTTATCGGTTTTCTATCGGTTACATTTTGGAGAGTGCTATGGAACTGTATAATTTGATTCCACCTTCCCCATTTTATTATCGGACATCCAGAGACACGAAAAGGCGCCACCCATTTATGTTGGATATACCATCTACCCGAAAGAAGCTATTTGCATCTTCGTTCATCATGCAAACCGCCAGGGAATGAAATGCTCTGCCTGAGTCTGTGTTTCCGGCTAAATACAATATGGAGGTCTTCAAATCGCGAGTGAATAGGTATCTTTTGGGTAAGCGCGCTCCATCATCGACCGCATCATCACTTAACATCAGGTGAGATAGTCGTCAAGTGCTACCCAGTTATATGTAAAAAAAAACACCCTTTAAAGCAAACTCGAAAGTCTTATATGAACTTCATGATCAGTCCAATGATGGACATAGAACATAATTCCTGAGGAATTCTCAAGAGTTAATGAAATGGTGGTAGAATTTGTGGCTTGAAGTACCCAAAAAACTTAGTTTCGTACGATAGTTTTGCTCGAAGGTGGGTAAAAGTCACCTTGAAGGACGCAAACACAAGAATTCAAATTTTAAATTTAATTTAAACTAGCTGTGCCCTGCGGTTTTACCCGCTTAGACATCTTTGCCGAGAAATTTCGGGATAAAAAGTACCCTAGAGACGTGTTATTCCAGGGTCTAGGCTATCTACATACCAAATTTCAGCTTAATCGGTTCAGTAGTTTTTGCGTGAAAGAGTAACATATTACATACAACCATACAAACTTTCGCGTTTGTAATATTAGTAAGGATGCATTTTGCGGTATACACGTTGCTTTTTACTTGCTTTCGAGTAAAGCTATCGAGCAATACTGTATGTGAGTAGGAAGCATTAGAGACATAAACAACCCAAATTAAATTAAAACTCACTTATAATCCAGCCGTTTGAGTGTAAGCTCGGAACAGTTGAGTTGTCCCAAGCCCATGAGAAGACCAGCCACTGGGCCGGAGGATAGATCCACTCGCTTGCCCACATAGTCCAGTCTTATTGGCACTTCGGGAGAGAAAACTACGCGTCTGTGGACATAACACTATGTTTATTGAGCGTTGAATCGTCTGCACCTAGACAAAACCCAATTTCCTCTTAGCGTCTACGCCAAATACAACTTCAAAATGTTTGGGATTAACATTGACAATGATATCTGTTGTGGAAAAATGAAAGTCAATCCATACATTTTGAAGTTGTATTTGGCATGAACGCTAACAAAATTGGCCTTCATCTAGGACCCTGGACTGCGACCAGTTTTTTTAAGTTAAGGTGAAGGTGAAACCATGAAGACGGCCTGATGGTAAGTGGTCACCGTCGCCTATGAACATAATTATGCAATACCATGAACGCTGTCGATGCGTTGCCAACTTCCGACGGATTTGTGGCAACCCTATTTAAATGACTTCAACTTTATAGCTAACTCATACTAATTTCATACTTATACTCATTTAGAACATTTTGGAGGTGTTAGTCTTAGTTGGAGATGTACCTAAACTATCTAAAATGGCTTTCAGAAAAGAACTGAACATTTCGACACTACAAGCTTTGAGCTGTTATGTGAGAGAAAAACTTAACTGGTTTTAGCCGGATTTTGGTCACAAAAGTCTTGCATTGATAAAAGAAAACAGTACAACTTTTTTTGAGCTTCGTTGGAAGTTCTTAATATATGTAATAACTCTTTTATATACCAACTTATGTGTTTTGATTTCCGTTAACATTTCAGTGTATTTAAATATGCAATAATTACTTTAATTAGGTACATCGTCTAACATGGTGGTCAAATGCTTGAATAAGGGCCAATTTCACCGGTTCTGGATAGGGAACTTATCTGACATATTTTTGACAGCTTTTATATGGCGTCATCTGTCAGATAACTATCTGAAACTTTATCAGGGACCGGTAAAACTGGCCCGAATACTAATAAGCCTTACCTGAAATAAATCGGTGAATCATCAACAGGCTCGTCAACTGGGAGCTTCGCTACTGGTTTCTCTTGGCTCAGTCCGAGTTTGTTGAAATCTTCCTCTAGTTGTATTAAGTTTTCCGACACTAACCGCTCAGCCTCATACGTTTCCATTAGAGGCTCGTCTTCACGTATCACTGTAAATAATTTCGATTTATGTTATTACTGCCAATATAATGTGTCTTCAGAATTAAGTTTTTTGAAAGATTCACCTTCCAACATTCAACAGATAACAACAGATCTCAATAGTTAGAGCAATGTAAGAATCATCGCTGAAACAATTTGAATATAAAAAAGGGAGGTTAGAATTGGGGAGTTCCTCCCGTTACTGCGATGTAAGCAAAAGGCAGATGCTGAGTAAATGTAGCCAGTGTTGCCAAGGTTCTTGCCATTGGAGAGAGTTACAATACTGTTTCATCAGGTTAATTAAATTAAGAAATAGAAGTTAACAAGCAAAAACGCCAGTGTACTATGTATGCTCTTAACTGAAGATATATAAACTGATTTGAGGACTATTCAAGTAAATTTTAACTATAACAAAAAAATAAATATTCGAATTGGGAGTGGATCCCGCAACAGGAAATCGATGTTCATCAAATTAAAAGCCCGTAAGACGGTGGACTTTCTTCCCAAGTTAATTTCAACCTTAAGCTATTACAATAAGGTTCGTACCAGTGTCATTAAAAGATAGAGTATCAGGATCTTCTGCGACATCGGCTTTGGGGGTTGATCTCGCAAATGACTAGCAATGTCCATAACTGGGGGTCGATCAGTGGGTATGGCTTATCTTGCCAAGCTAATTTCAACCATACAGGATTAAAATAAAGTTCTTACCAGTTTCATTAAGAGAAAGAGAGTCAGCATCGCCCAAAGACGTCGGAGTAGGCGGTGGATCTCTCAGATGACTAGCGATGCTCATAACTGGAGGTCGGTGGGTGGGCGTGGTTTGTCTCGAACTGCTGGAATCTGTTGATAGGCCGCTTATACTCTTTGTTTCATCATCTGTAACAATAGAAGGCGAAGATCTTATAGTTAACCTGTACACATTTGCAAATTGAACAAACTATTGAGTCATATTTAATATTTTAAGACCTTTGCACATAGTTTTCACATCTTGAGGCAGTACTCGTACCGTTTTCAGTGCACAGAAAATATGTTGCAAAACAATTGCCCGCTCTGTTACTCATAGGCTGTTAGACAGAGACGGAGATTGTTTTGCAACATGTTTTCTGTGCAGTGAAAACGATCGGTTAGGCGAATAGTAAACTAAATAAGGGCCAGTTTCACACTAGTTCCTGATAGCGCTAACAAGAAGAAGTATGACAGATTTTTGACAGCTTTTATAGGGGGGCATGTGTCAGGTAACTATTTAAGTATCTAACGCATTATCAGGAACCGGTGAAACTGGCCCTAAGTATCTTACCCGTGGAATCATCAGTGCCAAGTTTAGAGAAGTAGCTGACTAGGAAGGCCAGGGTGTCCTGGTCGAGGTTGAACCACAGCGGCAGGAGGGATATCTTGAGGCAGCACTCTTGAGCCGATAGCGCTGGTTCTGGGCGCATGTGGACTGCTTTTACTATTAGCTGGAAGGAATAAGGACATAATTAGGATGGATACGATAGTTTTCAAGAATCTGTATACCTTATACCAAACAATATATAAATGCTATGAAAAGATGTTCGTAAACGTAGTCACTTTATTTATCAAGCTATTATCTGCCTGAGCCTGCGTAATATGCCATTTCCTTCTCTTATTTCAGAACTAGACGTACTGATAGGCACTAACGTTGCAATGTGGATATTGCATCTATTCGCACAAAGCGCTTTGCTTTCAATTCATGATACATACTGCCATGAAATGGGGTTCCATGCCTGAGTGTTTCCCGATAAAATACAATCTGGGGATCTCAGAATATTCAGTGAACAGCATCTACTGGGAAGGCAAGCGTGCTAGATTGTCAATCAAATCATCATTTATAGTGATGCGTCTATCCTACTAATATTATAAATGCGAAAGGTTTTTAATGAGTTCAAATTTTCAAATATTTATTGTCGAAGCAATTGCATCTGGCACTAACATCACGGAACATAATTGTTTGCGCGATGCAGTATCTCATATATTTAGGCAATATTTACAAAGAGAACGGTGCACCATCTACTAGGTACTTTTATATTTAGTTAACTTTGAGTATACAACGTGTAACATAATCAGCGCAAGACCTTGGACACCCCCAGCAAATGTGTAAACTCATTTCCAGACATGTAATATTTTTTTATATTAGATATACCAATTTAACACAAAATGTGTGGATGCACTTTTGGATGCACTAACAAGTTACGTAGTAAGTATTACTTTTCTGTCACTCTCGTCTCTCTCACTTCTCTCTTCGCGCGCAAACAATATAAATAACCGCCTCTCACTTGCACGGATTATGGGGGTTTCGCGATTACGGGAGAAAACTTATTTATTAGCTGATTGCTTTCTAATTTGTTGTGACTGAATAATTATCTTTATTTACGCTGATTAATCCCTCAGGTGGCGGTTTTTAGGTTAAGTTCTATTCTCGGCCCTCCAGAGGGCCGCCTAAAAACCGCCACCTGAGCGATATAGGAATAAAAGATTGTATATCAAAACATGTCATAATCGTATGACAGTGTCATAACGCTCACATCACCCCTTCGAGCATTTACCAATGGAGATGTTAACGTTGTAATCCGCAAACATTTTTTTTTGCCGATACTTACGGGGGACGAGGTAAACACGCATTGCACACACACAAATCACTCACTTTAACGATCCCGCACACTAGCTTGAAACACGCACACAGTATCAAAAATACAGCGTAGTTACGCACGCTCATATGGCCAATAATGGCTATATGGCCAGCAGAGGGGTACGCCTTGCGTTAACATCTCCATTGGTAAATGCTCGAAGCATCACCCAGAAGATTTAGTTGTTGTCTATTCGTGAAAAACCTAATAAAACTTTTTATATAAGCTAACACCACAGTTACTTCGAAACTAACACGAACAATTTAGTTCAAGTGGAAATGAGTCTTACATGTTTGAAATAAGGTTCAGTTTTCTAAATCAACCAATCGATGGAATCGTAAGCCTAAAAATGAATATAATTTCAGATATACTTAAAAGTGATTAGGTGGACATTAAAAATTAATAAAAACCACCAAATCGGATTCAGTATAGTCGATTCTGAACAAATTACTTTCAGGTCTTGCGTTTAATATGTTACACGTTGTATATGGATGTTTATCACCCTTTCACGCAAAAACAGTTGCACGGATTCGTACGAAATTTGGCATACAGATAGTTTATAACCTGAACTAACAATAAACTGGCCAAGTGCAAGTCGGACTCGCACTCGTAGGGTTCCGTAACACAGTGGAGTATAACTTTGTTCTTCATAGTGTTTGTATGAAAAACAAAGTTATACTTGCAGTCGCTATATCTCAACAACTGCTGACTGTATCTCGTTCAAACCAATTTTCGTTGAAAGTTTTTATTGAGATCTACAGAAGATATTTTTTCTAGATGTTTCACTCCCTTACTTTAGAAGTTAGAGAGGGGGGCACACATTTTACCACTTTAGACGCACCTATCTTTTAAATGATTGACTTTGAGAAAAAATGATTTTAGAAACCTCAATGACATTTTTAAAGATCTATCCAGAGACACGTATAGGTTTGAAGAAAAAAAATTTTTTTTTGTTCCAGTTCCATATATGGGATGCCCCCCCTTAAACTTTTATATTTTTGTATAAAAATCGGAAAGTGGTTTACAAAATACATCTACCTACCAAGTTTCAATTCTGTAGTTCTAATAGTTTCGGAATAAAATGGCTGTGACATACGGACGGACAGACAGACAGACAGACATGGCGAATCTATAAGGGTTCCGTTTTTTGCCATTCGGCTACGGAACCCTAAAAAGGATACTTTTTGATACACGCGAATACGTGGGGCGCAGCTAGTCTGCTTTAGAACATAACTTACCATGTGTGCGTTTTGTCGTTCAGGTTCATCCTTCAGCTTGTACTGACTGAGCAGCTTGTTGATATCACTGCAGAGCAGTTGGTCGATTACTTCAATCTTGCTGACGGCGAGCGTCTGACGGGACGCGTGACTCCCGCCCGCTGGATAAATCTCGTATTGGAACTTTACCTGGATATAAATACGCATCAATTAAACTACTGGCTAAGCTAAACTAAGGCTGGGCAGCATTCGGAAAACTACGTCGAGTCTTCTCGTCGCTTGTACCGTAGTGTCTAAAGTCAAAAGTCTTTAACCAGTGCGTCCTACCTGTGATGACATACGGAGCCGAGACGTGAACACTCACAGTTAGACTGGTCCACCAGTTTAAAGTCGCTCAGCGAGCTATGGAGAGAGCTATGCTTGGTATTTCTCTGGGGGAACGAATCCGGAACGGAAATAATTCGCCAGAGAACTAAAGTTATCGAAATAGCTCAACGGATTAGTAAGTATTATTATTAGTAGTTAGTATTAGTTTTTGTAGTTGTAGGACTTCTGCTAGTCCGTCTGGGGCAGTACCACCACTTTGCCGATTAATTTTCAGTTGTGAAATGGGTTTTTTTTTTCGGTTGAAATGGTAAGGTTTCCAGTGAAATTACAGGGCATGTGAGACTCAACATCTTTGTGTCTCAAGGTAACAGGCGCAGTGCAGTGACATGAAAAATTCTGGACTGCCAGAATTTTGCATGCCGCTGTACCTGTAATAGGAGAACGTCATCGCTTACCATCCGGCGAGCGTCGTGTTTGTCCTGTTACCTTATACAATAAAAAAAAAGGAAACTGAAGTGGCAGTGGGCAAGTCATATTTGCTGCAGGACTGATAACCGTTGGAGTAGACTTGTCCTAGAGTGGAGACCGCGAATCAGCAAACGTAGCATAGGACGTCCTGTGACTAGGTGGAGCGACGACATACGCAAAGCTGTGGGCAGTGACTAGAAAAGAAGAGCCGAGGATCGGGCTCAGTGGCGCATCTTGGGCGGACGGACTTTGGGCGGACTACACGGACTAAACATTTTTTTTAAGAATCTAGCCTATTAGGTTTAGAATCTGTGGTTTAAGTTGGTTACGTTACTTACGGAGACTTACCTTGGAGAGACACAGCTTCACTCTGGTGTGATGGTCCCGGTGCGGGCCGCCGCGTGTTTTCAACCCGCGCGGTGCGGTCCGGCCCGCGGCCCGCACGCGATCGCTCCCTGCGGACCATGTTACTCCGCTACGATATGCCGCTGTCAATGCGCGACCGCTCTCGTATGGCTCGTATTCCTTGTTACGTCTAGAAATAAAGGTTTTATTGTTTTTAATTGTTATGCGGTAAAGAGGATGAATACAGCTATCGATTAGTATCCGAGAATATATTGAAAAGTGCTTGAGTCTGTGCAAAACGAGAACCGTCGTAGAAATTGAGGTCGCGTCGGTCATCGCTGCTACTTTTTTTAATATCTTATAGGCAATTTGCAATTTGCAATTTACTTTTTTTAATATCTTATAGGCTTTTGTTGCATTGCCAACACTGCTGTCATTACAAGTACGACTAAAATGTTTGATACTTGGTAGGTACCTACTCTTATCATTATCGTGTGCTACTAGGTAGTTCCTCGTAACGCCACGACGTCTCTTTTTGCACAGACTCTAATACTAATGTTATCCCACCGCTGGGAAAAGGCCTTCCCCATTTCCTTCCAAATTTCTCAATCCCTTGACAGTTCAAAGGCGTCCCACAGGTGGTAGGAGCAATATATCTATTTTCCGCCTGACTTGCTACCAAACACTACCTTACTACCATCAAGGAGAAGATCTGTCGCCATAATCTTACGGTGTTTCGGTAGCACTAGCAATATCCCTTGAGAGTCAGACCATTTTAGGTCTAACGTGTTCACAACCTTCGACAAAATCATCGCGTAATAGTGGTCAAATGGCTATCCTATCTATATATATAAAAATCAATTGCTGTTCGTTAGTCTCGCTAAAACTCAAAAACGGCTGGGCCGATTTAGCTGATTTTGGTTTAAAAATGTTTGTCGTAGTTCAGGGAAGGTTTAAATGGTAAAAGTTTAGTATATGGACCGTTGAATTGGAGGGTGCGGAGGGGTGAGGGGGGGGGGGGGTAAGGGGAGGGGTAGGTAATCTCCCCCTTTTTTGAGAAAAATGAAAAAATATGTTTGGAGGTTAGGCTAACTTAAAATATAAAAAAATATAAACAAACAATGTCAATAGGCCAAAAAAAATCATTTTTCATGCTAAAACTATAGCATGTAAATTTTTGATAAAATTAAATGATGCTTAAATGAATTAAAGTCGATTCAGAAAGGGTTCAGAGTATCACACAGATTGATTCTAGCGTCGATTCTGTGTTATGGTCGCAGTTCTAACCTAACCTAACCTACTAATTTGAAAAATGATTTTTTTATTTATTTAAAACACATTAATATACTTTTTATTTTTATAAACTCGCATTATTTCATATTAACACCACTTTGTGTATTTATTAAACAGGAATATACAATAAAAATAAACATTATTAAATAAATTTATTGTTCTTAGTATGAAAACTATGAAACTAAACGTAGGAAAGTCAAACGTCACCGCGAATGACATTTTAGTAGTGAAAATTTTCGGATATTTGATTATTTTTTTAAAAAAAACTAAGAATCTCCGCTGCCTGAAACTTTGCAGAAAGACTCCATAGGCCTAGGCCTTTCTGCAAAAAAAATTTGGTTGCCCAACTCGACGGTCCATATACTAAACTTTAGCCAACAAAATAATAAAGGGGGTCCCCACACAAGAAACGTGTTTTTGAGACTTTTTATGCTCGATCTTACATGCCTTAATAGATAGAGACTTGAAATTTACTCATGGTGTGTATTACAATGGCTGCTATAAGACTTAATAATAAAAACTTAATTAAATTAAAAATAAAGGGGGTCCCCATACAAGACACGCGTTTTTAAGGCAAATTTTGTTCAATCGGAACCCTGCGTGTGCGGGTCCGACTCGCACTTGGACAGTTTATTTATATTCGCGGTACGAAGTTCGCCGGGTCAGCTACTCAAATATAAAAAATCCATCGCTTTCTCCTCTTCGCCTACATCGTTCTTCCGGTCTTCCAGTTTCGGGTACCCAATGTTACCCAAAGCTGTCTTCTGCCAAACATCTGCCACTCCTCCCATGGAACGCAGATCGGTATTACCGACGCGATCGATAGTCTGTGCAAAAAGAGAACCGTCGTAGAAATTAAGGTCGCGTCGGTCGTCGGTCGTTTTAATTTACTATTTTTGTTGCATTGACAACACTGCTGTTATTGCTAGTACTACTAAAAATGTTTGATGCTTGGTAGGTAAGTACCTACTCTTATCATTATCGTGTGCTACTAGGTAGGTATGTACCTTCCTTCCTTACCCTTTAATGTTATTTCATAGTAAAGCCACGATGGCTCTCTTTTTGCGGACGGACTCTACGCTTCAGACCTAATATGCTGCGTTCCATGACTCTTTGAGAGTCTTTGAATACTATAGTGCTATTATTCTTATTTTATTGAGACTTACTTAACAGTTGTGGGTGATCCTTGTTTCCTAGCATCTTCGATGGTGACCGTTTTCTTTGGCGCCGCGTCGGTATTCAATCGGAAATCAGTGCCGCCGTATATGTTCCACGTTACGCTCATTTCACATAATGTGTACCTGCAAAAAAGAATCATCATCATCAGTCTATCTCCGTCCACTGCTGGACATAGACCTCACCTACGGCATGCCACGGAGCAAACAAGAATAAATCATTAATCGTTTCATCATACAAATCATAGGGGATACATGGGGGTCTTCGAATCGTGAGTGAATAGGTATCTTCTGGGTTAGCACGCTCCACGGTCCACCATCGATCGCATCATCACTTAACATCAGGTGAGATAGTGATCAAGTGCTACCTAGTACGGTGTAAAAAAATGTTTAAAAATTAATCATTTGAACTGTTTCGAAACCGTTATATCGCTAACCCCTTGACGAACAAGTTTTATTATAAGATCGTTTAAAAAAACTAAAAGAACCGACTTCAAATGCCGCGCTATTCATGTTCAGTATCAAGTTGGAGGTGCTTATCTCCATATCTCTGGCAATACTTATCAGATCTCGATTAAATTACTATGGTACCATCATCATCAGCCTGTATCAGTCCACTGCTGGACATAGGCCTCTCCCAAGATGCGCCACTGAGCCCAATCTTCGGCTCTTCTCTTCCAGTCACTGCCCACCGCTTTGCGTATGTCGTCGCTCCACCTGGTCACAGGACGTCCTACGCTACGTTTGCCGATTCGCGGTCTCCACTCTAGGACATGTCTGCCCCAACGGTTATCAGTCCTGCGGCAGATATGACCAGCCCACTGCCACTTCAGCTTGCTAATCCGTTGAGCTATGTCGATAACTTTAGTTCTCTGGCGAATTACTTCGTTCCGGATTCGATCCCGCAGAGAAATACCGAGCATAGCTCTCCCATAGCTCGCTGAGCGACTTTAAACTGGTGGACCAGTCGGACTGTGAGTGTCCACGTCTCGGCTCCGTATGTCATCACAGGTAGGACGCACTGGTTAAAGACTTTTGTCTTTAGACACTGTGGTATCGGCGACGAGAAGACTCGACGGAGTTTTCCGAATGCTGCCCAGCCCAGCTGAATTCTTCTCTGGATTTCCTTCTCGAAGTTATGTTTGCCTAGTTGGAGCGTTTGCCCTAGGTAAACATACTTAGTGACAACTTCGAGTGGGATTCCATCTACGGCAATCGGTTCCGGAACAACGTGCTCGTTGTAGATGACTTTGGTTTTGTCCAAATTCATCCGGAGACCGATGCTACGAGAAGAATCAGCTAGGCCATTCAACATCCTTTGTAGGTCCTGCAGCGTCTCTGCCATAATGACGATGTCATCTGCGAATCGTAAGTGAGAGATGTACCTGCCGTTGATGTTAATGCCACGATCTTTCCAGTCCAGCGTCTTAAACATATCCTCCAAGGCGTTAGTGAACAGTTTCGGGGATATGACGTCCCCCTGTCTCACTCCTCGACGCAGGTGGACATGTTTAGTTCGCTGGTTCTGTACTTGTACAGTCATCGTTGCGGCATTATATAGACATCTCATCACTTCGATATATCGCCAGTCGACTTGGCAACGCTGCAAGGACTCGAGAACAGACCAGGTTTCGATTGAGTCAAAGGCCTTCTCATAGTCCACAAATGCTAAGCACAGGGGCCGATTGTACTCTTCGGTCTTCTGTACAATCTGCCGCACCGTGTGGATGTGGTCTATGGTGCCGTAACCGCTTCGAAACCCGGCTTGTTCCGGAGGTTGAAACTCGTCGAGTCTTCGCGCAAGACGGTTCGTGATGACCCTTGAAAACAGCTTGTAGACATGGCTCAGAAGCGAAATTGGGCGATAGTTTTTCAATAGGGTTTTGTCTCCTTTTTTGAAAAACAAAACCACCATGCTTCTGTTCCATGCCTGTGGAGTTCTCCCAGTACTATGGTACCACCCTTGGGATATCTCCTTTCCAACAAAAAAGTAATCATCAAAATCGATTCATAAACGACGAAGCTATCCGCGAACAAACATTATATCTTCAAAAATATGGTGAAAAAAAAAAATATATATACGGTCGAATTGAGAAACCTCCTCCTTTTTTTGAAGTCGGTTAAAAATCACTATTTATCACTTAATAGTTAGTATGTAACATGTTTACTCTGTACTTTAAGTATATATTTTTCATCTATAGGTATATGTATATATTTTGTTTGTATAGAATATGTATACGTATATATTATTGATTATTTATATATTATATAATATATAATATATTTGTTTATATAAGTATTCTGATATGTAAGTGTATGTATATTTGGTTTTGTATTGGTAAGTAAATACATGTATATGATGCTTATGCATTTCTGATTGTTTGTTTTTATTTTGAATATATTTTCGCACTTTAGTACCATGTTACGCATTGTACCACCGTCAACTTCTTTGAACAATTCTGTCCATCCAAAGGTTGTCTGGCAGAGATCGCTTCAAGCGATAAGACCGCCCATTGTATTGCCTCTAGTAACTTAAGTAGCTTAATTTCGGTTTGTTTCATTTTAAGTTGGTGTACAATAAATAATTTTTCTATTCTATTCTATATACGGTATATATAAAAGTATACGGTCGAATTGAGAAACTTATTTTTTTGGAAAGGGTAAAAAAGGAGTCTTATAAGTTTGAACTTACCTAAGTTGTGGCAGCGGGAAGTTTTTGGGCGCTTTAAGTACATCACTTCTAGCGGCTGGTACGGTGAAGTGGTTATCCAACATATAGACAGGTGTAGGACCCAGCCAGTTCACTATAGGCTCGTCCATTTCATTGTCTTGTCCGTGAGGTTGAGTATCCACGAAGCAGTATTCGTCATCTGTGTTGCTGCCGTCGCCACCGGATTTCACCTTTAAATAACAATAATAAGAATTGAAAATTGATGATTTTTAGTAATGTGAAGAAGAGAAAAGACTATACAGTAGAATCCGTTTATTATGACTCCGCCTATATTGACCAACCGGTTATTATGACGTAACTATACTACGAAGTTTGGTTTTCATATGAAATTCTTTATAAATAGTCGGATATAATGACTTCCCACTTCCCTTACAGTGACATGTCGCTTATTATGACCCATTTATAATACAAAAATGTAAATTATGTCCGGTTATAATGACCGACAAGATTCTGTACACTTTCGGTAATGTTCGTTGATTCCCGACGACGTCCGGCACGTGGCTCGTTTTTGTTTTGAACTATGTTTATGTAGTACATTCATATTTACATAAAAAAGGGTTTTCATTTCACAAAACGCTTTGTATGACGTCCGCTTATTATGACTTGTTTGTCAGTTCCTTTCGATGTCATTATAAACGGACTCTACTGTAGATTGACGTTTGTACATGCATGGTATTTATTTTTTAGGATTCCGTACTTCAAAAGCTCAATAAAAAACCCTTATTAGATCACATTCTTGTCCGTCTCATTACCGATTTTCTCAGGAACAGGCGGACCTAGCAATTTGAAATTAATTCCAGATACTGAGGTCTATAGTCCCTATTAGGTGTATAAAAATCAAGGTCGTGGGGCAACACGATAAAAAGATATGGGCAAATTTAGATTTTCGCAAAAACTTGCAAGTACCAAAATGTACCTTAATTTTCCACTTGTTTTATTTTACGGAATTTTTCCTTTACTTGTGCTGTAAGACCTTGCTTTTAACCAAAATTGACAATTCTAGGTCAAGCGGAAGTATCCTATAGGTTTTGGGTCGAAAACTTATAGGGTACTTCCCGGTGACCTAGAATCATGAAATTTGGCAAGAAGCAAAGTCTTACAGCACAAATAATAATGAAATAGGTAGTAAGTTGAAATAATTATATTGGTAGCATAATATGTTCATTTTCATATAAATGAAAATGAACATATTATGCTACCAAACCCTAATGAATGAATAGACGTTATCAAAGACAAAGGAGCATCGATACTCATAGGGGATTTCTAGACGTCCGTCTTCATTGTCATTTGTCGTACGAATTCAGTTTGTAAGGTACGATTTGAAACTGTATTTGGACCTTATCTTACATGTAATCTCTGGGCCGAGGAGTAAAAAGGTGAAAATAGTGGTAGATTTTAGCCGAGGCTCGTTCTACTATGCAAAGTGTTTCATGTCAAAAAATTGCAAGAGACAAGATGTCCAAAATTCAACAAAAAAAAAAATTTTTTTTTCGTCGTATGCATAAATTGGTCTACCTGTGGTCCTCCAATTATAACTGAATTTACTTTCGCAATTTTTTTTAAAATTTTTAATATTATTGTTTCGTGGTAACATACACCACCACTTTGCCAATTAATTTTCAGCCGTGAAATAGGAATGTTTTTTGGTTGAAATGGCAAGGTGTCCAGTGAAATTACAGGGCATGTGAGTCTCACTCAGGTAACTTGAGCAGTGCAGTAACGTGCAAAATTCTCGCAGTCCAGAACTTTCCATGCCGCTGTACCTGTAATAGGTAGACGTCATCGCTTACCATCAGGCGAGCGTCGTGCTAGTCCTGTTACCATATATCATAAAAAAATACATAAACTGGTCTACCAATTATAATTGAATTTTGAGACAGCCTGTAATTATGTAGTTATGCTCAGAAATTACCAATCAGTTTTTTTCGTAAAGACATTATATCCAACTCGAAACTTACCTTTTTCCGTTTAGCTTTCTTCGGCGTAGATTTAGGCGTGGACGAAGGATCTCCCAACTCCTTAGCGACTTGCGCATTAACCGGCCTCCCTTCATCTATGCTACCATTGTCATCAAACTCCATAGATTTAGGTTCATCAGCGTCGGCGGTCTCTAAAGTTTGCCTCTGTTTCATGTTGGACTCGTCGGGGAAGAAGAATATCTCCACGCCTTCTTTCTCTGTTGAACTGTTTAGTTCGTCTTCGTCTACTGAACAAAAGTATACAAGAAAATAAAGATGGTCGAGTACAAAATTTGAGTACAATTTCGTAGGTTTTGTCAGCAATATTTTCTTTTGTGTTCTGTACAAATAAATGATAAAAAAAAAAATTATATCTTATAGGCAAGTGTTTGACACTATCTCACCTGTTGGTTAGTGATGATGCGGTCGAAGATGGTAAGCACGCTAGGCCTAGAATGGGAACTGGCTCTCAAGGAAAGCTGCCGTAACACATTAGATGTATGGCGACAGATTTTCTAACTTGACGGTAGGTAGGTAGGTAGCTGCCAGGCGGACACTAGACTAGTGTCCTACCACCATCCGGGGGTTGTTCGTTTCTTAACGATGATTTTCCTTCACCGGAGGGCCACTGTGAAATGCGCACATAAATTTTTCGATAGAAAAATCCATTGGTGCACGGCGGTTTGAACTCTGTACCTCTGGCATCAAGCCAACCGTTCTCCCAAATACGCCACCGGGGCCCTCAAAATGATTGATTGATTGAAGGATGGTAACTTTTAAACACTATAGTATTTTAATTTGTCGTACTTACGAGTGGTGTTAGGGCTTTCCTTCATAGCTTCCGCCATTAGATCGTTAACTTGTTGAATTTCACTAGGGGAAAGCTCTCGGATCTCTTCTATTGGTCTATCTTCCAGCCCTGCAAAAAATAATATTTTCAATCGACTTTCAAAAAGAAGGAAATTTTTAATTCGTCTGTAGGTTTTTTTTGTTTGTGTGTATGTTATGCGATTACTCCGTCAATTGTGAACCGATTCGAATGATTCTTTTTTTAATCGGTAGGGTACATTTCCGAGGTGGTCCCATTGTAATTTCATCGAGATCTGATAAGTATCTCAAGAGATATGATGATAAACGTCTCAATCATGCTTTTGAAATTGACTCGCAGGGCATGGAAGTTGGTTGTTTTAGTTTTTAAACTATCTCAATTATTACCAATTTTTTTTAACCAAATAATCCGAAAACTAAAAAAAAAACTGACGAATTGAGAACCTCCTCCTTTTTTGCGAAGTCGGTTAAAATAAGAGTTATGATTAGTTTGATATGTGCGTCATACGGATAAACCGATTTTGATTTAGTTTTTTTTTGTTTGATAGGTGTCGAAAGGGTTCTTAGCTTTGATTTATGAATATCCGTTCAGCCGGTTTAAAACTGAGCTTGTGTCTTGTCAATGACGCTATGAGATCAATTTTCATAGGTCTGATCAATTCATCAGAATCGTATTCGGTATCTTACTTCAATGATATTGTAAGAACATGGTCGTATTGATTAATGCTGAGGCATCTCCTGGAATCCGTAGAATACTCTACTCACCAACAACTTACAGCAGAGATGTCATGTTTGCGCTCATTGAAATGGTCTCATGTAGTCATGTATGTATGTCTCATGTATATGATGCTTATGCATTTCTGATTTTGTTTTTATTTTGATTATATTTTCGCACTGCAGTACCATGTTACGCATTGTACCACCGTCAACTTCTTTTAACAATTCAGTCCATCCAAAGGTCGTCTGGTAGAGCTCGCTTCAAGCGATAAGACCTAGACATTGTATTGCCACTAGTAACTTAAGTAGCTTAATTTCGGTTTGTTTCTTTTTTAAGTTCGTGTACAATAAAGATTTTTTTTATTCTATTCTAGTCGTGGGTGGTTGGAGATAATGAAACCAGTTTGGGCACATTGGTTGGACAACGATGGTTTACCTGTTTTTTATAGGGACATATGTAGAAACAATTTTTGTGTTTTATAGATTAGAGCATTATTTATGACAGATGTTGACTTACCCACTAAAGGCTCCAACGGTTGATCAGAACAAATACTCGTATGTCTTGATGAAGGATCAAACGGTGTTTGTGAATCTCCATCGGAGGCTACATAGGTGACCAGTCTACAGAGAGCCGAGGCGGAGTCCCAACATGTATACAGATTGACCATGTTGTTAGACGCGCTGAGGTCCACTTGTGGCTGGTCGTTTGGCTGAAAATAACATTTTCAATTGACTTCCAAAAACGAGATGGCTTAGAGTGGAAAAGAATCGGAAATATGCATCCAAAACAATGAATACATCTACGTGACTTTGATCGATATTCATTATAAAAATGCATTCACACATGTGAAATATATTATATACTTATTTTAGATACATACAAGCACTTGGCCACTATATATCTTCTAATATATAAAATTATCGTGTCACAGTTTTCGTTGCCATACTCCTCCGAAACGGCTTGACCGATTTTGATGAAATTTTTTGTGCTTATCCGGTATCTATGAGAATCGGCCAACATCTATTTTTCATCCCCCTAAATTTTTTATTTTATTTTTTAGACAAAATTTTTAATTTCTATTTTTTTATGATACAACATACAAAAATACATACAATCCTCAATTTTCACCCTTCTACGATCAACCCTTATTTTTTAATAGCCATTTTAGTAATTTAATCATTTTTCCTCCATACATACTTACAATAAGTAAGCTATTTTTTGTCTACACTAGAAATTACTACGAAATTATTTATATGGCAAAACAACGTTTGCCGGGTCAGCTAGTATATATATATATTTTAAAAAGCTTACTAGCAATGTGGGTTGCACATTTTATATCGCCTAATGCGATCTAAGATGCTATAGGTTTTTGACAGGCTACCGTTTGACCAGTATCTCGCCTGTTGGTAAGCGATGATGTGGTTGAAAATGGTGAACACGCTAGGTCTAGAAGGGTCAGACTCTCAAGGGCTGTGTGCTGCTGAAACACCGTAAAGTTATGTCAGCAGATTTGCTCCTTGATAGTGGTAAGACACTTTTTTGTAGCAAGTCAGGCGGAACATCGATATTATGCTCCTAACCCTGTGGACGAACATCCGTGCTAGAATTTGAACCGGCGATCTCCCGTTTAGAAGTTAAGCCCACTTTTACGTCAACGGGGCTCTATGTCATTTGGTTAACGGCTATAGTTGGATTTGGCTAGCCTGGAAGTAGCAAACGGCAGTCCTACTTAAAAGCTTAGCAATGAAAACATAGATGGCGCCGCGTCACTCACCCCACTTCCCTTATCCTCCATTCGCAGCGACAGTTCAAACAATCCCAAATCCATAACGCAAACGTAGTCTCTATTTACATCTGGTGCTTTGTCGTCATCTTGTGGCACCGTAGCGTTCGGTTTCGTGGTCAGATGGTGTAAGAATAACATGCACTCTTGAGCTAGGAAGCGGAGACAAGAGGTGTTGGTAGCCGCTATAAGGTTGCTTGACACGCTGAAGTTGCCGAGGGTCAAGATTGTTCTGATTGGCAGGTAGAGTGGTCTGGGGAAACAATGTTGTGTTGTCAAGATTACTCGGAAAATTTTGCAAGAAGTTTCATGCTACGATTAAATTATAAGTCAGGAAAAGTATCTGCGTTATAAAAATGACCGGCGGGGTAAAAGTCGTGTCCAGCGCGTCATTAGTCGGATATTTGTCTTGTTTGACTCAACTGTCATCACAGACATTGCAGCACATGCGCGAACCAATCCCTGCTTTCGTTTCGAATTTAAATCAATCTCCAAGCCAATTATTTGTAACTTCGAAAGTGTTGAATCTACGTCGTTTTGGTTTGAAGTACTTTTTGTCAAGTAGTCACTTTTTGTGTGTCGAATTTGTTCTGAATTATGATTTATTCGTAGGTTCCATGAAATGTTTAAATATGATTTGCATAAAATTGTAAAAAATATATGACTTTTCTTATTAGACACAAATCTTTGTGCATAAGTTTAAGGGTTTCATTTTTCACAACAATAAGCGAAACGCCGGCTTAATTTGTTACATGTGAAACAATAAATTGAAATAACTGAACGAATTGTATGACATATAGAATATTGTGACAAGTCAAGGATACATCTGCCATAAAAGATATTAGTCAATAGATGGCGCTAAACTGACACAACATACACTTGTAATGTACAGCGCAGTCCAATACGTGGACATTCAGCATATATCCAATGATAGCCTAATGTATTTTTAACGTCCTAACTAACACATCATATAATGTGAATAAAACGTATTAAGATAAAACAGATTAATAGATAACAGCTAATAGATGCCACTGATCACATACTTGTCAGGACGTTAAAGTCCTAACAATAGGATATATTCGTTTTATAGTTGACTAGCAGCCCGCCCCGGCTTCGCACGGGTAGAACATATATGCCTACAAAATTTGCATCAGTTTGTTGCATCGAATATAAAATATGAACATATTTAACAACCATCGTCATATTTCATCCAATTTACACAAAACCTTAACGAATTTTGCACCTAAACCTTCCTCATACACACTCTGGCTATTGGTGAAAACCGCATGATAATCCGTTCAGTAGCTATTGAGATTATTGCGAACAGACAGACAGACGCAGTGATGAACTTTGTTTTATAATACTTACGTATTGATATTGGACGGCCCTTTGGCGTAAGGCTTTGTAGTTACCCTGATTCTGACCCGACAGTCGTTGGTTCTAATCCTAGCTATATACCTACCAATGAAAGTTTTATGTGCATTCATGAATCATGAGTTTTCGTACAGTGGTAGTGGAATCATTAAATCTACCAAAAAGTAGCTTACCACCAAGGAGTACATCTGCCGCCGTAACCTTACGGCGTTCCCCGACGCAACATGTAGGGGTAATATACGTTTAACGTGTGTATCTGTCTGTCTGTCTGTAGCATCTTAGCACCTAACCGGATGAACCGATTTTGTTTTTATTATTGATAGTTTTTTTTTGTTTGATAGATGTCTTTATCGAGAGTTTTCTTAGCTTTGATTCATGAAAATTCGTTCAATCGTTATAAAATTATGAGCTTTTTTCTAGTTAATTGCGCTATGAAATCAACTTTCATAGGTCTGATCAATTCGAAAATCTTCTTCAACGATATTGTAAGAACATGGAAGCCTCCTGGACTCTACAGAATACTCAAATCCTCACCAACTTACAGCTCAGATTTTAAATGTAGTGTTTAGATTCATTGGAAAAAGCTATTATACATAGATCAGTCGGGGTGGTTTAAAATATTATATTATATTATTATATATATAGATGAATATTATTTTATACAATAGATCATATTATTATACTATATTGACTTCAAATTGATTGTGATCGGTGGGGATCTACAGCATAGCTAAGCTTATAATAATATTTTCGTAGTAACTATGACCTAATCTGTGGTTTCACTGCAAATATTTTATTAATTTTGCGATGCGTGTTTGTGAAATTCGTGATATCTTCTAGAGTTTTCATTTAAATTATATACTGTAAAGGACAATTTTAATCTATAATATGTGGCCAAGCTAATTAACGTAATTATTTGGATAAGGATTAATACTTGAAAATAGCCTTGGAAGTTATGTAATATTTTTTAACAAAAATTTTAAGATTAAAATGGTTACTGTGAGTCAACCTTAAGAGATAGACATATGCTGTCGCGGACTTTTTTGTAGGTCTTATTAAGTTGTACAACTCTTGCATAGAAAATATTCTTCTAAGATAGTGGAACCAGTAAAAAACTTGGCACCATTATTGGACAATATAAAACAAATTCTACTAAATAAGAATTTCACACACTATTTGATTATTGGCAACATTAAATCTTAAACTTCATTTATTTAGCTGTCAAACTTCGTAGTGACAAACGACAATCGGTCATTTTATATTTCATGGATTGTGTTTCATTACGACGCGTGCGCTCTATGGCGAAAATCTTAACGAAAATCTTAAGCAGGTAAATAGAATTATACTGTGATAATAAGATTTTTAAGTAGTCCATAACCTAGGAGCGTCCATCACTGGTTGTCCATATATGGGGTTGCAGCTGTCCATTACTAGGGCTTAAGAAAGACGTTAGATATTTGTAATTTTCAATCATTTATTATGTAGCTATTATTACCTTTTGATACCAATTATATGCATATTGAGAGATTTTATCATTTACACGGTTCATTAAACCGATTCGTTTTTTGTACTATTTTTGATTAATATCTGCGTTAAAAAAAATCCTTAACATAGTCCAACACTGGTTCCACTACCTTATCTATTTTCAATTAAGCAGCGTTCGTCAGAAACGTGTTTTTTCGACCGTTTATTTGCCGACTTAGGTTGCAAATTAGGTCTCCACGAATGTACCTATGATTTAAACGGGATAATATATAGCCTATTTTCATTCCGAAAGTCCATTCTATGTATTAGTGAAAGAATTTTTTAAATCGGTTCAGTAGTTTTTGAGCTTACTCATTACAAACATACAAAAATACAAATGTTCTCTCTTTATAATATTAGTATAGATGAGATATATGACGTTTTATATGATGACGTTGCACTACAGGCCCGAAAGAGACTGACCTTGAACGGAGTTTGTCCCTTACTTTTGTATGTAACACATATATTTATACTATACATACAGTATAGTACATAATAGGGATGTTGCCTTGGTAAAAAAATTGTAATTCTAATTAGTCCCGACAGTTGGATTATCATAAAATATTGGACACGTATTTTTTTATTTTACAAAACAATAGAAATTGACAAAGATAAATAGCGTTTAAGTTCGGGAGTGGGGGCTCGTGGCGTCAGAAATGTTGACGACGCTAGAAATTAGTACACTTTTAAGCGGTTTGTGACGTCACACGGAATTTCAACGCTCTAAATCTTCGTCATTTTGTGATTAATTGAAAAAATAAAAATACATATCCAATATTTTTTGATAATGAGTTTAGTTAACTAGCCTATTATATAGCTCTGGCAGGTAAAAGGAAAGGAAAGGAAAGTCCTTTCCTTTCATTGGAGCCGTTTTGACGTACATAGCAAATACAACTTTATGTTTAAAACATACGGAATTAATTGAATTTGTAATACCATCTGCTGTGCACAATCATTATATTGTAAATCAATGAATATGTTAGATGTGAGTTAAAGTCACTCATCCAATAGATGTCGCTAATCAACACACACCTGTAATCAACAGCACAGTCCAATACATGCACATGAAGCTCAGACAACACGGTAGATGGCGTGTAGCCAGGCACGGGGTAGTCCAATACATCAATGACGTCCATCAGCTGTGTTAACCATGCGATGCCTTTGTCGCCTCTGTGGCGTAGCGTCGCTTGTTCTATGCCAAGGGCTATGCATATAGTCTGGAAAGAAAACAATTGGTAGGTACGTTTAATTTGCGACGAAGCGGTATCGAACATTATACATAAAGGAAACGGAAATCACCGTAGCGCAGCAGCAACGCCGAAAAAGCGGCTACGGCTAGGCGATGCCGCGCTTTCGGCGATAACCCTGGGGCAATGGCAGCGTATTTTCATGTTTAAACTTATGTCAATGTCGTAAGAATTATTTTTAATGAATAGCCCGCATAATAACTTTGTACAGCTCTCTCCACGTTGCATGTACGAGAAGCCGTAAGCTCGGCTGCGGCAAGTTGACCGCGTTTGTCCCGACGCGAGGCGATTACGTTACGATGTATCTGCGGTAAGCCTAAGATCTCGTAGAAGGTGCTATAGAGCGTTCGTCGAACTATAACCGTGCCGTGCCTAATAGCCGTGGCACGCTCGCTACGCTCGCTCGGCTCGCCATTGTTTATAGTTCCTCAATTATAATTTGATGTACTTAGTATATTCGCTACCGGTTAAAGTAGCTGGTTTTAATAAATTAGTAAAATAGCCCAGTTTTGAGGTATAACCCCTTAACTAATACAATTGTCGCCGAAATAATTGATTGGTGTCTAATTATTTTATAAGTTGCAAAAAATTAGTTGTTGTCCTTTTATGTTATTAGTCACCTGGAACATAATATGTTATTTTCGAATAACTTACCTTTAAATTAGGTGTTTCAGAATCAGGATCAACCTTCAAAGCCATAGTGAACATGTCCTTCTGCGGTAGACGATCTTTGATCATCACACCTTTACCAGAAGGGTAGATTGTGCTCTTGAGGTTCATGGGAAGTATTGTGCCGTAAAGCCTTAGGTAAGGTTTTTCTGATGGTATTGTTATTAGGGCTGAAAGTAAAATAAGTAATATAATATAAAATAAATAAAATAATAAACAGTTTCTTTTTGGTTGGCGATGAAAAGAAGCATAGAATAATTTAAGATCGTTTACAAAACGAAAAAAACCGACTTCACATGCCGCGATAGTGAAAATATCCACTAGTCATAATCATGTCGTCAAGGTATCAAATTTATTTATATTGCTTATCTCCATATCTCCGGAAATAATTGTCACATCTCGATAAAATTTGATGAGATTCAAATTTAATGAGATTAAATGGGAGGCATAATCACTCAAACCAAAAAAGAATTTTTCAAATCGGTTAAGATTTGACGGAGTTCTGAGGTAATAAATATTTAATAAAAACAGTCGAATTGAGAACCTACTCCTTTTTTGTGAAGTCGGTTAAAAAGTATTAAGATGGTCGGTACTTACAATCATGATAAAGCGTGACCTTCCCAGCTCGTAAACACAACTGCGCAGTTTTGGGCCGTCCGTTTAGCCCGCTCACTTGACACATCGATAGCTTGTAGGCTTCTAATACTAGTTCACCCATTTGACCAGGCACCACGCGTTTGTTACTGTCCTATGTACAGATATTACTATATATATATAGACCAAGCGTTTGCTTTTTATATTATATATTTTACAACGTTTGCTCTATATCAACTACTAGCCACGCCCCGCAAAGCAAAGCCTTGCTTGCGTTTAATCTTAGTTATAAACCTTCCTCTTCAATAAATCTATTGCTGAAAATTGCATTAAAATCTGTTGCGTAGTTTAAAATATCTAAGCGTACAGATGCGGGAAGCGACTTCGTTTTATACTTTGTAAAGGTATAGAGAAAGCGTCGGTTCTATATAGTAGTTTGTATAGAGCATATCGCTTGCTTGATATAAACTAATAGCAGCACCTCGCGGTTTCACCCGCGTATTTCCCGTTCTCGTGAGAATACGGAGATAAGATATAGCTTATGTTACTCGCTGATAATGTAGCTTTCCATTAGTGAAAGAATTTTTGCAATCGGTCCAGTAGTTTTCAAGTTAAATTGTTACAAATAAACAAAAATTCCAATCTTTAATATATTAGTTTAGACGATAAGAAAAAATACGCACCAACTTTCGCATTTAAAAACTTGAAATGGCAAGGTGTCTAGTGAAATTACAGGGCATGTGAGACTCAATATCTTTATGTCTTAAGGTAACAGGCACAGTGTAGTGACATGCAAAATTCTGGACTGCCAGAATTTTGCATGCCACTGTATCTGTAATAGGTAGACGTCATCGCTTACCATCAGGCGAGTGTCGTGCTTGTCATGTTACCTTTTACCATAAAAAAATATATTTAATATGTAAATAATCTTACCCTAACAGGCGCGTATATAGTCAGCAACCCCTTTCCGACTTTGAAAGTGAGACAGAAGTTGTGCGTATCTATTTTCTCTTGCACGGCCTTGTTGTTTCCATAACCCTTCTTTAGTTTATTGTCGTATGTCGAGTAGTATAGGTTTTCTTCTTCTGACGATGTGCTATCTGAGTCCGAATCTACGAGAAATAATATAAAATAGTGACCGACCGTAAAATTGGTATTGGGTTCGGGTCGTAGACGGAAAATTAAATAGACAAGACATAAGCGTATGCGCATGAAATAGCTTTAGAGACATAACCCGTCTAAAATGAAGAACACGTGATACATATGCCAGATAGAATATAAAATTAACAACGTAATTTGGTCGGTTCATACATGAAATCGGGTGAAAGCCAATAGGCGCACTAGAACTGGGAGCCAGAGCTGGCACCAAACAATAAAATCGCATATCCAGAGAAGGATAAAAAATTGTTGTCCATCTCGCTCTCTCATACTAGTAATTGTATAGTCGCATCCTTCTCATATTATTATTGTTATTTTAATGCCAGGTCCATTTACTACTCCGTCCACGGTTCGGATGGTTTCGGCCAAATATGGACATCAACATTCGCTCAAGACATTGAATAAAAGAGATTTAAATTTATAAATTTAAAGTTTTTTAAGTTTACTGTTACTGCGAGCTTTATATGTTCATAAAGCTGTGTATGTAGTGTTATTATTATTATTTTTAAAATATCTTATACGCTAGCATTTAACTACTATCTCGCCTGGTGGTAAGCAATGATGTGGTCGAAGATGGTGAACACGCTAGGCCTAGAATGGTCTGACTCTCACGGGCTGTGCTGCCCGAACACCGTAAGGTCATAGCGGCAGATTTTCTCCTTGATGGTGGCACAGATTATATAATAGTTACAACGTAAATGGTGGTAAGCTACTTATTGGTAGCAAGTCAAGCGGAACATCGATGTAATGCTTCTACCACCTGTGGGACCAACTTACCATATGCGGCCGTCTTGCACATGCCAAACGCCGGGTTGATAGGTCCGCAAGCCAGCGGGCTGATCTCAAAAGGATCTATGATCTGAGGCTCCCATAGCAACAAATCTGAGTTGATTCTATTGTAGATTATTTCGTATAGTTGTTTTGATCTGAAAATTAATTCGTTAAACATTATTGGTGGATAAATAATTAAAAAATATTATAAAGAAGTTCTTGAACCAGGATCATTAATCTCAGTAGGTACCTAAAACTTTTAAAAAGTTTACTAGCAATGTGGGTTGCACAATTCACATTACTGGTAGTCTTGTTAACCCCTCCAACTAAGCTAAATATGCTTGTGTCTGTTCAAGTCAATAGTGCAATATACATGAGCGGCAATAGCGCAATGGATAAGGGTTCGGACTGGCGATCGAGAGGTGGTGATTACGATCCCCACCCATTGCACTATTGACGTGAACCCACTCCAGACACAAGCATATTTAGCTTAGCTGGAGGAGTCAACAAAAATACTAGTAATATGCCACTCACATTGACAGTAAGCTTTTATTTAAAAAAAATAAAAGGATAATGTGTGGGAATCGAAATCGCGACCTCTACATTGCCAAGCCGACGTCTTAGCCATTGGACTATGGGGAATATATTTTTTTTTTTAAATATTTTTATTTCACTCATTACATCCATATAACATAATAAAAAAATAAAATACTGCTGGAATTAGTCTTATTATTTTTTAAATAAACATTTAAATATACAAATAAATTTGAGCAGTTTAAACGCCATCATTTCCCGGGCTCTTTGGTAATGCATTGTGACGTCACGCACTTACGTCAGACACACGCCGCTTGAAGCAAACTAGCTTTTTTTTCTTTAACTAAGACTCCGCGCGATTATTGTATTTAGCCAATGGCATGTTTTTATTAAATTATACAGTTTATCTCATCTCGTACTCATTTTTATCTATATTAAATGGTTAGTAATATACATTTTTGCACAATAATACGCGGCAAACACAATATTTGGAAATAAATACAATAAGACCACACCATACATTTATTTTTATGTTCCCGCGCTCAATGTTTCTATCACGTGGAGTAGCGCATAATGACGTCAACTTTCGATTCGACCAATGGTGATCTGTTTTACAAACTTAAATTTCCTTCGCTTAAATTGTATTTTTAATTTATTATTTTAAGCAAATAAAATGGAATTAAATAAAAAAAAAAGGTATTACATATAACTCCAGGACAACAAAGAATCAAAATAAAATTATTTCCAATAAATCTGAGCTTCATACATATTCCCTATTGCCGCATTAAGGTCAAATCTTGGAAGCTAAATTCGAACCACTTCCTGACGTTCTATTGGATTCAAATTTTGTTAACTTTCGTATATTTCGTGACAATGCAATAATATAGTACCATCAAGTCGACCTGATGATGGAGCCGGGTTGCAGGGACTGGAACTCCGCAATGGTAAATGGTAGGATAGTTGAATTTTGGCTAGTATGTCATTGTATTGTAATCATTATTACTTTTCATTACACACACAATAACATCTTTACAAAAAACTTGCGTTTAAAAAATGTTTTACTTTGATTAACCGACTCCACAAAAACGGAGGAAGTTCTCAATTCGACTTTTTTATGTTTGTTATGTTATATCAGAACAAATATGTTATTAACCGATTCGGAAAATTGTTTTTTTGTGTTTGTGAGAGTATGCTTCCTGTTTGGTTCCATTATAATTTTATCGAGACCTGATGAGTATCTGATGTGTTTATCTCCAAATCTCTGGAGATAGTATCCTCAAAATTGGTACTGAAAAATCTAGCGCGGCATTTAAAGTCCGTTTTTTAAAAAAGCTTTTATTTAACTTGCAATGTATGTAAGTTTGTATGTTCGGGTGGAATCTTGGAAGCTAAATTAGACCCACTTCCCGATGTCCGATTTGACTCAAATTTGGTGAATTTATGTATCCTCGGTGATAATACAATAATATGGTACCATGGAGCTGGTCTGATGATGATGATAGAAGGTGGCTACGGCATCACTGTGATAAAACAACAAAACCCAACCGATTTTGGACATTGGATTGATTTGTCTTGAGGAGGACTTTACATCTAGATGATATCCAGGGTCTAATGATGAAGCCGGAAGGTGGCCACGGCATCTCTGTGATACAACAACATAACCCCACCGAGTTTTGGCTCGATTGATACGTCTTGAGAAGGGCTTTACACTTAGATGATATCCAAGGTCTGATGATGAAGCTGGAAGGTGGCAATGGCATCTCAGTGATAAAACAACATAACTCCACCGAGTTTGGGCTCGATTGATTCGTCTTGAGGAGCACTTTACACCTAGATAATATCCAGGGTCTGATGATGAAGCTGGAAGGTGACTACGTCATCCCTGTGATAAATTAACGTAACTCCACCTAATTTAGGCTCAATTGATTCGTCTTCTAGAGCACTTTACACTTAAATGATATCCAGGATCTGATAATGAAGCTGAAAGGTGGCCATGGCATTTCTGTGATAAAACAACATAACCCTACCGAGTTTGGGCTCGATTGATTTGCCTTGACGAGCACTTTACCCATAATCACATCATAATATCCGTAGAATATTTTAAAACATCACGCCTACTCTAAAATACTCAGGTTTTAGTAGTAACATATATCTACCAAAAAGTCAAAATAAATTAGGATTAAAAAATATTCTTTATAAGAAGCTTTCATCTGGGACAAGGAACTAAAATGTTAAAAATAAATTCTTGTAAGCATTTTGCGGTAGGTACTTACCTATATTCTTAAAAGTTTGAGGCACTACCCGTTTGACAGGTTAGGTACTTACTATACTTCTGTACCTCAAGCTTATATTAACTTGCAATGTATCTATGTAAGGATATTTGTTCGGGCAGAATCTTTGAACTCAATTTTGAAGTAGATATCTTCAACCGATTGAGTTTAAATTTTGTATACACGTTTAGTTTGGATGACAGTACACGACGGTGTGTGACATCATTCTAAATCCAATATGGCGGACCATCCAAGATGGCGGAGTAGTTATTTTTAATGCACTTCTACACTACAAATGAAAGCGATGGTTCAGAGTAACCAGCGATAACTAAAAACTAAAAAATAAATTAAAAGCAAAAAACCTAAAAAAAAGCTTTTATTTAAACGCTCTAAAAAGAACATTTTTCCTTAAAAATTTCACTATCAACTTATAACCTCCTTATATACAATTTATATGATCATAAAAGCTTCTCCTATGGCTATCTCCGATAATTATTAATTATTTTATTAAAATAAAATGTAGTCTATTCTATTATATTATTGTATGCGCGATGTGGGTAACTGACGGGTGTTAAAGGCAATGACAACTAGCCTAATGTAAATTAAGTCAGTAACTCAATAAATTATTCTGATTCTGATATGGCACGCCACTGAGCTCGATCTTCAGCTATTAGTTTCCAAAGATCTTTATTTATAACAATTATGAATACTCACTCTAATTGTAAGCTAAGTATTGGCAGGCTGAATTCTAAATGTATGGAGGACAGTTCAACAGAACTGTTCGTAAACTCAGACATCTCCTCATCGCTGCCGGGTACTATTAGTTCTTCTTCTTGATCTGAAAAATGTTATGATAATAAGGCATTTTCTGAAAAAAAAAGCAATACCTATTTCTCTGTCACTGTCATCGCACTTTTGACAGAAGCAAGAATGTTTAGTGTCAAAGCAAAATCAAAAGTATAAGTCATCGTGCTTGATTTTTCATCATCAAAATCATTAGTTGCCCGAAATTATACACAGAATTATCCACAGGTGGAGGCATTATACCTATCGATGTTTTGCCTTATCCTGACTTGCTACCAACAAGAAGCTTACCACCATCAGAAGAAAATTTGCCGCCATAACCTTACGGTATTTCGGCAGTAAACAGCCCTTGAGAGCCAGACCATACACGGCCTAGCGGGTTCATCATCTTCGACCACATCGCTCATCACCACACGAGATAGTGGTCAAACGCTAGCCTATCAGATTAAATAAAGAGCGTGCGTAGAAAGCTACGCATTAGATGTGAAAGTTTCAAGTTCATTAGCCGTGTACTGACTGAGCGAGCAGCCTCGCGAGGCAGCCGCGCGAGGCAAATCCTCGATCAGTCAGGACGTGCCTCGACCGAGGCAAATGCTCGCGCTGCCTCGCCCGAGCGTGCCGCGGCCCGAGCCGAATGTTGTCGGTTTTTGTCGATGCTCAAAAGCGCCTCGTTAGCCGCGTACTGACTGAGGCGGCCTCGCGCGGCAAACGTCCGAGCTGCCTCGCGAGGCTGCTCGCTCAGTCAGCACGCGGCTATTCAATTTATTTATCAACATAACTAATTTTTTTTAACTGTTGAACTTAGCGGGACAAATGCCCGAATGACAGCGAATACTTCTTTGTTGTTACGCTTTTCTACAATAGAGGGCGTTTATAAATATAAAATAGAACATGACGCTTAAGTCACTTCCGTTGATTCATCGGACCGTGACGCTACGTCAGTTCCGTCAAATTTGACCCAATGCGCCTAAAGAAATTTCACTCATAAATTACTCACTTTGCTGCGGACTACTCTCATGTTTGGTAACACTTTGATGGGCACATTTCTTGCCGCTAAACGGGCTGGGTTGTGAACTTCTCAAGTTCTTCATTATATACATGGATGTGGTCATCGGGTTTACTGTGGCCGGCTCGAAGCAAGGCTCCTCGGAGAGACTGTCGAATGGACCCTTGCATGGGTTCCGGGGTTTTAAGGATATTGAGATCCTGTGAAAATTTCTTTGAAATAGAATATCAGGGAAATACATAAGGAAACATGATATTAAGAAACTCAAATTCGGAACATCAATCTGAAAGGTACCTAACCATGCTCCTGGGCAGGCAGGGCAGAGTATTAATACATACTTTAGAAAGAAAGTATGACGTAAGGGGGTTAATATGAAAAATAAAAAAAGAGGGTGCGTAGAAAGCTACGCGTTAGCAGTGAAACTTCCAAGTTCATTCAATTTATTTCTCAACATCACTAATGATTTTATTGTACAACTCCTATCTGTTGAACTTTAGCGAATACGTCTTCGTAGTTACGCCGTTCTACAATAGAGGGCGTTGATAAATATAACATGACGCATACGTCACTTCCACTGCCTTCGGACGGTGAGGCTACGTCACTTTTGTCAAATTTTGCCCAAAAATTTTCATTTCATAAAGCTATAAACATCAATCTAGAAGATAACCATGCTACTGGGTTAGAGTTTTAATACATATTTTATATATTATAAAAACTCCCGTTCATTTTAAACTTATAGATTTAAAAACGGGAATTTAACGTGACTTACGATATTATTACGAGATGTCGATATAGCGATTGACATATGTTTCGGCCTCTTCCGAATCAAAATCCAAGACCCTGAAGAAGACCGCCGGGTGAGGCCGAACATATGTCGATCGCTATATCGACATCGCGTAAGTCACGTTAAATTCCCGTTTTTAAATCTATAAATATTTTGTATAGATAAGTATGACTTACGTAGGTAACAGCGTAGATGGGACATGTCCACTAAGAATATTCCCTTCAGTTGTTGCATTATCCATAGAACTTTGAGCTATGTGGGTAGGCGGTAAATTTTCATTTTCCTAAAAAAAAAGAGTTTTCTTAGTCTAAACAAATCATCAAAAACACAGATACACACTAATTAAATAATAATTCGTGAAAATATTTAGTTATAATGATCATATTGAATAAAATATAAGACGAAGTAACTTTTTGAGGTTATGGTACCATAGTGAATTTTTTTTAAATACACCTAAACACAATGCCATAAAGTTCAATTTAACTCACATGGTAATACAAATCCAGCGACGTCGCTTTCAACGTAACCGAAGTAGGTAACGGTCTAACGCTTGGCGTTTGTTGCGATGATATCGTGGCGTTTGCGAATTTGAACACGAGGTAGTCGGAACGTACTCGGCGCGTCACACGGTTCACGCCTGGTCGTAAGTCCGCTATAGGGAACCTGCATCAAGGAAAAGTGGACTTTATTGTCAACTAGCATCTGCCCGCGGCTTATTTTCGCGTGGCCTAATTTTTTACGACTTTTTATGACTCTGACTGTTTTATGACCTAATTAGTCGCTATAGATAACCCTAAGGTTGAACTCAATATCCTCTGTTGTTAATCAGTATGGTAAGGTGGACCAAAATGTACTTTTTAAATATTTGACTCATTTTGATGCATGAGGCTTATAAAACACAATAAATTATGAAATATTTTCTTCAAAGTATATAAGACGATTGGTTGCGCGAGCGCGAAATTTTTGCATGACTTTACAAATAGCTTTGTAGTTCGATTTATAGAAAACTGCATCAGCATCTGCCCGCGGCTTCGCTCGTGTGGCTTAATTTTTTACTTTTTATGATTTTGACAGTTTTATGATCTCATAACCTTTAGTTGTAGTTGATCGCCAACCCGCCTGCCCAGCGTGGCGATTAGGGCATATCCCTCTCAATGAGCCGAATATCGGGCTCAGTGGCGTATCTTGGGAGAGGCCTACGTCCAGCAGTGGACTGACACAGGCTGATTATGATGAACCTTCAGTTAAGTCATTAGAGAGGACTCTAAGGTCGAACTCGATATCCTCTATTATAAAAGTCTTTATTCATTATGGTTGGGGTATACCAAGTTGTGTTGTTTAAGTGTTTGCCAAAATAAAAGTGTCCTATGTCCTACTATGCTCTACTGACTAACTTTTTATAAAATTTCAGCTGAATCGGCCAAGTCGTTGATCTGATAAGACGTCACACATTTACAAAATTCATTAAAAAAAAATCTGGACATCCAGACTTGTCTGCCAAAATTAAAGTACTCTATGTCCTTGTATGTTCTATTGACTATCTTTGCACAAAGTTTCAGCTGATGCGGTTTAGCTGATAAGACGTCACACATTTGTAAAGTTCAATAAAAAATCTGGACATCCAGACTAGATTGTCAAAAAAAGGATACTATGTTCTTTTGTGCCTTATTGACTATCGTTATACTAAATGTCAGCTAAATTGGTGAACACGCTTATAAAATGCAATTAAAAATATCTCGACACCCAAACTTGACTGCCAAAAAAAAAGTATCCTTCTTTATCTTATTGACTGTCTTTGTACAAAATTTCAGTTGAATCGGTCAAGCCGTTTATCCGAGAAGAGATACACATAAAAAATCTGGATACCCAGACTCGACAGGCGGAAAAAAAGTATCCTATATCCTATTTTGCCCTATGAACTGTCTTCAGCCAATTTCAGCCAAATCAGTTCAGCCGTTTGACCGTGAAGAGGTCCCGAACAAACAAATAAATAAACAAACTAACTTTCGTATTTATAATATTGGCGTTGATCTATAAGACCAGCCGATTATGCTGCACGTTGATATATCAGTCATTAAATTAGACAAACCCGTAAGGGATTATTTTTTATTTATTTTGGAGAACTGTGAAACACGTGTCTCATAATTTTAATTGAAGAGTATGTGTAAATATTTTCATTGCTATCCATTGCCCCAGAGAATAAAATGTTTCACAGAAAATTAAACTTATCAAAAAATCACAGAAAATGTAACCCTCCATTTCACCCACTTTGGGGTGGAATATAAAATAACTATTTCTTAGTGGATACTTGCACTTCACAAAAAACACACCCCTCAAATATCAAATCTCTAAGACCAGTAGTTTAGGTAGTTCGTTGATATATCAGGCAGTCATTCAGTCAGTCAGAAAAAGGCATTGGGAATGTTTTTTGAAAAACTGTGATACCCGTTACTCAACTATGCCTGTGTGTATATACTACACACATCGGCCTTACTAATAAAGTTTTTTTCACTCTGTACACACGTTGTATACCACAAAAGCTGACCAATAAAAATATTTTTGACGTAAGCCTTGGATAAAGTTAGTATACAGATGTGCCATTATCAAAGGAGGCTGTCCACTTCTTAAACACCCTGGGACCCTAGTTTAGCGAGTGTGTAAAGGATTAAAATGGCGGATTTCTCTATTATCAGCTGATTGAAATCATGTCTAGACATACAGTGCCACAAGTATAACTTGGCGGTGGTGGTTTTTGGAACTAATTCTTTTAATTGAAACTGTGAGTTTGACGTTTGAGAGATTACCGCGACATTATTGTTGATAAATCTGCTACATTAAAATAGTTCAATAATGCCAAAAGTAATTAAAAGTGGTTTAAGAGAAACTGTTATCAAAGTACAAAGTAAAAGCACAGTGGCGCACAGGCACGCCAAGTTATACTTGCCGGACTGTAGTAACTATTATTGAATCTGTGTCTAGTATTCTGTAAAAAAACGTTTTGATTCTTCAAACTTCAAAAAGTATGCTGTTGTTTGAGGATCGTTTGTATGTGTTAGATTTGTTCTCATTGAAATGGATAACATAAATTATTTCGCAATGTTTTACTTTTGGGAGATAGAAGAGGCAAATAAAAAAATCGAAAACATTATGAAGACCGTGCAGATCCATTTTTTTGAACACATCAGATTTTCCATTTTAAATACAAATTACAGGTTTATAAAAAGCTATGCGGAAGAAACGAAACGCAGTGATTACATTATCTTTGGAAATTGACAATTTATTCAAAGATGGCTACAATCATCTTTATATTGTAGCCATGGATACCGCTAGTCTCCATGGCTACAATGTCAACAGCGTAGACAGAGGACAACAGTCAATTTGAGTGTTTCGTTCTAAAATTTGTTTTAATACTTTCACTCCTACTAAAAGAAAATATTTTCCATTATGTCAACTAATTTCAATAAAAAGTTCCAAAAACAACGTAGTTTGATTAATATTGCATTCTTAAAACTAAATTTCATGACTAATATTAATCATTAGTAAACTTTATGAAATAATAATTTACGGAACTATTTAAGACGAAAACAGTTTCTAAACGAATTGACTAATAGTTGCCAGATGAAAAAGAAAAAAAGTGTTCAACGTCTATGTAGATATCCACCGCCTATTCAACGTTTATTAGTCAAATAATGGATTGACGCGTGTTTAGCGCTTTTTCATCGTGCAACTATACAACCGTTTAACAGATGTATAGGCAAATTTTTATTAGTAAGGCCGATAATGTGCCTTGCGGTTTAGCTCTATTAAAAGTATCATAATATAATCTTTATCATTCAAGCTATCTCTTACCAAACTTTGTTAAGCTATTTTGGCGTGATTACGAACACATACATTTCTAAAATGTGTGGATACTTTTTACGATAAAACTTACCTAAATATAGCATTGAGGTTAGAGCAGTGTAAAGACAAATTTGCCTGGTTTTGTGACGTTACTTTTGTAACGTCACAGGCGTCGGTGGCACGGTCGTTGTGTTCATTGTTGGCCCATCATAAAGTAGCAGACATTGTATTAGGGTAGGGCAACTCTAAATAAAAGTGTAAAGACTTACCTAAGTACAGCATTGAGATTAGAGCACTGTAGAGAGAAGTTCAACTGGTTTTGTGACGTCACAGGCGTCGGTGGCACGGTCGTTGTGTTCGTCGTAGGTCCACCGAAGAAAGTTGCAGACATTCTCTCCATTAACGTCAATTCTACATCTACGTAGAACGGTGTGCATTTTACTCTGGAAATTACACAATTACATATAGAATAATTAATATAGTTTAAAAACTAAGAAACCGAGTTTATGCCGCCCTAGTCAGTTACAGTAGCAAGTTTGAGATGTTTTTCGCCATATCTCTGACGATACATATCAGACCTTGATATTTTTTTTTATATAACTTATAGACTAGCGTTTGAACACTATCCCACTTGTTGGTAAGTGATGATGCGGTTGAAGATTAACCTTAAAAAACAATCATTCAAATCGATTCACAATTGGCGAATCAATCGCGTAACAAACATAAAAAAACATACAAACGAATTGAAAACCTCCTTCTTTTTGGAACTCGGTTGATAATAACTCATGTAGATGAATTAAAAAATTATAGTGAAAGAAAAATGTCCAATCCAATACGATAGAAATTCGTGTTCATTAGTTAGAGTATTAGATGGTACATAAAAATTGCATACATAAACTTACACAATATCCGTGGTAGGGTACACAAGTTTCTTCTCGCCTCCTACTCTGACGTATTTAGAGGTTTGCTTGAAGTTAACTCTGACATTCGCTCGTGAAGTTGTCGTGGAACCTCTTCTACTGGATGTGTCGTCATCATCTTCAGCTAAATAAAAAAAGGAAGTGCGTGAAAAGCTACGCGTTAGAAGTGAAACTTCATTCAAATTGAAATATTGACAATTTAGATTTACGCGTACGTCGCTTCCGTTGCATTTGGACCGTGATGCTACGTCACGTCCGTTGCAATTTTACCCCAGGCGAGGGATTTTAAACAAGCAAACTTTCACACCAAAAACGTTGCACCCTAACTAGACTTTGCACGGTAGAACATTGCTGCGAAAACAAATAAATTTACCCCACCTGTTTCTATCTCGCTCACACTTACCGTAAGAACCGTGGATGGAGTATTAAGTGGATGTGGCATTTAAATAGCAATAATAATATGAGAAGGGTAAAACTATACAATCTCTATCTCTAATAAATATAATCTATCTCTAGCATGAGAGAGCGATGTGAACAAGATTTTTTTATCCTTCTCTGCGTATGCGCTTTTACAAACTGGCTCTAGCACTGGAACCAAGTTCTAGTGCACCTATTGGCTGTCAACCTCTGTCATGTATGACCCGACCAAATTACGTCGTTCATTTTATCTTATAGCTGGCTGGCATATGTATCAAGTGTTCATCATTACAGTCGGGTTATATCTATAGCTATAGCTATTTCATTCGCATACGCGATTGTTCTCTCTAAGTATATATACTTTCTCTATGGTAAGAACCTATTCGTATTAAATCCCTAATATAAAATATTTATCGCAAATTATTATTATCTAACCGCTTTCATCATCGCTAATAGAAACTCACCTTTATTTTCAAACCGTATAAGATCAAAACCGTTCGGTTTAATAGTGGCATTTGAGTAGAGACACTCTCTGACCAACAGATGGCGTATCGCCGCCTCGCAAACAGTTTGACTGCCGTGTGACGTCACTGCCTCACTGCCTTCTACCGTTATATCCGACGTCAGTAACCTGAGACAGAATTTAATATTTTTTAATAATTTGGAATATTGATATAATATTTTCTGCGCGTGACGCATACCGAGTCTACATAAAGAGCCAATAAAAATAAAAATAAATATTTAGTTGACAGGAAATTGTCCGTTGTGGTTGTCGTGTAATCATTCACAAAACATACTCAGGTATGGGAAACCAAACAAATAATTACTGTAATGATAAATTTGTACAAATAACTAAAAATAAGCAACTTTTTTTACCTTAAATGATTCCTCTTGCCAGCGTCATCGATGACGTCATTGACTACTTTGAACACGTCACCCTCACTCATGTGGAACGGTGCGAGTCTGTTGAAGAACTGGGATGATGCTTCTTGCATTCTTGTAGCGCTAATAGGTGATATGCAGTCTGAACCCACGGGGGAACCCATGAGGATGTCCTGTAAATAAAAAGATAAGATTAAAAACTACAAAACCAGCTTTACATGCCACCCGAGTCAGTTTCAGTAGCAGTTTAGATGTTTCTAGGGAATATGCATGTATGTAGCTCAGATTGATTGGAACTTTTTTTCGGATCTTTGTTGTCCTTGAATTATATGTAAAACCTTTTTTTTATTTTAATTCCATGTTACTTGCATAAAATAATAAATGAAAAATGTAATTTAAGTTTGTAAAACGGATCACCATTGGTCGAATAGAAAAGTTGACGTTATAATTCACTACGTCACGTGATAGAAACATTGAGCGGAATTTTAGCGGTTTCATAAAAATGAATGTTGGTATGGTCTTATTGTATTTATTTCCAAATATTGTGTTTGCCGCGTATTATTGTGCAATCAATGTATATTACTAACCAATTAATATAGGTAGTAAACTGGCCAAATGCAAGTCGGACTTGCACTCGTAGGGTTCTGATCCCGTACTACACTACAATATTTTATAAAATTGAGCAAAAAATGCTGAAAGAAATCACATTTCTTGTAATAAATTGCGATAAATCGATCTAGGTAGGTTTTCATTTTCAGAAAATGTTGTTTTATCCCTGTTTTCAGGTAATGAAAAACTCCTACAATATAATTAGAATATGAAGGTAAATTTCGCCATTGCTACATTGTTACAATAGCTCAGTGGGAGATCGATCGGATGGCGATCAGAAGGACCCCGGTTCGAGTCCAGACGAGATGATTAATTTTTAATTTTTCCAAGTTTGTTCTTTTGTAAAAACTATTATTGGGAGCCAAAAAATTACATAACACACAATTTACCAAAAAAAAGATTGCGAGCAAAGCTATTCGTCGTCCAGGTCGTAGCAGGTCGTCCAGATATTATATTACCCTGTCAATTCCAAACAATTATTAAAACAGGAGCCGCGTGCTTATTCAGTACAACGCCATCTTACGAACACTAACGCCAACTAAGTGAAAGTTAACACATTATACACATACGTAATTAATATAATTAATACAGTCAAACATTCATAGATGGCATTGTAGTAAAATGCCGAAAAACACGTTTCATTTATGGAGACCCCCTTTAATTTTTAACTTTATTCTGTTTTTAGTATTGTTGTTATAGCGGCAACAGAAATACATCATCTGTGAAAATTTAAACTGTCTAATTAAACACACAGGTAATTAATATAATTAATACAGTCAAACGTTCATAGATGGCGTTATAGTAAAATGTCGAAATAACACGTTTCTTGTATGAGGACCCCCTTTAATTTTTAACTTTGTTCTGTTTTTAGTATTTGTTGTTATAGCGGCAACAGAAATACATCATCTGTGAAAATTTCAATTGTCTAACTATCACGGTTCATGAGATACAGCCTGGTGACAGACGGACAGACGGACAGACGGACAGACAGACAGACAGACAGACAGACAGACAGACAAACGGACAGCGGAGTCTCAGTAATAGGGTTCCGTTGGTACCCTTTGGGTTCGGAACCCTAAAAATGAGTACGAGATTAGAGAAACTGTATAATGTTATTAAAAAATGCCATTGGCTAAATACAATATTTGCGCGGAGACATATATTAAAAGCAAAAAAAGCTAGTTTGCTTCACGTTGAATGGGGTCGTTGTATCTGACGTAAGTGCGTGACGTCACAATTCACTACCAAAGAGCCCGGAAAAATGATGGTGTTTAAACTGCTCAAATGTATTTGTATATTTAAATATTTATTTAAAAAATAATTAGACCAATTCCAGCAGTATTTTATTTTTTTATTATGTTATATCGATGTAATGAGTTAAATAAAAATATAAAAAAACCATGCATATTCCCTATTGAAAAATTCCTCTTTTTGGAAGTGAAAATATTTTTAGATCTTTGCAATATAAAAAAATATATATTGATATAAAGATTTCCTTTTTTGCATATTTTTCTACTGATTAAAAATAGAAAGAATTTCTCAATTTATTATAGGTACTTAGTTCTTATTTCTAGAATTTTACGATCGTGAAAATATTTTAACCCCACTTCACAAAAAAGGAGGACGTTCTGAAATTATCTGTATAAGTTTACTCCAGAGATATGGCGAATTATTATTTTTTGGGAGAGGTCCAGCAGTGGACTGACACCGGCTGATTATGATCACGGTGATACATTATTGTAGTGTGACTTTAACATTTGAAAAAGTGCGCTTCATATATGCGATTCAAACATTGGACTGCATGATTATATGGCTAGATAAATTTGCTTACATGTTCAACACCCAGTATTACGAAAAAACAAATATTTAAAAAAAACTGTCCCGAAATCACAAATCAAGCATTTATTTGCAGGAACACTATTTAACAATAAAGATTTTAAAAATATGGTTCGTACTAGTACTCTGCCTGCACACGCGCAAATATTTAAATTTATCTATAGACTAGCTGTGCCCCGCGGCTTCGCCTGCGTTAAAAACAACTTTTATTTATTTTAATTATTTTTCATAAGAACCATCTCCTGACGATAAAAAACACAACAAAAAAAGAATTAGCGAAATCGGTCTAGTCGTTCACGCGTGATGCCGTGACCAAGGGCAATTGGGATTCATTTTTATATATAAGATATGTAGACTCATGTATGGTAGTGAATGCTGGATATGGCAGAAGAAACATGAAAGTAAAATTAATGCTGTAGAAATGAGAAGTTTGAGAAGTATGATCGGAGTGACTCTGATGGATAAGGTGGAGAACAGCGTGATAAGGGAATGTTGTGGTGTGGTAGAAGATGTAGTGACAAAGATAGAGAAAGGGATGCTTAGATGGTTTGGACATCTAGAGAGGATGGATGAAGAAAGATTGACGAAACAGATTTATGAGACGAGTGTGAATGGGCCAGTTGGTAAAGGTCGACCTAGGCGAACGTATCACGACCAGATCGGAGACGTTTTAAAAAAAGGCCAAGTCAAAAGTACCTATAACCGGCGAGCATGTATGAAGGCGCTCATGAAAGTGGAAGAAGCGAAGGAGGTATGTCAGGATCGTAGCATGTGGAAAGAAGTAGTTCTTGCCTACCCCAACGGGAAAAAGGCGTGATTGTATGTATGTATGTATATGTAGACACATCGAACATGGTTTCAACTCTAATTAATATTGTCAAAATATGTCAAAACTTACCTTATGCAGCAGTACACAAGATATAGATGATATCCTCAAGCTGACATGGGATACTTCAGCCGTAGGATCACCGTCGATATGTGGCACTGAAACAAAACACAATGATCGTTATATTGGTCGCTTCGGTGACAGTCGTTGGTAGCTAAATTGGTGCTTGAGCATGTTACCAAATTTTGAATTGTATACATGTTTTTTAAAGAGATCTTTTATTACATCGCCTCACATTTTTTCGTCCATCTATGGCATGTCGCGACGTGCATGTCGCCGGTGCTGATTGGTGGCCATGATGTTATGAAATGTCGGTCTAGCTGTGATTGGCGGACGCTTCCGCAGCCATATTTGTACGCATGATAATGACGTGTCATGTCATCTGCTGTCATAGAAGCTAGCTACCATAGCTAGTATCTACGCATAAACAAAAGTTTCAATTGCATCGTGGTTTTATTCGATCATTTCGATGGGATTACCGAACTCATGACCTATCGATCCGCAGGCCCAACGCCTTAGCCATTGAATTTTTTTTTTTTATAGCGGGAGAGGGAAATCTTCATTCGATACCGCAGAATGTTCGCTGCGGTTATGTCAGACTTCGCGGGGAAGTGCGTCCTACTGACTGACTAAACCCCCCCCCCCCCCCCCCCCTCTGGCCGTACCTGCTGCTATTGCTTTTGCAGCACCATTTTATCTGTAGTTGAATGTTATTTTTGTTTTTTTTCTACCTGCAACTCTTCAACATCCTACAATCCTACAGAAGGCTTTTCTGTTTACGTCTTGGACGGAATTACACAAGCGGCAATAGCCATTGGGCTATTGCCGTTTATAGAATTAAGAGGATTGCGATGAAACTGATAATCCCATCGAAGAAGATGAAATGTTGGTCTTTGACGTTTCGGTCGGTTCTAAGGACGATCGCAAAATCACCAAGCTAAGGAAAATGCGCAAAATTTTTAAGCAATGTGTTGCATGTGGATTAGGCCTAGTGGGGATACCACGATAAAAAAACCACACCACAAGGTGATGTGGAAATGAGTTATTTGGCCATGACGCGTGTTAGAGAACACTTTGCGGCGCACGTACGCATAAACTATTGATTTAAAAAGAAATGTTATATTATAAATTGTAGGAAATTTAATCTAGTTGAATTTTGTACATACATACAATCACGCCTTTTTCCCGTTGGGGTAAACTACTTGTTTCCACATGCTACGATCCTGACATACCTCTTTCGCTTCTTCCACTTTCATGAGCGCCTTCATACATGCTCGCCGGTTATAGGTACTTTTGACTTGGCCTTTCTTTAAAACGTCTCCGATCTGGTCGTTAATTTTGTAGAAGAAGTTTTTATCGCAAAATGAGTCAGAAAATAGATATTGTCGAAAAACTGATGCCATTTTTCCAAGATGTCGGCGCGAGCAGGAAAGTTACGAGGTGGCAGATATATACATACAGATTCGGAAAGAGCACGCCAAAATCTATAAAACCACCAATCTTCAATACTCCCTTTCCAGGTAAAACTACCAAATAACTGTACTAATACCCTGTATTTTTACTGGACACTTTGACATTCGAAACAAAACCATTCCTATTTCATGGCTGAATAACTGACAAAGTGGTGGTACTGCCCCAGGCGGACAGTAAAAGTGCCACCACTACAAAAAATAGTAGTAAACAATAATAGAAAAAATATACCTTTCTTATTCCGTTTGATCCTGGGCTGCGCTGTAAGCATGTTCACACTAGACGTCATGCTGGTGTTCACAGAACTGACTGAGGAGGAATAGCTTTCGGTCATCTGATTGCCGGTCGTCATCGGGTGGAATCTCTCGCTTTCCATGTCGCTGTCTTCTGCACAATCAAAAATGTTTTATGTATCTACATTCTTATCGTTCAGCCCCCCTAGACAAAATCCAACCCAAAATGACATTTATGACATCCAAAAATGACATTTATGTTTCCGCAACAAAGTTGTCATTCCCATACATTTTGAAGTTGCGTTAGCGTGAATGAAAACAGAAATTGGATTTTGTCTAGTGACCCTGGTTATGATTAGAAACGTAATCCATGTTACTATGGTTACGGAGTCATTATTGTGTTTGTTTAGTATTTACACACACACACGCACATACACACACAGACACACTTACACATATAGACACCCATCGGCTTGTTAAACTTATTTTATAGTAATCTTTTGTTTTCAATTGGTATAAGTTACTATTTAGTCTTAAGTTTTCTTTTCTTTATGTTTTGCTTCTTTACTGCACATCTAAATGATCCATTAAAGTCAGAGACTGAATCTTACAACACAGGGTTTTCTCTAGTGTGAGATTCAGAGCTTGTAAGCTTTGTTTTAGAATATAAGCCTTTTGAAACTATGTTTTAATGTGCTAAGTTGCAAATAAACAATTACTATCTCACCTGATGTTAAATGACGATGTGGTCCAAAATGTAATGCTATGCAAAGACGGACTCGCGAGGTCTAGAGCTCACAGAGTCACTAGTTACAATCTAGATAACTAAAATCAGTTATTTAAGAAATAGGCTATTCTTTCTCTTGAAAAACTGCGGCCGTATCTAGTACCTACCTAGTAACAATAGCAAAGATTTATTAAGTAAAAGTTTGTGTGTAAACTTACCAAAGCTAGGTCCTGACCAGCCATACTTCCCCGTATGCTTGGGAGATTGGTTCTCCAGGTTGCCTAGAAGCTGTGCCTCTATTAACTGGAAGTCAGCCTGCTTCATCGGCTTGCATTGAATGTTCATGCCGCCGGGCCTTAGAGGGATATTGCTGTAAAACATATAGAAAATTCAGTGGGGAACAAAGCTTTTGTTGCCACACTTTGGTCGATAAGTTAATCAGTTTTGTTATTTTGCTTAAGCTTTGCTATTTTTCACGTAACAACGTCTACTAAATCGATGCCGGCTCCATGCATGCACGTAAAAATCAAACTGCATTCAAAGCACAAAAACGTTGCATAAGAGCCATGTTTGGTTTACAGTCAACAGAAAGCTGCAAACCTTATTTCAGCAAACACAACATCCTGTCACTCCCATCCCTCTACATCTTTGAGGTAGCTATTTTTGTGCGAAACAACCCTCAATTATTTCAACGGATGTCTGATGTTGTGCAGCGCAACAGGCGCTGCAACAACAGATTGTGCATTCACAGAGCCAAAACAACCCTAATGCACAAAAGTCTGTTATGTATGGCTCCCAAAATATTTAATAAAATACCAAATTGTATGAAGGACCTCACCATGACATTGTTCAAGAATAAATTTAAGAGAATGTTGACGACCAAATGTTACTATGCTATTGACGATTTTTTAAATGATAACTTTGATTGAATATTATTGACATTGCTTGAATCACCTTATGTAATATTTTATTATAACACATTTTACTTAGACTCGACATTTTGATTGCTTTACATTACCCTTATCAATTTCTATTATTCTACTATTTTTACTCTGTAAACATTTTTTCTATTGAATCAAATACAAATTAATTAATTGTACATTGTAATACTATGTCATATTTATTTATAGTGTCAAAGTTTCCGCAGCCCATAACTATACTTGATATATGTCTGTAGCCTCTCCAGGCAAACCATTGCACACCATTTTCATGGTAGATTGTATGAAACAATTTTGTAACCTCACCATCTGTACCGACTACAATTCAGCAATAAATAATTTATGATTTATGATTTATGAAAAGTATCCCGTTACGCTCATTGTCCCGTTACGCTCATTGTACGCATGCGCCGATTTCATCAATGTTTTGTTCTATGAATGTGAATATGGAGATGAACATGAACATGAGCATGAACATGAACACTAATGTTTTGTTATGACATTGTCACGTTAAACTATCGCCCGTAAACCAACTTTACAGACCACCAATTGTTTTCTAAAGTAAAACTTCTATTACGTCGCCTAAAGCGACATGCATGTCGCCGGTGCTGGTTGGTGGATATGATTACAGCCGGTGCTGATTTGATAGATATGATGTATGACATTTAGGTCTAGCTGTGTTTGGCGGACGCTTCCGCAGCCATATTTGTATACATACTCATGTGTCATGTCATAGTCATACTACCATAGCTACACATATACAAAAGTTTTACTTGCATCGTGGTTTCATAAAAAAAGCATACTATTTTTTTATACCCTAGTATTATTAACGTTGCGCACTGGCTGCACTTCACGATATAAAATTCGCGATCTACCCGCGTAGTCTTATTCCCGAAGAAGAGTTTTCATACCAAACTCGATATCGTACATAGAACAAATGTTATATGAAAAACAGTACAGCGTCACTAGTGGTTTTCACACTTCACTAAATTTAGACCAATCAGGGAGACAGAATAAGTCGTTAAAACTATGTGAGATATGTCAAATGCGTTTACGATGGAAACTCGTACTAAGGGTGAGATAGTAGTCACTTGCAGGCAATGCAGCTAAAAATAAACCACTTTGGGTTCGGAAGCCTAAAAATAATTTAAAAAGAACGACAGACTTGCTCAAAATCGTTCAGGAATAATTAAAGAATATCCACGTAAATTAAGTATATTATTTTGCCACAGGTAGGGCATTTTTCTCCGTATTTTTTAATGTTTTCGCGAAACAGATAGATTCTCCAGTTATAACATTCCCTCAATCTAAATTAAATAATGAACTGGTAAATGGAAAGTAGAATTGCCATGCCTTATGAAACAAAAAACTGTCTTACCTAGTGTCTTCCAAATCAGGCTGATTTAAAGCATCAACCAATTCTATTAAGGTATGTAACTGTCTCGGCGAAATGAACACTATAAACGATCCTAGAATCACCCTTATCTCTACTTTAGGGCCCTCAACTTCTTCCGTATGCTTTATTTTAAGACTGAGTTCTTGCTGGCCAGTTAACCTCGCAAAAAGAATAGGCTCAGGCTGATTAGCCTTTTCATCTGGAGTCAAATCTCTAGATTCCGTGCGGCTTTTTGCTTCAGCAATTATATCTTTTATAGGATCAGGTTCTATAGTCGATATTATGCTTCTCGTTTCATAGAATACATCTGACATTGTACTGGTTATTACGTCTTCGGGTGTTTCAGTTTTCTCTGCTTGGGATGATGCCGATTTCTCCATGATAAGACTACGGGCCATGGTACGCAGTTTTGAAGGGTATTCGTCCGTGTAAAATGTTACTCCTTCGAATTTTATTTTTTTGTTGGTGTATGTAGCTACTACGTAGGTTTTTGATTTTTCTGGATCTGTCACGTCTGGGGTAGGCTCGGAGCCGGCTTCGTCGAAATAGTCCACGCTGGAATTTAAGGATTTTGTTATTATGCCTTGCTAGGTTATATTAATATACCAAGATCATGTTATTCAGTTATTTAGAAAAAAATAATGAGTCGTTGTGAGAAGATCACATGTATTTTGTGGCTCTTCTTTTTTAAAGTCGATCATAAATTCAGCGTCTTAGGCCCAGCGCATACCTGGTCAGACGCGGCGAAGATACTAGGGAGAACAGTTCAAAGTAAACCTTAACAACTATAGCATACTGTTGAAATTGACATGGCAAAGCGAGCAGTGTTAAGTTGCCACAACAGCCGGCGTGGGAATGCTCTATGCAGTCTAAGCCATAGATTTAGTCAGTCTCCGATTGGGGCGATGCCAATCTAGTCAAGTTCAATGCTGCAAAAACCCAGGCGTGTCTTTTGTCCGCCAAACGGAGCCCATTTCTTCTGGCTCCTACTTTCCGAGATGTATCCGTCCCAATAAGTAACCATCTCGAGCTTCTCATTAACACCGACTCTCAATTTCGTCTCTTATATTGAGTCAAGAGCCCAGCTAGCCTCAAAAAAGCTTGGCATTTTGGCAAAGGTGAGACAATACTTCACACCGGGACAGTTGCTCAATCTTTACCAAGCACAAGTCCGATCGTGCATGGAGTACTGTTCTCACCTTTGGGATGGTTCTGCCAAATACCAGCTGGAGACACTGGAAGCCATTGAGAGGAGAGCCAAGAAGCTCATTGGGGATGATCTACTTGTAGGCAAGAGACTTCAGAGTCTCGCGCATCGCCGCAAAGTCGCTTGTTTATCGGTTTTCTATCGGTTACATTTTGGAGAGTGTGCAATGGAACTGCATAATTTGATTCCACCTTCCCCATTTTTTTATCGGACAGCCAGAGACACTAAAAGGCGCCACCGTCATCATCATCATCATCAGCCTGTATCAGTCCACTGCTGGACATAGGCCTCTCCCAAGATGCGCCACTGAGCCCGATCTTCGGCTCTTCTCTTCCAGTCACTGCCCACCGCTTTGCGTATGTCGTCGCTCCACCTGGTCACAGGACGTCCTACGCTACGTTTGCCGATTCGCGGTCTCCACTCTAGGACAAGTCTGCCCCAACGGTTATCAGTCCTGCGGCAGATATGACCAGCCCACTGCCACTTCAGCTTGCTAATCCGTTGAGCTATGTCGATAACTTTAGTTCTCTGGCGAATTACTTCGTTCCGGATTCGATCCCGCAGAGAAATACCGAGCATAGCTCTCTCCATAGCTCGCTGAGCGACTTTAAACTGGTGGACCAGTCGGATTGTGAGTGTCCACGTCTCGGCTCCGTATGTCATCACAGGTAGGACGCACTGGTTAAATACTTTTGTCTTTAGACACTGTGGTATAGGCGACGAGAAGACTCGACGGAGTTTTCCGAATGCTGCCCAGCCCAGCTGAATTCTTCTCTGGATTTCCTTCTCGAAGTTATGTTTTCCTAGTTGGAGCGTTTGCCCTAGGTAAACATACTTAGTGACAACTTCGAGTGGGATTCCATCTACGGCAATCGGGTCCGGAACAACGTGCTCGCTGTACATGACTTTGGTTTTATCCAAATTCATCCGGAGACCGATGCGACGAGAAGAATCAGCTAGGCCATTCAACATCCTTTGTAGGTCCTGCAGCGTCTCTGCCATAATGACGATGTCATCTGCGAATCGTAAGTGAGAGATGTACCTGCCGTTGATGTTAATGCCACGATCTTTCCAGTCCAGCGTCTTAAACATATCCTCCAAGGCGTTAGTGAACAGTTTCGGGGATATGACGTCCCCCTGTCTCACTCCTCGACGCAGGTGGACATGTTTAGTTCGCTGGTTCTGTACTTGTACAGTCATCGTTGCGGCATTATATAGACATCTCATCACTTCGATATATCGCCAATCGACTTGGCAACGCTGCAAGGACTCGAGAACAGACCAGGTTTCGATTGAGTCAAAGGCCTTCTCATAGTCCACAAATGCTAAGCACAGGGGCCGATTATACTCTTCGGTCTTCTGTATAATCTGCCGCACCGTGTGGATGTGGTCTATGGTGCCGTAACCGCTTCGAAACCCGGCCTGTTCCGGAGGTTGAAACTCGTCGAGTCTTCGCGCAAGACGGTTCGTGATGACCCTTGAAAACAGCTTGTAGACATGGCTCAGAAGCGAAATCGGGCGATAGTTTTTCAATAGGGTTTTGTCTCCTTTTTTGAAAAACAAAACCACCATGCTTCTGTTCCATGCCTGTGGAGTTCTCCCAGCCGCGCCACCGATTTATGGTGGATATACCATCTACCCGAACGAAGCGATTTGCATCTTCGTTCATCATGCGAACCGCCAGGGAATGGAATGCTCTGCCTGAGTCTGTGTTTCCGGCTAAATACAATATCTTCTGGGGGTCTTCAAATCGCGAGTGAATAGGTATCTTTTGGGTAAGCGCGCTCCGACATCGACCGCATCATCACTTAACATCAGTTGAGATAGTGGTCAAGTGCTGCCCAGCTCTATATAAAAAAAAAGTAGTGGTTTAGTTATTTTATTTAACCGGCTTCCAAAAAAGGAGGAGGTTTTTATGTTTGTTCGTGGGTAACTTCGTCGTTTGTAAACAGATTTTGATTATTATTTTTTTGTTAGAAAGGGGATATCCCAGAGGTGGTACCATAGCAATTTCATCGAGATCTGATAAATATCTCCAGAGATATGGAGATAAACACATCAAACTAGGTACTGAAAATTAATAGCGCAGCTTTTGAAGTCGGTTTTTTAAGTATTTTAAACGATCTTATTTTATTTTTATAAGCTAGCGTTTGACCACTATCTCGCCTGGTGGTAAGCGTTGATGTGGTCGAAGATGATGAACACGACACGCTACGCCTAGAATACTCTTGACTCTCAAGGGCTGTGTGCACCGAAAGGAAATGGTGGCAGATTTTTTCCGTGATGGTGGTAAGCTACTTTTTGGTAGCAAGTCAGGCGGAACATTGATATAATATGCTCCTACTACTTGTGGAAAATTGTTATCTTTATAGTATCTACGCCTCTCGCCAGGTAATGGTGGTAGAACACTTTTTAGTGTCCGCCTGGCCAGCTACCACCCTCAAGTTAGAAAAGCTGTCGCCAAACATCTAATGTGTTCCGGCAGCTATCCTTAAGAGCCAGTTCCCATTCTAGGCCTAGCGTGCGCATCTTCGACCGCATCATCACTTACCAACAGGTGAGATAGTGGTCAAACGCTAGCCTATAAGATATAAAGAAAAAAGTGGTAAGCTGTAAAGCAATATAATCGATCGCAGTTTTTTGTATGAATTGATGAATCAAGGTCACTCGTCTACATTGAGAATATTATAATCAGTCAAATAGAGGTCGCACGTATTCGACACTAGGAAGTGTATGCTCTAGCTTTGTTCCGTATTGTTTAGTATGAAGTAAATCGGGAATGCCTTTTGCAGTATTTTAACGTTAGCAAAGTTTTTCTAAGAAACAGATTTTAATGTATTTAGAAGTGATTTAGGTTGTGGGTTATCTAAATATATTTAGTACGTATACATTGTCAGATTTTGTTTACATATATATTATATTGATATTTTTAAATTATTTTTATATATATTTTGTTGTTTATTTTGAAAATTTTGGATTTTTTTAAAAATATTTTTATTAATCTAGTAATTGAATGAACCGTTTTCATAGTAAATAGTTCGACTACACTCACTATGTGGCTTTTGATGCTATCCTTTCAGACATGTCACTGTCAAAAACAAATAAGCATATCTTTGTTTATTATTTTTCAGAGAAAATATTTATTATTCTACTGTCGGGCAGACGTTTTCCTGCCCGATCGCAGCGCCACCTATCGGGTCCAATTGTTAATCTAAGCCATCTAAGGACCACCTCAAATACACATAAGAAATCATCAAAATCGTTCTAGCAGTTCAATGACAAAAGCACATACAGAAGAATTATATACTTGTATATTACTGAGTGCGCGTTGCGGGTTTGCCCGCGTTTAATCCAGATTATAAACTTTTCTCTTTAATCTATCGTGCTTACCATCTTCGACCGCATCATCACTTATCAACAGGTGAGATAGTGGTCAAACGCTAGCCTATAAGAAAAAAATCTTAATCTACTAATGAAAACCGCACTACAGTCCGTTGCGTAGTTTAAAAGATCTGATGAAATAAACTGGCCAAGTGCGAGTCAGACTCACACAAAAATTAGACTTTTGTATGGGTTCAATTTTTAATTTAATTTTATTTTTATTATTTGATGTAATGGCAACCATTGTAATACACACTATGAGCAAAATTCTATATCTATTACGGTTTGTAAGATCGAGCATAAAACACCTGAAAGAAACACGTTCCTTGAATGGGGACCACCTTTTATTTTAACCTTTATTCTGTTTTTAGTATTTGTTGTTATATACCTATTACGATTAAGGAGATACAGCCCTTTAAAGTGTGGACAGAAGGACGGACGGACGGACGGACAGCGTAGTCTCAGTAATTGGGTTCCTTTGGGTAAAAGTAAAAGGCATATAGATAAATGTGTACAACGGATATTGGCATAAAATTAAATACTCACTGTTTTATGTGGATTTCTAGAGCAATACCTCTGTCACCGTTTTTGGGAACATGTTCAATTCTAATTTTTGTGTTTACAAATTTGACTTTCACTCTGCTTAGAACTGAAAGAGAGATAATATACATTGCTTACAATCTGGTATTATTATGCAGGTGTGTGATAGAGATAAAAATATGGTTAAAATTAAAATAAATAATTATAACAAGCGTAAAATTTCCCGACACGTTCGTTAAGTCAACATTTCCTGTTGATGCCCCAAGTAGAGGCAAAACGCTTATTGGAATAACTATTTCTTTTATCTCTTTTCAGCCTAAATGTTTAATATATAAAAATAAAACCGGCTAAGTCAAGTTGAACTCCCCACCACCTTAATTGGCGCAAACTATGTATGTATGGGGACACCCTTTAATTTTCAAATATTTTTTATTTTTGGAATTTTTCCTTCATTTGTGCTGTAAGACCTTGCTTCTTGCCAAATTTCATGATTCTAGGTCAACGGGAAGTACCCTATAGGTTTTCGACCCGAAACCTATCCGGTATCCGGTACTTCCTGAGAAAAGCAGTGGTGACACACGGACAGAGAGACGGACAAGAAAGTGATCTTATAAGGGTTCCTTTTTTTAGCTTTTGAGGTACGGAACCAAAGTGATCTTATAAGGGTTCCTTTTTTTAGCTTTTGAGGTACGGAACCCTAAAAATAATTTAAACGCGGATTAAATTTCTCAACACAGCATTCATCAAGTCATCATTTCCTGTGGATGCTCCGTGTAGAGGCGAAACTCTTATTGGAAGAACTATTTCTCTTATCTCTTTTCAGCTCATACACCCCTTTGTTATAAACTATGAAGCTTTTAATACCATAAAGACTTTAGCACAAAGTACTAACTTGAATCAATAGCATGTGCGAACATCTCGATTCCTTCAACAGGGTGTGACTCCTGAGGCCCATCCTCTTCTCGCAAACATTCAGCAGCCAGCTGCATGGATGAGGACATGGATGACCACATCGACTCCAGCATTGATGATACTGAAATAGTTGAGGATTACTTAATAGGTGAATAGGTATATATAATATATATATAATAAATAGGTACGTAAATGGTTTAGGTTATATGCCTTGCATGTTCACCACTTTCGACCATATCATTGCTTATCACCAGGCGAGATAGTGGTCAAAACGCTAGACTATGAGATATAAAAAAAATGCCTCAAGCTGCGTATGGACAGCGCGTACATTGGTACGCGTTTCCTGGAACGCTATTTTCTCCAACTTCCAACTTTCAGCTACGCGAACATATCTTGGAGAAAGCGTGCCGCACGAGCTGGCTCGCGTGCCAGCCGCCGTTTATCGGTTTTTGGTCGCGCGGCAAAGAGCACGAGGATAGGCACGCGTGTTCACCGAGTTTCGATGGTGAAAATATTACTGGTCGAGTTCGCGTAGTGCTATGGATCGATTCACCTCGCGTTCAGGTTCGCGGTGGTTGCTGTACGTGTATCAAATATACGCGAGGGCAATGTATCCCAACTACGCGTACTAAACTCAGGAACGCGCTATCTGTACGCAGCTTCAGGCATGCTGTGTTTGTTTCTATATAATGTGTAATCTCGTGTTATAATAGCACATACCACTTATTTAAATAGACTAGCATTCACCTGTTGGTAAGTGACAATGCGGATGAGTATGCCTGAGTATTGTTCTTTACCAGTTGAAGACAAGATTTACCTGGTTCAGCCCGAACTTTCGGCTGAACAGTGATAGAGAGCCCATTGACCTCCACGATGGAGTCATCCTTCAGTAAAGTAGACCAAGGTATGGTGACGGTGATCTCTTTCATGTGACCATCCACTATCTCCAACGGCCAGTTCTGAGCATCACCCAGTTCATTGAGAGCCTGAATATATAATAATTATTATGAAGAAATATAAGAGTAATCAGACGCACTCACACATTCACATTTTGACGAAAATGTATAGACACAGCACTGCATTTAGCAAGTTACATCCAAAAAAGCCAGAATTCTGTATACAAAAAGGAGAAAGAGACGCTCTATCTCCAAGCTCTTTGCCACAATGTTAAAAGAGTTCTTCAAAGAACAAGCAGCTAGTGGTGGAGAAAAGGTTATTAATTACTTAATAAGAAACTTAAAAACCTCCAGTTCACTGATGTTTTACTTCTTTTCTATACTTCAGTATCAGAACTCAACGAAATTAAACGAGGCAAGTCTCAAAGTCGCTTTTAATAACGAATATGTCAAATTTCAAGCTAATAACAAACAGCATGAAACATATTAGAAACTGATGGTGTTTGAATATATCTATGAGTACCTATATCTTGGTCATCTTTGCAGGCAAGACAAGATAAAGGAGTTCAATAGCATTATACGCTCCATTAAAAACTCCTGGAAAACCTGCTGGTCGACAGACCTAATGAATAGAATTCTTCTTTTTACCCTTAAAAGGAAACTCATGGATATGTGCATTCTCCTCATCTTATATTGCACTCCAAAACTCAAATCGCTGACTGTTTTTCAGAACTCATTTATTATCATTTCTTAAGCAATTTGGAAAATTTTATTTTTTGAGAGAAAGCTTCCCGTTTGGTCTCATTGTAATTTTTCGAGATCAGTATCTCCAGAGACATGGGGACAAACATCTCAAACATAGTACTGAAAATAATTAGCATGGCTTTTAGTTGGTTTTTATAATTGTGTACACGATCTTAAATTATTATGTTTTAACCTTTAGTATTGACACTTACACAGGTAAGTAAGTGTTAATAGTGTAATAAACACTAAGCAGCATATCAATATTATTTCATAAAAAATATAATTAAGATAGTTTAAAAATGAAAACAACCAACTTCCATACCCGGCGAGTCAATTTCAGTAGCAAGTTTGAGACATTTATCGTTATATTTTTGGAGATACTTATCAGATCTCGATGAAATTACAATGGCACAACTTCGGAAATGTACCCTACTGATTAAAAATAATCATTCGAAACAGTTCACAATTATCGGAGTAATCGCGTAACATAAAAAAAAACATAGACAAATTGAGAACCTCCTTCTTTTTTAAAGTCGGTTGATAAATCCTGCACATGCATAACAATACCACACTGCACATGGTGTGTGACCCACACGGTGTGTATTTTCACCAAGCAACATGTTAAATAAATAATTTAAGACTTGAATGTAACTTTGAATGATAACTTGTTACTATGAATACTGGCGATAAGAATTAGACTAAAATTAAGTCAAGGGCAACATAATGACAAAAAATATTCCAGTCTGTAGGAATTTAAATTATTCTTACAATGTAGGTTATTGCAGTTTGTTATAACAGTTACAGTGATTAACAGTTATAACAGGCTTATAGAGAAAATAATATTGGAAGGCTTTTTAAGCTGAGCAGCTATTACAAATAGGTACTATATTCTAACACTAATTATTAAGTGTATGCTTGCATATTTCTATATTAAATAAGGTTTCAGAAATTAATCAGATTGTTATTGTTTCAACATGATATTCTATGCAGGAGATTGTTTCTGGAATGAATACAATATCGAGTAATGCAATAATGACTAAACTACCTATACAAATTAGATGCATTCTAATTCAGACTAGCAAACTATTCTAATTTCAGAGTATAAGAATTCAGTTGCAGCCAGAGTCTAATAGAGATAAAAATAATGCTCGCAAGGTGTGTTCTTTGTTTAAACTCATGAATAAGCACGTGTTGAATGAATCTTGCGTTCTAATGCGCAAATTGTATTGGCAATGTGTATCAGCCAGCGCACAGGAGGACTCTGTAGGTACCCATCGTAATTTAATCACATTGCTAGAGGAAGTATATTGATATAAATAAAAAAACTCACTTCGCAGTCAAGGCTGACATCGCAAACGGTACCAGTTCCATTGTAAAGATCTACACTCAGCTGATCCAAAGTAAGTTTTTCTTCGAGAAAATTGCCTAAATACCGCTGTAGCAGGTATCTGCAAGCCCTTTTCTTGATGCTTTCTGACCATGGTAGATACCACATTTTCAGAGCTTTTCAATTATCATCACACTTGAAAATTTTAGCTTTTGTGCGTAATGACTATTGTGATTTGCGTGCGATTGACTTGAGAACGTAAATAAACACTGCGTTCCGTTCCGCGCAGAACGCTTGAGCTGTCAAATTGACAAATGTTAAAGCCACAGATTAGCAAAGTGAGCATTTCGTGCATAGAGTATATACTGTAGTATACGGGCATAGAAAATATAATATACGGGGATTTCGTGCTTTGTACAAATGCTGTGTTTACACTTATTCCAGTTGCTCTCCTAAACGTCCTAATCAAGTCAAGTACACGTACTAACACTTTACGCTGTTCTCAATTGCTCATTGATAATATAGATTGCAACCATATCTTTTAATTCCAGTTATGTAATGTAATTCATGCGTTGTTGACTTCGAGCATTGGTAAATGGTTGGTTGTTGATTAATGAGAATAAATTATCATTTTTTGAGATGACACTTGCCGAGCAATTATTGGATAGGTTTACATTTAACCTAGTAACATTTAACCAGAACTATGACATCACCCATCGAGGCAATCGGCACACTAATGGTACTTGGTGCCAGTCGCATCACTGCCATCTTCGACATGCAAGCAAGTGTAATCAGCATCGTCCTCAATTATGTTCGTTGCGGTGCGATAGAAGTTTGTAAGCTGATTTAAATAGGTACTTACTCCTTGAAGAGCTAATCTGCGAGTCAAGAGCTTGTCTCTTTTAAATACTATGTATAAGTCCAAATTCATTCTAACACGCTGCCTACGAAGTAATACGAGGACTACGAGTACCTACCAGTAGGGCTATTCTTGTAAGCCAGTTTACGCATCTCGCAAGCGGAATCCGCGGTGAGATTTGAATTTTGTAGTACGTAATACGATTGTAATACGGTTGAATTTCGTAATACGAAATTCAAATCTCACCGCTTGCGAGATGCGTAAACTAGCTTACAGAATAGCCCTACAGATAACCAATAGTGCACTTATTATACAACTTGATTTTCCCAGCCTCGCTTAGTGCGGCTCTGGTGAAAGAGAGCTAAGAGTAAGAAGTAGTACCTATCCATAGTAGTCTGTGATACAAAACTAGCAAGGAATGTATTGCGAGGATGCGTGCAATGCATAGATCATGCGTCGAAGTGATACCAACTATTAGTTGATAAATCGCGCGTTGTATAGCTTCCTCATAAAGCTTCGGTTACGCTTTAATTTGAGATAAGTAAGTATAGGATATATATCAATAACTTTAAAATAGGCATGCAGCCGCAGGTGAAAGTAGGTAGGTATATTAATAAAACTGGCCAAGTGCGAGTCAGCATCGAGTCTCTTATCGCACACTTAGGGAGGGTTCCGTACAACACGAAACATAACAGAGTTTCAACCTCATATCATCATCATCATCAGCCTGTATCAGTCCACTGCTGGACATAGGCCTCTCCCAAGATGCGCCACTGAGCCCGATCTTCGGCTCTTCTCTTCCAGTCACTGCCCACCGCTTTGCGTATGTCGTCGCTCCACCTGGTCACAGGACGTCCTACGCTACGTTTGCCGATTCGCGGTCTCCACTCTAGGACAAGTCTGCCCCAACGGTTATCAGTCCTGCGGCAGATATGACCAGCCCACTGCCACTTCAGCTTGCTAATCCGTTGAGCTATGTCGATAACTTTAGTTCTCTGGCGAATTACTTCGTTCCGGATTCGATCCCGCAGAGAAATACCGAGCATAGCTCTCTCCATAGCTCGCTGAGCGACTTTAAACTGGTGGACCAGTCGGACTGTGAGTGTCCACGTCTCGGCTCCGTATGTCATCACAGGTAGGACGCACTGGTTAAAGACTTTTGTCTTTAGACACTGTGGTATCGGCGACGAGAAGACTCGACGGAGTTTTCCGAATGCTGCCCAGCCCAGCTGAATTCTTCTCTGGATTTCCTTCTCGAAGTTATGTTTGTCTAGTTGGAGCGTTTGCCCTAGGTAAACATACTTAGTGACAACTTCGAGTGGGATTCCATCTACGGCAATCGGTTCCGGAACAACGTGCTCGTTGTACATGACTTTGGTTTTGTCCTAATTCATCCGGAGACCGATGCTACGAGAAGAATCAGCTAGGCCATTCAACATCCTTTGTAGGTCCTGCAGCGTCTCTGCCATAATGACGATGTCATCTGCGAATCGTAAGTGAGAGATGTACCTGCCGTTGATGTTAATGCCACGATCTTTCCAGTCCAGCGTCTTAAACATATCCTCCAAGGCGTTAGTGAACAGTTTCGGGGATATGACGTCCCCCTGTCTCACTCCTCGACGCAGGTGGACATGTTTAGTTCGCTGGTTCTGTACTTGTACAGTCATCGTTGCGGCATTATATAGACATCTCATCACTTCGATATATCGCCAGTCGACTTGGCAACGCTGCAAGGACTCGAGAACAGACCAGGTTTCGATTGAGTCAAAGGCCTTCTCATAGTCCACAAATGCTAAGCACAGGGGCCGATTGTACTCTTCGGTCTTCTGTACAATCTGCCGCACCGTGTGGATGTGGTCTATGGTGCCGTAACCGCTTCGAAACCCGGCCTGTTCCGGAGGTTGAAACTCGTCGAGTCTTCGCGCAAGACGGTTCGTGATGACCCTTGAAAACAGCTTGTAGACATGGCTCAGAAGCGAAATTGGGCGATAGTTTATCAATAGGGTTTTGTCTCCTTTTTTGAAAAACAAAACCACCATGCTTCTGTTCCATGGCTGTGGAGTTCTCCCAGTAAAAAGAACGGAATTAAATAGCTGCTGAAGCTGTTGAACTGCTGGAGCTCCTCCGGCTTTTAAAAGCTCCGTTGTGATTCCGTCTTCTCCTGGGGCTTTTCCATTTTTGAGTTGTTTAAGGGCTATCACGATTTCGTCTCGGCTAATTTCGGGCAGATCTTCTGTGAAGTGCCGGGTTAAGGTTGCTCTAGAATCCTCAGTATCGGGTTCGGGCCTTGAAGCATGCGATGCGTAGAGCTTGCCGTAGAAGTCTTCGACTTCCGACAGAATCTCCGGCTTGGATGCGACGACGTTCCCCGTTGACGTTGTCAGCTTTGTGAGGTGGCTTCTACCCAGAGGCTGGACGAACACTTTCGACCCCCGATTCTGCTCAATTGATTCTTTAATCAAGAGCGTGTTAGAGGATCGGAGGTCGCGTCGTACCAGCTTCTTTATGGATTTGTTGCGCACCAGGTTAGTTGACAAAGCTGACAAAGGGTCTGTTCGTCTCTCTTCCATTAGCCGAAGTGTTTCTGCCGAGAGTTTGGACTTTTTGCCCGTACGCTTGCTCTCGCAAAACTTCGTCCCTTCATCCCTGAGGATTTCCACCACTTCTTCGAGTTTCTGGTCTACGTCATCTGTGGTTTCCAAGGCAGCGAATCGATTTTCCAATTTTAATTGGAATGTTTCGGACCCAACAACGGTTTGGAGTAGGTTCGGACGGAGCGTAGACCTCATCAATCGGAATCTCTCGGCTTTAAAGTCGATATCCAGAGTGCCTCGTACCAGTCGGTGATCACTTCCAGTATTAAACCTAGTGATCACTGAGACGTCTCTGAATATGCGCCGTTTGTCCGTAATGATGAAGTCAATCTCGTTTTTAGTCACAAAGTCGGGGCTTTGCCACGTCCATTTCCTTTGGGGCTGTTTCTTGAAGAACGAGTTCATCAAGAAAAGCCCCTCCCTCTCGAGGAAATTGACGAGCATTTGTCCCCTGTGATTCCTACTCCCAAATCCGTGTGGTCCTATAGACGATTCGCCGCAAGTTTGTACTCCCACTTTGGCGTTAAAGTCTCCCATGACAACGTTGTAGTGAGCCTTGGAGGTGGTGTGTAAAGCTCTGGAGATATCTTCATACATGCTCTCCACCTCATCATCCAAGTGTGTCGAGGTCGGTGCGTAGACCTGGATAACCTTGAGGCTGTACCTCTTGGTTAACTTAATTATGAGGTACGCTACCCTGGTCGACACACTGGAGATTTCTACAACGTTGTCACTGAGAACCTTGTTGACCAGAAACCCGACGCCGCCTTGGGATGGCTGATCTCCTTCTCTGTAGTACATAAGATGGCCCGATTCTAAAGTTATGGTGTCCTCTCCCTGTCTTCGGACTTCACATAGCCCCAGTATGTGCCATCTTATGTGTTTCAGCTCCTCCTCCAGCTGCGCCAGATGATCGTCCAGCCGAATCGTGCGTCCATTATAGGTTGCGAGGGTCAGTTTTTTCTGGCGGCCTACCGTAGCCCGGGGATTCTTAGCACCCCCTGCCCTGCCGTTACCGTGACCGCCGCCGTGGTCAGGAATAGCAGGGCGGCCGGGAACTGGGGGCCTTGGCTTTAGGTGTCCTTCCATAATTTTTCCATACTTTTTTGCATCCCTTGGGAGGGATATGCCCTAATCGCCACGCTGGGCAGGCGTGTTGGCGATCGCAGGACGTAGCTTCTCGCACCGGTGACGCTGCTGCCCGTCACCGGCCTGTAGAATTTAGCTACGCCATAGATATGAATGGTTATACCGCCATTTGTCGGTCGCCAGAGCCCCGTCTGTTGGTCAGCAGGATGCACCACGGGCAGGTGAGGTTGGCTGGGAGCACCGAGGTCGTATTTGTGCTCCCTTACATCCCCTTCAACCTCATATATTTGATTTATTGATATTACCAAGAATATTTGGTTTGGTCGCGATCTAGAAAGACGGAGCTCGTTTACTAGCGCCATCTATGTCATTTTGCCGAAACTAATTAGATAGATGGCGTTTAAAAACACGTTTTTGTATGGGGACCCCCTTTAATTTTTAACTTTATTTTATTTTTAGTATTTGTTGTTCTAGCGGCAACAGAAATACACCATCTGTGAAAATTTCAAATGTCTAACTATCACGGTTAATGAGCTATAGCCTGGTGACAGACGGACAGACAGACAGACAGACAGACAGACAGACGGACAGCGGAGTCTTAGTAATAGGGTCCCGTTTTACCCTTTGGGTACGGAACCCTAAAAAGTAATTCCCTATGTCACGCAAGAACATGATACCATACCTTTGTAGGATTCCAAGGTCATCAAGATCTTGTAGTAAGGGGAAAAAACTGCAAGGTTATTCAACTATAAATTAATATTATATCCGTAATGTTTTTTATTATTTCTGCTTAAAACATCGACATAAAAGTACTGAATTTAAGTCATGGCCTAAACGGATATATACTGTAACACGCAAAATGTTTAGACTGCCGGCATTTTGTGTGTGCATTGTAGCCTGTGGGTGCTTGGACTGTTATGACATTTAAGAAATAGTATTTTTAAATTATCGTATGGTTCGACAGTTGTAAAATCAATAATCTTAGTAGTAGGTATCTAGTCAAATTCTTAAAAAAGCCACAGGTGTCAAGTATAAAATGTTGCTAACTAATACTAGGAATATAACTCATAAATATATATACTGTACACAATGAAAATTAATTTGAACTATTTATATATATTATTTGTAACTATATATACAATATAAACTACTCCTAATCCTAAAACTATAATACATACTATACAAAATCTACAAATAAATAAAACTGGCTAAGTGCGAGTCAGACTTTTGCCCCGCACACGGAGGGTTTCGAATTTCCGAAGACCGAACGCCACGAACTTCGAACACCAACTAAGAAGTTAATTATTATAATTAAATATCTGGAAGACCGAATGATCATTCGTACGACTTACTTTCTAGTTCTACTGATTCTAGCTAATTGAAGCTTTGTAAGTACTAGAATTGAAGTTATATTATTTGTACTCTATATACGTGCAAACTAATCTTAACTATGTAAACAAATCGACCGAGGCCCACAAATTTAACAAATGAAACACTTGCGCGTGTTAATTTTTCCTGTGCTGCCATCTAGCTGCGTCGAGGTGAATTAATTTTGTATCGTATCGTATCGTAAAAACACGTTTTTTGTTTTAAACCCTTTAATTTTTAACTTTGTTCTGTTGTTAGTATTTGTTGTTATAGCGGCAACAGAAATACATCATCTGTGAAAATTTCAACCGTCTAACTATCACGGTTCATGAGATACAGCCTGGTGACCAGACAGACGGACAGCGGAGTCTCAGTAATAGGGTTCCGTTGATACCCTTTGGGTTCGGAACCCTAAAAACTGAATTAAGGTCGCTGTCCACTGGTAGGGTACCCAAAAAGCTGGCGACATTACCTCTTTGAATGGCAAGACTAATTCGTTGGCCGAGGTACGCGCCAGTACGCCACATATGTAAATATTATATATTTATTGCCATACATAATACAGGGAGGTCTTGTATGTATTACTTTAACAGATCATTTTAATAGATTTATGATCCTGCAGGGCTATTCTCAATCATTCAAAAGCAAATTCGGATTTAGAAACTTCTAGCCTTGCCTATACTTGGACTTGGATCTTTGAAATTCACAATGCTTCGCAACTGGTCACAGGACGTCCTACGCTACGTTTGCCGATTATTATATACTAGCAGCCCGCCCCGGCTTCGCACGGGTAGAACATATATGCCTACAAAATTTGCATCAGTTTGTTGCATCGAATATAAAATATGAACATATTTAACAACCATCGTCATATTTCATCCAATTTACACAAAACCTTAACGAATTATGCACCTAAACCTTCCTCATAAACACTCTGGCTATTGGTGAAAACCGCATGATAATCCGTTCAGTAGCTATTGAGATTATTGCGAACAGACAGACAGACGCAGTGATGAACTTTGTTTTATAATACTTACGTATTGATATTAGACGGCCCTTTGGCGTAAAGGATAGTTACCATGATTCTGAACCGACGGTTGTTGGTTCTAATCCTAGCTATATACCTACCAATGAAAGTTTTATGTGCATTCATGAATCATGAGTTTTCGTACAGTGGTAGTAGAATCATTAAATCTACCAAAAAGTAGCTTACCACCAAGGAGTACATCTGCCGCCGTAACCTTACGGCGTTCCCCGTCGCAAAATGTAGGGGTAATATACGTTTAACGTGTGTATCTGTCTGTAGCATCTTAGCACCTAACCGGATGAACCGAATTTGTTTTTATTATTGATAGTTTTTTTTTGTTTGAAAGATATCTTCATCGAGAGTTTTCTTAGCTTTGATTCATGAAAATTCGTTCAATCGTTATAAAATTATGAGCTTTTTTCTAGTTAATTGCGCTATGAAATCAACTTTCATAGGTGTGATCAGTTCGAAAATCTTCTTCTTCAACGATATTGTAAGAACATGGAAGCCTCCTGGACTCTACAGAATACTCAAATCCTCACCAACTTACAGCTCAGATTTTAAATGTCGTGTTTAGAGTAATTGGAAAAAGCTATTATACATAGATCAGTCGGGGTGGTTCAAAATATTATATTATCTTCTAATACTATAAGAATCTTTGTCCTGACATACTGACTGACTCACTGACTCACTGACTCACTGACAGACAACGCACAGCCTAAACCGCTGGTCGTAGAGACTTGAAATTTGGAGGGTATATTTGTCTTAGTACGTAAGGGTGTACTAAGAAAGGATTTTCCAAAATTCACCCCTTAAGGGGATGAAATGGGGGTTCAAAGTTTGTATGGAGAAACAAGATTAGATCGTCTTTTCTATCCGAAACTTCACATAAGTGCTTCAGTAAAAAAATAAGTAAAGACGTGTTTCAGGTTTTTTTGGAATTCCACCCCTAAGAGGGTGAAATGGGGTAATAAAGTGTAAAATCAATATTGTTTCGGATTGCGCTGAAATTTGGCATGCAAATAGTTATTACGACGTTAGTTCCCACTGAGAAAGGATTTTCCAAAATTAACCCTCGAAGGGGATGAAACGGGGGTTCAAAGTTTGTATGGAGAAACAAGATTAGATAGTCTTTTCTATCTGAAACTCCACACAAGTGCTTCAGTAAAAAAATAAGTAAGCACGTGTTTCAGGTTTTTTTTAATTCCACCCCTAAGAGGGTGAAATTGGGTAATAAAGTGTGAAAATCAATATTGTTTCGGATTGCGCTGAAATTTGGCATGCAGATAGTTATTAATTACGACGTTAGTTCCCTCTGAGAAAGGTTTTCCAAAATTCATCCCTGAAGAGGATGAAACGAGGGTTCAAAGTTTGTATGGAGAAACAAGAATTGATTGTCTCTTATATTCGAAACTTCACACAATTAGTTTAGTAAATAAATGAGTAAATACGTGTTTCAGGCTTTTTGAAATTCTATTCCTAAAAGGGTGAAGTGGAGTAACAATGTCTGAAATCAATATTGTTTCGGATTGCGCTGATATTTTGCATCCAGATAGAAATTTTGACGTAGGTATCCGCTGAGAAAGGATTTTTCAAAATTCACTCTTCAAGGGATGAAGCGGGGGCTCAAATTTTGGATAGTCATTTTATTCGACATTTCACACAAGAACTTCTGTAAATAAATAAGTAAATACGAGTTTCAGACTTTTTCAAAATGCTACCCTAAAAGAGTGAACTGGGGTAAAAAAGTCTGAAAATCAATATAGTTTCGGATTGCGCTTTATTGGGTTTTTCGGGTTTTAAAAATATGAATCCTGATTTGTCTTAGTCACGCGATAACATGAAAACAGGTGAACCAATTTGGCTAATTTTTATTTGATGTCTTTAATGATAGAATCGTTTTTACAAAAGAAAAGTTTTAAGTAAATAAAATGAGTTTTTAACGCGGGCGTAGCCGCGGGGGACTTCTAGTATTATTATATATATAGATGAATATTATTTTATACAATAGATCATATTATTATACTATATTGACTTCAAATTGATTGTGATCGGTGGGGATCTACAGCATAGCTAAGCTTATAATAATATTTTCTTAGTAACTATGACCTAATCTGTGGTTTCACTGCAAATATTTTATTAATTTTGCGATGCGTGTTTGTGAAATTCGTGATATCTTCTAGAGTTTTCATTTGAATTATATACTGTAAAGGATAATTTTAATCTATAATATGTGGCCAAGCTAATTAACGTAATTATTTGGATAAGGATTAATACTATATACTTGAAAATAGCCTTGGAAGTTATGTAATATTTTTTAACAAAAATTTTAAGATTAAAATGGTTACTGTGAGTCAACCTTAAGAGATAGACATATGCTGTCGCGGACTTTTTTGTAGGTCTTATTAAGTTGTACAACTCTTGCATAGAAAATATTCTTCTATCTATTTTCAATTAAGCAGCGTTCGTCAGAAACGTGTTTTTTCGACCGTTTATTTGCCGACTTAGGTTGCAAATTAGGTCTCCACGAATGTACCTTTGATTTAAACGGGATAATATATAGCCTATTTTCATTCCGAAAGTCCATTCAATGTGAAAGAAATTTAGTGAAAGAATTTTTAAAATCGGTTCAGTAGTTTTTGAGCTTACTCATTACAAACATACAAAAATACAAAAATACAAATGTTCTCTCTTTATAATATTAGATACTTTATAGATTATTATATTATCATGGATTTATCAATATTCAGAATTAAAAATGAAGCTCTTGAATCGGAATAGGTTTTCGAATGATTGAGAATCAGGGGGCTGAGTAAAACTTAACGGATGGTGAAATAATGGAATATTACAATGGGCAATTGTTAATGATAATGCACAGTAATAAATTCACATCTGTTATAATTTAATGGCTTTTTCAATAGTATGATAAAATATATTTAGCGCCAGCAACAACGCCCGCCCAAGACTCAGTTACTATTTGCTTGATATACGTCTCGGGGACTTCGAATGCATATTCATAGCCAGGCAGTTCCCAAGTGTAAGTCAGAGGAATTCCGACAGCACGAGTCCAGTCACGGGAGGTACCGGTTGAGTAATACAATACGCTTGCAGCGTTGCCGACTATGTAGCGATCGGACTTGTCAAGAGCTAGCTTATCAATCGCTTCAGCCATTCGGACTCCAGCCAGGTGTAGCACGAGGCCATTGCTTGGAAGGGTACCTGTAAAATAGAAAATATGATTAGGGCAAATATATTTTGCGTCTAACTAAACTTCGTATCTAACATATCCTAATAGCAAAATTATTATTATACTATTCTATTCACTATTCACACCACGTTCGTAAACGTTCAAATTTTTAATTTTAGAATCAAATTAAGAAATATTATGGTAAAGGTACCTATGTTCTTCGTAACAGTATAGTATTGATAATCTCGCATCTAGTCAACATTTATTAAATATCTATATTTATTTGCAGTAGCAAATAGAACGAAAAGTACTCGTAGGTACCTAACTATGTGTTTCTCGTGCATACAGATTAATATAATATTAATGTACAATAAATGATATAGATGCAGTCAAAAACTACTGAATATTTTATTAATTTCACTTACCATTGTTACCCCAAGCATACAAGAACATGTTCCCGTAGCTGTGCAGTGTAAGATAAAGGGCAGTTCTTTGCAGCTGTTGGAAGACTACATCTCTAATTATTCTGGTTTCAGGCTCGGAGAATGGAGCAGGTCCTTCAAAAATAAGAGAGCATGGGTCGGCACTGTCGATTCTGGTACCCCATTCGTGATCGAAGTTACGGTTGCCATCAACTCCAGGACATTCCTCTGCTCCTTCGTGGGACTTGGAGCGAGTTTTACGCCATAAACGATCCTGTGAAAACATTATTTTAATAGGTACATTTAATCTGCCGTAACTCCTAACGACTAACATTTTTTTTATAGGAAGTATGAAATACAGAAAATAATTCAATAAAAAGTTTTATATAGTTCTATATTGGGAGTTTATTTTAAAGATAATTATTGTTGCTATTGGGCAAGTATCAAGGAAAGCCGCTGTGGCCGTGGCATCTCACGTAGCTTTGTTTACCTACTTTGAATATGAAATATGTATGCATCGGATATTCCGTGTATGGGCCCAATTAGGTGAATTATTCAGAATTTGTTCGGCTTACCGCATTTATTTGTCAAAGGTTATAAAGATAATCGTCAATTTTTCTATAATTTTACCTCATCGAACGAGTATTCGTATCCGTCGGGGTTGGCTAGGGGAATAATAATCCAATCAATTTCTTCTGTCAAATCTTGCTCTGCGATATCAACAACTAGCTGATTAATTATATACAAAGCTACAGGAGTGGTGACCCATTCCCTGGCATGGATAGCAGCATCAATGATGATCACAGGTTTACGAGTGTTCTCGAAACGGCTGGTAGAGATCCTCACGTATTTGATCTGCCGACCTTCGTAGCTCAAACCTGCGTTGATGACTGTGACCAAGTTAGGGTACTCTTCGGCAAGGGCATCAAGGTAATCGTTGATCTGCAATATTTCATTCATATTTATTATTTCACCAAATCCGAATACTTATCTTATTTGTTGACAATAGCTAAACAAAATACACTAATTGTAATAAACATTAATTGAGATAAGTACATATACATATTTATGTATTATAATTATTGTTGTAATTAGCTTTAGAAGCGTACTTCCTGGTATCTGTAGAAAGTATCCCAGCTAATAGATTTACCGCTTCTTTTAGCAGCTGCTTTCGAAGCTTGGATTCCAGCTTCCTCTTTCCGGAAGATACTGGAACAATATTTCTTTAATTAACTACACTTTTAGAGTTTCATACCCGATGCGAATCCCTTCATCTGCGAGTCCAACTCGCACTTGGCAGGTTTATATTTAAACCTAAGAAATAATTGGGTATAATAAAAAATGTTCTTCTTACTCGGCTAAATTTTCGGCGACCAGCCTGTAAAGCATGTTATGAGCATCGAAATACTGAAGCCACTGAGGTTTTTCGTCAGGAGATAGCCTAATCAAAACTTCAAGCTGTCCCGACTGAGACCTGGAAGCAGGGGTAGTGGAGAGCATGTCGAGGACTGGTTCAAGCTTCTCTAGCTCTTTGGCCTGACCCGCAACTCGGTAAAGTTGATGGCTGCAACATAGAATAAGTTAAAGAAATTATTTCTTTGCATATTATGTTGTCTAAAATAAAATACAATTATCATCGAAAGTTAACATTATAACTCTCAGAAACAATTTTGCAACAAAATATTTTTGTTTGTCAAAGTTATATTCAAAACGTGTGTAAATAGGTTTTCCTGTAAAAATATTTTTAGTAAAGGTACTTGAGTATACTTATTATATGACATCTCACATGTAGCACCAATTCGCGGCATTCAATGTTAAGCTAAATTAGTTTACATGAGTCATGTGAGGACGGAAAAAGTCGCCATAGCTGAAAACGGCTAGGAATGCATCACCATCAAGTACTATGTATGTAAGTGATTACAAAAATATTGATTTAGTTATCACTTACCCTTCATATTTTTCATGTCTGGCCTGAGCCAGAGCTACGCACAGGAGCACATGAATCACCAACCGTACCATTTTGCCTACTAACCCCGCGACGGTGCTACTGATCTTTACATAACACCTCCCCCGATTAAACATAATCCTTCGATATCATTTTATCGTTTAATCTAGAGTTCATTACTATTATTGTTATAATTTTAATACTTACTCCACTATATCTGTAAATGTATAATCAACATATTTATAGGTACCTATGTATTACTCATGTACCTACTTACATTTTGTGTTTATATGTGTAGACATGAAATAAAAAATAATTTAGTTGGCAAAAATCCTTCAGCAGCTTCTATTATTTGTATGTGTGTGTATTCTGTATGTGATGCGGTTTTTTTTTGTTTGACCCTACGATTTGACTATTATCTCGCCTGGTGGAAAGCGACGATGTGGTCAAAGATGGTGACATTGGTGACCACGCTAAGCCTAACGCCGTAAAGTTATAGCGGTAGATTTTTAGATTTTCTCCTTGATGGTGGTAAGCTACTATTTGGTAGCAAGTCCGGCGGAACATCGATATAATGATCCTACTACCTATGGATAGTTCAGATAGCAATAAACTGCAGAAGATGTCACATTATACGTGTTTATTGAGGATTTGGAAATGATAATAATATGATAATATGAAATGATAATAATAATGATATACAATATTTATATATATAAAATTAGTAGGTACCACTTATACATTTCTTACTGATCAAAATTAATCTTTACGATACTCATAAAGTTTACACTTTGTTGGAAAGATGTTCTAGTAATATTTTATTTGCGTAGATACGAATAAACTAGCCAAGTGCAAGTCGGACTCGCACTAGTAGGGTACCGTACCACACTACAGTATTTTATAAGATCGAGCAAAAAAAAAAAATTAATAAACATTTTATTTCTTATAACGCCATTTAACGTCTAACAAAGGTGTTAGGGATCGACATTTCAATATAACGCCTATTCTATCTTCTTGTCTATGAGATCTATGGGACGTTTACCTAACTAAGCGTTCATAGATGGCGTGAAATGCCGAAAAATCACGTTGCTTGTATGGCGACCCTCTATTATTTTTAACTTTATTCTGTTTTTAGTATTTGTTGTTATAGCGGCAACAGAAATACATCATCTGTGAAAATTTCAACAGTCTAACTATCACGGTTCATGAGATACAGCCTGGTGACAGACGGACGGACGGACGGACGGACGGACAGACAGACAGACCAGCGGAGTCTCAGTAATAGGGTTCCGTTGGTACTCTTTGGGTTCGGAACCCTAATAAAAACTGACTATATTGCACAACATGAGGGGCTTTTGATAGATAAGATTACTATTAGGTGTTTATACTGCTTATAGTACATAACATAGGTAAAATAAGTTGAATAAAACACAACACAATTTAAAAATTATTTATTTTTATGTATTAAATATTTTTTACAGAAAATATAGCTGTAAAAATGTTGGACGTAATTTATAAAATATATGCCTCATGTCTTGCTTAGATTCATTCTCTATTTACTTACTATACAACTCGTACTTAGTACGTAGAGAGCCTACCAGTATTAAACAACATTACATCACCTAACAACATGGCAAATATATTTATGTAAATACTGCTTATAATAGGCTTTCACAGAATTCTTGAATCCTTTGTGCCACCATGCGTATATCAGTGGATTAAGCATACTATTTACAAACGCTAATATTGCCAAAGGTCCTCCAAGGAGAGCTCGCAACCGGATACATTTTGGATTAGTCAACTTTTCTTCGCAGAAAATGAAAAATATTACAGTAACAAAAAAGGGCATCCAAGTGAATATAAAACTACTTGACGTGAGCATAACTACGTTTATCGCTCGCCATTTGTTTGGTTCTCTAATTTTGCGGGTCTTATTTTTCTTTATGGGAATTGTGAATAGTTTAGGACGACTATTTGTGCTGTCAATAGATATGCTTTGAAATGATGCTATTGATTCAACAGTACAAACACTAAATTCGGATTCGAAATGTGTTTTGTTCCGTTTGTCATCTTTATTATTTGAATTTGCTTTATTTGTTCGTTCATTGGAGAGATCTTCAATACTTTTGGATCTGTTTTTCAGTGCTGGTTTTGGTGCGGTTGCAAAGTCAAACGATGCGCTTCTTTCAATTTGATTTTGATTTTTATCATGATTTGATTCATTTTGATCACTTATATTAAAGTGTATTGTACGTCGATTCATTCTTATTGGAGGGGTTTTATCGTCAGTTGAATGAGTTTCATCCCTTATTTTTATTGTATTATTAATGGTTTTGACAGTTTTGAGTGCTTTAATAAGTATGAACGAATAAAGTACTACTACCATTATAATCGGAATAATGCTTAATACGGAGTTTAGTAAAATTAGGGGTCCGGGAAATAGGCCGACATAGAAACACCTAGTGCAGGCAAGCTCTCGGTTGACCCATCCAGTGGCTGGTAAGAAGCTGAGTATGATACCTGAAAAAAATATCAAATATTAAAATTTAAGACAAACATAGAGAGGAAGAATGAAGGAGAGGAAGGAAAATTAACAAAACCGTTATAAAGATTATGTAACTAGATAATAATAATGGTTATATACCTACCTAAAATTGCAACGGTATAGGACACCTTATTCACTTTTAATTTATTATGAAGCATATATTATCTTTTATAATTACATTAAGTTCTTATAATCACTAATTATTAATGTGCAAAAATAACAAAGCATATTTACAAAATTTAAAGCAGGTGCCTAATCTACCTAGGACACACAATGTATCTTATTCATGATATTATAGGTATAACTTACTTATGATCCATATTAAAACGATGCCAATCCTGACTCTAGTAGTATTAAACCACCTTTGATAGTAGAGCCCGTGGAGTATGTAAATGTAGCGGTCAATAGCGATGAGGCCAACGCTAAAAATTGAAGCCATAGCTGTGCACACCAGTACACCTGTAACAAATTTAAGTGTGTGAATACAAAATACAAATAATATAATATATAAGTCGGATAAAAACCCGACTACGGCAAAGCCAAGAATTTATGTGCATGTATGTTCCTCTGTAGCACTGTACCTAATTCACTTTTACTGTGGCTTATTGACCGAGCGAGCAAAACGTCTCAGTTTCGAGATTGTCTATAAAAAATGATTTTGTTCGTCTGTCTGTTCTCGCTTTCAGCTTTTTAATCAAATTTGAGAGGCACACTAAGGATATATAATTATATGAACGGATTTCAATATTTGTTTTTTTTTTTCGAAAGATTTATACCTACCTATACTAATCAGACAAAGCAGTCCTCTCCGCCTTTACAAGCCAAACCCGTTGTTACCAGATTTGAATTCTAGATCCAAGAGAACGCGAGTAATCGTTAAAACTTATACCCCATTTTGCCAAAACTCTGAAAAGACTTTTTCTAAGCCAGGGGAAAGGGGAAAGGGTTATTGCATGGTTATAAGGACTCACGAGGTCTACTGTTTACTGAACCATTAGTAGTAAATCCCTCGAGTTTGGGCTCATATGATTAGTTTTGATTAGTCCAGTAGATAGGTTCTTGGTACCGAGGGTTTGATGATGCAGCCATCAGTCTAATTTTTAGATCAAGACTGTTTTATTAGTTTTTAGGGTTCCGTACCCAAACGGTACCAACGGAACCCTATTACTGAGACTCCGCTGTCCGTCTGTCTGTCTGTCTGTCCGTCTGTCACCAAACTGTATCTCATGAACCGTGATAGTAAGACAGATGAAATTTTCACAGATGATGTATTTCTGTTGCCGCTATAACAACAAATACTAAAAACAGAATAAAGTTAAAGATAATAGAGGGTCCCCATACAAGAAACGTATTTTGTAGGCATTTCACGCCATCTATGAACGCTTAGTTAGGTAAACGTCCCATAGATGGCGTTATATTGAAATGTCGATCCCTAACACCTTTGTTAGACGTTAGATGGCGTTATAAGAAACGAAATGTTTATTAATTATTATTTTTTGCTGGCAAATAATGATAGTGGTATTTTTTTCCCGATCTTATAAAATACTGTAGTGTGGTATGGAACCCTACGAGTGCGAGTCCGACTTGCACTTGGCCAGTTTATTATAATCTTAACACTAATTTGATGAGTGAGGTATCAATCGTGAATATCGTGTATTTGGTCCAGGCTATATAGGTTCTTTTTTCGCACCTATTCGGGTTTGTATTTTGTAGTAACGTGCAATATTGAAGTACGGGAGAATAATCGTTGCAAATTTTAATAACATAAAATCAAGGTCCGATAGACGATCAAGAAGTTTTGTAGAACTTTTCAATAATATAAAAAGAAGGAAAATCTCGGCCACTTTTGTATTTCTGCGAACCCTTTTGATCAATCCTCAATGTCCATATTGAAAGTATTATATAGGTATTAAAATTTTTAAGCATGAGTATGTAGATATATATTTACCGCAAACTATTTTCGTAATAACGCTCGCTTTATTTTTGCTTTCATAATTTTGTTTATTCGTTACTGGAAGGAGTATGGTTTATAAGTTCTGTACAACCGGCATACCAGAGCATAAAAGTATATTAATTAAAAAAAAAATGTACATCAATAAATTACTCTTCCTGTGATTCATAGTACCTGTCACGCTAGTAAAAAAAGTTTGCGGTTTATGTAAAAATATTTGAAATAATAAACATGTCGGTTCTTACTTTATTGAAAAATGGCTTTCACTTACCTGTTTGGAAAATACACTGTGCGGTATTGTTTAGTGTTGTATCAACAGCTAATCCATAGATTATGGAGAATCCCACAATAGTGTCCGCTAGAGAAACATTGCCTAGGAGAAGATAGGTACTCTTTTGTTTCTGTCCTAAAAAAGAACATAAAGCTGATATTTTTAATGGTTATTAAGTTAGAGTAGATTGTCAAATCTCAAAGTTTTTATTTCAGTATTTTTCTACACTAAGTATGTGAAGGTATGACATATGTGAGTCATTCCATTTTATAAACAATTTATTATTTGAAGCAGGATAAAACAGCAGAACTTTAATATAAGTACATTTAGATACCTAGAAAAATAGAGAATTATTATTTATTAAATTAATTTATTAAATATATGTTTTCATTCACGAAGTATTGTACAAACCGCCCGTACAATGTTGAATAATGTAAGGAAATCAACTCAGTACTAAAAGGTTTATGGTCAAATTATCTCAAACCGGTATTGAAAAATTGTGGTTAGGATGATCACGATTCATGAATTAGAACATTCAGCTATGAGCAACAAATTACTTAAAAAAAATTAAACATGTATATTTTTAGAAAATAATGACTAGTTATTACATTAATAATTGCTTGGTGTTTGATTTATATTGTCACTTACTAAGCATGACTGACCTATCTTCTTCTAATATATAAAATTCTCGTGTCACAGTTTTCGTTGCCATACTCCTCCGAAACGGCTTGACCGATTTTGATGAAATTTTTTGTGCTTATCCGGTATCTATGAGAATCGGCCAACATCTATTTTTCATCCCCCTAAATGTTAGGGGTAGTCCACCCCTAAATTTATTTTTTAATTTTTTAGACAAAATCTTTAATTTCTATTTTTTTATGATACAACATACAAAAATACATACAATCCTCAATTTTCACCCTTCTACGATCAACCCTTATTTTTTAATAGCCATTTTAGTAATTTAATCATTTTTCCTCCATACATACTTACAATAAGTAAGCTATTTTTTGTCTACACTAGAAATTACTACGAAATTATTTATATAGCAAAACAACGTTTGCTGGGTCAGCTAGTAAAGTTATATTTTGCTCTTCTCTAACCTTTGTCCTTCCTTCTGAATGAACTCAATAATTTATGAATATAAAATTAGTTACAAATTGGACGACGGTTTAGCCTAATTATGTGCATACTTTGATTTTAAAATATTCTTGATATTCCAAAAAGATGACATGACTACATACATAATCATCAAGTAAGTACCTACTTAGGATGTGCTAATGTTTGTTTTAGTCATTAACATGCACGCTAGAATTTATGGCCTAAGTAGGTATACTTTTTCAAGTATTCTTTGTGTAGGTATAAATACCCGGTATACCTATATAATAATTGTAGAAGAACGTTCAGATACATTTTTTAACGCATAATCTATAGGTAATTAAATCTAAGTTCGTAGTAAATTATTGTCATTGATATACTGCAATCGTCGCTAAGTATTTTGATTTAAATAATACACTAATCACTTCCATAACATGTGTGATATTATTGTCTTTTCATCCAAAGGATGACTTGAAGAGATTACTTTAAACGGTAAGACTGCCTGTAGTTGCACCATCATTATAAATTATAATGTATCTTCGATCCGTCTATTATACTGAAAATATGTAAAGTAAAGTTATTATACAGAGTTTATTAAATGTTACCTTTTTTTAGTATTAATCCACTGGATACAACAACAGAAAGATTGCTCACTACTATTAACACACCCAAAGTATAAGCCATAATTCTATAAATTATGAGTCTATGCTTATCATTTAATCTATATTCTTCATACAAATCTTTGATTGGCACAACACTATAGAAATTACTTTTATTCGCCGAGTCATTCATTGTACTATTAATTAACTCCATTACTTTAAATAAGGAGCAGTTGATGTTATTTGAGCTTGTATCCATTATTTACTCGATCTTTACTTTTCCATATTATTTCGGGACACAACTCACAAGTCTATTCTGACCATTCTCGGCCGTGAATGATTTGATGGCAAATACAACGGCACCGAGAGATCAAAACTGGTTGTGTTTTGTTTATTTTAATAAAACTTCATAGGTAGGTATTTTTACGTAGGACACAGTTTTTTGAGTCATGTTCATAAATCACGCAAGTAAAGTACGCAAGCTTTTGTGGGTTTATTGGGATTGCAATAAGTATCAATGACTATATCCGCCTAGGTATGTCCCAAAAAATATGTAAACACCACGTCTAGATTTATTATCTGAGGTTGTTTGATGGTAAGGTAATAGAAGTAGCAAGAGAACTATAGGTACAATGCATAATGGTTTTTGATTAGACAGACAGATTAGATTGGCAGACAGACAGACAGACAGACAGACAGACGGACGGACAGCGGAGTCTTAGTAATAGGGTCCCGTTTTACCCTTTGGGTACGGAACCCTAAAAAACATACGGGGCACTCTTTGGGGACTGCCGATAGAAGTGAAAACTAAGTACTTAAATTGTGAATTGTATTGTTGAGCTATTAGATTATTATTGGTAAGTATGTAGAGCTATATACTCTTTGTATACCTATATATATATATTTTTTTTGTATTATAGAGCATATTACTTGTTAGTAATACGTCCCTATTGTAACTACAATCTAGCCTTTTCGGCTAATAAGCAATTTTACTTTAGCCTAAACTGTATACATAAACTACACTAAGAATGTGTCCATTGACACTTTTCTTAGTGTCTCTAATAAAGATGTATACACATTGTTCAAGTGTTCATAATACGTATAGCACTATTAGCACTTTATCACTAAACTTTATTTTTATACACTAGTTTGAACGGTTTTGTCCGCTTAAGTCTTCTTACTATGTTTGTATGGTCAAGGAGCTGGATTGCCTCGACATTCACATGATGGTGAAGTCTTTTTTCGTGAGCTTCTGCATACTTTTGGACAATTTTGACGACGGTCTCAATTTTCAGGTCCCGATGTAGATCGTCATTTCTAATGTACCAAGGGACCATTGCGATTTCTCTCAATACTTTATTCTGGAACCGCTGTATAATTGATATATTGCTTATACCTATATATAATGTAAACTAATAACGCACAGAGGTATATCTATGTAAGTAGGTACATATAATTATGTATACACAGTATACATATAGGTCATGGGAAGCGTGCGATGACGATGACGCGAGTTTCACGCTTTGTGCTCACCTGAAAAGTACACATATATACACAGTTATTAATATAGCTCATGGAAAGCATTCGGTGACGATGACGCGAGGTCCATGATTTTTTTTCACCCAAAAACTGCTCAACGCGCCTAAATCTGTGATGTAGAATACAAAAATAGATAGATAGAAACACCTTATTATTTAACACCTTAAATTACAGAATCAAACATTATAAGTATTACAATTTAAAATAATAGTGCCACAATAGGCGGTCTTATCGCTTCAAGCGATCTCTTCCAGATAACCTATAGAATAAATATAACCTATCAAAATATTTTTTATTTGAAATTAAATGTAAACAATAATTTAAGATCGTTTAAAAACTAAAAGAACCGACTTCAAACGTCGCGCCAGTAATTTTCAGCACTAATTTTGAGGTGTTTAATTTCATATCTCTGGAGATACTGAATTTATATCGATGAAATTTAAATAGGACCACCCGTTCAAATAAAAAAAGAATTATCCAAATCGGTTGAGGCATCTTCGAGTAATCGGTGAAAATACATAAAAAAAAATAAAGAAATACATACAGTCGAACATATTACCTCCTCAATTTTTGAAGTCGGTTAAAAATTAGGTATGCATCGATTAGGTAATGTTTAAGTAGGTACCTATATTTATGTTTATAATTTTATTATAAGTTAAAAATATGTATAGGCAAGTAAATATGATATTCGTTTGTTAATAGATAAACCTTAGATAATTTACTTGTCTAGATAGAGGGTTGCGCTGCAGTCGCAATTAAACGACAGGCCAGTAGGGCTATTCTGTAAGCTATCTCGACAGCGGAATCCGCGGTGAGATTTAAATTTCGTATTACCAAATTCAACCGTATTACGAACGTGATACGATTGAATTTCGTAGTACGAAATTCGAATCTCACCGCGCATTCCGCTGTCGAGATAGCTTACAGAATAGCCTAGCAGGGTTTGAAGCGCACGTGAGCGTGTCACGTCATTGTTGACAAGCGAGGTACGTCACTGATGGCATTCTGAGTGATACCAGCTCTTGAATATTTTCCATAAAAGTAGGGAAAAAACATGTTTTGGTTTTGAGGCATTCGTTTGTTTGACCTATATTTAAATTATGGTAACTTCAAAGTTAGTGAGTGCATTTGGTTAAAGATAATTTTAAATTTTATTATGAGATGAAAGCTATAATTTTAGATTAATTACATATATTTTGTAATTTGTTACTTTATTTCATTTTTGTACTTAACTATATATTTATGTTATAATTTACAATGAAATACTTTTTAAATACTCACTTGCTGTGCCCCGTGGCTTTACCCTCGATAAAAAATACTACTAACAACATGCATGTTATTGGCACAAAAATGATCAGAGCACATGCCTGTTGCTTTAGCTAGATGCCAGATATCCTTTTTGCGGCTTTTTAGGTTTCCGTAGTCGAATGGAAAAAAACGGAACCCTTATAGATTCGACATGACTGTCTGTCTATCTGTCTTTCCGTCTATGCGTCTGTCAATGCCCTTTAGGGTATTGACAGACTATCTATGCTATGCGTCTATGCTATGCGTCTATGCTATGCGTCTATGCTATGCGTCTATGCTATGCGTATGCGTATATGCGTATCTATGCTATGTCTATGCGTCTTTCAATACCCTTTAGGGTAGGTACAGACGCATAGAGATAAATCTCCGGAACATGTACTATGTAGAGGTATCAAGTTGAAACCTATACAAAATACTTGGGTGTACGGGTTATCTTTCGGCTGTGAAAAAATTTAAACTATACATAAGTCGACGCGATCAAAAGATAATGACCGTTTATGTCGCATATTTTGCGATTTCACAAGGGAATTAAATCGAAACCTATCCATTGACCTAGAATTATACAATTTGGCAAGAAGCAGGTTCTTGAACCACTTATATAGGAATGGATCTGAAAACCGTGAATATGTAGTTTATTAACAAAGACAAATTTAGTATTACAAACTTATGATTTGTATTTCACGCAGTTCATTTCCTATGGATCCAACTGCAAAGATAAGTTTGTCCTTTAACTTAGTTTGAGAAATTGGTACGGAAGCCTCGGCGGGCGAGTCCAACTCGACTTGACCGGTTTTCTGTGTTTCCGGTTAAATATAATTTATGGATCTCAAGTCACGAATAAATAGGTATCTTCTAGGTAAGCGCGCCACATCATTAATCATATCGTCACTTAACGTCAGGTAAAATAATCAAGCGCAAATCTATTATTATTAGTTACTTTCTGTAGCAAGTTTGAGACAATTATCATCATAATATCTCTGGACGTACTTATCTGATCGGAATAAAATTTAAATAAGACTATCTTATTATTATCTCACTTCCACTGCATCTCTAAAGATGAACCCTACCTGTGAAAAGGGAATCATTTAAATCAGTTCACAATTGGCGGAGTAATCGGCTAACAAACATACAAAAAGAAAACCGGCCAAATTAGAACATCATCCTCCTTTTTGGAAGTCGTTTTTTTTTTTTGAGACTTTTTGAAACTTGGTAAGTAGATGTTTTGAGAGCCCGGTGGTCTAACCGGGGAACGGTCGCCTTCGACGCCAGAGATACCGAGTTCAATCCCCGCCGTGCACCAATTGATTTTTCTATCGTATGTATTAAAAAAAAATTAAATGTATGTTCGCTTTTCACAGTGACCCTCCGGTGAAGCAAAACATCGTTAATAAACCAATAACCCCCGCATGATGATAGGACACTATCTAGTGTCCGCCTGGCCAGCTACCTTGAGGGTTTAAGCTAGAAAATCTGTCGCCAAACATCTAATCTGTTCTGGCAGCTATCCTTGAGAGCCAGTGTCCATTCTAGGCCTAGCGTGCTTACCATCTTCGACCGCATCATCACTTACCAACAGGTGAGATAGTGGTCAAACGCTAGCTTATAAGATAAATATAAAAAAAGATGTATTCTCTAAACCGCTTCATGACTTTTATACAAAAATAAAAGATCAAGGCGGGCTCCCCATATATGGAACTGAAAATAGTAAATAAAAATATCATCAAACATATACGTTCTATAGATTTAGATAGGTCTTTAAAAATGACCGGCCAAGTCAAATCAACTCGCCCACCGAGGCTTTCGTGCCAACTTCTCGTTCTCAGTTCTTGCGCTTCTTTACTCTATTTTTTTTCCCTTCAATCTGTGGTTCTAGGATAAAGCACTAAAACTTTGTGGTAAGTTTCGTGTGTTTCCCAAATAAAACAAAGATAACAAAAATGATTGACATTATGATTGTAACGTTCGCATGGGTAATTTTAAATGAAGGACTCAGGCAACCCTGAAAACATGGCGATGTATCTCAGAACAAAATTACATTTCGTTATTATAATTGTTTCTTTAGAATAATAGTTATTTAATGTGTACCTATCTACAAAAGCTCACTTTTTAATGGTTTCCAATCGGCCATTGTAATTACTGCACACTTTTATCGCACATTTAGTCATTTTGAAATGGCACAGAACCAATGTTGACTGCTGAATGTCAGTGACACTACTAAGTAGGCGGAATGAGCTTAAGGGCCAACAGTTGGCCGTTACTTTTTTTGGCCCATAGGTTTTCAGACTGTACATCTTGACAAGTAAATTATCTAAGAGATAAACATTCAATTATTGATCATCAATAATCTCTCTGATCATAGATCAATCATTCAATCAAGTTTCATCCGGCTACTCGACTAATGCAAAGTAGTTAGTAGCCTTCAATAAATAGTTGACTTTTCTTTTATTAATTACATAGAGAAAGTATTTTGATTTGACCAGTGATGCCAACATAGCTACTTTAGAGCTAGATCTGGCCATATGCGCTATGCGGACCCTCGTCAACTACAAATTTCGAAAAGTTGTAGCTAAGAAATCTAGCTATGTTTCCTAGCACCTTTTCAACACAACGACATGTAGATAACAATAAATGGCGGCAGAGGCCAAAGCTCTGCATTATTCGAAAACTGGATCGAACAGATGCACTTCCACTGCATCATCCATACAAACTTAGACGCTATTTGTACAGTACCTAGTTATTTCCGCGACACATTTTTATTTTTCTCCATGTCAAAATATTTCTAATTACATTCCTAACGAGCTCGCTGAGATAGCCAATAGGCGATGGTTACCCTTGTCTAGCAAGTACGGTTGTGGCGCAGTCGAAATAATTGTACATAGTTATAGTAGCAAATAGGCAGTTTGTTCTTCTCTAGCAAGTTGGGTAGATGCTTCTTCCTAGGCTCGTTTTTAGGGTTCCGTAGCCGAATGGCAAAAAACGGAACCCTTATAGATTTGCCATGTCTGTCTGTCTGTATGTCCGTCCGTATGTCACAGCCATTTTATTGCGAAACTATTAGGACTAAAGAATTGAAACTTAGTGGGTGGATGTATTCTATGAACCGCTTTCCGATTTTTATACAAAAATAAAAATATAAAAGTTTAAGGGGGGGTTTGTTTCATCCCATTCATGGAACTGAAACAAAAAAAAAATGTTTGTTCTAACAGTTATAGAATACTCTACTGTGTTACGGAACCCTACGAGTGCGAGTCCGACTTGCACTTGGCCAGTTTATTATTATCAAAATTCTATGCCATGAGGATGACAGCCTGTCATTCGACAGCGACAGAATTGCACTAGTTATCTATACTAATATTATAATGAGAGAACATTTGTATTTTTGTATTTTTGTATGTTTGTAATGAGTAAGCTCAAAAACTACTGAACCGATTAAAAAAATTCTTTCACATTTACTTTTTCACATAATATTATTTCACATAATACATAGAATGGACTTTCGGAATTAAAATAGGCTGTATATTATCCCGTTTAAATTAAAGGTACATTCATGGAGACCTAATTTGCAACCTAAGTCGGCAAAAAAACGGTCGAAAAAACACGTTTCTTACGAACGCTGCTTAATTGAAAATAGATAGAAGAATATTTTCTATGCAAGAGTTGTACAACTTAATAAGACCTACAAAAAAGTCCGCGACAGCATATGTCTATCTCTTAAGGTTGACTCACAGTAACCATTTTAATCTTAAAATTTTTGTAAAAAAATATTACATAACTTCCAAGGCTATTTTCAAGTATATAGTATTAATCCTTATCCAAATAATTACGTTAATTAGCTTGGCCACATATTATATTATTATATAATTCAAATGAAAACTCTAGAAGATATCACGAATTTCAGAAACACGCATCGCAAAATTAATAAAATATTTGCAGTGAAACCACAGATTAGGTCATAGTTACTAAGAAAATATTATTATAAGCTTAGCTATGCTGTAGATCCTCACCGATCACAATCAATTTGAAGTCAATATAGTATAATAATATGATCTATTGTATAAAATAATATTCATCTATATATATAATAATATAGTAATTTAAGCCACCCCGACTGATCTATATATAATCTTTTCATTAAAATCATTCCAATGACTCTAAACACGACATTTAAAATCTGAGCTGTAAGTTGGTGAGGATTTGAGTATTCTGTAGAGTCCAGGAGATGTCCCCGCATCAGGTCAATGCTTCCATGTTCTTACAATATCGTTGAAGAAGAAAATTTTCGAATTGATCAGATCTATGAAAGTTGATTTCATAGCGAAATTAACTAGAAAAAAGCTCATAGTTTTATAACGATTGAACGAATTTTCATGAATCAAAGCTAAGAAAACTCTCGATGAAGACATCTATCAAACAAACAAAAAACTATCAATAATAAAAACAAAATCGGTTCATCCGGTTAGGTGCTAAGATGCTACAGACAGACACACAGATACACACGTTAAACGTATATTACCCCTACATTTTACGTCGGGGAACGGTGTAAGGTTACGGCGGCAGATGTCCTCCTTGATGGTAAGCTACTTTTTGGTAGATTTAATGATCCCACAACCACTGTACGAAAACTCATGATTCATGAATGCACATAAAACTTTCATTGGTAGGTATATAGCTAGGATTAGAACCAACGACCGTCGGATCAGATTTAGGGTAACTATCCTTTACGCCAAAGGGCCGTCCAATATCAATACGTAAGTATTATAAAACAAAGTTCATCACTGCGTCTGTCTGTCTGTTCGCAATAATCTCAATAGCTACTGAACGGATTATCATGCGGTTTTCACCAATAGCCAGAGTGTTTATGAGGAAGGTTTAGGTGCATAATTCGTTAAGGTTTTGTGTAAATTGGATGAAATATGACGATGGTTGTTAAATATGTTCATATTTTATATTCGATGCAACAAACTGATGCAAATTTTGTAGGCATATATGTTCTACCCGTGCGAAGCCGGGGCGGGCTGCTAGTATTATTATAAGTGGTTGCCGATCGCTGTTTACCGACCGGTGCCAGACCACTGCTAGTAGGTCTCTCTCAAGGTACGCCACTGAGCCCAATTTTCGACTCTTCTTTTCCAGTCACTACCAACCGCTTTGCGTATGTCATCGCTCCATCTGGTCACTCGGTGTTTATCTGCGGGATTGAATCCGGAAGTAATTCGCCACAGATGTGAGAATTAAAGTTTTCGACGTAGCTCAAACGGGTTAGCAAACAGGTTAACAAAAGCAAAACATTAATGTTTCCACAACAAAAATGTCATTCCCATACATTTTGAACTTGCGCTAGCGGGAAGGCAAACAGGAAAATGGATTTTGTCTAGGGGCCCTGGGCTGCGTTCACGACCTCTCGGAGTGCACCCAAACGCTCTAACCCCGTTCACACGGACGTACCACCCAGTGGACTCCGCATGAGAAAAACTACGAACTAATTCGCGAGCGAAATATTTTGCGGGGGGTGGGGGGCGGTTATAGGTAATACAGCACTGTGATTGGACAACTACAATTTGACTCATAGCAATAAATCATGCTTAGTGCTGGGACAACGTGACACTACCTCGTCATTATCGATAATTTCATCAGTCATATGAAATATAGCGTGTGTGAGAAGTGTGTAGAAGTGTAAAGGTATAATGATAGAGACGGACAGACGGAAGGACAGATAGACAGACAGACGGACAACAAAGTAATCTTATAAGGGTTCCTTTTTAGGGTTCCGTAGCCGAATGGCAAAAAACGGAACCCTTATAGATTCGTCATGTCTGTCTGTCTGTCTGTCTGTCTGTCTGTCTGTCTGTCTGTCTGTCTGTCTGTCCGTCCGTATGTCACAGCCATTTTATTCCGAAACTGTTAGGACTACAGAATTGAAACTTGGTAGGTAGATGTATTATGTAAACCGCTTTCCGATTTTTATACAAAAGTAAAAAAAATAAAAGTTTAAGGGGGGGCATCCCATACATGGAACTGACACAAAAAAATGTTTTTTTCTTCAAACCTATACGTGTGGGGTGTCTATGAATAGGTCTTCAAAAATGACATTGAGGTTCCTAAAATCATTTTTTCTCAAAGTCAATCATTTGAAAGATAGGCGCGTCTAAAGTGGTAAAATGTGTGACCCCCCCTCTAACTTTTAAAGCATGGGAGCGAAAAATCTATAAAAAATATATGCTGTAGATCTCAATAAAAACTAACAACAAAAATTGGTTTGAACGAGATACAGCCAGCAGTTTTTGAGATATGGCGACCGCAAAGATAACTTTGTTTTTCATACAAACACTATGAAAAACAAAGTTAATTTTGTAGTTGCGAAAAATCATAGTTAGGGAATACTTAACGGTGTTACGGAACCCTACGAGTACGAGTCCGACTTGCACTTGGCCAGTTTATTTCCTTTTGCGGTACGGAACTCAAAAAATTTTTGTTTGCTTGCTTACACACTAAATTCTAACTGGTTTCTTACCACTAAATTGGTTATTCACACGCATCAGTATCACGTATCAAGTAACTTAAAATGTATATATCTACTTGACCTTTATTTATGTACTTATCTGGCGTGATTGAATAGCAAAACAAACAGCTTTCGCGTTTATTAAGTACATCAGTAGGAAAAATTGGACTAACAGCATATATATATACACATATAACATAGTTGAATTGAGCATTTTCAATATCTATCAGTAATCATTGTCGATAACTTTCACAAAACAACAGAAAAACATCACTAAAAGTGCACAAGTACCGCTGCGTACAAGGGCGGAGCGAGTACGAAAGATATAAAGATGCCGTTGTAGAAAAGGGATAGACTGATACACAGGGCATCTGTGACCAGTATATGTTGAACTATGACTTTTATTTACAAATTGTTAATAATGAATTGAATTTTACTTAACGATGAAAAGAAACGTTGTCCTTTGTAAAATTTAATGATTTACTGGATTTCCTACACCACTTTATAGCGCAATTCGGCATATTTAAAGGCATTTTCGTTTTTTGAACAATTAAAATAGTGCGTGTGTACGGGTCTGGTATTTGGTCCGAACTGAAGTAGCCGCTCAAGGATGATATTATAAATACCCCATTGCGCCTATGTGTTTCGCGCGGGGGTGATACAACAATAGGTGTCGACTGGGTGGTACGTCCATGCACGTTCACGACCTCAGAGCGTCGCTCTCGGTTGTAGCAACTGTGTCGTTCTCGACCTCGGTTGTTTCACTCCAGTTGCAACTTTTTAGGGTTCCGTAGCCGAATGGCAAAAAACGGAACCCTTATAGATTCGTCATGTCTGTCTGTCTGTCTGTCTGTCCGTCCGTATGTCATAGCCATTTTATTCCGAAACTGTTAGGACTACAGAATTGAAACTTGGTAGGTAGATGTATTCTGTGAACCGCTTTCCGATTTTTATACAAAAATAAAAGATATAAAAGTTTAAGGGGGGGCATCCCATACATAGAACTGAAACAAAAAAAAAATTTTTTCTTCAAACCTATACGTGTGAGGTGTCTATGGATAGGTCTTTAAAAATGATATTGAGGTTCCAAAAATCATTTTTCTCAAAGTCAATCATTTGAAAGATAGGCGCGCCTAAAGTGGTAAAATGTGTGTCCCCCCCTCTAACTTTTAAAGTATGGGAGTGAAAAATCTAAAAAAAATATATGCTGTAGATCTCAATAAAAACTATCAACGAAAATTGGTTTGAACGAGATACAGTCAGCAGTTTTAGAGATATGGCGACCGCAAAGATAACTTTGTTTTTCATACAAACACTATGAAAAACAAAGTTAATTTTGTAGTTGCGAAAAATCAAAGTTATAGAATACTCTACTGTGTTACGGAACCCTACGAGTGCGAGTCCGACTTGCACTTGGCCAGTTTATTAACCATCAAATTCGATGGTTAAAAAACGCTCTGACGTTTGTGACAGTAAATTTGGCGGGAAAAGCTGTAATTTTTTTACAGATTAAAGGGATCGGAAGAAATTGGCATTGTCGAGACCAAGACGTGACATGACGAGACATTAATCGTAAAAACAAACAGAAAATATTCGGAAACAAGAAAAATAAATGAACATAACCTCGAAATTCAAGTCTGCGCAAAATGTCAAAGTCACAATTTGAGTGAAAAACACCCGTGGTCGTTCCGGACCTTCGAGCGAGTTGCAAAACAACTAAAAATCCTTCTCCGGAGGACGTGAACGGAGCCCTGGCGACAAAGAGTAACATAATTGCCCAAAGTTATAAATATTCAAATACGGGACTTATCGCGCCTAAAAACATTAACCTTATTTACTCGACGTTTTGACCAAGTTGCATTGATCGTGGTCACGAGACGACTGATTGTCCAAATCGCGAAAGTTTAAAGTTTACAATAATTGCCCAAGTATTATATTATCTTTGTAATTGCCTGGCGATTCTAGCCTTTCAACTGGCAAATCGCAAGCGATTTGATTTAGTGAAGTGCAAGGTTTGGCAGTTTGGCAGGGCTGCGTTAACGACCTGCGCTCGGAGTGCAACCAAACGCTCTAGTTCACGATCTCAGAGCGTCGCACTCGGTTGTAGCAACTGTGTCGTTCACGACCTCGGTTGTTTCACTCCACTTGCAACTATTTAACCATCAAATTCGTTGGTTAAAAAACGCTCTGACGTTTGTGACAGGAATTTTGGCGGGAATAGCTGTAATTTTTAATAATTTTTATTACAGAGTATGGGAATCGAGACCAAGACGTGACATGACGAGACGTTAATCGTAAAAACAAACGAAAAATATTCAGAAAAAGAAAAATAAATGAACACAACCTCGAAATTCGAGTCTGCGCAAAATGTCAAAGTCACAATTTGAGTGAAGAACACCCGTGGTCGTTTTGGACCTTCGAGCGAGTTGTAAAACAACCAAAAATTCTTCTCCGGAGGACGTGAACGCAGCGGGCAATTGAATGAATGCGTAAAAACAAGATGTTTTTGGCGGGAACGTGGAAAAGTGTGTGTGATCTCATTGTATTTTTTGTCCTAAAACTTGTGTTCTTCCACGAGTTAATGTGTAATAAATGTGGATTAGTAACCATTACGTGCCGGTGAATATGTGTGAGTGTAGGGAAACAGCACAATGTTGAAAAACCTGCTATTTGCGTCCTCACCAAAATTCCACTGAAAATCTTCAGTAGACACTACATCTTTTTCTGAAGGTATGACCTCAGACTATCATCTGATAGTCAGATAGTCTAAGGGTATGACTTAGACTAAACTTTTACTTGAAAACTGACCTGAAATATGACTTTGACCCATCTCTACGACTAAAATTCATAAAAACTGGAAGAACTTCAATACTTGATTTTGGCTAAATACACTAATCGTGTGGAGCCATAATAAAACTAAAAAAAAAAGGTTGAAGTATACTAATTAATATAAATACTTGTGAAGAGAAACGTTAACTTTGTATTTATTTGAAGAGGAGATTCAATTAAATTAATTTAATTACATTATATTTTACAAAATAACAGTGTTTTTAATCAAACTGTGAATATTAATTATTATATTTTGACTGTTCGTAAAATGTTGAATTTATCTATGTTGAGGCAATTTTCTAGGTAAATTTCTTTGAACTGAACCTAACCTCTAAATATTGTTTATCATAATATTTTACATAATAGTTCTTCTCTATTTAGATTGGCGATATGTCCAGCGACCAAACTGCAAATTAACTCTCGAAGTATAGTGACAACAACAGCACTGCAGTTTAAAGTTACGGATCAGCTATGGTAAGAATTCACTTTCTATATAAAGACTCTACTTTGATGTCAGTCTACCTATCTTTACTCTTTAAAACCTTCACAGATTACAGACAGCTGAATTATTTATTTATTTATGGTTCATTAACAGTTATTACATTGTTGCGTGCTTATAAAAGTATAAATTATCTTAAAAACAGATCGTGTTAAATGTATACCCACTTATAATTAACTTATAAATGAACACCGCGTGCAATGATATTACGGACATTAATGCTTCATAAATAAGTATCTATTTAACTATAAAATTAGTGGAACACATCACATTACATTATCACAGTTCCATATAACTCTTCACTTATAAAAAATTTAGGAAGTAGATACTGAGATTAAACTTTCTTTTATACATTTGTGTATAGTTATAAATATTAAAATACGGGACCTATCGCGCTTAAAACATAAATTTTTATTTTACTCTACATTTCAACCAAGTTGCATTGATTGTGATCACGAGACGACTGAAAATAAAAAAGTAAAATTAAATTAAAATTAATGTTCAAAGCGAGATAAGTCCCGATTTTTTTATATTTATAACTATGTGTTCAGATCGCGAAACTTTAGTTTACATTTCTGTAATAAAGATTTATTCTGAGATGACTGTGCATTAAGATTCTGCCCAGTATATTATATTATTCTTTGGATTCTGCCACACTTCATCATCAACTAAACAGTTGGTTTGTTACCGCATTCAGCTGCATGAATTCCTGTGACTTTATAAAATTAAAAAAGACTTGAAAAATAATAAATTATTAAAAATTTCTGTCTTCAAATTTTTCCAGCGCTGAACCACTGAAGAAAAAGAAGAAAGTAGATCCGCAAATCATCAAAGCCCGTGAGGACAGACGCCGCAAGAAGATTGAGAAACAAATCCGAAGGCTGGAGAAGAATGCTCGCCAACTGAAGCCCATTGATGAGTGTGAAGTTCCTTTGGAACTAATTGACCAGATGGGGTAAAGCTACTCATTGATATTTTTTATTTTGAGGCTGGTGTGTAACCTCGACAGTAGCTTAATAGTCGCATTTGTATTTATCTTAGGATTCAACGAAAATAACACCTGATATGTCAACATTTATCAAGATGGTCTGGCAAATTTATAAATCCATTTTTTTATTATTAAGCTTGTGTTTCCCATGCAATATCAGTTCAAGTCAGTTTTTACCCAACTGCGAAAGGAGTGTTATGTTTTTGAGTGTATGTATATTTCTTTGGCACACCAATGGTCAATAGATTCATCTTAGTTGTGAAAGTCACACTAGGTACATCAAAATTAAAAATAAAAAACAAAACTAAGGATTTTTGGAGCCAAAACGTAATTTTAAAATAACAAGATGAACATTGCAGTTTGACTATTCGGAAGGAAAAACAAGTCACGCGTTGAAGTCTTGTATCGCAAACTTGCAAATTGGGATTAGCAAAGGTTCGACTATTCAGAAAGAAAAACAAGTCTCGTGTTGTAGTCTTTTGTATCGCAAACTTGCATACTGGGGGACTATTGACATTCTTTCTATTTTGTTAATTATGTTAACCTCTTGTCGTAGCCGTATGAAATTTGGCGAGCAGAATGTCCATAAAACAGATAAGTTTAAAAAAAAAAACTTTTTTATTGTGTTTTTTTTGGAGAAAAGCCTACTTGAAGTAAAAGTTCAAATATCGACAAATAAAAAAAAATTGGTGTCTTATTTTTTTACTCAGAAAATAAGCCTAAATAAATAATTGTAGTTTTCTCTGAAAGCCCTATTTATTGTTCATAGTCCCACAAAAATATTAGGGCTCTGGCTCTTATAGTTTGGGAGAAAATTTAAAGCAATTTCAACATTTCGTGGACTAACTCAAAAACAAGTAAAACGCATTTTTCTTGAAAACTATAGATTTTCGCGGAACATACATGAGGGTTCTCTGGGTAGCCCTTGGAGTCCTCCATCGATGGTTTTCATTTGGACCATATGAAACCCGACACCCTGTATATATACTATACTACTAGAAGTGCCCTGCAGCTTTGCCCGCGTTATAATTATAACGTTTCTTTTGTAAAAACCTATCGTAAAAGACTATCATAAAAGACATCAAAAAAGAATTAGCCAAATCAGTTCATCCATTTTCAAGTGATTACGTGACTAAGGGAAATCGCGAGTGAACAGGTATCTTCTAGGTAAGCGTGCTACATCGTCGATCGCATCGTCACTTAACATCAGGTGAGGTAGTGGTCAAACACTTACTTATCCAGTATAAAAAAAAAAAATAGGTATTCATATTTATAAAACCCGAAATACCATATTGATTTTCAGACTTTGTTACCTACCCCATTTCGAAAAATCCTGCAGCACGTATTTACTTATTTATTTTCAGAAGTACTTAAGTAAAGTTTTGAATAAAACAGACTATCTCATCTTGTTTGCCATACAAACTTTGAATCCTAGTTCCCTCTCCTTAACAGGTGAATTTGGAAAATCCTTTCTTATCGGATAACTACGTCATAATAACTATCTGCATTCTAAATTTCAGCGCAATCCGAAACAATATTGATTTTTAGACTTTGTTACCCCACTTCACCCTCTTCGGAGTGGCATTTTAAAATAGCCTGAAACTCGTATTTAATTATTTATTTACTGAAGTACTTGTGTGAAGTTTCAAATGAAAAGACTATCCAAACTTTGAACCCTCATTTCATCCCCTTTAGGGGTGATTTTTTGGAAAATCCTTTCTTAACTGATACCAACGTCATAATAACTATCCGCATGCCAAATTTCAGCGCAATCCGAAACAATATTGATTTTCAGACTTTGTTTCCCTATTTCACCCTCTTAGGGGTAGCATTTCAAAAAAGCCTGCCACACGTGTTTACTTAATTTTTACTGAAGCACTTGTGCGAAGTTTCGAATAGAAAAAACTATCTAATATTGTTTCTCTATACAAACTTTGAGCCCCGTTTCATACCCTTAGAGTGAATTTTGAAAAATCCTTTTTAGCGGATACTGACGTCAAAATACTCGTAACTATCTGCATGCCAAATTTCAGCGCAATGCGCAATCCGAAACAATATTGATTTCAGAGTGTGTTACCCCACTTCAGCCTTTATGGGGTGGCATTTCGAAAAAGTCTGAAAAACATATTATTCATTTATTTTTAAAAGCACTTGTGTGAAGTTTCGAATAGAAAAAACTATCTAATCTTGTTTCTCTATAGAAACTTCGAACCCCCATTCATCCCCTTAAGGGGTGAATTTTATAAAATCATTTCTCAGAGGGAACTAACTTTGTAATAATTATCTTCATGCCAAATTTCAGCGCAATCTGAAACAATATTTATTTTCAGACTTTGGTACCCCATTTCGCCTTAGGGGTGGAATTTCAAAAAGTCTGAAACTCGTATTTACTTATTTTTTTATTGAAGCACTTGTGTGAAGTTTCGAATAGAAAATACTGTCTAATCTTGTTTCTCCATACAAACTTTGAGCCCCCATTTCATCCCCTAAAGGCGTGAATTTTGAAAAATCCTTTCTTACTTACACCTTTACGTACTAAGACAAATATACCCTCCAAATTTCAAGTCTCTACGACCAGCGGTTTAGGCTCTGTCTGTCGTATGTCAGGACAAAGATTCTTATAGTATAAGATATATATAATTTTTAGGCGGTGATAGCCCAATTAATAAGGTGTCGGACTGGCGATCGAGAGGTCGTGAGTTCGATCCCCACCCCACCCATTGCACTATTGATGTGAACCCACGCCAGACACAAGCATATTTAGCTTAGTTGGAGAGGTTAACAAGAATACTAGTAATGTGCAACCGACATTGCGAGTAATCTTTGAAAAAAAAAAAAAACCACTAGCAAAATAAATTATTGTTTTCAATATGCATCGAGTGTGGTGTCAAAATAAAGTATATTACGATACGTGTGACTTAAGTTGTCTATTATTTTATAGCTGTCAGTGTGATATAAGCCCGCACTTTACGCTTGCTACGCTTTTCCGTCAAATAGAAGATTATTGCACGACGTGACGTCGTGCAATGCGTGGTCCTTTCGGCCTCCTCCATCTTTTGCCATTTGTCATGTTCTTTGGCATCTTTAATCCAGTCCTTCCCTGCTATTTCTATTATGTCGTCTGCCCATCCTTTCCTTTGCATGCCGAATCTCACCACATGTCCTGCCTACCTTCATTTTTGCCTCAGGCTATATTGAAGGACATCTATCAGCTGAGTTTTCTTGCATATGTCTATATTTCTAGTTTTCTGTATTCTTCTCAGCTTATGATGCTCCTTTTCATTGCATGTTCATCATCAGCCTATAGTAGTCCACGGCTGGACATAGGCCTTTCCAACTGCACGCCACTGAGCACGATCCTCAGCTAATCTCATCCAGCTCTTGCCAGCCACCTTGCGAACATCATCGCTCCACCTAGTCTGAGGGTGTCCTACGCTACGCTTGCCGATTTTCCACTCAAGAACTCGTTTACCCCAGCCGTTGTCGTTTCTTCAGCATTGCCACTTTAGCTTACTAACTTGATGGGCTATGTCGGTGACTTTGGTTCTCTGTCGGATCACCTCATTACGGATTCGATCCTTCAGAAAAACTCCAACTTTCCATAGAACGCTAAACAACTTTAAATTTGTGTACCAGACCACCGGTGAGTGATTTCGGCTCCATATGTCGTAACGGGTATGGCGCACTGATTGAAGACTTTCGTCTTGAGACATTGTGGGATTGGCGATGTGAAGACTCGACGTAGCATGTTGGCAGGACATACATAGCTTTTTACTTTTTGGTGAATATCCATGTTTGGCTTGCATAAGTTAGGCAGGGGAAGTATGCAGGAGTCCATAATAGTTTTTTTTTAGCTTAAGGCTGTATTTTTCTTCAAATACTTCTTTTTAAGCCCAGTATTTCTTCCATTTTATATTTATTCTTCAATCTATTTCATTTAAATTTCTGGTTACATCAAAGGAAATTATTTTGCCAAGGTACACATACTCATTCACATATTGTATTGCATTTTCTTCCACATTCTTGCATTGTTTTTTGAGACGTTTGTCATGATTTTAGTTCTAGAATTATTTTTAAGTCAAAGGCAGGTTAACTGAAAAGGGCTATGTCGTCTGCAAATCTTAAACGTGTCAGGTCACGGGGGACTTTACAAACTTACAAATCACTGCCACAATTACACCCAGACTAGAAATAATTGCCTTTGGATTTTAATTATAAATAGAGACAAAAGGTCTTATCTCACACACACACACGCACATCATAAAACCACACACACAAACATAATTAGCAATATATATAAAAATCAATTCCACTTTTCGTTGTAATTTTATAACTCAAGGACGGGCTCACCTATCCAAACCAAATGTTTAGGCTTTGTTCGGACTATTTAGTAAATGGTTTATGTGAAGTTTGCACAAATTCGGTCGAGCGGTTCTTCATTTATCACATTTCACGAGGACTCAACGCGGGCGAAGCCGCGGGGCGCAGCTAGTATATACATAAATATTAATTTAATTAATCATTAACTCTTAATACAATAAGTCACCTATTGCTGTAGGTAGATAGATAGATAGATAGATAAACACTTTATTACACCATACAAATTAAAAGTAAAAAAAGGTAAATAAAACTATGTGGCAACAGGCGGTCTTATCGCTTAAAGCAATCTCTTCCAATCAAATCCAATAGGTAATTTAAGTAATAAAATGTAAGCTTAGAAAATGTTAATCCTCATTTGGCTGTAAATTCAAACCTATCTTTAAAATATTTATCTAAGAGCTCTGTCGGATTATCTAAAAAAATATATAATAAATATGTTTCATATTTACAGAAAACGCAAAAGGCCCTCACCACAGCTGACATCAGCAGAAGTGGAAGCTCGCGCATTACTCCAGAAAGACTGGACTCGGTACAAACGTGACGAGTACATGGCTAACGTAGCTCAGATCGACAGAATCATGGCTGCCCAGAGACGAGCATTAGATAGGCTGTATGAAGAATCTGAGGAGCTGTACAACGAAGCTATTATGGTGACTATAACAGATTCTTTAGTTGGTAAGGTTAAAGGAAGGCCTGGTGGAAAATGGTCAGCTTTGACACCAGAGGTAGCAGGTTCAAATCCCTGTTGTGCACTAATTTTTCAGTTGAAAAATGTGTGTGCCCATTTCACGAGGGACCAGAGTGAAGGAAAACATCATTAAGAAAGCCCTGGCATGGTGGTAGGACTAGTGGCAAAAATCTTAGAATTCAGATCGGATTTTTATGAAAATTGTTGTCAAGACTCATTTGAGCGTTACTGAGCGTTTTATTTAAAAGATAAATTTGTTTGTTCCAGCTGGACCTACAACTGATCCCTTATTCCACAAAGGGTCCAGTCGCTACACCTCCGATAAAGAAATACGAATCACCTGATGGAGAATACATTGATGTGTCTAAGAAATGGGATAATTAGAGTAGTTTATTATTTATTTAGTTAAATAAAGCTGTTGTATATTATATTGAGTTTTAGTTATAACTAGTTGTTCCCCGCATCTTTGCCCGCTGTAAATGTTAAAATGAGTAAACGCACATTTACAGTTTTAACAGTCACAACCTTTGGGTATTCACCTAGAATACTCAAAGGTCACAACATCACAATGGAACTTATAAAAAACCTTTTTTAAGTCGGATGCGGTAATCCTGGTTAAAATCTATCTGTAAGTCAAATGTCATCCAAATGTTTCAGACGTTTTCTGAATCGATTCGAATAACAAACAAACATACAAACTTGCATTTATAATACTATAAGCTTGTTATAAGGCTTGATCGATGATGCTCGCTATCGCGATGATCGGTATAAACGATATTATTTAGTGCTGGATAGACAATCATTGAAAACTATCTGTCCAGTATATTATAATAATATTACGCTTTGTCACTATCATGATCTTAGCGCGGCATTTTTTTTCTTTTTAATTCTATTTTTAGTAAGGGTCTTTGGTTTATGTCAGTCCCATCGTATTACTCTATAGGTTGATTCATCATTATTATAATCAGCCAATTTCCGTCCACTGCTGCTGCACATAGACCTCTCTATGGCACGCCACTGAGCTCGATCTTCAGCTATTCGTTTCCAACCGCTGCCAGCCAGCTTGCGTATATCATCGCTCCACCTAGATGGAGGGCGTCCTACACTACGTTTGTACGTTACGTTTTCTTCATCTACCCCAACGGTTATCGGTTCTACGACAGATGTGACCAGCCCACTGCCATTTCAGCTTGCTAATTCTTTGAGCTATGTCGATAACTTTAGTTCTCTGACGGATGACTGCGTTTCGAATTCGATCCTTCAGAGAAACTTGAACACCGAGCATAGCCCTCTACATAGCTCGTTGAGCGACTTTTGAATAGAATAGAAATATTTTTATTGTATAACTGTGTAGGTACGTTGGTACAAGATGGTCTTATGTACAATATGTATGGTATCAACAGGTTACCCTTTCGAGCGTACAATATAATGTTACTTAATCTAATGAGGCTTAAGTACAATCATAGAATTTATCAATAAGTATACAATATAATTAACTTAATCGTTAAAGAACTCGTTTAAATTGTAATACGCTTTAGATGTCAACCATTCTTTAAGCCTAATTTTAAAATATTTATGGCTTAAAGTTTTAAAATCTGTGGGCAGATGATAGTAAACTTTGATGGCAAATGAACAATGAACGATGAACAAATGAACTTTTATGAAACATTGTGTTGTTACTCTGGGGTACACATATATTATATTTATGTTTACTACGAAGGTTTTCGGCGCGACTTGACTGTATATTGAAAAAGTATTCAGGATTATTTCTAACAAACATACAAAGTTCATTAATGTATATACATGTAATGGTTAATATGTATTTAGCTCTAAAAATATCACGTAAAGTATCAGTTTCTTTTATTTTAAAAATATTTCTAAGACATCGTTTTTGCAATATAAAAGTTGACTGAACATCAGCTGAATTGCCCCAGAAAATAACTCCATATAAACAAATAACTGAGTTGAGGATACACGTAACCGTAGTATGCATTTGTTGCTATTACTTTCGACGCTATACTACTAAGTATCGATAAAGCGTAGCAGTATTTATATATCTTATTATTTTCTTTATTTATATGAGCTTTCCAATTATAATCCAAAGTCACTCCTAGAACGTTATTTTTTTCAATTAAGTTTACTTTGATGCCGTTATTTTGAATATCAAGATGAAGTGAGGACATTTTGTAGTTCTTAAACTGTATTAATTTAGTTTTATCTATGTTTACTTTAAGATTTATAGATTTCAACCAGTTGACGATTGTATTTAGAGTGCTATTGACTTTTATTTCAAGAGAGTTGTTAGAGTTCTTTTGGGAAATGAAAATTGTATCATCATTGGCAAACATGATACATTGGTGTTTTACAATAAGTGGGAGCTCGTTGACATACACTAGAAATAGTAGGGGTCTAAGGATGCTACCTTGCGGAACTCCTAAAGTTATGCGAAGCATTTCAGATTTAACCTGTTGCATTGTTTTTGAATTTTTATTGTATACATCTAATATTATTGCTTGACTTCTATTCTGAAGATATGATTTTAATAATGATAGTGGAGTACCTCGTATACCGATCGCCTCTAATTTATTCAATAAAATGGTATGATTTACGCAGTCAAATGCTTTTGACAAGTCTAAAAATAAGGCAATGCCAGATCTTTTATTGTTTAATTCTTCTCATACTTGTTTTAACATTTTAAAAATGGCTACTGATGTGCTTTTCCCTTTGCGAAACCCAAATTGATTGTTATTGAGTGTGTTATTTGAATTTAAAAATGAAATTAGTCTATTGTAGATTACCTTCTCAAAAATTTTTGAGAAGCTAGGCAAGATTGCGATTGGTCTATAATTAGCAATATCCTTTTTGGAACCTTTTTTGTGTAATGGTTTCACTTATGCTATCTTTTAATCGTCCGGAAAACATCCATTTTCTATGGACAAATTTATAATATACACCAGTGGGGCTGCAATATAGTCTATACTGCTTTTAATAATTTGCATTGATATGTCATCATGGCCTGCACTTTTTTTATTTTTGAGTAGTTTAACTATATTCGTTAATTCTTGGATATCTAGTGGTTTAAAAAAAAAATATTTACTATTTTTTTTTTAATTGGTGAATCAGTCGCACCGTCCGTGTCCACGTCTAGGCTCCGTAAGTAATAACAGATAGGACGCACTCGTTAAAGACTTTCGTTTTCAGGCTTTGTGGTATGGGCGATGAAAAGACTCGTCGAAGTTTACCAAATGCTGCCCATCCCAGCTGTATCCTTCTGCGAGCTTCCTTCTCGAAGTTGATTATGTATTACATAATTTTTTAAAATTATCTTTTACAAGCCTTTACGTGTACTGATAGACCATCCCGGCTGCGCTTGAAGTTTGCGCAGCCAATATGCCCTGGAACAGTTCCACATCAAGCCAGTTGAAGCTAAACTCTTTACATAGGTCCTTCCTCATTGTTACGCTTCGCTTATACTCTGACAACAAATGTTAAACATCCTTGACATCTTAAATTATATATTGCAAAGCCAAATAAAATTGGTGAGATAATTGACAAGCTCTAGGTGAGATAGTGGTCAAGCGCTTGTCTGTCTAGTTACTAGACATACTATACTTGACTCTAGTAGGCGTAGCATCTCTACATAGTCTGTGACTCTAGTATACAAAGGTTTTTTTAAGTAGGGTACAGTCCTTTCCACCCTGTTACGATTATATTCCACAGGATCTGTCTTTTATCACTTATAAATAAGTACAAAGCGATATAGGCAATGTTTCTTACAAATATCAATATCTTGTATACAGGTCACCGATTTCTAGGATACCTCCTATTTCATTCAAAGTTACTACTAAAGCGTTGGTAGATATAACAAGAGGACGTAATATTGCGAATTGTTATGATATGTTACCTAGCCAGTAGCTCAATCGAGTGTAAAATCGATTTTCCGCATGATCTAAACAAAAACGTTCTTCGGATATTGACATTATATCAACGGTACTTTTACCCATATCTTCAAAGCCTGCTTTATAAAATAAATAGCGACCCGCCCCTGTTTCGCACGGGTAGAGTTTTAATGCCTACATTTGTTGCATCAGTTTGTTGTGTCGAGTATGAATTAATATCTTCAACAATCATCGTCATTTTGCAACCAATTAACCAATTTACACAATATCATTCCATATTATACACCTAGACCTTCCTCATTAAATTTGTGAAAACCGCAAGAAAAGACATTAACCTATAATACCTACCTAATTATTGAGTTAATTGCGAACATACAGACAGACAGACGCGACGGGGGGAATTTGTTTTATAATAATACTAGCTGGGACACATACGTATCCCAAATACACAGCAAGGCACCACGCCACGCTAATCCACCTTCCCCCTCTCCTCACTTACCCTCGCCTCCAATTCCCCTGCCCCTTCCGCTCCCCCTTCCCCTCATTTCCACTCCCCTCACGTCCCCCTCCCCTCCTTCCCTATCCCCTCCCCTCACCTCCCCTCACTTCCCTCTTTCCCCTTTAAATATTTCCATACAAACTTTCATCCCCTATTGTTATTTTACACCCCTGAGGGTAAAACGTTTACTAACTTTGAATGTCAAATTTATTTATATCGAAACAACAGTCTAAAAAATATGTTTCAAGCTTCTAGCTTTAAAAATGACGATACTTCCATACAACTTTTCATCCCCTCTTTCAACCCCTTACAACCCTCTTCGCATTAAAAAGTAGCCTATGTCCTTTCTTGGGCTCTAGACTAGACTATCTGTGTACCAAATGTAATTTAAATCGGTTCAGTAGTTTCGGCGTGAAAGCGGGACAGAGAGACAGACAGACATACAGAGTTACTTTCGCATTATATAGTAAGGACAAATAAAACCCAGAGATGGCGCTAGCGTAGATTCTAATAAGTTTCCTTTAAATATTGCCTAAATGTATGAGATCCTGCATCGCGCAAACGATATTTTCCGCGATATTGAAACCGATGCTCTTGCTTCGTAATTAAACATCTCAAAAGTTGAACTGGTTTAAAAACGTTTTCTCTTTATGATATTAGTCTGGATAGTCTGGATTATGCTGCGCGAGTTCCGTAGCAAGTTAGAAGAGTTTATCTCAATATACCCAAAATGTATTCGCAACCGCAAATAATAAGTTTTAAATAGTAAAATATTTTTTTTTACCATTGCCACTCAAGAAAGAGCACTTTATTCATCGATAGCACTGAATAAAACGCTCTTTTACTCACTCGGTGAATAAAAACATTTAGAATTTGGAACAAGCAAGAAATACGAATTATATACAAAAAATAAATAAAACTTGCTGAAAGTTCCTACTAGCTGGCTATATGGAGGTATACCGTAGAAGCTATATATAATTAAATAAAAATAATAATCCCGCCAATTTTGGTATTTTTTTTTGATTTCATATTGCTCCACACAATGAGTGTATTCAGGCAGAATATAGTACAACATTTTTTCAAGTTTTTGTAAATTCAAGTCATAAAGTTGAGTCGAAATCACATGTCTGATGAAGTCACAGTCTAGTCCAAGTCATACCCTTAGTAAAGATGTGAACTTTACTGATGATTTTTAGTGCAATTTTGGTGAGAACCCAAATATCATGTTTTTCAAGATGGTGCTGTTTTCCTACACACACCATTCACCGGCACTAAAGGTACGGCCATACCGCGGCGTCCTGCGATCTGCGGGCGCGATCTCAGTACTTTTCAATTGTTTTCTGATCGCGTTTGGTGTGAACCAGTCTACAAATACTACTGCGCTATCTGATCGCCGCCTAGATCGCGCACGCAGGACGCTGCGGTGTGTCCGTACTTTAAATGGTTAATAATCCAGATTTATTACACATGAATAATAACATATGATAAATATAAATAGGTACTATAAGTATGTACTACTATTTATTTCTCGCAGTCAATGGTAAAATAGTAGATTATACAACAAGTGAATAAAAAGGCAATTTAATTCAAGGGACTAAGTTGGATCCCGAGAGCAGCGAAGGTTTCTGGAGTTCTAGATTGACACTTCAATAAATTTTGTACTATATTCTGGCTGAATACACTAATCGTGTGGAGCAATATGAAAACAAAAAAAATTAACCAAAATTGGCGGGACTATTATTTTTATTTAATTATATATGACTTCTACGGTATACCTCCATTTAGCCAGCTAGTAGGAACTTTCAGCAAATTTTATTAATTGTTTGTATATAATTCGTACTTCTTGCTTGTTCCAAATTCAAAATGTTTTTATTCACCGAGTGAGTAAAAGAGCGTTTTATTCACTGCTATCGATGAATAAAGTGCTCCTTCTTGAGTGGCAATGGTAAAAAGAAGATTACACGACTCGTGAATAATAAATTTAATCTCGGTCCTTGTATCCCTCGCTCCGCTCAGGATCTAGAATCCCTACTCTAGAATTCTTCGCTGCTCTCGGGATCTAACTTAGTCCCTCGAATTAAATTGCCTTTTTATTCACTTGTTGTATAATCTACTATTTAGTTATTAAATTACATATTTTTAGATTTTTTCTTTATAAGTGCTTCAAAACCTTGCTTCTTGCTTTTCGTGATTCTAGGTCTTATGGAAGTACCCTAGGCTTTGATTCCCTTGTGAAGTCGCAAAATATGCGTCATATACGGTCATAGCCTTTGATCGCGTTGACATTTGAATTTCTCACAGCTGAAAGCATAACGCAGACCCGAGTATATGATATTAGTTTCAAATGTATACCTCTACGCATTTCCGAGAAAAGGGTTTTGAAAGACTGACAGACATACGGACAAAAAGGGTTCCTATTTTCCTTTTAAGGTTCGGCACCCTACAAAATTTTACAAAAATATGTAGGTATTTGTCTTCCTTTAGAACATTTTTTTTAATCTTTTCCCTGCCTACCCTCCTAATTTTTGCTTACTACCCGACAAATCACGTTCAAAATAACGATAGGTGATTTGCATCAGTCATGTTTCTACTTACCGACCCTCTTTTGTGTTTAAAAAATGCAATTGAAAGAGGTTCGAGGGTGGTAACAAGTTGAATAGAAATAATAAGTAATTGTAACTACCTACATTGTGTTTTTTTTTATAATTTGCTTAGTCACCGTAAATTATTATAAGCGTTTGCAAATTATGTAAAATCGTTTCAAGATGCTTATAGGGGTGATTAGGGTAGAGAAAACTGTTCTGAATAACAATATTAACCTCAAATTGAATGAGATTGAATATGGACCGGCCTTTAATAATCAAAGGGACCGGTATGTTTTGAATATGTAGGTACGACAGGTGTTGTAATGGTCGACAGTACAATAAGTCGCCTTTGTTATATACTTGTCGCTGTCGCGTATGAATATTTGTTTATTTTTCAGGATGGCACACAGCAGAGCCCTTTTTAACCGACTTCAAAAAAAGGAGGAGGTTTCTCAATTCGACCGTATATATGTTTTTTTTTTAATGTTTGTTTGCGGATAACTTCGTCGTTTATGAACCAATTTTGATTATTCTTTTTTGTTGGAAAGGAGATAGCTCAGGTGTGGTACCATGGTAATGTTATCGAGGTCTGATAAGTATCTCCAGAGATATGGAGATAAACACCTCAAAATTGGTACTGAAAATTAATAGCGCGGCATTGAAGTCGGTTCTTTTTAGTTTTTTAAACGATCTTATTAAATATATTATGTTTTTACCCACGATGGAACGGAGACTATACCTATGCGTTTGGAGTGAGAGGATGTTTGTTTGTGTGTGCAAATCTATGTTGCCATTTTTCTTCAAAACAACTAGTCCGATTTTGATTCAGTTTTCAGTTATGGGTTCGGCTGTAACTGATCCATGTTTTTAGATAGGTGTTACGGTGACAACTCACCATGGGGAGCAGCAATAATCATTTGTTGGTGCAAATCGATTTTGCTATTTTTCTTCAAAACGGCTAGTCCGATTTTAATGCAGTTATCGGTTTGGGTTTGTGTTTAATTGGTGCATGTTCTTAAATAGGTGTTACGGTGTCAACTCACCAAGGGGCGCTGCAGTAAACATTTGTTTGTGCAAACCCATGTTGCCATTTTTCTCCAAAACTAGTTCGATTTTGTCTTTAAACGGTTCGTAATTAATCAGTGGTTGTTCTTAGATAGATGTTATGACGTTAATTTTCTAAAGGACATTGTCGTGGGTGTGATTCAAAATTTTAATTTTGTTACTTTTTAGTATTTGTTGTTATGCGTAGCGTATATTTGATGATGTCTCAGTGATCAATAGTTTAAAAAAAACACTAATGAAGTCCACGCTCCGACCTAACATGCTCCAATCCGCGGTTGGATCTGAAACGTTCCAGCTGAAACTGGAGAACCGATTCGCTGCCCTGGAAAGCAAAATTGACATTGATATTGACCAAGATCTCGACTATGTGGTAGGAATCCTCAGGGAAGAGGGGACAAAAATCTGTGAGATGAGAGGTGCCGTTAAGAAGTCTAAGCTTTCAGGAGAATATCTGCAGCTAATGCAGAAGCGGCGTGAAACTCTTGCAGTCATTTCGTCAGAACAACGGTCTTTGAACAAAAAGATCGCTAAGCTCGTAAGACGTGACCTCCGGAACTCCAACACAAGCTGTATTAAAGAAGCGATCGAGCGATCAAGAGCTGGGACGAAGCCATCTGACGAAGTTGACCACATCTAATGGGAGTGTCGTCGCTTCTAAGCGAAAGTTAAAGACTTCTACGGCCACTTCTACGACTCCTACACCTCACAAGCGTCCCGTCCCCAACCCCATATTGAGAATCCTAGAGCCACTCTAATCCGCCACTATACCGAAGATTTGCCAGATATCAGCCGTCACGAACTTGTGTTGGCTCTCAGACAGCTTAAAACGGCCCCGGAGAGGATGGAATTACAACGGAGCTCTTAAAAGCTGATGGAACTCCTACGTTACAACAGCTTTAGCGTATTTTAAATTCAGTCCTCTTTTCGGGGAGAACTCCGAAGGCGTAAAGAAAGAGTGTGGTCATTATGTTCTTTAAAAAACTGGCCAAGTGCAAGTCGGACTCGCACTCGTAGGGTTCCGTAACACAGTTAAGTATTCCATAACTATGACTTTTCGCAACTACAAAATTAACTTTGTTTTTCATAGTATTTGTATCAAAAACAAAGTTATATTTGCGGTCGCCATATCTCTAAAACTGCTGACTGTATCTCGTTCAAACCAATTTTCGTTGTTAGTTTTTATTGAGATCTACAGAATATATTTTTTTAGATTTTTCACTCCCATACTTTAAAAGTTAGAAGGGGGGGGGGGGGGGGGGGGACACACACATTTTACCACTTTAGACGCGCCTATCTTTCAAATGAATGACTTACTTTGAGAAAAAATGATTTTAGGAACCTCAATGTCATTTTTGAAGACCTAATTATAGACACCCACCCCACACGTATAGGTTTGAAGAAATTTTTTTTTGTTTCAGTTCCATGTATGGGATGCCCCCCCTTAAACATTAATGTTTTTTATTTTTGTATAAAAATCGGACTACCAAGTTTCAATTCTGTAGACCTAACAGTTTCGGAATAAAATGGCTGTGACATACGGACGGACAGACAGACAAACAGAAATGACGAATCTATAAGGGTTCCGTTTTTTGCCATTTGGCTACGGAACCCTAAAAAGGAGACAAAACCCTATTAGAGAACTAAAGACCTATTTCACTCTTGAGTCACGCCTATAAGCTGTTTTCCAGAGCCATCACAAACCGTCTCGCGCGTAGACTCGACGAGTTCCAGCCCCCTGAACAGGCTGGGTTTCGAAGAGCATACGGCACCATAGACCACATAATTACACAAAGTGCGGCAGGTTATACAGAAGACAGAGGAGTATAACCAGCCCCTGTATCTAGCGTTTGTGGACTATGAGAAAGCCTTTGACTCCATTGAAACCTGGTCTGTTCTGGAGTCCCTGCAACGGTGCCAAGTTGATTGGCGATTCGTTCAAGTGCTGAGAGGTTTGTATGACGTTGCGACTATGACCGTCCAAGTACAAAATCAGTAGACCAAACAACCCCTTACATCGAGGTGTGAGACAAGGGGACGTTATTTCATCCCAATTGTTCACAAACTCTCTAGAGGATATGTTCAAGAAGCTGAACTGGAAAGGACGAGGCATAAACATCAACGGCGAATACCTCTCACACTTAAGATTTGCAGACGATATCGTCATCATGGCTGAAACCGTAAAGGACTTGCAATACATGCTGACCACCCTTGCTGATTATTCTGCACGCACGCATCGGTGTCCGGATGAACTTGGATAAGACATAGATCATTTTCAACGAACATGTTATTCCGGAACCGATTGCTTTAAATGGAGTAATAATAATATGTCTACCTCTACGTGTCTACCTTGGGCAAACCTTGCAATTGGGTAGATACAATTTCGAGAAGGAAGCTCGCAGAAGAATACTAAGCTAGGATGGGCAGCATTTAGAAAACTACGTACGTCGAGTCTTTTCATCATCGATTCTACAGTGCCTAAAGACAAAAGTCTTTAATTTAATGGGTGCATCCTACCTGTAATGATATACGGAACCGAGACGTGGACACTGACGGTGCGACTGATCCACCAATTAAAAGTCGCTCAGCGAGCTATGGAAAGGGCTATGCTCGGAGATTCTCTGAAAGATCGAATTCCAAATGCAGTCATCCGACAGAGAACCAAGGTTATCGACATAACTCAAAGGATTAGCAAGCTTAAGTGGCAGTGGACTGGTCACATCTGTCGTAGAACTGATAACCGTTGCGGACGTGTTAGACGTGTTCTAGAGTGGAGACCAGGGCTCGGTAAACGAAGCGTAGGACGCCCTCCAGCTAGGTGGAGCGATGATATACGCAAGCTGGTTGGCAGCGGTTGGGAACAAATAGCTTACGATCGAGCTCAGTGGCGTGCCATAGGAGAGGACTATGTCCAACGTGGACGAATACTGGCTGTTAATCATGATTTGTTTTTAAAGCGTTAGTATTTGTTAAATACATAAGTACTTTGTGAACATTTCCAGTTTCTATCTTTGATTATATACTTGTCATATTATCAAAGATTTCTGTCTATTACGGTTCATAACACGAGCAAACACAAACAAATACATTTTTTGTATGGGGGACTTTCTTGTTATTTTTAGTATATGTTGTTATAGCGGCCGTTATAGGTACATACTATGTAAACATTTCCTATCTACCTATTACGGTTTAAAATATACGATAATGACAGACGGACGGACGGACAGCAAAGTCTCAGTAATAGGGTTCAATTGGTACCCTTTGGGTACGGTGGCTCTAAAAAGTAACAGAATAAGCTAAACGCTCGACTGATAGTAAGCAATAGCGTATTGTCTAACAAAAAGTGTGACACGCAATTTAGGCTTGCTGGTATTTTGCTCATTACTATAACTGCTCTCTTTACTATCTATATATTAGCCCAGCGGTTTCTAACCTTTTCAACCTTGTTACCCCTATGACCAGTCAATGAAACAGTTGAATCCCCTCCGCCCTTTTAAAATTTCAGAAACAATTACAGTAAGTACAAGTAATTACAAATAAGTTTTAATCATTCACACGAGTCAGACGTCTTAGTCACTCCAAGCTTGTGGGCTGGTGCGTGAGGCAGTGCAACTATCGCGTGCTTTCCTTATTACCCCCGCAGGGGTAATTGCCCACAGGTTCGGAACCCATGTATAAAAGCCCGTTTCTACTTTCTACACAAGATATTCAGCTTAGATGTAAAGGTATTTCTATCAAAACGACACCCACTCAGACCTTATGACCTTATGTACTGATCAATGATATGAAAAGCGAAATAATGGCACGGATTGCCAGGTCATTATTTACATAGAACGAGATCGTAAGGAGAAACAAACACAACCAATGAAATGATCTACAAATACTCAGTTGGTTATAATAAATAAAGCTTTGTTGGCATAGACATATTCAAACAAGACAGTAAACCTGTAACGGAAAGTAACTAGGTAACTAAGGTGCTGCTTTTGCCCTTGACATATGTATAGGTACGTATCACTAAGAACCTATATTTTCAAGAATTCAATAATACTTGAGACACATTTGATTTGGCATAACCAAATTAGATCTTTTTTTAACCGACTTAAAATAACGAGTACCAATAGGAGTAGGTTTTCAATTTGTCTGTATGTTTTATTTGTATGTTTGTTCCGCAATTACTCCGCCAATTGTAAACCGATTTGAATGATTATTTTGTCATTGGTAGGGTTCATCTCCAAGGTTTAATTTAAATCATAATACCTTTTATAAGTTTATGATGTTTATCATAGATAAACATCTCAAACTTGATGTGAACAAGAAGTCGTTTGAATAAAAATAAAACTGGCCAAGTGCGAGTCAGACTTTTGTCCCGCACACGGAGGGTTCCGAATTTCCGAAGTCCGAACGCCACGAACTTCTAACACCAACTAAGTAAATATTAACACAAAGGTAATTAATATAATCATATATCTGGAAGACCAAGTGTTCGTACGAATAACTTTCTACTGATTCTAGCTAATTGAAACTCTTGAAGTACTATAATTGAAGATATATTATTCAATAATCTACACTACATATGTGCAAATTTACAAAACTGTAACTAAGTAAACAAATCGGCCGAGGCCCACAAATTTAACAAATGAAACGCTTGCGCGTGCTAATTTTTCCTGTGCTGCCATCTAGCTGCGTCGAGGTGAATTAATTTCGTATCGTATCGTATCGTAAAAAACACGTTTTTTTGTTTTAAACCCTTTAATTTTTAACTTTGTTCTGTTCTTAGTATTTGTTGTTATAGCGGCAACAGAAATACATCATCTGTGAAAATTTCAACAGTCTAACTATTACGGTTCGTGAGTTACAGCCTGGTGACAGACGGACAGACAGACAGACAGACAGACAGACAGACAGACAGACGGACAGCGAAGTCTCAGTAATAGGGTTCCGTTGGTACCCTTTGGGTTCGGAACCCTAAAAACGGTCAAGTTAAAATTGGACTCGAATCAAAGAACTGTAGTACCCATCGAGGTACGTAGTACATATAAGGTGGGTGGACCATGAAAGGCCACTCTAACGAATAAACAGTTTTTATTATTTCATTTACTGGATAAATAAAAGAAACTAGTCATTAATTAACACTTTGTTTTATTGTGTATCATACAAACTTCTTTTTTTATTCTAGATGTAATCGTTATTTCTTAAACATAACTTTTATAAAGCTCTTATAAACGGCCTTGTAAGGAACATGGCTCCATACAAGGCTAATATTATAAATCGGTCGTTAAACTTAAAACTATAATTGTAATAATCAAAATATCCGCTTTCACTAAAACCACAGTAAAAACTCTTTTATTTAAATGAAAAATTAAATGCCTAACACATTATAATCTTCTTTAATAAAACTCAACGAACATTCCTTGGACGCCATCGTATAACTAAGGATATATTAATGGAAATTATATAAAAATGAAAGTAATGAGTATTATATCTATAGCAAATAAGTTTCCAATGCGTTTTACAATGAAGTTATCGATATATTTTTTTACCTATAATGGCCTTTTTATGGGTCCGTTCTTTGTAATGCCAAAATGTTCCTAAGAAGGCTAAACTAACAGTTATCTCGATACAGTCAAGGTAAAAAGTTGAATAAACCTTATAGATAATAATATTATTATAATTGAAAAACTACGTGTTCATATTTTCAGTAGTAAATGTTCCTAGTAAGGCCCATGTACCCTAGCAAGGCCAACCGTCAAATTTTTGATTGGCCTTAAAAGGAACCACTGGCTTTCATAAGAACACTACCGATATTTTAACTAAAATCGAAGCAAAATTATTATATTTTTTCTTTAGTACCACAAAAAATCCTTATATAACCATTTACAGTAAGAAGAATATGATAAAAATAGGTTATTCACATAAAAACTTACCTTTAGCTGAGCGCGTGTATTACAATTTTAACGTCGCTGACCGAAGTCTACGAAGCGAGGGATCGCACTGACAAAATAGCAACGCGAGCGACTCGTCACCGCGTCTGTGTCCTTGACTTTGATGGAGCTTTGTTTGAGTGGAAAGAATTTGTCATCACGTGACTATAAATATGACTTTTTTATAGTTGGCCTTCAAAGGAGCATGGCCTACCATGGTCCATCCACCTTACATCGACGGTAGTACCTAACAATGCTGTGTTTGAATTTAAATTAAATATCGAATATATTTTCATCAATACTTGTGTGAATATGTTTGATATTGAATTAACTTTTAAGGTTTCTGTCCCTTTGTACGAGACACAAACACCGTTAAATGGATTTTATCAGAGTATACAAACATGTCAAACTAGGTTAGTACAAACTTAACTTTGCAGTTCGATCCCTAGATCTATGCCTAGACACTGTTCATGCACCAACTACCAATCAAACCAAATTATAAGTTTGTAATAGTAAACTACCCTATATAGGTTTAAATTCCTTGTGAAATTGCAAAATATGCGAAAATATACAACATAAACGATAATATCTTAGATCGTATTAATAATTATACAGTTAAATTTTTTTCATAGGTGAAAGATACTGAAGACCCGAGTATGTGAAATAAGTGTCAACTTGATTTCTCTACGCGTTCCTGAAGACAGTCTTGACGGACAGACATACAGACGGACAGCGAAGTGATCCTATAAGGGTTCCTTTTTTGCTAATGAGGAATGGAACCCTAAAAACTAAAAAATCCGACTTCAAATGCATTTCCTGTAGCAAGTTTGAGGTGTTTATTTCCATATTTCTGGAGATAATCATCAGATCTCCATGAATTTACAATGGGACCACATGAGAAGTATGCCCATGGTAGGTAATTGAGCAAAATACTCAATGAGTATCAAAATAACTCGACTATTAAAAGAAAAAAAAATCTTTATTATAGTTAGGTACAAAAATGATATAAGAAGTATCATCATCACCATCAGTCTGTCTCTATCCATAGCTGGACATACTCCACTACTATAACACGCCACTGAGCTTAAGTTTCAGCTCTTAGTTTCCAGCCGCTGCTCCATCAATTCAGAAGAAGTAGATACCTACAATATTAATTTATATCATTAATTGCAAAATAAAACTGGCCAAGTGCGACTCGCACTTCGTCTTCGAGCATCGCATCTCTTATCGCACACTTAGGGAGGGTTCCGTACAATACGAAACATAATAGAGTTTCAACCTCATATATTTGATTAATTGATATTACCTAGAATATTTGGTTTGGTCGCGATCTAGAAAGACGGGGCTCGTTTACTAGCGCCATCTATGTCATTTTGCCGAAACTAATTAGATAGATGGCGTTTATAAACACGTTTTTTGTATGGGGACCCCCTTTAATTTAATTTTTTTTAACTTTATTTTATTTTTAGTATTTGTTGTTCTAGCGGCAACAGAAATACACCATCTGTGAAAATTTCAACTGTCTAACTATCGCGGTTAATGAGCTATAGCCTGGTGACAAACGGACAAACTGACAGACAGACAGACAGACAGACGGACAGCGGAGTCTTAGTAATAGGGTCGCGTTTTACCCTTTGGGTACGGAACCCTAAAAAAAAAAGAAAAATATCAATGAGATATTTGGAGTTGTTAGCTTTAAACCATAAGACTTGTACTATTCATTATTCTGTGCCATAAGTACCTAGTGCCAAACGTATTCCTTCCTATTCAAGAAATCCTTTCTTCAAGCTTCCTGATATTCATACACTTTTAATTCTTTTTAGAGCCAGAGCTTCGCCACTCGCGTCGCATTAAGGCACGCTTATAAATCATTCGTGTGTGAGTACTTTGAAACTCACTTGTAGCTTCAGTCCTGAGTCTGGGATCCGAAGTGCTTCAAGTCGACACAAAACTTCACATTACTCAGATTTGCACTTAGAAACGAAGGCTTTGAATCATTCAAATTAACAAAGTAGTTAGTAAAGCTTGTTTCCATCTATTCTGTTGGGTCACAGAATAATGAATAGTACAAGTTGGGTGTAGGATCCGTTTTTTTATCGGGTATCGGCGCCCCTGTTCACACTTGTCGCGATCGCACCCGTACCATTGAAATATTTTTTTTAGCCGTGCCTTGCCTGAGAACGCAGTTTTATTTTTTAATATGTCAAAGGGGGATTAGTGAATTTTTTGAAATATTTTTACAAAACCCTTGCTAAAAATGCTCTGATAGGTATCTATTAGAAACATCGACTTCATAACAATTAGACCCCGCTTGAAAGGCGAGCACTTTCCGCTAAATCATCGGACTTATAAGTCTTATATAAATCTACGCCCACAAATGCGATGTTAGTTTCGACCAGTACGGTGACCTGTAAACACCTCCGCGCTCAGATACATACATTTCTTAAAAAGGCGTTGTGATGGCTCCTTGCAGTGTAAGATAGTGTGGGAAAACCAGTACAAACCTCTTATTTTAAGGCAAACGGTATAACATTTCACCGGTAAGTCAATAAATGTATCTAATCTTCAAAAATACATTTTAAACAAAGCTCAGCTAATATTTGTCGGTCAGCAGTTGTCTTTAATCACTATCTCTTTTTGTCACGGATGATGTTTAATAGTGCTATCCCGTTTTTGCGTGGATTAAGTGTTGCGCCTCTGCTGCAGTGATATATATCGATAAACTAGGAATATTATCGACATTCATTGTACAATTACCAGGCATAATTTGTAAATTTTGATGTAGTGTGTCTCCTGATCCCACAGATCATTTATGGAGATCTACAGAGTAAGTACGTTTTAATATGGCTCCACACGATTAGTGTATTTAGCCAGTGTATTAAAATTGTTCAAGTTTTCGTAAATTCTACGTAGTTTTTTACTTTAACAAAACAGTTAACGAATAATTTTTAATGGCATAATAGTACTTATGCATATGTTTGTTGGCATCACAGAAATAGGAACACCTTATTATTCCTATTTCTGTGATTGGCATATTATATAATCTATGTATATATATAAGCGAAAGGTTACTCATCACGAAATCTCGAAAACCGCTGGACGTACACAGGTGAAATTTGGAAGGGAGGTAGTTTATAGTTAGAAGACGTCCGCTAAGAACCGATTTTGTGACATGGCCGGATTAAGGGGTCTAAAGGCACTCGCATTTCTTTTTATATTTTAGGAAGTCCTTTTTGTTTTTGTTACAAACTTGACATTTGGCTCGAGATATTTAGTAAACGTTCGCTTAGAATGGATTTTGCGACAGGGCTGGATTAAGGAGGTCTTAGGGCTCATACGAGTTTGTATAAAAGATCTTCAATTTTTTGTTACGTACTTGAAATTTGGCCAGAGACGATATGTTTACGTTCACTAAGAACGGATTTTGGACAGGGTCGGATTAAAGAGGTCTAAAGGCTCTTGTGAGTTTGTACGAAAGTCCTTTATTTTTTGTTACAAACTTGAAAATTGGCACAGAGTTACTTAGAAAACGTTCACTAAGTACAGATTTTGTGACGGGGCCAGATTAAGGAGGTCTAAGGGCCCGCGTCACTAGAACCGACGCTATGGCGTTTGAATGAAGGTAAAGAAGACTTTATTTGTATATTTTTACTATATACGTCCATTTCGATAGTGTACTCAACTTTTATCGATATTTTTTTACGGTAATTTGGTATGGTCATCTCTGTCTGAGATTTATGACTTTGTCCACCCGTCAAAACTAGTCGGAAGCGCTAATCACAAACAGTTCCCCGCGACCGCATACCTCGGCTAGTTGCGGAATTGATTGTACCGCGCGCCAATAATGATTAGGGGTCTAATTACTATGAAGTCTATGTTTAGAAACATTAAATTTATTATCAGTGCCTTAGTAATACATTATAGAATATGCATGCTTTAGATAATCTGGGATTTGTATTGCATTCATTCACCCTCTTTCACAGTATTTATACTATGTTTGTGTGACTTTGTTCCCATTGAAACCTCGCAGCATGTCATTTTTGGTTCTACGACAAAAAGTTACAGGGCCAAAGTTGTAGAGAATTTAATTGGTAAGAAAAAATATTTTATACATTTTCTGTGCGACCAATAGTTTGCCAAAAAATCCATAAAAACCATCTGTTCCCCTTTTTCCAAGATGGCGGCCGCGGGACAAGCGACACAAACATTGACATTGACCCTTGATATCTAAAAAATAAAATTGCGTCCTCTGACAAATGCAACCCCCAATGTATCTTTTCAATGGACTACCGATCTAAGCAGATATGCACGGGACGAGTGGAAGAAGGGGTAGCGAGGAAAAGGTTACCTGGCACGACATCCGACAGCCGTGAACAGCGCCAAACTTACTAAAGGAGAGCGAGATCCGACACGATTTTTCTCCAGACGTAGAGGCCTGGCAAAACAAACGATATTTTTTGTCGTCGCCGACACAAAATTGGGTACAGACAAGTGTGAATAGCTTCATATAAAATGTTCTGCCACTGGAACATCCGATTAAAATCCGGGTCCGACACCCGACAAGTGGGAACGGGGTTTAAGACGAACATCTCTGTTCTACGTAAATCTTCACTAGGCTGCCTTTCTGCCGCTATTTTAATCTCGTTTTCTTTCCCGAACAAAACAAATTTATACCACAATCGCATTCAAAATCCACTCCGAAGCAAAATGTTGAATATCCGCGAATATAAAGCACATTTCAAAATTATGCGGCCGTAGGTTTCATCCGCAATTACAGCGGTGGAAATGATTGCATCACGACAGCTTCAAAAGAGCCTCGCTTTTCATTGTGATGATTCAGAATAACCACTGAAAACTATAACAGAGAAACATCTATTCCAAACTCGACTAAATAAATCTAGTAATAAAGTTCAATGTCCTGTGATTTGTCGTCGAATTTATTTCTTATCGGAATCGAGAAAGATGCAGTGTCAACATTGCGGCGATTTTTAAAAAGATGTGCACCGCAACAGAACGTCGTTTCATGAAAATTTTACAGCAGAAAGCTTTGAGGCGGGCCTGGGGTCTAAACGAGAAATGATGTGAATGTCCCTGGTTAGTGGGTCAAGTGGTTCCACGCAATATCGTCCGACAGTATGGACATTGAGCAAATTGTACCTAAACAGTTGAGTAAAATACTGCGACGAAAATTAGCGCAGTGCAGCGCTCGACAAGTACTGCAACGAGTAACAGTAAAAGGTATCAACTAGTTACTCTAGTTACTTTTGAACTGCTTGTTAGGGTTCCGTACCTTAAAAGAAACAAAAAGAACTCTTATAATAGTATCACTATATATACACACACACAATAATAAGATTGTTGTCCGTGACCTGTCCGTCCGTGTCTGTTGTCCGTGAGTCCGTCTGTCAAGACCTTTTTCTCAGGAATGCGTAGAGGTATCACATTGAAATGTATATACGTTACTTAGGTATAAGGTCTCTTCTGGCAGTGAAAAAATCAAACTTGAAACAGATATGACAGTTTGTGTTATGTCGCATATTTTCGCATATTTTACGATTTGACAAGGCAATCAAAACGTATAGGGTACTTCCCGTTGACCTAGCTAAATTTGGCAAGAACCAAAGTCTTGAAGCACTTATAAAGGAAAAGATCTGAAAACTGTAAATATGCAGTTTAATAACAAAACAAGTGAATTTACTATCTTATTATTTACAGTTGGTGCCAATACATTTTCTGTGGATCGAGCTGCAAAGTTAAGTTTGTTCTTTAACATAGCTTGACAAAGTAAGGAAGCCTTGATGCGCGAGTTCAACTCGCACTTACCCGGTTTTTTTTTTTATTGATTAACTTGAATTAACAAGTAGCGTGACGTACCCTACTATAAAAGTAACACAGACGAAAAACAGTTAATTCTAGCAGCAGATTATTGACGGATGTAGCAAGTAGTGATCTTCTTCAAGCAATCGTGAGTTGATAAGGGACACAATATTCATTGCGACATAATAAGATTGATAAGATAATTTTTTAGGGTACCGGTTTATCTACACCGGGAACCCGCCTCTTTATGTCCTCAGCCTTGTTGTAGGCACCCTGAGTTACATTTAGAACGTCCATACTGACAGTAGATTGTGTTCTATTGATGGAGGACGCGCCCCAACGAGCTCTAGATTCGCGGGGACATATCCTAAGGAATTGTGGGCCTTTTGGAACCTGAAAGAGAATATTTAAAATGTGTAACAGTGTACTTAACCTGATGTAACTTTTGTAGCGTGATAAAATATGATAATATCGCGCAGCTTTTACACCAATCAGTACACAGAGTTTCTTGGCACTTGGTCGGGGTGCAAGCTAGTTCGGAAGATGCGTAGGAATGTAGCGTTATACATTTTGTGGTGTCAGGTTGTTACCGCTTTGTCACCGGCGCCTAGACAGTAAAAGTTTGTGTCTTAGATTCGTCATCACTTAACACTAGGTAAGATAGTGGTCTGGTAAATTAATTGTCTGATTGCAATTAAAAAAATTGTAGCTCGATTGCGGTTAAGCTTTTAAATACTGCTATCATAAAGCCAAGAATGCGCGTCGTGACGTTATCCTGCCCAAACTTTTACTATTCATTATTCTGAGCCCAAACACTGATTTTCCGAAAACTCTGTCATCACAGAGACTTAGGGGCGGACCTATCTCCAAGCTAATTTAAATCTATTAAAAGTGCAGGCTTTCACGCCACGCTGGTCTGCCATGATATAATCCGTAGCTTTTGCCACCATCAACTGCTCAGAGACTGAACATCTATACCACAGAACAGATAATAATACTTCTATACTCAACAGGGGAATACAGCGATAGTTTTGGAAACTATACTCGTACCTAGTGCCCCTAGTGGTAGTGGTTTGGTATACAACATTTTGGTTTATATTGTTTTTTTTAAATTTACCATAAGGTTACTTAATTACAAATTGTTTGTTAGTAGTTTTAACGTTATATTTATCCTATCGGAAATAAAGTTTATTTTGAAAACCGTTTTAGTTATGTCGGTATTTACTTAATCATTAGTACCTGGGCGACCGAGATTTGTTTGATTTGTGTGAATGAATTTGTGTTTTTACAAAAATACAACTGTATATTCTGTATCTAAATACAACATTTTATCCAAATCGTTAGAGCCGTAATATATATAATATATGTGTTTAATGTATAAGAATTGCTTGTTCAAATAAATATTATAAGAGAACCTCCTCATAGCAGTTGGTCAAAATTTGAGGAAGTAACAAATTGGATTACTGTTCACAACTAAAGGCCAATAAAATTAAACCTTTTATAACTACTTGAGGGAACCCATGGGTAGATAATTTAATTTTACAGTAAGGGCTGCCCTTTATGTGGGAACTTGGCATAATATTTATATTGGCTCTAGGAATAAAGGGTGAACAAATTATAACATTAAAACACTTTCCGTTTCATTATGAAGGGGATGTTGGAAATTGTTTTTACTATTAATAACTGTTTATTCTTGTTTCCAGCAATTGATACACACATAATTGACGCATGATACGCAATAATTAAAGCATGACGAATAACAAACTACTAAGTTTACTAAAATAAAATGTGTTCGCCTTTATTGCTATTGGTTGATTCAGGTAGTGACACAGAATAATGAATAGTTCAAAGAGTGAGTAAAAAACATGGCGTACTGAGAGCCCAAAATACGAGTAACGTAACTACTTAGTCACATACCTACAAAGATTGATGTGGTCACTTCAGTTTCATACCGACGCGCGACGGAGGAAAAACATTTAGGTGGAGAGACAAACACGGGCAGAAATTATTGAAGACTAGCTGTGCCCCAAGGCTTCGCCCTCGTTATACAAATACAAATACAAATAATACAAATTGCTTTATTGCGAACAAATAAACATTTTACAATATAGTGTGAAGCCCTGCTTTTTGCTTTAGTTTATAACTGTGTTGCAAAAAGCAGTGTCTTCCCAAGAATGAGAACAAAAATGAGTAAAAACTTGCTTATGAGTTAAGGATAATAAAACAATTTTAAAATAAACTAATTATGCTTAGATGTGTGTGTGTGTGTGTGTGTGTGTGTGTGTGTGTGTGTGTGTGTGTGTGTGTGTGTGTGTGTGTGTGTGTGCGTGTGTGCGTGTGTGTGTGTTTGTGTGCGTGTATGTGTGTGTGCGCGCGTGCGGTTTAGTGTGTGTACGAGTCATTATATATTTTATTATACGTATATGTGTTATACGTATGAGTGTATACGTAATATATTGTGTTATAGTTTGATTTGTGTAATATGTAATTAGTTTATTGTACTTTTAGAAGAAGTTTCCAACACTATCGTAATCTAATGATTGTAACCATTCTGAAACCTTATTTTTAAGTTTATAATTATTGAAACTTTTAATTTTAGATTTATTGTTATTATTAAGTTTATTATATAATATAGGAGCCAGGTGATAATAGTGTCTCCAAGCAATAGCACTATTGCTTCTCGGTACTGGACATTTGTCAATGCGTTTATTAGTTACTGGAAGATGAGGAACTACCTCAGTGTGATATTTTTTAAGACATTGCCAGATGAACATTTTTCGAACAGATAAGACATTACATTTTGAATAAAGATCTGTAGTAGGATGTTGAAATGGTAAGGACATGATCACTTTTAGGAGGGCACGTTGTGCACGTTCGACGGTTATAATATGTGATTTTGCGACACCACCCCATGATCGAATGCAGTAGCCTATGATACACTCACCAAGAGCTTTGTAAGTCTGGAGTAAAAGCGTTTTATCTGCTACTGGGCGCAGATTTTTAAATACGTATATTAAGCGTCGAATACGTTTAGATACACTCTCAATATGAGGTCTCCACGTTAATTTATGGTCAATTATGACACCAAGATAATTTAGAGAGTTTACTCGTTCAAGAGTATTACAGTTACAGATAGTAGATCTGCTGTATGAGCGATTACACGGATATGAGTGAGCACGGATACAGTAATCAGAAGGTATCTTATTTCTCTCGGTTTTTTTAAAACATATATATTTTGTTTTACTTATATTAAGAGAAAGCAAATTATCCTCCAGCCATGCCATTACATTTGCCAAGCCTTCTTCTGTGAGCCTTTGCACATCAAACCATGTAGAGCTATGGAATAGCAAAACAGTGTCGTCCGCAAACATAAGGAGCTCAGCATTTGGCAGTTTTTGCTTACAGAGCTCGTTAATATACACTAGAAACAGTGTAGGTCCTAGTGTGCTTCCCTGCGGTACTCCATAACTACAGACGGCACTATCACTTTCGTACTTATCAATCCTAACTTGCTGACTACGCTCGGTAAGATAGCTTCGGAACCATTCAAAAACACTTCCTCTTACACCAATACCCTCTAAACGCGACAGTAGTATCGGAATAGATACTGTGTCGAAGGCTTTTTGGAGATCCAAAAAGACTCCTACACATTTCTCGCCATTATCTATGTACTTTGTTATAAGGGTGGTCAGTTGGAGCACAGCGTCATCAGTTGACTTTTGAGATCGGAACCCATACTGGTTATCAGCTAACAAACTGTTCCTTTCTAAGAAAGATATTAACCGTTTATTAGCAATTTTTTCTATGACCTTAGATAGGGACGGTAAAAGAGAAATTGGTCTGTAGTAAGAAGGTAATTTCTCATCTCCTGTTTTAAAAATTGGACATACCATAGCTTGTTTACAAACTGAAGGGAAAACACCGGTACCAAAGCTTAGGTTGGTTAGGTTGGCAATTGGTTCAGAAAGGGATTGTATGCAAGATTTTAATATAGCCGAAGTGATATTATCTTTACCAGGGGCACTATGAATTTTTAACTTATTAATAATATGAGAAACTTCTTTTTGTCTGTGTAAAATAATGATAAAGAATTTGATGGCTGATTGTTTAGAGAGTTCATTGCTGATGCCAGTTCCTCTTCGCTTTTGTTCAATTTGTCAAGTGTGATGCAAGCTAACTGTTTTCCAATGCAAGTAAAATATTCGTTAACAAGATTAAGTGACTCCTTTGGTGTACTTTTGTTTTTTAATAATGTGTAACTTGTTGTTTTAGCATGACCATAATTACACAATTCCTTAATTATGTTCCATGTTTCTTTCATATTACCACGTGAATGATTCAGCTTATCTTTGTAATAATTATGTTTAAGGGTTTTAATTAAGTTATTGCAGGTATTACGATAGCCAACATATTTTTTGCGTAATTCATCATCATCGGGTAACATTTTGATACGTTTTTGTAGTCTATTTCTATGTCGGATGCATTTGATTACACTTCTACAAATCCATGGTTTCAGAGGCTTATATTTATTTGAAGTATTTCTCAGTAATGTATTTTGTTCAATAGTGTCGCATATTGTTGTGACTAGTTTAATGGCAGCTTTATTAACATCGCCAATAAGAAGATATTCTGTCCAGGTCTCCTGAGCTAAAATTTCTCTTATTGCATTTATATTTGTGTACGGTCTAGGTTTAAGTTTACAGTCATTTTTGGTATTTTTATGTGTTGTGCTATTTATAATTTTTTATAAAGTTTTTATAATAAGGAAAATGGGTGAGTGGTCTGTAAGTTCACTAAAAACGAACGTTTGCCAAGAATTCTGGGTTTTGATCATAAAATGGTCAAGGCAGTTTGAGGCCCTTGTAGGCAAGTTTATTCCTTGTGCAAGTCCATATGATGCCATTAAATTTAAGTAGTCAGCTGCATGGTTTGTTAAATCTGCTAGTATGTTGATATTTATATCACCAGTAAGGATCACATTTTTATTATTTGTAGTAGAATTTAGTATTGTATTTATGGAATTGAAATAATTTGTTGGGTTAGTGAAGGAAGGTGGACGATATGAACAGATAACCGTATAGGTATTGTCTATATCAAGAACAAGGCAGTTGCCATCCATTATTTTGGGCTCCATTACTTTAGCAGAATGAATGTGCCGAACATAGGCAACCACTCCATCGTTCTGATTAATGTGGTTTTTAGTAAAGAATAAGTCATAATTTAAAATGGGAGGTGGATCATATTTGCTAGTCCAACACTCAGTTAAGACTATCACATCTACTGAAACGTCAAAACTACTGAGAAAAGCTAAAAATAAATCAATGTTTTTATGAATACTTCTAATATTAATAGATAGAATAGAGAGATCTACATTATTATTACTATTCTTGTAATTGACATATTGTGAGCATTTTGAGGGATCATCTAGAAATGTGCAATTAATTTTATCAGTATCATCAATTTCTTTTAGTAGATTATTGTTGATTATGTCAACCATTCTGAATAGAGACTAAAATGGGCACTGTTATGGTGTATTATCGGTAAAGATACCTCTTCATTATTCTCAGATAATTTAGTATACGCACCTGGGTACAAAAAGTGTAACAAGAACAATGTTAATTGCTTAAGCGGGTAGTATTTACGTTTGATATTGATGTAAGAAATCATATCACTCGTAGTCTCTGTACCTGGCAGACAGAACAAACTATATGAGAAAATTATCTTTTTAACTATTTTAAAAAACATGAATACATTTGGCTGTAATGTTTGGCAATATGCAGAACTGAAATAGCATATAATTTTGCATGATTGAACGTATGTGACAATTAGTAGTAAATTATGTGTAAAAACACCCTTATTTATTATATGTGGTATAGGTCGGTATAGATGTGTACTTTGTTTTAGTTTTTGGAATGTATAATATATAAGCTGGCATAATTGTTGAACAATGCAAGTAAAAATATAAATTGTAACTAAAGTGGAATCTCGGATCCCTATATTAAGACTAATTTTAAATGCTTGTTGAGCTTGTAGGCATATGTTTGTATATTTTTTAATAGTAATGTCAGTTGCATAGTGAGTTAACAGCAGTGTTTTTGTAGTTTTGTGTAAACATTTAGACATAAGGTTATATTGAAATTGGATTTTAGTTAGGTAAATATGTAAGTCATAATATGTATAAATCAGCGTGTTCAGTTTGTGGGAGATTTGTGTAATTATACATTGTGAGTATGTTTGTTTAGTTTGTAGGTATATGTTTGTGTATATTTTAATGTTAAGGTTAGTTGCATGGAGATTTAACAACAGTGATTTTGTAGTTTTGTATAAGCATTTAGTAATAAGGTTATGATTCAAAAATAAAGGAATTCGAATTTGGTAAATATGTATACAATGATATGTATAAATTTGAGTGCTCAGTATGTAGAAAATGTGTGTATTTCTACAGTGTAAGATTAAGTAAAATAGTATTAGACTAACAAATAGTATATAGCAATTATAACTACAGGATGCAAAATACAATTCAAGTCATTTCATGCCCTTGCGTAGGTTTTCCAGGTCTTCTTCCTCATGTATCCTTATTTGCGGTGAACCTTCAGCTTTCCGTAGGAAGATACGGCCAAACGAAGTCCAACAATAAGAGTACCCGTGGCTCTTGGCAAATTCGCGCGCCTGATAAAAGAGTTTTCTTTCTTTTTGGGTCATGTTCTCTGACATGTATATGGGTCTACTAGGACCACTTATATTGACGTTGCTAGTGCTCAACTTACTGTAGTGATGCTGCTTATTATATGTTTTGTAAGCGCTCAAGAAGTTATCTCTCATACCAACGGTTGTGAAATCCGCAATAATAGGCTTTGTTGCTCCTTTAGTATTTAGACGATATACATCCTTTATCTCAGCGTTCTGGATGGGAATGCTCAAAGCTTCGGCGGTGCTGCTAATTAGCTTTTTAAGATCTTCTTTTGTCTCTTTCTGACTTTGCGGGATGTTTCTGAGCTCCAGGCTCGTGCATCTAGAATTGTGGTCCAGCAGTTCCAGCTTACTTTCCAGTAAACGAATGTACTGCTTATCTTTTTTGCCTTCGTCTTCCAGGACACCGATTCTCTGCATGGCATCTTCATATTTCCCAGACAAAAATTCAATGGAATATTTCACATCGTTAATGGAGCTTAAAATTGCATCGTTCTTAGCGTCTTGTCGTTTTTGCAACGCACAAAACATGTCCATCATTTCAGACTTAGTTATTTCATCACGGTCGTGCGCATCGCTACGCTTTCTCTTAGAAATACTGCGCGAAGAGAGATTACCCAGTGAGGAAGCTGCGCTTATGCAGCTGGCCTCTAAGGCCAATTCAGCTACATTCAGGTCTGAAGAGTAGTGCTGTAGGGGGGTCGCAAAATCCTTCCGCGTAGGAGAAGCAATTTGCTTAGGCGGCGTACGCGCCGTAGACATATTTAAAAAGGTTGTGAAAAAAAAAAAGCGCCTTAGTTTTTACAATAGCAACAGCGATGAAAGTCAAGCCCAGTACAGCGATTTGTTAAAGCGACAAGCGAGCTACCGAACACCGATTGCACGAAGTTGTCTAACTAGTTTGAATTGACGCACGCGCCGGCTGCGACACAGGTACCGTAATCAGTCGGTTAAGGCGCGCAGGTACAAGTTATCTCTTTCTCATCAAGTGTGAATGAGTGGTCGCTCCTTACTTGTGTACTCGCAGTGACGTATCGATGCGATGCTCGGTTTGTGCAGCTACTCGATGATAGTGAGCAAGTGTCCTCTTCGTTCTGCACTCCTAATTCCTTTTCGTATATATTTTGTCAAAATTACTTTATTTATTTATTTTTTCACTTTATATAGATAAGTAATTTGAAATGTTGATTTTAGAGATAAATATAATTATAATTTGGACAATATTACTGTACACGTCTACTCTAAGCCGAGGTCCGGGGGGAAGGGTTATAAAGTATCCTATCGCATAACACTGGCTATGCATATTAAAAATTTGAACTAAATCGGTCTAGCCGTTTGGCCGTAAAAAGGTTTAAACAAACTGATTTTCGCTTGGCGTTTCTTCTTGTAACACATAATTTATGCAACTATCTACATTTAACTTAACTTATATCACTATGTGAGGCACGGAGCAAAACTATTTTAACTAGAATTACCCACAAGCTAACCCACTAACTTTTGAATATCGAAATTGTAGCGTTCACATCGACTAATAGAGTTTATAGCTAAACTTTTAATTAGTTTTTAGTATAGAATTAATTTAATTAGTAGACCCATTTCTTATGTATCTTATCGACCTTTATCTGAGTTCTTTAGTGGTTGGTAACACAAATTTATTTGAATAATGTCGCTGCTGGAAAGGATGGGGCATAAATATTAACGGCAAAAACCTCTCACAACTGAGATTTGCGGACGATATTGTCATCATGGCTGAAACCGTGCAGGACTTGCAATACATGTTGACCACCCATGTTGATTCTTCTGCACGCATCGGTCTCCGGACTTGGATAAGACCACGGTCCATGTTCAACGAACATGTTATTCCGGAACCGATTGCCTTAAACGAAGTACCTCTCGAAACTATTCAAGAATATGTCTATCTTGAGGTCCCGGTGGCGTAATCGGGAGAACGGTTGGCTTTGATGCCAGAGGTACTGAGTTCAAACCGCCGTGCACCAATGGATTTTCTATCGAAAAATGTATGTGCGTTTTTCACAGTGGCCCTCCAGTGAAGGAACAACATCGTTAAGAAACCCTCGCATCGTGGTAGGACACTATCTAGTGACCACCTGGCCAGCTACCACCCTCAAGTTAGAAAATCTGTCGCCAAATATCTAATGTGTTCCGGCAGCTATCCTTGAGAGCCAGTTCCCATTCTACGCCTAGCGTGCTTACCATCTTCGACCGCATCATTACTTACCAACAGGTAAGATAGTGGTCAAACGCTAGCCTAAAAGATATTAAAACAAATGTCTACCTTGGGCAAACGTTGCAATTGGGTAGAAACAGTTTAGAGAAGGAAGCCCGCAGAAAAATACAGCTAGGATGGGCAGCATTTAGAAAACTGCGTCGAGTTTTTTCATCGCCGATACCACAAAGCCTAAAGACAAATGAGTGCGTCCTACCTGTAATGACATACGGCGCCGAGACGTTGCTGGACACTGACGGTGCGACTGATCCACTAATTCAAAGTCGCTCAGCGAGCTATGCAAAGGACTATGCTCGGAGTATCACTGAAAGATCGAATTCGAAATGAAGTCCTCCGACAGAGAACCAAAGTTATCATCGACATAGCTCAAAGGATTAGCAAGCTGTAGTGGCAGTGGGCTGGTCACATCTGTCGCAGAACCGATAACCGTTGGGGTAGTCGAGTTCTAGAGTGGAGACCACGGCTTGGTTAACGAAGCGTAGGACGCCCTCCAGCTAGGTGGAGCGATGATATACGCAAGTTAGCTGGCAGCGGTTGGAAACAAGGAGCCGAAGATCGAGCTTAGTGGTGTGCCACAGAAGAGGCCTATGTCCAGCAGTGGACGAATACTGGCTGTTAATGATCATGATGAATGTCGCTGCACGATTGATCGAACTGTGAACTTCACTTCACCTTGTTGTTGTATGAAAACTTCGGTTACCATGATTCTCCGCGGGCGTAGGAGAAATACCTACTAACTGTAGCAAACGTAACTAGTGATGTTAATGTGTTCTTTTGTATCTACCACAGAATTGAATACTTGGTTTATTAAGGCATCCGGCCTTAAATTGAGACAAACTGAAAAAACACACCGGTGAATTTGCAGTTAAGCTGGCTGGCAGCGGTTGGACTCAAATCGAGCTTAGTGGCGTGCTATAGGTGAGTCTTATGTCCAGTAGTGGACAGAGATAGGCTGATGATGATCATGATGACCATGCAGCTTAATACTTGGTCCACGCCTTGAGTATTTCCCAATAGACTATAGTAGGTACATTATGAGCCATTTTAGTATGTACTTCGCAACAAATATTTATTCCTCTTATTTATTTATAAGCATTCAAATAAGCTGTTCATGAAAATTTATCGAAATCTTCGACTACAAACCAATCAAATTCGCTAACCAGTGAACAAAGTGTATTTATTCATCACTCATAATTGAACTATGCGACGTTATACCAACTTCTCTGTACCAACTTGCACAGTATGACAATGTAGAGGCAGTGACTAAGCTTTAAAATGTAGTTGGTGTATTTTTCTTCTTTATGTTGGGCTTTGAACATGAAGATGTAGTATATCACTTATAACATCACCTTTAGTATTCCTCTGCGGCGATGAAATGACGTATGGCAATTTAGTTTTACTTCCTTCATTAAGTATTGCTTCTAATACCCAATTAAAATTTGATAACGTTTTCTCAACGCATATTGTATAAAGATTTTCCATCACTCATTATGTCTCCGTACGGTGAAAAAGAGACATGATGTTTACAGTCCGGCAAGTATAACTTGGCGTGTCTGTGCGCCACTGTGCTTTTACTTTGTACTTTGATAACAGTTTCTCTTAAAGCACTTTTAATTACTTTTGGCATTATTGAACTATTTTAATGTAGCAGATTTATCAACAATAATGTCGCGGTAATCTCTCAAACGTCCAACTCAACGTTTCAATTAAAGAATTAGTTCCGAAAACCACCACCGCCAAGTTATACTTGTGGCACTGTATATACGTACATATTTTTATACTCACAATACAAGTAAATTATTTAAGCTTTTTGTTTGTTCAAAAAGCTTACTAGCAATCTGGGTTGCACATTACTAGTAGTCTTGTTAACCCCTCCAACTAAGCTATATATGCTTGTGTCTGGAATGGGTTCACCTCAATAGTGCAATGGGTGGGGACCGAACTCATGACCTTTCGATCGCGAAGCGGACGCATTAGCCATTGGGCCATAAAGAGAATAAGCTTATGTACCGATACTAAAGTATTTTCTCTTGTTCCAATGCGAGCGCAATTATGGAAGCTGTGCGGTCCTTCCCTTCGACACTCCACAACTTCCAGTGCGCGAATAAATCTTTAATATTCATAAAGTTTATGAATAGATCATGGACGATCTACTTCACAACTGGTTCTATGTTCTGAATACAAATACACTACTAAGGTCTGTTTTTAGGGTTCCGTACCCAAAGGGTAAAACGGGAACCTATTACTAAGACTCCGCTGTCTGTCTGTCCGTCTGTCTCCAGGTTGTATCTCATTAACCAGTTAGACAGTAAATTTTCACAGATGGTGTATTTCTGTAGTCGCTAGAACAACAAATACTAAAAACAAAATAAAGATTAAAATTAAAGGGGGTCCCCATACAAAAAACGTATTTTTTAGTATAACGCCATCTATGAACTAACAACCTTTCTAATTAGTTTCGGCAAAATGACATAGATGGCGATAGTAAACGAGCCCCGTCTTTCTAGATCGCGCTGACTCGATTATCCGTGAACTCGTATACCAAACCAAATGTTCTTGGTTAAATATGAGGTTGACACTCTGTTATGTTTCGTATTGTACTTTAATACGGAACTCTCCCTAAGTGTGCGATGCGAGACGCGACTCTGACTTGCACTTGGCCAGTTTTATTTATACTAGCAGCCCGCCCCGGCTTCGCACGGGTAGAACATATATGCCTACAAAATTTGCATCAGAATGTTGCATCGAATATAAAATATGAACATATTTAACAACCATCGTCATATTTCATCCAATTTACCCAAAACCTTAACGAATTATGCACCTAAACCTTCCTCATAAACACTCTGGCTATTGGTGAAAACCACATGATAATCCGTTCAGTAGCCATTGAGATTATTGCGGACAGACAGACGCAGTGATGAACTTTGTTTTATAATACTTATGTATTGATATTGGACGGCCCTTTGGCGTAAAGGATAGTTACCCTGATTCTGACCCGACAGTCGTTGGTTCTAATCCTAGCTATATACCTACCAATGAAAGTTTTATGTGCATTCATGAATCATGAGTTTTCGTACAGTGGTAGTGGAATCATTAAATCTACCAAAAAGTAGCTTACCACCAAGGAGTACATCTGCCGCCGTAACCTTACGGCGTTCCCCGACTCGTTCCGGGTAATATACGTTTAACGTGTGTATCTGTGTGTCTGTCTGTAGCATCTTGGCACCTAACCGGATGAACCGATTTTGTTTTTATTATTGATAGTTTTTTTTTGTTTGATAGATGTCTTCATCGAGAGTTTTCTTAGCTTTGATTCATGAAAATTCGTTCAATCGTTATAAAACTATGAGCTTTTTTCTAGTTAATTGCACTATGAAATCAACTTTCATAGGTCTGATCAATTCGAAAATCTTCTTCTTCAACGATATTGTAAGAACATGGAAGCCTCCTGGACTCTACAGAATACTCAAATCCTCACCAACTTACAGCTCAGATTTTAAATGTCGTGTTTAGAGTCATTGGAAAAAGCTATTATACATAGATCAGTCGGGGTGGTTTAAAATATTATATTATATTATTATATATATAGATGAATATTATTTTATACAATAGATCATATTATTATACTATATTGACTTCAAATTGATTGTGATCGGTGGGGATCTACAGCATAGCTAAGCTTATAATAATATTTTCGTAGTAACTATGACCTAATCTGTGGTTTCACTGCAAATATTTTATTAATTTTGCGATGCGTGTTTGTGAAATTCGTGATATCTTCTAGAGTTTTCATTTGAATTATATACTGTAAAGGACAATTTTAATCTATAATATGTGGCCAAGCTAATTAACGTTGTTAATTATTATATATTGTAATTAATTATTTGGATAAGGATTAATACTATATACTTGAAAATAGCCTTGGAAGTTATGTAATATTTTTTAACAAAAATTTTAAGATTAAAATGGTTACTGTGAGTCAACCTTAAGTGATAGACATATGCTGTCGCGGACTTTTTTGTAGGTCTTATTAAGTTGTACAACTCTTGCATAGAAAATATTCTTCTATCTATTTTCAATTAAGCAGCGTTCGTCAGAAACGTGTTTTTTCGACCGTTTATTTGCCGACTTAGGCTGCAAATTAGGTCTCCACGAATGTACCTTTGACTTAAACGGAATAATATATAGCCTATTTTCATTCCGAAAGTCCATTCTATGTATTATTGAAAGAATTTTTTAAATCGGTTCAGTAGTTTTTGAGCTTACTCATTACAAACATACAAAAATACAAAAATACAAATGTTCTCTCTTTATAATATTAGTATAGATGACGGATAGGCAAGCGTTTGTTATCAATAATAACTACTTAATATTTAGAAATAATTAATAGTTTTATGAAGTCTCTTATTATATACGTACAGTTCTAAAACATTTCCATAAGATATTTTATTGGATTAAAAAATATTTATATTGCTTTAAAATGTCGGAAAAACGAGAACTTGACCACTCACATGACTCTCACGTTATTTTGAGAAGTCGTAACTAAGATGTATCGCTGACTCAGCGTAACTTATTCTGGGAAAGAGCATGTTCGAATCTTAGTAGTACTTATAGTAGAAAAGAGATGAGAGACAAAGTCTTCATCTTGATTCGCTAAACTAATCTCCAAGGCATGATTAATCAATTTCTTCGCAAATAAATTTAGGGTGCTAGAGGGTGGGTGTTAGAAAAAAAGTCTTTGATAAAAATACGCTGATAGGTTTCGGTAGGTAAGTGATTATGAATCACGCAAAGGGGTAATTTTCGCCTTGCTATTAATGAATGATTGGCAATTTTCATTATAGTATAGGCCAAATTTGTCTGCCATAGTGTAAGCAACTTTTATAGGCAAATGATGAGATGCAAAATTATACGATGATCATATTTTTGTACTTATTAGAATTTTAAATAGAACTTTTAATAAAATATCGAAACTACTAACTGTTTTCAAATTCATAAAATTTTAGATTCAAGCTTTTATTATTGGATACAGATCGTTTTCTAGGGGTACTAAGATAGTCAAAATCAGTATTCGTTCTTGGAAGCTATAAATAAGTGTAAAAAGTTACAAAAAAGTTACAATTGCAGCCATTTTCGCTAAAAAGGCTGGATCCATGCAAAGAGCAAGACGGATCGTGTAATACGTGCCAAGTAAATATTTTAATTGCACCAAGTAGGTACCCTTTACCAGGGTCGGCTTATTTGTGGGGGCTTTGATTTGGTTGCATTGTTTTCTACTCTAGTCTAGGATTATATTTATAGTATTTCTTATGTATTGAATTATATTCATTAATTTCTTAAAAGTCGGCAACACATCATAATCGCCCACGATGTTGCGAATGTTCATAGGTGACGGTGATCGCTTAACATCAGGCGGTCCGGCATCTTGTTTGCCAACTATTAGATAAAAAAATTAATAACAATGCTTTTAGATAATTTCATTTGTCCTGACCCCCATATTTTTATTTTTTACATACGTTGAAGCGTCACTATCAATGTTCTTTTCGTTTACCTCGCCTGATAGTAGATAGATAAACAAATGAGGGTTTCCGGAGTTTTGCGCTTCACTGTTCGGCTTTCGTTACCCTAAAGGTATGGACACACCGCGGCGTCCTGCGTGCGCGATCTAGGCGGCGATCAGATAGCGCAATAGTATCTGTACCGACTGGTTCATACCAAATGCGATCAGAAAATGATTGAAAAGTACTGAGATCGCGCACGCAGGACGCAGGACGCCGCGGTGTGGCCGTACCTTAAAACATCTGAATGTTGAGTCTCACAATATTATGTCCTATAATTTTACTGGACTCTATGCCCCTTTTAAACCGAAAAACTCTTATATATCCCGGTTGAACAACTGTCAAAGTGGTGGGAGCCGCCCAAGGCGGACTAACAGAAGTCCTACCGATATACTTAGAGACTACTAACGCTCAAATATTATGTTTCTTTGAAGTGTTTCACACTTTATATTTTTGTAAATTGTTAAACACAATCCAAAATTTCATCGTACCCGTCGGTTTGTGTTTAAGAATTTACTACTAACGCTGTTGTAAAGTAAAGAAAGATAATGCTTGCAACCCATTTACCCTCCGATTCACACTTCAGATTATTTACATCAATATGGCCAGCTATCAGGCTCAAGGTGAAAAAATCTATCGCGAAACATGGCAGCTGTCCTTGAGACCCTGTTCCCACTCAAGGCCTAGCGTGCCGCCACTCGACTGCATCGTCACTAAAAGCACAGAATAAATAATAGTAAAAGTACTAAATGTATGATTTAACGATGCTAGTGCTGGTATGCTAGAACTCGTAAGCTATTTATATATGGCGGCCGGCGCTTGACTGGATGGTATATCCGTTTACACGGTGCTAGTTGCTGGCGCCTGTCTAGTGGGCATTCCAGCACTGCCATCGTATAATTGAGGCTGTGAGAGTCGAATGCTAGCATATATGATGTAAAAAATAGTTTTAAGAGTTATTTTTCTTAGGGCTTGAAATAAAACCAACCAAGATAGGATTTCTTCATGCCCCTTTCTCGTATGTTCTCGCTACGACCCTTCCTGTACTTGAGATGTTGGGATTTACATAGCACGTTCAACAAGCTCTACAAGCTGCACTATACATAATACCAGACATTAGCGCTAACAGGGAATTCGTTACACTTTAATTTGTAATGTAACAAGTCGACTTAGAGACGCTCTATGCGAGGAGTCGAGGACATTTGTTGATTGAATGTACTTCTAAGACAAGAAGGCAGACGCGGTGCCAGTGATCTTTCAGATAATCTACCTGAATACACCTGAATTTCATTTGCATTATTCAAGACCTTTATAATACACAAAATACTCAACAACAATCTTCTTCAATTTTATGTTTTTTAATTTATTTATGTGTAACTTGCAATGTTTTGTTTTAGTGTTGTGCATAGTTACCTACTATTACTACGTAGGGTAGAGTCTATTTCGAAACGAAGTAATAAAATGACTAGTAACGTAACGCGGCGTCTCCTGTGTAAAAAAGTATCATTTTGTCATATTCTACTAGAATTTACAATCCTTAGGCGCAAGCAACACAGAAGAGACGAAAGACGTAAAAAGTGAATCTTTGGACAAAGACGTATCTCCACCACAGAATAATGAATAGTACAAGTACAGAAATTGCACTCCCTGAGTGCAAAAAGGCGAGATTAAACCTAGTTACAACGTCGGTAACGTTCAAAATGCGCTTCACGCCTCGAGTGCGACCTTGAATTTGCGTCACGTATCAACTAATAGTAACTATGAACCGCGTGTTGCGCACAGTGAAATGCACCGTAAGTCCGCACAGCGAGAGTCTGAATAACTCGGTCAACTCGCAGCCTCTCCTATAGGGTTGAATGTTATATGATAACTTATTGAAGCCTTTAATTGGTAGCAGAATACTTTAAGGTAGAACAATGTAATGAGTATATTTAAAGTGCTACATTCATGTTTAATGTGGAGGTAGGATAAAAGTACTACAGTTATACTTTAATTAAGATAGTTTATGTGATAGTTTAATTAAGATAGTTAAAACTAAAACAACCGACTTCCATGCCGCGCGAGTCAGTTTCGGTTGCAAGTTTGAGACGTTTATCGTCATATCACTGGTAATAAGTATGTATAAACGTATGCTACGCAATGCTTTGTAGCCCTTCGTTTAGACATACTGAATAATATTTTTGTATGTTAATATCGTAAGCAAGGAATATAATAATGAGGTAGGTACAAGTAAGGCACGCGGCCGATCGAGAGCGCGCGCGACACTTAACTGAACATGGACCCGAGAGGGTGCGCGGAAGTACTTGTAGTTTCATAGCTACAGCGCGGAGTGCGACAGGCCTGTCTCCACCACGGTTTTGTATCGTGAGACTTCCGTACATTTTGTTTGATATGAAAGTCAATGTGTTAGATAACATTACGTCTCTTCTATCTGGCCTGCGACTTATTCAGCAAGCAAACTGACTTTAACAATTTTTAAATTATAACATGTAATACTTAGAGATATTATTTCAGTTAAATTGGAGAGGCACACTAAGGACTTCATTCTACACAAGATGTTGCAAAAATATTTCAAAAAGGGGGGAGTGGTGGGGGCACAAGGGGTGAAGATTGCTGTAGCGTTATTTATCGACGAATTTGAGTCAAACTGGAGAGGCACACTAAGAACTTCATTTTACACAAGGTGTAAAGACAAAAAATTAAAAAAAGAGCAGAAGTTTGTTTATCTTTATTTATCGACCGACGGATTTCAATCAAATTTGAGAGGTACGCTAGATCTTCATTCTACAAATTACTACAAAATTTACAAAATTCTACAAAAATCCAAAATTCCAAGTGGAGGGGGAAAAGGGGGTGAAGTTTGCTAGAGCGTTATATATATGGAGAGATTTAAATTATAGATTTTTTTTTACCTATCAATCCTACACCAATCTAACTACGCAATCCTCTTAGCCTTCACAAGAAAAACCCGTAGACACCAGATTCAAGCTCCTAGGGCTAAAGGAACGCGAGTAATCTCTAAAACCTATATCCCAATTTTTTGGCAAAATCCCAAACTTTGAAATGGCTTTGCTAAGCCATGGGAAAGGGGAAAGTGTTAGTTATTCCATGGTTATAAGGGCACGCAAGGTCTACTGTTCTCACAAAACTACTAGTCAAGTAAATAGTGTCATAAATGCTATACGTACAATAAAACCAAAAACATTAGATCGTCACTAACATCAGGTGAGATAGGGGTCAACAAACACTTACCTATTTAGGATAAAAAAAAAACAACGGGTTGCACTCCGGAAGTGAAAACTTGAACATTAACTCCCTCCGTCTTACGAATTTTCGATCCGGTCACGTGTCCTGACGCGAGTTTAACATTTTTTACCCACCCCAAAAAAGTTCACAAAGCCGTTAAAGAAGTTTCACTAAAAAAAAACATAAGTGCTGAGTTAAGAGATACTTTCTCTCTAACTTTCTATTTCTATTATACTTAACTGCTTTCTCACTTTCTTTCAGCGGCTTGCAATATACAGTTTAACGTGTTGCAGCCGTTTAATATGTAGTACAAAGCAGGGTCCCAGAGACCCCAGGTGAGGTAATAACCCGCCATTGGTCGCGTACCGCGCGTGATCGGGTTGTAAACTTACCATCGCATGTCCGCACTTCCACCGTAAAAGTGCAAATAACTACCTTATCCCCTAAATTACATTTGGTCTAATCGTAAAATGACAAAGTCGACTTTGTAAGAGCAATTTTCATAGGTCTGCTCAATTCTAAGCTTGGTATCCTCCAATTTGAATGTCATTGTACGAACATTGACCAGTGACCTGAAGCTGGGGGCATCTCCTGGAATCTGCAGAATGTTCAACTCCTCACGAACTAACAGCAGAGATCTCGTGTTTTGGCTCATTCGAAGGATCTTAATGAACAGATTATACATAGATCAGCCGTGGGTGGCTTTAAAATAATTATAAATATTATTATGTACCGATGTAACATCAAATCTTCGGCACCCATAAGCCAATTTGAATAATTGTTTCGTTTTATGACTGGATGCAATTACATAAATGTATCAAGATTCTATGGCACTCCCAAACCAAAATAAAACTCTGACTGTGTTCTATCGCAAACTGAAAATCAAAATAATACATATTAGCTTAGGACATTAAAAAAAATACATTAACTCAGTAAAATAAGTAGTCAATTAAGTCACGTTAAAATTTAACGTGACTTAATTGACTACTTATTTTACCGTTTATAAATTAATAAGCATAAAATAAGTAGTACATTTTCACGCTAAAATAAGTTAACACGTTTTGAAAGGTCAAAAGAAATCGAATATTATGTCTAGTGGTGTCTAGAGTTCTTGGAACTTCAGTCGCTCGATGTAAGTAGGTGAAAGGGACTGAAATAGGTAAAGTTAATTAGACTGCTCGGATTCTGTACTGTCGTTAGTAATTTTCACAGATTGGTTTTCGTCTCAGGGCTCAGGTCTAATAAAGTAGGGATAAAATTGACCCGGCATTCATGTTGGCTGTATTTATGCTGACCACTCGATAGCAAAAATAAAAGTAGGAGTTAATTTTTAATGTGCTATCATTATCGTTAAGAAACCAACAATCTTCGCATGGTGGTAGGACACTATCTAGTGTCCGCCTAGCCAGCTCCTACCCTCCTAGTTAGAAAATCTGTTGCCAAATATCTAATGTGTTCCAGCAGCAATCCTTGAAAGCCAGTTCCCATTCTAGGCCTAGCATGCTTGCCATCTTCCACTGCATCATCACTTACCAACAGGTGAGATAATGGGCAAATGCTAACCTATAAGATATATACAAAAAATATGTATCTAACTAAACATTCGGACTGTATTAGAAATTAATAACGAAATAAATTGATTGGATTTTTGGCATTCAGCAGTACACTGTACAATATACCCTCGAAATAATATTAAAAGAACGCTATTAATTTGTCTTCACAGCAATGTACTACCGTGTAAGTTCTAGGCAGGATACAACGTTTTTGATAGATTCATAGAATTTCCATTCGATTCATCTTAATCATAGAAATGTCACAGGAAAATAACTCATGTCATGGGAATTAGTTTGTGTCGAGTTGTTTTGTTATCAGAACTGACTTTTTCTTGATCATGTAAATACTGTACACATGCACAAGCATGTGGTTCGCCTTATGGTGAGCAATGACGTCTACCTACAAATTGTCAATTTTGGTTAAAAACAAGGTCTTACAGCGCAAGTAAAGGAAACATTCCGAAAAATAAATAAAGTTAAAAATTATAGTTTTAGGTAATTACAAGTTTTCGCAAAATCTAAATTTGTCCATGTCTTTTTATCGTGTTGACTCAGGACCTTGATTTTTATACACCTAATAGGGACTATAGACCTCAGTTTCTGGTATACATTTCAACTTGCTAGGTCCATGTTCCTGAGAAAATCGGTGGTGACACACGAATAGACGGACAAGAATGTGATCTTATAAGGTTCCTTTTTTACCTTTTGAAGTACGGAACCCTAAAATAACTAGAACAAGATCGGTTCATCCATTTGTATGGCACAGACAGACACACACATACACAGATACACACGTCAAACATATAACACCCCTTCTTTTTGCGTCGGGGGTTCAAAATAAGAGAGAATCACTCAGGCATATTATTTCCGGTTGTTCTCATTTTGCTAACAGCGAGTAGGTACTTACACAGACACAACCTCGTAGCCAGCATCATCCACCAGCAACTTTTTTATTTTTTTATTTTTATATCTTATAGGCTAGTGTTTGACCACTATCTCACCTGTTGTTAAGTGATGATGCCGTCGAAGATGGTAAGCATGCTAGGCCTAGAATGGGAAATGGCTCTCAAGGATAGTTGCCGGAACACATTAGATGTTTGGCGACAGATTTTCTAACTTGAGGGTGGTAGCTGGCCAGGCAGAGACTAGATAGTGTCCTACCACCATGCAGGGGTTGTTGGTTTCTTAACGATGTTTTTCATTCACCGGAGGGCCACTATAAAAAGCGCACATACATTTTTCGATAGAAAAATCCATTGGTGTACGCGGGGTTTGAACTCGGCACCTCTGGTATCAAAGCCGACCGTTCTCCTGAGTACGCCAACGGGCCCTCAAATGATACACTTACCCTTCAATACGGCCGTGTCGAGTCCGAGGTGCCGTACTATATAGTACGGTATTTTTGAGAAATGGCGCAGGTATTAAATAGTTACGCACCTGCACCAGTTCTCGAAAATACTCAATACTCAATACTCAATAAATGGTTGTTCTTTGCTCCATTGAGATCACTTATCACGGACAAAACTATTGTTGCCAATAAGCCTGATATCGTGATAGCCGACTGGTCCCAGCGGCGGGCAGTGTTAGTCGACATCACATCCCATATGACGAAAACCTCGTGCAGGCCGAAAAAGAGAAGCTTAGCAAGTACGTTCACTTGGCTCACCAGGTTAATGCCATGTGGGATGTTGACTCGACTAGCATTGTCCCGATGGTAGTGTCTGCGAACTGCCTAATAGCGAAATGTCTCAATCAACACCGTAAGAAACTCTTGTCGAATGGTTGGATCAAAAGCCAGATAGCCACAGATAGCAGTATTCCTTTTAGACTGCATCATCACCAACAGATGATATAATGTTTAAGAAATGTTTATATGTTAGCGTTAACGCTAGAGTTTGACCCACAGACCTAGCATTGCACTTACACCCTAAATCTTATGGTTTGACCACTATCTCGTCTGATGGTAAGCGATGATGTGGTCTAAGATGAAGAATACGCTAAGCCTAGAATGGTCTAACTCGCTGTCTATGCTTATCTATTCGGAAAAAAACCCTCAATCGCATTTATAATATTAAATTACGAGTTGTTTTCTTCATTGTTACAATGCGGTGTAACAATGTTCGATGGACCGGTCTCACATTAACCCAGGGTTTATTTTCGTGCCACCCGGACCTTCCTCGAATGATTTGCAAAATCATTTTATTACCTCGACTTCCAGTTAGTTTTTGGGTACTTTGCATGATATTTGGTTGACCCTTTGACCAGGGGTCGAAATGTGGGTCAAATATTTCTTGATGGCGGTTTGAGAGGAATTAAGGGAACTATAGCTGCTTTTAGTGTTATATTTTAGTCACGTAAAATATTTTTACACATCTAGGGTCTAGATAACTATGATTTAAAGGGTTTACGCCATGACTAGTCCTCAATAAATTTGGATTTATATCAGAGCTCTACGAGTTTTTGATTTCTTTCTGGAAGGGTTAAGTAAAGCGAAAAATTTATTCCCTTTGATGTTTGGTAAAGGTTGATTCTACTTTAAATACTAGAATTCTATTCTAAATATATTTTCTTTTTTAAACATAATAATAGAGATAGAGTTCAGCCTAGCAGCGTAATATACTATGCTGCGAGGTTGTAAGTTGTTTGTTGAGTTGCTAAGCTACGATACTATGTGACCATTTCCACTGATGCTAAGCTAAGTAGCGGTGCGAGTAAGATGAGTTATGAAGATGCGCCTCCGCGAGGTAGTTGTACAAGGAAGATGCGCAGCTCGAGCTATGAGATGCATCGACGTTGATTGATGGTAGGGGTTGCATGCATAGCATGCGTATTAGGGTTTGGGAATTCCCGACAATTTCAAAGTCCCGGGACACGAGACAGCCTACAATCAAAGTCCCGGGGATTCCCGGGACTTCGAGACTTTTAAGATTTTTTTTGTTACGATTATCTATCTATCTGTAAAAATAATGATAATAATCCAAATTAATTTTATATGTTTATTCGGTGAGTGAGTATCACTTTATCTTTTTTTTATTAAATAACATTAAATGATACACAATAACAGAGGGCTGAGTTTTCTGAGTTTTTACGACAAAAAAAACGCAATTTGCGAGTTTTAACTCGACCAAATTAAAAGAATAAGGTGCTCTTTGAAAACATCATTTATAAACATGACCTATAAAACATACATGAAATTTATGGGCGTCGTCGATTATACAAAAGCGCCGTTGCAGAAGAAACACCACACCACACTCACATCATAAATGAAATTGATGACTGACTGACTGACTCAACTGACACAGACACAATCATAATCCAATCGTCACAGAACAACCAATATGGCGGCATGATGGTGGCGCGGCAAATGCATTTATTGTGTTGTGTACTCAGTAGTTACGTAGTAGACCAAGTAATTAAGAAAAAGGCGCTAGGCTCCTTAAATTATTTGAAAATAAAAATGATTACATACAAATTTCGACAGTCTTGTCTCGCCTCGAGTCTCGACTCAAAAGCCCCGGGACTCGAGACAGCTAAAATTACAAAAAATCCCGGGACTTCGAGACACGAGACGTCCCGGGACCCAAACTCTAATGCGTATATAGCACGCACCATAGTATTATGTATCCATAGCACGTAACTTCCATATAGAAAACATAGCTTAGTTGTAACCCGTTTCCACCAGTGCTATACTATGTAGACCAATAAATATTATTGCTGAATATTAAACGCATTCATATCATCGTAGCATAGCACATCTCTGGTGGAAAGGCACCCTAAATGATTGACAAAGTGTTTCCCGCCTCCACCGTCGCTCCCATCCACAAAGCTGCGATTAAGCCTTTTTTTTCTAAATCCCCTGTCAATGTTTATCAGTGAAGCCTCCATTAATCTACAGCTGGGTAATTGATGATTTGCAGATCTATTACTATTTTTAGGATCTTTTTCCAAGAACATCGGGGAAATTGAAGCGTTTTTAGGGTTCCGTCTGGATGCAGAACAACGTATTTGATATCTTCATAAATATTAATACTTAAGATGGTTTAAAAACTAAAACAACACACTTCCATGCGCCACGTGTCAATTTCAGTAGCAAATTTGAGACGTTTATCGTCAGTCATATCACATGAGTAAAGAAGAAACAGAGACAAGACCTTCTTAGGAACGGAAAAAATATTTACCTATTCTTGTAGGGTTGGTACAAAAAAAAACAAGAAAAATCTTCATCGTAACAAAATCCTCCTTCAAGTAAACATGATCTACTTTTTAATTTTCAGGCTTCATCATTGTCGATAACGATGTATGTCGATCATGATCATGAGATGTCACGAAATTCATCATCAAATCATTTAATGTCATGATGTGCCATATGTCATGAAATGTCATAAATGTCATGATGTGTCATTAAATGTCATGATATATCATGAAATGTCACGAAATGTCATAAATGTCATAAAATGTCACTAAATGTCATGAAATTTCATGAAATGTCATGAAATGTCACGAAATATCATGAAATATTATTCAATGTCATGAAATGTCATAAATATCATGATATATCACAAAATGTCATGAAATTTCACATGTAATTTTATGTAATGTAATTGTTGAGGACAACAGGGTCAGTGGACTGTATTCATAGGCTTCTTGGTCTTCACACGTTTTATTACAATTATACATTTATCTTCGGATTGCTTTACATTAGCATTGGCACACATGTTACAATTTTGTTCCTATATTTACGTAAAAGTTACTTGTACAACTAGAGCTATGTCTGTATTCTTTCCCATACTTTTGGGGCCAAATTCACAAATCGTTTTCTGATACACGCGCCTGGAGGTCATTGCATTTGACACGTGTATTCAACGGTCATTTTAATTAAAAGCGCCGCCATATGCCGACAAAGGCCTAAGGCGGTCCGATTGAGTTATATTTACCTCTAGCCTTGTGTTCAGGGTGACACGTGTAAGTTCGATACATAATAATATTTCTATACAATTCTAATACATTTAGTCTTACTTACTACTTACTAAAGGTACTACTGTTTATTCATTATTCCATATTCTATTCTATATTCTATGATTCTATACATTAAATAGCCTATTTGTTCAGCGGACTCGGCGTCCTCAACATCCTCCCCCCGGCGTAGCCCGCGTAGCCTCATCCCTTACAAGGACGGCGAGTTTGCTAGCCGGGCGTCGGAAGATGCCCGTCCTTGTCCTCACGTCCCCGACACGTACTCCGCCATCTGGTCCCGGGTAGACTCGTTCGACGACGCCGATAGGCCACACATTACGTGGCAACGTATGGTCGACGACGACGACGATGTCTCCGACCGTCAGGCTCCGCTTGTGGTCGGTCGGCTCCCCTCTCGGCACCAGGGTCGGCAGGTACTCCCGCACCCAGCGATGCCAGAAGGAGTCCGCGAGCGCCTGGCTGGCTCGCCATGACCTGCGGTCCGCTTCTGTGCAGGGGCCCGTGGTAGGTAGGCCTGTTGATGATCCTATCAAAAAATGATTAGGGGTTAGTGCCTCTGGATCTTCAATGTTGACGCTTACGTGAGTCAGTGGTCGAGCATTCACTGAATGCTCGGCTTCGGTCAGGAGCGTGTGCAGAACCTCCTCTGACGGCGCCTTTTCCCTCAGTGTGGTTGCTAGGGCGGTTTTCACCGACCGCACTAGCCGCTCCCATGCGCCGCCTTGGTTCGGTGCACCCGGAGGGATGAAGGTCCACTTCATCCTGTTTTTTAGCCCCTCTTCTTCCAGTGCTGGGGCCCACTCCCTGTAGGCGTTGATGAGCTCGCGATCTGCGCCTCTGAACGCGGTAGCGTTGTCCGAGTACATGTTACTCGGCCAACCGCGTCGCGCTGCCATCCTTCGTAGCGACATGATCGCTGAGTCTGTGGATAAAGTATTAACAAGCTCGAGATGCACGGCGCGTGTAGTGAGGCACGTAAATAACGCGCCCCACCGCTTTTCTCGCCGCCGTCCCACCTTTACAGTCATTGGCCCGAAATAATCTAAGCCGCAATTACTGTAAGGGCGGTGGTATGGATCGAGGCGGGCTCTCGGCAGGTCTCCAGTCGCCGGCACCTGTGGCTTCGCTTTTCTCACCCGACAATATCCACATTGTCGCTCGATGGCTCTCACCGTAGGCCTTAAGTGGATGACCCAGTAGCGCTGCCGTAGGTCGTTTGTTACGCGCTCTCGATTCGCGTGTCCCGCAGCGCAGTGTTCCTTTAAAACAATAAGTTTGGTTATATAATGGCGACCGTCCAATATAATTGGTCGCTTAACATCTGTAGCAGCGCTCGATGCTGCTATACGTCCCCGTACTCGCAGTAATCCATTCTCGAGCACGGGGTCCAGTTTGTACAAGCGGCTCGACTTTGTAAGAGTGCGAGCGGCTTCTACGTCGCGCCTCTCTGCTCTAAAGCTGTCCTCTTGAGCGAGTCGCAGTAGGGCTGTCTCGGCGCGCTCGATGTGCTCTATGTTCAGGCGCGTAGCTCGGCGTCGGCATATGTCTATGAAAGCGAGCACATAGGCGGTCGCTCTCAAAAGTCGCTCATATCGTGAGAAGCGGCTTGGCTCGGGTAACCACCGGTCTGTGTGCTGCTCCTGCTCGCTCGTGTGCAGGACTTCTATTTCTTCGACAGGTGCCGCGCTCGATGGCCAGTCCTCTTCCGGTTTCCGCAGGAAGTGAGGACCCTTGAACCATCGGTCCTCGGCGCTCAGTGGTGCGCAGTTGAGCCTTGTCGCGTCGTCAGCTACGTTATACTCTGTGGACAACCATCGCCATTCATCTTTATGGGTTAGTTCAGCGATCTCACCAAGTCGATGTGCGACGAACGGCGTGTAGCGGCGCGCGTCGTTCCTTATCCACTGGACCACAGTAGCCGAGTCCGTCCAGTAGATCGTCCTGACGACCTCTACGCGATGCTCCCGCTTGACGACGTCCGCGAGTCTCGCTCCGATGACGGCGGCCTGTAGCTCCAGGCGTGGTATGCTCAGCGTACGCCGTGGTGCTACCTTAGCCTTGGCTGCTACCAAAGCTACGTTGACGGCGCCGTCACAGCGAATCGCTCGCCAGTACGCCACCGTAGCATACGCTTGCTCGCTCGCGTCGCACATGACGTGTAGCTCTACCCGTAGACCCTCTACGGCGTAGCTCCGCGGCAGGCGAAGTCGGGTGACCCCGTTGAGTTGTTGTAGCCATGCGGCAAACAGCTCAGCCTCCTCCGCAGGTATCGGGTTGTCCCACGGTAGCTGTAGGCGCCACAAACTCTGTAGAATAATTTTAGCACATATAGTATAACAACTAAGTAAGCCGAGCGGGTCATATATCGACATGACCGCACTAAGCGCCTCTCGCTTAGTCGGGGCGCGCTGTTGAGCACGCACGTCGCTCGGTACTCGATGCATTGCCGTGTTGAAGCCCAATTCGTCCTTGTCGGGGTCCCAACATAGCCCCAGGATCTTGTTGGCGGGTCCCGCTCCCCCCAGTTGCGTAGGCTGGGTAGCTCGTAGCTCGTGCGGCACGCCGTCCAAAATCCGTTTTCGGTTGGAGCTCCAACTCCGCAGGGTGAAACCAGCTGCAGCGTGCACCTCTCGTAGCTCCTGTATGGTGCGCCGGGCTTCACTCTCGGTGTCGTAGCTGTCTACGAAGTCGTCCATATAGTGGCTCTCCGTGATAGCTACGAACGCACGGGGATGCGTTTTCGCATGTGCGTGCGCGTTGTAGTTGCGCACACTATGCGCCATAAACGGTGAGCTCGCTGCCCCGAAGATCATACTCGTCATCTTGTATGACCGAGGAGGGCCGCTCCTGTCTTCTCCTCTCCACAGGAACTGCTGCGCCGGCTGGTCTTCCGCTCGTATCTTCACACGCAGAAACATCTCCTGTATGTCTGCGGTGACGGCGATCGGTCGCTCTCTGAAACGGAAAACAACCCCTGGCAGTGAAAGAAGAAGATCAGGTCCCTCTAGCAGCTCATCGTTCAAGCTAACTCCGTGACTTCGATGCGCCGCGTCGAACACTAAGCGCCGCTTCCCGGGTTTGTTCGGGTTCTCTACGGCGAAGTGCGGTAGATACCAGCAGATGTTGCTCGGTGTCTCCGTACCGTCGCACGGCGCCGCATACCCCTTGTCCAAGAGGTTTTCGATCTGCTCTGTATACTCCTTCGCGAAGTCCGAGTTAGCGTCCATCTTCTTTTCGATGCTTCTCAGCCGGTTCGCGGCTGAGGCGTAGCTGGGCGGCATGACGACTCCGTCGCGTCGCCATGGCAACCCAACTTCATACCCGGTGTCGATCTTCTTTATTGTGTCCGTGAAGATCCGCTGCGCACGTTCATCTGTCTCGCTCACACGAGGCTTGAGGGCGACACCCAGTGAGTCGACGCGAAAGTGCGACTCGACCAACTCGTGTAGCCGCTCGTCGTGTAGCTCGTTCGTGCGCCGGTCCGGTGCGTAGACGTGTAGCACATTGTCCTCGCTACACGTCACCATACTGTGTGGCACGGTCCCGTGTACCACCCAGCCCAGTTGTGTTCGCGACGCCGCCGGTTGCTCGGGGGCGCCGACACGCAGCTCGCGGCCCACGATGACTTCCCAGTGGTCGCTACCGACTAGGATGAGTGGCCGCGCTCGCTCGTAGCACACCTCTTCCGGTGTTAGACTCTGTAAGTGTTTACAATTGAGTAAAGAGTCCGGTATCGTCTGTCCGCGTAGCTTCAGATCTCGTACGGTGCGCATCTTCAATTTGTAGCGCGTGTTCTCGCTTCTCCCTCGCACGTGAACTGTGACGAGCTTGCTATCTCCCTCGCTCTGCTCCATGTTCACGCCGGTCATCAGTAGTGGAAGCGATGGTCCGTTCGCCCCGATCCGTTTGGCTAGCTCTGTGTCGATCAAGGTGATGCTAGCGCCTTCGTCCAACAGCGCGTATGTGTCGACTTCTCCTCTTGGTCCGGAGACGACGACCGGGCAGACCTTGAGCAGCACAGCTTTCGGATCGGCGGTACTGAAAGATGCAACAGACATTACTACCGCGTCGTTACTCTTACTCGATTGTAGCTCCGGCGCTGACTGTACGGCTGGTCGCTCTCGTGCATCGTTATGCAGTGATGCATGGTGAGGCGAACGACATTGATTCACGCCGCATACTTGCGCCCTGCAAGCTATCCGACGGTGTCTCTTCTCTGCGCATCTGAAACAAGCTCCCTTTGCCTTTAACAACCTCCACCGCTGCTCGATGTTCATCGCCCGGTAAGTCGGGCACTTGTGCAGCGGGTGCGCGTCGTTGCAGTTGAGGCATCTACTTGTTTCTTGTTTCTCGTCCGTAGAGTATACCGTCCGTTTCTTGTAGCTCGCCGTAGAGCTCCTTACTTCTTTACCTGTAGCCGTAGCCGTAGCCGTAGTCGCCGTAGACGAGAACGTGTGCCGTAGCGCGATGTCTGCTTCGCGCATGAGGAAGCGAGATAGCAATACTATCTCGGGCTCCTTCTCCTCTCTGTTGTTCTCGGCGTAGTCGCACCAACGCGACCGTACGTGCGGGCTCAGCTTGTCTAACACCTCCCGTGCTAACATCGGATTAAACAAATAACCCTTTTGATCGATGCCTTGGAGGATACATACCACGTTCTGAAGTTTTACCGCGAAGCTGTTTAACTCGGTCGCGGCAGCGCCGGGTCTTGGCAGCCTCTTCAGATCTCCCAGTGCTCGATCCACGATCACCTCCGGTCTCCCGAAGCATTGTTCCAGAGTCTTCATTATTACCTCTGGATTGGTTGCGCTATGTATTAGCGCCGCCACGGCGTCCCTGGCGTCCCCTCGTAGGCAGCTACGCAAGCGTAGCAAGTTCTCTGCCGGCGGGATGTTGTACAGTAACGTTGAGTCCCGTACGGCCGCCTTGAACGGAAACCATTCGCTGGGCGCCCCTGAGAACTCGGGCAGGTCGCAGTTGTAGCGGCGCTGCGGTCGCGCCATGTTAGCGAACGCATCCGCTAGCTGCTCTATGTTCCTCTTCGAACGACCTGGAGTGACAGAACGATCATTATTATGATACCTGACACGACGTGTTTCCTCCCGGGCGCAGCGCGGAGCTTCGACGTGCTCCCCCCGTGCTGCCTGCTGCAGCCACTCGTCGACCTTCCTGTGGTCGTCCGCTGTCGTGTTAGGTTCATCCCGAAGACTCTCGTTGTCTTCCAGCGTAGCCACTTGAACGGCCAGCCTCTTCTTGATGAGGTCCGTCTCGATGGCTAGCTCCTTCCTCTTCACCTCGGCGATCTTCTCAGCGGCCTCGAGCTCAGCCAAGCGTAGCCGCAGTGTTGAATTTGTAGTCCGCTGTGAGAGCGGCGGTGTACGCGCCCGCTCTCTCGTGGCCGCCTCTGCCTCCGGTTCGGGCCGCGTAGCTTGCGACGGTGAGGCAGGCGGCTCCCTGGTCAGCCTCCGTAGTCGCTCCTCCTCGATGCGGCGGCGTTCCTGTGAGGCGTGATGATCACCTTCGCCGTCGTACTCGGAGCGGTCGGCTTGACTGCGGGTTACAACCATTATGCAAGAAAAAACACACAAAAGTTATAATTAGCCTACGACGTAGTGGGTCTACGTCGTAGTGCGTAGTACGTAGCACGTAGTACGCCCGTAGAGGCGGGATCGGCGGGTAGCGCCGCGCTCCCGCACTCTCTCGCTGCCCTGGTGCAGCCTCTCGGGGGCCGGCACGTTCGTTGCCGGCGGTGGTTGGCCCGGCCGGTCGACCGCCGCGTCTTTCAGCAGCAGTCACGGGCCAGCGGGGTCGGGGTAACTCGAGCTGAGCGAGCTGGCTCGAGCTAGGCCGGCGTAGCCTCGTGCTACGCAGCCACAGCCTCGGGCAGCGGTCGCCTCAGCCGTCGAGTCCGTTGGCGAAGGGCAACAGCGGTACACGCTGTGGGCCCCGCCTCACGCTGCGGTTGCAGCCGTCGGGGGTGCCGCTCTGCAGGAGCTGGCGTGGTCGGCCCGGCTGGTTAACTGCTGCGTCTTTCAGCAGCAGTCTTCAAGCCAGCGGGTTCCCACAGGTGATGCCGAATCCGGAGACTAAATGCCGACGAAACGCGATCGACCAGGACTGTTGGTCACTATATTCGGCGCGAATGACCAAAACTGTTGAGGACAACAGGGTCAGTGGACTGTATTCATAGGCTTCTTGGTCTTCACACGTTTTATTACAATTATACATTTATCTTCGGATTGCTTTACATTAGCATTGGCACACATGTTACAATTTTGTTCCTATATTTACGTAAAAGTTACTTGTACAACTAGAGCTATGTCTGTATTCTTTCCCATACTTTTGGGGCCAAATTCACAAATCGTTTTCTGATACACGCGCCTGGAGGTCATTGCATTTGACACGTGTATTCAACGGTCATTTTAATTAAAAGCGCCGCCATATGCCGACAAAGGCCTAAGGCGGTCCGATTGAGTTATATTTACCTCTAGCCTTGTGTTCAGGGTGACACGTGTAAGTTCGATACATAATAATATTTCTATACAATTCTAATACATTTAGTCTTACTTACTACTTACTAAAGGTACTACTGTTTATTCATTATTCCATATTCTATTCTATATTCTATGATTCTATACATTAAATAGCCTATTTGTTCAGCGGACTCGGCGTCCTCAACAGTAATGTTACAAAATGTCACGAAATGTCATGTAAAGTAACTAAATGTCATTAAATGTCAAGGAATTTCATCGAGCCTGATTAGACCAGGCACTATAGAAGAACATTCATAAGCCAAAAATTAAAAAATATACTTTCCCGCCCTAGGTCGGAAATGACCTACTTTGCGCGCACTTATCGAGAAACAAACCATCACTTTTCGAATAGATGGGATGAAACATAATATAATATAACGTGACGCGAGCGACATCCCTGTGTTAAAGCACCAGCCGAGCCACTATAAACCAGTTTCACTCCGTACGTGACAGGCGGCACACAGGCCGCTGGTGCTCACGCACTCACGTGCGTCTACGTCATCATTGTGATGATGTTGTATGCGCAGTTGTATGAAGCTTTGTCTCTGTTCCTTCTTTACTCATGTGGTCATATCTCTGGAGGTACTTATCAGATCTTGATGCACTTACAAAGGGACCACCTCGGAAATGTACCCTACCGATAAAAAAAAATAATTCAAATGCGGTTCATAATTCACGGAGTAATAGCGTAACATACTTACAAAAAAAACATACATACGAATTGAAAACCTCCTTCTTTTTGGAAGTTGGTTAATAAAATGGTAGAACTTCTGCTAGCTTGTTACCCTTCCTTGGCAGTATAGGTACGTTTAAGGAGGTAGTAGTGGCAGGGTAAAAAGTGATGACGTTAATTATCTATCGTTCAAATGTCAAATTTAAATTTAAAAAAATTTGGAAACTAGCTGTGCCTCACGGCTTTGCCCAATTCAATTTATGCAATAAGTATATTATAGTTCTTTTATTACTACAAGGAAAATTATATACAAGTTGAAAAATTAAAATCAAACTAAAACTATTAAATTGATTTAATTTATTCCAAAAACAATCATCATTATTGTATAGGAAATTACATTTACATCTAAAAAACTTATTAAACTGAAATATTAACTATGACTAATAATTCAAATAAAAACTACAAATAATAAATGGAATTTAGGTCGCTGTCTGCTGGTAGAGTACCCAAAAAGCTGGCGACATTACCTCTTTGAATCGCGAAACTAATGCGTTACCCGAGGTAAGCTCAGCCAGCTCTTTGGTCGTGGGAGACATCAATTAGGCGTCTAGACAGCTCCCTAACAAAACCGCGTGCTTGTTGACCCCACGGGCCCATGGTTTCGACCCCAAACGGAAGAAAAGCATAATTGTCACCGATGCGCATATATTTCCTCCGTTTTAGAGCCTTTGCTGCGTCTATAGCTGCTCCTGCCGCCCGTGAGGTATTATGGAGATAGGAAACTGCCAATGTGTCGCCGCACGTCGCATCCCACACAAGCGGCTTCCCACGACACCAAGGAACCAACGTCATGCCGTCAGGCCTCTTACCATCGTCACGTGCGATACCGGTCGGCTCTACAATAGCCGGCAAGTTGACGGTGGCAAGAGCCCGACGGATGACGTCGTTCAGTGAGGCGTGTCGAGAAAGACGTCCCGCACTGCGACGACATGAAAGACCGTGGTGACCCAGTCTATCCACCTGGTCACCGCAGCGACAGAGATGCGGTTCTGTTATGCGGATGCCCAGACGCAGTCCCACCGCTATACAAAAACTGTTGTTATCCATGAAAGTACCTATATTGGACGAAGGTAACGCCTGCAACCAATATCCAGATTCCCGTTCGCGCGTGGCAAGTAGACGAGCACGGTCCCTACTATCTATATAACTATCCAATAGTTGTTTTTGTAATATTTTACATAAGGGCTCGTCCCATTGCCGCTGCGAACGGAGGCTCCTTGGGAAGGCTTCTCCTGGGCATGCCATGGACCAGGTGTTTTTTGCTTCTTCCATTATATCAATCGATATATTCGGTAGTGAACTGTTTAATATTTTCCCGAAAAGACCGGTAATACTATGGACAGAAGATAAAAACGCCGGTAGCGACACACTAGAAATTTTGCGTATGCCTATGCCTCCAAACCGAATAGGTAAGGAAGCTTGACACCATGATTTGTCCGAAAGGGAACAATTTAGAATTTTAATTAGGATATTTTTGATTGCTTCATCTAAACTTGACAGTAAAGTCATGTGATTCCAAAACGGGCAACAGCGAAGTATATAAGTGAATTTTGGAACAAAAAGACAAAAATGAATTATATGGAATGCTATGTGGCAATGAATTTTTGCTAGGCGCTCCGAAGCATCTTCAAATTTTTGGCGCTGTTCATCAATAAAAACCGGTAAAGACTCTTCTAGAATTGGAGCACCAAGGAGGCGAAGGTATTTTTTATGTAAAAGTTTTATATTTGGGGCCAGACTGTTGAATTTAGTGAATAAGTCATTTCTTTTATCCATAGGCACAATGTCCGTAAAGAAAATTTCACACTTTGAAAAATTTAGATCCAAACCAATTAAATGAAATTTTTCAATTAAAACCTATAAATCATGTATTACCGGTTTGTGTCGCCTCCCAGGGTTCCGTCATCCAGATACCACATGCTCAATTTTGAATTTAGGGATAAACTTAAATATAATAATAATTAAGATTGTTTAAAAACTAAAACAACCGACTCCCATGCCCCGCGATTCAATTTCAGTAGCAAGTTTGAGACGCTTATCGACATATCTCTGGACATACTTATCAGATCTCGGGTACTTACAATGGGACCACCTCGGAAATGTCCCCGACCCATTAAAAAATAATCATTCGAATCCGTTCACAATTGACGGAGTAATCGCGTAACATACACACAAAAAAAAAGAAACATACAGACGAATTGAGAACCTCCTCCTTTTTTGTGAAGTCGATTAAAAATAATACATAATATTCATACCACTTAATCTGTAAGCTCATTGCAATTCAGGTCGTTATTCGATCTCGGATAATTAATTATCCAGCAACTGGTTCTGAATGTGTTCGATGGGCCGTCACTGATGTTATTGTTGTACAAGGAGATGCAATGTTTGTTTTGTTGTAGGCAGGAATGGAACTATGGGTACGTATATAGTACTATTATTTTTTATTCTATGGGGGCAACCAAAAGTTGTACAATTAATTATTCTGTGCCAAAAAGGCATAGAGTATTCTTGTTTTAATCTTAGTACATCGTTCAGGGAGAATTTCACTAACCTATGTATTTAAATGCCTTTGATTATATACTATACTTTATAAACAAAGTTAAGCCCCTGGTGACTAATCTTATCGCAACCAGTCTTTGAAACTCGGTGAACCGATTGGTGGCATGTCTGTGTCCAGTCTGTGGTTAAAGGCACCATCACCTGCTAAAGATCTTGAGTAGGGTAAATTATAAGGCTAGGCTCAGGAAAGCAACAATGACTTTCCTTTTTTTATTTTATAATAGGCTAACGTTTGAGTATAATTTCACCCGTTGGTAAATGATGTTGCGGTCGAAAATGTTAACACGCTAGGTCTAGAACGGTAACTGGCTGTGGGTGACAATTACCCCCAGAGACAGTATACTTCTACTGTTCTGTGCCCCCATAACTTACCACTAAGGAGTGTAGTGCTGGTGCCTGTATAATAAAATGTACCCTATTAATCCAAATGCTTAGTATTTTTCTATCAGGTGAGACCATCAAGTGTAAACCTCTATAAAATAATTAAGATAGTTTAAAAACTAAAATAACCGACTTCCATGCCCCGCGAGTCAATTTCAGGAGCAAGTGTGAAACGTTTATCGTCATATCTCCGGAGATACTGATCATAACTCGATGAATTTACAATGAGACTACTTCGAAAACGTACCCTATCGATTAAAAAAAACATTCATTCGAATCGGTTCACAATTGACGGAGTGATCGCGTAACATACATAAAAAAAAAAGAACATACAGACGAATTGAGAACCTCCTTCTTTTTGTAAGTCGGTTGAAAACAAAACTCGTCCTCGCGAAGTCGTTTGAAAATCAAATGGCATGTTTCCGGTCTTTTACCTAAGCTTTTATCATGCTGATCTCACCTTTCGATCCTCTAACTTTAATGCCCTCTTGCGAATTCGAAGGGATATAGTTTTAGGGTGTTTTGCAAATGTTATGCAAATGTTATGAATTTTGTATAGGATCTCATTGTGAAGGTATGAAGTTCGGCTTTAAGGTACTGTCCTGCGTCCGCGTGCGCGTTCGCGATCTGATTTACAATAGTTTTCTGATCGCCGTAGATCGCGTTTGTTGTGAACCAGTCGGTACAAATACTACTGCTCTATCAGATCGCCGCCTAGATCGCGCACGCAGGACGCCGCGGTGACCTTCAAACAATTCTAAACGATAAAACCAGGCAATCTTGCCTGTTAGTAATATTAATAATAATCAAGCGGCACAAATTCATAGCCATGATAAAATGTACCATCTTTTTAGGGTTCCGTACCCAAAGCATAGAAAAGATAATAATACTACGTATAGAACGGACACTCTGTTCCCCCCACCAATTCCGGGCTTCCTCACCCCGCCACCGCTCTGAATCTGTCGAGGAGCTGCGCTGAGCAAGGACGCCACACGCGTACGACTATAGAACAATTACTACTCACGGAGAGAAGAACATCAACTTCATATATTTATGTTGGGACCAGTAGACACTGGAGGTTCAAATTTACGTAGGTTCTTATTACGTAGGTATATAATAAACACTTAATTATATTAGTATACCTACCTACATATTCGTATTTTAGAATTCATTTTCATAAATGAAACAACGATATTCATAACGAACTCGTGCGTAAATAACGCTTAATTTGTTTTATTTAATTATTATTATTGTTTTATTTAAAAAAAACTTTCACGTTTAAACATTTTTATAACACAGCAATTGGGAACTTGATGTAGGTACGTAGTATTTATATTCTCTTTACTTGATGTCGCTCTAACGTGCGAGCAAGACACACGACATTGTTTCGTACAGCTCTGGCTGGCCGCCCAACACAGAATAAAAAATAGTTACTGTGGTGCAGTTTGTTCTATGCAAGTCGACTGGACCTGGAGATGATGGTTTACGAAATAGCGACTAATATTCATAGTGTTAATTTTTGGGTAAGTGTACAAAAAATATTCATACGGTCAGTACGTAGTACGTATGCACGAAGTAACTATTATATAATCTGTGATACGGTGATTACGGGCGACAACCTTAGACATCACGCACACAAATGCACGTATAGAAAAACGACCCGTGTGTAGTGTCTGTGTCGGTGTCACAGTGTCGGTCGTTAAAACGCTAGTTTGTATGGAGATTTAGCGAGTGTCCGGGGTGTGCCCAAAGGGTAAAACGGGACCCTATTACTAAGACTCCGCTGTCCGTCTGTCTGTCTGTCCGTCTGTCACCAGGCTGTATCTCATGAACCGTGATAGTTAGACAGTTGGTACGGAACCTTACGAGTGCGAGTCCGACTTGCACTTGCCCAGTTTATATTTTTGTAGTTTTCATCTCTCCATCCACAAACCATATTTTTAAAGGGCCTCTTGACGTTGGCTTCGGCTCCATCAATGCCTAATAAAGGACCGGACATTTATGATCCGAGAAGGTATATTTAAAAAAAAGATAATAATAACAATTTAATTGCACACTTAGCACAAGTAAGTTACAAGTAAGCACAAGTTAGCTTAGCAAGTCTAGAGTTTATCGTACTACTTACAGCGTTTGTTATTGGAAAACGACAACATTTATCATTTCAGAGCCCCGTTTGCGTAAAGGATACATGGCATAACTTTTAAGCGAGAGGTCACCGGTTCTAATCCTAGCACGGGTGTTAGCAGGTTAGCAGATAGTAGGAGCATATTATATTGATGTTTAACCTGACTTGCTACCAAAAAGTAGCTTATCACCATAAAGGAGAAAATCTCCCGCCATAGCCTTAAGGTACGGCCACACCGCGGCGTCCTGCAATCTGCGGGCGCGATCTCAGTACTTTCCAATTGTTTTCTGATCGCGTTTGGTGTGGACATGTATTTCATAACATATTTCTTGTTCGGTGTGTAGTCGGTACAAATACTACTGCGCTATCTGATCGCCGCCTAGGTCACGCACGCAGGACGCTGCGGTGTGTCCGTATCTTTACAGTGTTCCAGCATCACACAATCCTTGAGATTTAGAGTACTCTAGGCTTAGCTTGTTCATCATCTTCGAACGCATCATCGCTTACTTCCAGGCGAGATAGTGGTCAAACGCTGGCCTATAAGATATAAAATAATTTAAGATCGTTTAAAAAACTAAAGGAACCGAATTCAAACGTCGCGCTAGTCAAAGTAGCCAGTAGACGAAGTAACTGTTACATAATCTGTACCAGTAGTTAGTAGTAAGTCGTCGAGATAAGTAAATGCGTCGTAATACAAATGTTGATATATTCAAAACGGCTCGGCCGATTTCGTTAAAATTCAAATGGGACCACCTGGGAAGGGTACCCTTTGAAACAAAAAAGAATTTTCTAAATCGATTCAGGCATCTTTGAATAATCGGTGAACATACATAAAAAAAAGGTTCCACCGAATTGAGAACCTCCTCCTTTTTTGTGAAGTCATTTAAAAATTAGACGAGCATCTAGTTTGCCCTGTTACCTAATATGTTAAAAGAATCTGGAAAACAGTTTTATGACCAGGACTCTACAATCAGCTCTAAAAGGTATTGTAGGTAAAATCCTGTGTCCAGGACGACTAGTACAGTTGGAACGCTTGCTAGATTTTTGTTTGACTGTAACAGTCAAGCAATTTGCTATAATCATTCTGGAAACGTAGCATAGGACGCCCTGTGACCAGGTGGAGGGAAGTTATATGCAACGCGATGGGCAGTGACTTGAAAAGTAGATCCGAGAGAACAAACTCTGGATGAGCATGATAGTTGCCCAATTTACCCATCCAAGTCCTTAGAACTAAATTAATACTTTAACATGTAAAAAACAAAAGAATCAACATCATTTACATTAAAACTATTAATCTGTGTAGACCATAAGAATGTGACTCTACAAAATCACTCGTATATTTCAATTTGTATACACTGGAACAAATCTAGATATCGGTGTTGATGTAACGCAACATTAAGCAGAATCGAAGAAGAATCGTGGAAGATTGGGCGCAGTGACGTGTCTTGGGACAGGCCTACGTCCAGCAATAGACTGACACCGGCTTATTATAACACTAGACTATAACTATAATATGTATGTTATGTTTTATTACAAAAACTCACGTTCATTTTAAACTTATAGATTTGAGACGGGAATTTAACGTGACTTACGCGATGTCGATATAGCGATCGACATTGCGAGGCTGAACGCGTCGGCGAGCGCCCCGCACTCAAGATCCTGAAGAAGGCCCCCGGATGAGGCCGATACATATGTCGATCGCTATATCGACATCGCGTAAGTCACGTTAAATTCCCGTCTCAAATCTATAAGTATGTAATGCTCCGCGGGAGGGTCCTGGTGACCTGCAATACAGGTTTTTACAAAACCTATAGCTGGCACCAGTCTCTCACAACGTATGCCTTTATGTTATAATTTGCCTTTATGTTATAATTATGTTCTATAAACTTAAGTCCTAACTATTTGCAAATTTTGTGTAATTTGTAATTTTTGTGAGAGAAATAGATGGATATTATTATTATGATGATTCTGGAAAGCGATGATGTGATCTGTTGTAGGACATATTGCTTTTGTGAGAGCAAAACGGTCGTGAAATAAGTCGCTGGAAAATTGAATTTAGTACAATTCATATATATAGCAAATCAACGCCAAACTTTCTTCAAACTAGAAAGTTTTTATTATTTGGGCAGTAGCAGTTTCTTTCAGTAATATATTGTAAACACGGTTTTTTTCTTTTTTATATGTGGAAATGGTTAGCAGTTGACCACTATCTTACCTGATATTAAGTCTGGTGATGTACATTTCAAAACAACTCTCAGATACCGAGAAATACTTTCGATTTTGTTTATGAGATCAATGGCCGATAACTAAGGCATATTGTACGCCAACGATACAAACAAAAGGGCAAAAACGAAATGTCGCAAATGCATTGGTTGAAATTGTAGAGGCATCGGAAAGCTTTTTATATCGTGTAAACACTGCGTTAGCAACACCGCGGCTCCGAAAACTTGAAAAAAAAAGATAATTTTCACCCCAAGTGTTGGATTGGGATTCGGAATAGTGTAACGCGTACGTGGGAAAATTCACCCGTTTTTCAGCTTACAGGGAGCTTCATCTTCAGTACCCCGGCATCCGCTGTCGAGTTCAGACGTGTGGTCCGTGTTCGTCATCGTGAGATCGCGAGTGAATGATATTACGATGTCGAGTGTCGCAGTTTATTCAAAGTGTGAATTGTGAGTGTTTTGTGTACCAAGGATTTAGCCTGCAGCGACACCGCAAAAATGTAAGTGGGTTATTAAGGAAGTTTTCGAGCATTTTTGTGTTATAAGTATAATTATTGATGGTTAAAATATGCAGCGTATCATTTAAAATACCCATTATTCATAATTACACTTGGTGTTAATGATGTCAAATTAAGAAGTTAAATAACGAAATGTTTTCAAAGTTTTCTTGTTGCCTTATACTTCTTGCAGGCTTTCTCCCCTTTCTTCACATAACAGTGAATGGGACCATTTCTATTCAGAAGACTTGGTTTGTAACTCGTATAAAATATGTGACATATATTCTCAACGTGATTTATAAAATTTCGCATTGTAACTGTGACTATTAACTATACTGTGCGACTTTATGATTATTGTGAGCCATGCAGTTCAAATACATAACTACAACAAGATATAGTAAGCGCATACGAACAAGTCAACGCGACATTCCTTAATTGGAAAGGACAAGTATTCTGTTTTCTTATGAAACAACTGTTTGATGTAATCATAATATTAAATACTTCGTGATAAAAAATATAAAAAACTTAACTTAAGTTTTTATACATTATGATCAAATTTGGATAACAAAGGCACAGAACCGTGACGATTTGTACCTATAATTTGAGAGAGGTCTATACCAAGCAGTATGGATCAAACAGGCTGCGGATAACATGACACTTTGACACAGCTGTCGGATACTCTACATTTAGAAAAAAAATCGAGGTAAGATCTTAATAATAACTTTTCGAGCAGAATTAAGTCACGTATAAGTTTACTTTATTCTTAATATGTTGAGGTAGTACGATAAAAAAATTATCTATCTATCATATTCCTGTGTATCAGATATCACAACTTTGTATAAGTACTGTATATAGAACTACTATATAGAATTATTACAGAAAACATAAAGTATCATACAAACCAACTAACTACTTTTTTCTGTGGTATTATACAGAAAGTACTTGACAATATCAATATAGGAGTATATTGATACATCAATATGAGAAAGTCTGTAACGTGTTCTAAAGAACTATGTCATCGATTCTAGAGTGCAGAAAAATTACATTCATGGATTATTATTTTTTATATCTGATAGGCTAGCGTTTTATCACTCGCCTGGTGGTAAGCGATAATGTGATCGAAGGTAGTGAAATACACCAGGCCTAGATTGGTTTGACTCTCAAGTACTGTGTGCTACCGAAACACCGTAAGGTTATGGCGGCAGATCTTCTTCTTAAAAGGTACTGTTAATAAATTCTCGACCGCATCGTTACTTACCAACTAGTGAGATAGTGGTCAAACGCTAGCTTATCTGATAAAAAGGGAGACATACAGTATCAAAGCAATTTTTATCCCTAACATATACAGGTAGTAAGAGCATAATTATATCGATCTTCTATCTGAATTGCTACCAAAAAATATATATTAAAAAATATTGCTTACCAGCATCAAGAAAAAAATCTGCCGCCATAACCTTACGGTGTTCCGGCAGCTCACAGCCCTTGAGAGTCCAGAGTATTATAGGCCCAGCCTGTTCACCATCTTCGACCTCATTATCGCTTACCACCAGGCGAGATACTGTTCAAAGGTTAGCCTAAAAAATATTAATTTTAATGCAAAATAGTCTACATTGTTTGTATAACATATGATTCCGGTGTCATGTAGAACATTCTATTCTATTTCCCCGAAAACTGCGGTAACATTGCGGGCCACAACTATGTAGGTAAACTAAGTACTCGTTATAATTTTGAATTTCTGTCCTACTTTTAACAAATCAGACCCGTATCAACAGAACTAGGGAGCTTTTACTTTAAATTCTACCCTTCAAATTAATCCTAACCAAATAATGTGGCTATTCACTTCAAAGAAAACCGCACGTTCATTCAATCAGTTTTGAGTTCTAACAAACTTTACAGACTAGAAAGTCTCTTCTATAGATACTATAGTCAAAAATGTCTATAAGTAAGTACTTTTTACAAGTATCTAAGTAAGTATCGTGCTTGCAATCTTAAATGTACCTAGTAGCTTATTCACACGCGTTTTTGGAAATACTTTCTGTGGCTTAAAACAATTCTTTGAGTTACTTCACACCTCCAATTCTCTCTGATGAATCTAATGCCGCATCCATTCGCAGTCATCAGAGGTGTTATTGATAAGTATTTTGCTGTACATGCTGTCCGACTTTGGAACGCACTTCCATTGAAAATCAAAGAGTTACAAACTCTTTTTAAGTTGAGGAGGGAACGCGGTGCACTTTTCCATACAAATGTATTACCCCGTTTCCTCCCTGGCAAAATGCTTCTAAAGCAAAATTTTTTTCTGCAGAAGATCAAGGTCTGCTATAGCCTACCCCCTTACCATTTGCTTTTTTTGACCGCCCAATTGCAAAAAGAAATATAATCCTTTTAAGATTCTTGTAGGTTCATATTTTTATTTGCAACAACTGGTGGCGTAGCCACAGCAGACCTTGATTTTTGTAGAAAATAATTGTGCTCTAGAAGCAATTTCCAGGGAGGAAACGGGGGAATACATTTGTATGGAAAAGTGCACCCCGCGTACGGCATCTTAAGTACACCTCAAGTACTTCCGTACCCAAAGGGTACCAACGGAACCCTATTACTGAGACTTCGCTGTCTGTCCGTCTGTCCGCCTTTCACAGAGCTGTATCTCCTTAACCACAATAACTTGTGATATTCTCATAGTGTGTTTTATTTTGGCTGCTATAACAACAAATATTAAACATTAGATTAAATGAAAGGTGGTCCTAAAAATATACAAAAAAGTGTTTTTACGGCAAATTTGATTCAATCTTAATAAAAATTGTACTCTAGTACGGAACCCTACGCGTGCGAGTCAGACTCGCACTTCGCCAGTTTATTTTATTTGTTTGGTATTTGTTAAAATTATCTGGATTCTTTGATTATACACCGCGAACCCCTAACTGTTTGTTTATTTTGTATAAGATAATAAAATAAAATGTTTCTATCTACCTATCTATGTTCACTTCTTTACTAATGGCTGCGAAAATTAATAATCATTATTATTTATAATATATTTTAAGATCGTTAAAAAAACTAAAAGAACCGACTTCAAACGTCGCGCTAGTCAAAGTAGCCAGTAGTAACTATTACATAATCTGTGCCAGTAGTTAGTAGTACGAGTAAGTCGTCGAGATAAGTAAATGCGTCGTAATACAAATATTGATAAATTAAAAACGGTTCGGCCGATTTCGTTAAAATTTTAATGGGACCACCTGGGAAGGGTGGTCCCATTTAAATGAAACCCTTTGGAACAAAAAAAGAACTTTCCATACCTATTGGTTCAGGCATCTTGGAGTAATCGGTTAACATACATTAAAAAAAAGGTTCCGACGAATTGAGAGCCTCCTCCTGTTTTGTGGCGTCGGTTAAAAATAAGTATACAACTAAGCAAGCATAATTGTTTGTTTGTTTTCTTTGTCATATATACAGGGTGTAGGGTTTCATATGGTCCAAACAAAAACTATCAATGGAGAACTTTAAAAGCTACCCAAAGAACCCCCAAGTATGTTCCGCAAAAATCTATGGTTTTCGAGAAAATTGCATTTTACTTCTTTTCGATTTATTCCCCACAATGTTGCAATTTATTTAAATTTTCCTCCAAACAATAAAGCCCAGAGCTTTAATTTTTTTGTGGGACTATGAATAGTGAGTAGGTCTTTCAGGATAAACTAAAATAATTTATTTAAGCTTATTCGTTTCTGAGAAAAATATTAAAAGATATTTTTTTATTAAGACGATCATTTTATTCGAACACACTAAACAACAACAATAAAAAAACACGAAATAAATAAAGTTGCAACCCATTTAAAAAACTTGTCTATATATGGACCTGCTATGGCCTGCCAAATTTCTAACGGCTGCGACAAGAGTTTCAGGTCCAAAAACATAATTTACGAAATGGGAAGGATTTCAATATAAAAGTTAATTATTTTTAAATAAACTTGGATAATCTCTTTTTACAGAACCAACACAAATAACAGGTAGAAGTTATAATAATAACCTAATTGCGTTGATTTAAGGAACTTTGAAAGTTAACAATTTTAGTTATGTTTGAAAGTTATCGGCAATTTTCTAGCCAATCTTTTATCATTTTTCTAATAAATTGTTCAAAGAGTGGCCCTTTTACATATTTTAGACGATAAAAGGACTGATCACATTTAATTTTTTTCTGCTATAATTCATTTAGTTTGGTCGTTAATTCCTAGGCATTATTGTACCTGTTTTATGTCCCAGCCAACTAGCTTAATTTGCCGTTCAATCAACAACCTTGCATCTTTACTAAACAGCGCCGTTCTACTAGCGGCCTGAATGATATTCAGCAATTTGAAGGTCTTCTATACCTTCATTTAAACGCTATGGCGTCGGTTCTGGTGACGCGCGGTTCCCTCCTCGCTACGCTCGTCGGTGCACGTCACGCGGTGGTCACTGTTCTCTAGTGTGTTGCCTTAGTGTTAGACTAAGCCAGTTTATTAAATGTTGTAATAAACGCTACGGCTGAATATCATTCAGACCGCTAATTAGAAGTAAAAATTAAGTAAAAGTAAGAAGTTGGCTGCGACATATACATATAAAACTTAAAGGTATACATAAAACCTTTGTTAAGCCTATGTAATTTGCCAAACTATAGAAACAGTATAATGTGACGGAGCTCACCGCATTTATTTAAGAGCTTTTCCTCAGAAATTATGTAATTTATGGAATAGATGCGCCTCGTGGCTTTGACCACGTCGACTTAAATTATCCCATTTTCCGAATAACGGGCATTTCCAACGTAAAAATAAACCTTTTAATGTTATTATTTTCAGAGCTATAGGAAAGATCGAAGTTTTTTTTTGGGTTTGTAGATTCTACTTGTGCCTTATTATTTTTTGGCATATGTTTGGCATAGTATAGACAGATGAACGCTTTATTCCTATTCTAGGCCTAGCGTGCTACTCATACATGAGGATGCATGAGTAGCCGCATCGTCGGTCATCACTTACCAACAAATGAGATAATGGTCAAATGCTAGCCTATAAGCTATAAAAATGCACTAAGCAAGTAAAACTAAGAAAACATTGACTGGATAGGTTATATTAATGTTATTACCAGCTGTGATTCACGTTTATACCTTTAGTCGAATTTTCTCGACCTAGGTTTCGAGCGAGTCCGTCGCTCTTCCTCGGGAGTGATATTACACGGTGAGCTCGCGATGTTCACTGAATTACAGCCGGTATATAACATTAATAATGTTACAAATTCACGATAATTATAAAACATAATAGGTTTGGCAATGGGCGCTTAGAGCGATCTCTATCAGACAATTTAGATTATTATTAAAACGAACTTTTTTGGAATTGTTGCCATTTATCATTTATTATGTTTCTTTGAAGTGTCTCACACTTTATATTTTTGTAAATTGTTAAACACAATCCAAAATTTCATCGTACCGACGGGACTCGAACCCGCACCCCCCGGATTACACGTGCAGGTGCTCTGCCAATTAAGCCACGGTTCGATATATCAATACGACGATATTAGTGGATTGCATTTTGTTAACCCAATTATGCATTGGTGGCGCCATCTATGACTACTTGTTACGTAAGTTAATCATTCGGAAGAAATCATTACAGTTTTCAAATCCGACGAGAGATGTTGCACCGCGTAAATCAAATATTATGTTTCTTTGAAGTGTCTCACACTTTATATTTTTGTAAATTGTTAAACACAATCCAAAATTTCATCGTACCGACGGGACTCGAACCCGCACCCCCCGGATTACACGTCCAGGTGCTCTGCCAATTAAGCCACGGTTCGATACATCGATACGACGAAATTAGTGGATTGCATTTTGTTAATCCAACTATGCATTGGTGGCGCCATCTATGACTACTTAGTACTTAATTTATCATTTGCAATTTTGATATTAACATAAAATTACACATACACGATTTTAAGCTCGTGAGCGCTATATTATCAACATTTTAAAACAGGTAACATTTTAGTCACAAGTAACCAAAGTTATCTCGGTTATGTACTCAGTTTTGATACATATTCGGATAGGTACGCGTTTGATCGCTAAGGCTGTAGCACGCTTTTTCACATGATACACGTGCTCACTCTTGACGACGATTCACTGATGATTTTTATGATTTTAGGTAACAGGAGCTTTTTAGGGTTCCGTAGCCGAATGGCAAAAAACTGGCCAAGTGCAAGTCAGACTCGCACTCGTAGGGTTCCGTAACACAGTTAAATATTCCATAACAATGATTTTTCGCAACTACAAAATTAACTTTGTTTTTCATAGTACAAAGTTATCTTTGCGGTCGCCATATCTCTAAAACTGCTGACTGTATCTCGTTCAAACCAATTTTCGTTGTTAGTTTTTATTAAGATCTACAGCATATATTTTTTTTAGATTTTTCACTCCCATACTTTAAAAGTTAGAAGGGGGGGGGGGGGGGACACACTTTTTACCACTTTAGACGCGCCTATCTTTCAAATGATTGACTTTGAGAAAAAATGATTTTAGGAACCTCAATGTCATTTTTTAAGACCTATCCATAGACACGTATAGGTTTGAAGAATTTTTTTTTGTTTCAGTTCCATGTATGGGATGCCACCCCCCCCCTTAAACTTTTATATTTTTTATTTTTGTATAAAAATCCCCCCGTATGTCACAGCCGTCCGTATGTCACAGCCATTTTATTCCGAAACTGTTAAGACTACAGAATTGAAACTTGGTAGGTAGATGTATTCTGTGAACTGCTTTCCGATTTTTATACAAAAGTAAAAAAAATAAAAGTTTAAGGGGGGGCATCCCATACATGGAAAAGAAACAAAAAATTTTTTTTCTTCATACCTATACATGTGGGGTGTTTATAGATAGGTCTTCAAAAATGACATTGAGGTTCCTAAAATTATTTTTTCTCAAAGTCAATCGTTTGAAAGATAGGCGCGTCTAAAGTGGTAAAATGTGTGTCCTCCCCCCTCTAACTTTTAAAGTATGGGAGTGAAAAATCTAAAAAAAATATATGCTGTAGATCTCAATAAAAACTAACAAAGAAAATTGGTTTGAACGAGATACAGCCAGCAGTTTTTGAGATATGGCGACCGCAAAGATAACTTTGTTTTACATACAAATACTATGAAAAACAAAGTTAATTTTGTAGTTGCGAAAAATCATAGTTATGGAATACTTAACTGTGTTACGGAACCCTACGAGTGCGAGTCCGACTTGCACTTGGCCAGTTTATTTATTAGTATTATATTCATCCTGGTGTAATTCAATAATAAATAAATAAATACCTACAATTTGGCGTCTTCAAGTCGCGACTGAATAGGTATCTTCTAGGTAAGCGCAGTATAATATAGTGTCAAATGAATAATAATAAATAATTATAATGAATTTTAAAAAATCGGGATGATTTAGAGATTTAGTTTTATTATTTGAATAGACTTACAATGTAACTCAAACACTAAAGTGTGAATTATTTATGTCAGAAACCATTGTTCTATCACTACCTGCCTGTTAGCATGTGCAATATAGTAAACAGTCTAGTCGAGTCCACTCAGACCTTGACAGGGCTTGTACAAGTTACTCCGCAAGCCAGTGCCAACTACACTACCGACTTGGCAGCTATACAACGCTGGCTTTGTTTAGACAAACGCGTTATCTTTCTCAATATAACCTGACTTCTATAGAAGGCACAGTATGTTTCAGTTTCAGTTGTAACAACATACTTGTCTTTTATTACTGATAATGATTGAATACCCCAGAGACACGTGGGTGGTTAAGAAGTCTGTTTTAGATGTAAACAAGTGCATTGTGGGCTATTTTATTCGCCAAAGTTATGCAGAATGCGCAATTCATTGTTTGCAGGATTTTTAACCAACTTCATAAAAAAGGAGGAGGTTCTCAATTCGACGGTATTTTTATTAAATGATTGTTACCTCAGAACTCCGTCAAATCTTGACCGATTTAAAATACTCTTTTTTTGTTTGAGAGAATATGCTTCAGGTTTGGTCCCATTCAAATTTTATCGAGATCTGATAATTATCTCCGGAGATATTAGGATAAACACCTTAAACTCAATTGTATGATACTGGCTATATTGCAGGGCATGAGAGATTTAACATCTTTTTGTCTCAGGGTAACAGGCGCAGTAAGTACTGTATCTGTAGTAGGTAGATGTCATCGTTTACTATCAGGCGAGCGTCGTGCTCGTCCTGTTACCTTATATTATAATAATGTATGATCGTACAAAACGAATTAACCGACTTCATATGCCACGATAGTCAAAATAGCCACTAGCCGTAATCATATCATCAAGGTATACAAATTTGTTTCTATTGTTTATTTCCATATCTCGGGAGATGATTATCTATATATAAATACGATTTCGATGGCCCGGTGGCGTAATCGGAAGAACGGTCGGCTTTGATGCCAGACGTACCGAGTTCAAACCCCACCGTGCACCAATGGATTTTTCTATCGAAATATTTATGTGCGCTTTTCACAGTGGCCCTCCGGTGAAGGAAAAACATCGTTAAGAAACCAACAACTCCCGCATGGTGGTAGGACACTAACTGTGCCCGCCTGGCCAGCTACCACTCTCAAGTTAGAAGATCTGTCGCCAAACATCTAATGTATTCCGGTAGCTAACATTGAGAGCCAGTTCCCATTCTAGGCCTAGCGTGCTTACCATCTTCGACCGCATCGTCACTTACCAACAGGTGAGATAGTGGTCAAACGCTAGCCTATAAGATATAAAAAAAAAAACAAAAAGATATAAAGAACTTTTCAAATCGGTTCCGATTTACGTAAGGAGTAACAAACATAAAAAAATATAAAAATACAGTCTAATTGAGAACCTCCTCCTTTTTTGTTAAGTCTTTTAAAAATAATAGCACTAAAAGCTGAAAAATTATATTGTAGCCACATAGTTAGTGAAAAGTTGAGTATTCTGCAGATTTCAGGAGATGTCCCGGCATTAGATCAAGGCCACAGAAAAGATAATAGTCCTACCACCATATTCTTGCAATAAATATCGTTAAAGTAAAATGATACCGAACTTTGAATTGATCAGACCCATGGCATGTTGATCTCCTTTTTAGGGTTCCATAGCCGAATGGCAAAAAACGGAACCCTTATAGATTCGTCATGTCTGTCTGTCTGTCTGTCCGTCTGTATGTCACAGCCATTTTATTCCGAAACTGTTAAGACTACAGAATTGAAACTTGGTAGGTAGATGTATTCTGTAAACCGCTTTCCGTTTTTTATACAAAAATAAAAAATGTAAAAGTTTAAGGGGGGGCATCCCATACATGGAACTGAAACAAAAATAAAAAAAATTCTTCAAACCTATACGTCTATGGATAGGTCTTTTAAAATGACATTGAGGTTTATAAAATCATTTTTCCTCAAAGTCAATCATTTGAAAGATAAGCGCGTCTAAAGTGGTAAAATGTGTGTCCCCCCCCCCCTCTAACTTTTAAAGTATGGGAGTGAAAATTCTAAAAAATATATATGCTGTAGATCTCAATAAAAACTAACAACGAAAATTAGTTTGAATGAGATCCAGTCAGTAGTTTTTGAGGTATTTTGACCGCAAAGATAACTTTGATTTTCATACTTACACTATGAAAATCAAAGTTAATTTTTTAGTTGTGAAAAATCATAGTTATAGAATATTTTACTGTGTTACGGAACCCTACGAGTGCGAGTCCGACTTGCACTTGGCCAGTTTATTTTTACACTGAACTGGGCAGCACTTTATCACTATCTCACCTGAAATTAAGTGATGATGCGTTCGATGATGGAGCGTGCTAACCCAGAACATACCTATTTCTAGTCTTATAGCAAACTTTTTTCCAGTTAGAAAAGAGCTTATAATCTTAAAATGGCTGAACAGATTTTCATGAAACAAAGCTAAGAAAACTTTCTATTATACTTAACACAAAAAACAAAAAAAAAACTAAATCAAAATTGCTTCATCCGTTTGCGAGCTACAATGCCACATACATAAACAAATGCACACGTCATACTCATAACATGCCACTTTTTGTGTCAGGGGTTAAAAAGACAAGTATCATTCTATCTTTAACTGCATCGTCACTTTTACATCAGGTTTTACATCATCAGGTGAGATATAGAGGTCAAGTCTAATCGCAATAAGATCGTTTAAAACACTAAAAAAGAACCGACTTCAATGCCCCACTATTAATTTTCAGTACCAATTTAGAGGTGTTTATCTCCATATCTCTGGAGATACTTTTCAGACCTCAATAACATTACCATGGTACCACACATGGGATATCTACTTTCCAACAAAAAAAGAATAATCAAAATCGGTTCATAAACGACGAAGTTATCCGCGAACAAACATAAAAAAAAAAAATACGGTCGAATTGAGAAACCTCTTCCTTTCTTGAAGTCGGTTAATAAAATTAAAAAAAAAATACAAACCGTTAGTCCGTATCTATCTCTGAAATACGGTATCAGTGCATGCAATCAGTACTTGGCACACATCCTCATTTTGCGAGCCGTATCCTGTACCGGCTGTACCCATATGGGTAGGTACTATTTGTATAAATCGTGATAACTTATAAATACGTACTTATAAGTTACCGCAATTTATACAAAACATAATTTTATTGGTACCTGTCAATAAAACTATCTACAAGTTCAAGAGTCCAGGGTGGTACTAAATGGGTCACCATAGAATGCAAGTTGCAATAGCAATAGCAATAGTTGCATAGAATGCAAGTTGCAATAGAATGCAAGCAAACTGGAACCCGCAACCCCCGGGTAACATGTCCAGGTGCTCTGCCAATTTATTGGACCGTGGCTTCATTGGTAGACCACCTGGACATGTTATCCGGGGGGTGCGGGTTCGAGTCCCGTCGGTACGATGAAATTTTGGATTGTGTGTAACAATTTACAAAAATATAAAGTGTGCAACACTTCAAGAAACATAATATTTGCCATGTCTCGTATCACCCTCCGAACAAAAAGATATCGCCAATCGGTTCGTCGAGTGTCGCCATGATGTACAGTACCAGCCAGTTTGATAGACGTATTGTGATTGTTGCAGTATGTAGATAAGACTAAAGTCAGTTGTCCAGTGCTTCGTCCCACCTACATCTTCAGAAGCAGACTTTACCAAGACTACATCATCACTTAAGGTGTAGCGTCATGTGTAGCACACACCGTAGCGTCCTGCGTGCGCGATCTAGGCGGCGATCAGATAGCGCAGTAGTATTTGTACCGACTTGTTCACACCAAACGCGATCAGAAAACAATTGAAAAGTATTGGAATCGCGCCTGCAGGACGCAGGACGCCGCGGTATGGCGGTACCTTTACCGTCAAAGCCTACAGACATATGCAATATAAAAAAATCCACTAAATTAAAATTTATTTGTTTCCACACTCGTCTCACTATGTAAAACTCAAAAAACAACATAAACACGATTGATTGAATTGATTATACATTATAAAACACATGACTCGAATGACATCCTGATTTAATATTTATGTATGCACATAATGTATAAATTACCTACATTTCCCACTGCCACGAGGTCTACAGCGTTGGTAGGTAATGTAGCGTATCAGACGGTAATGTTTGTGTACATACTCAGTGCTACATTATCATAATCACAATGTGGTTCCTAATTGTTTGTTCGGACGTAGCTGCGTAGGTATATGGTATTTATATATGGCGAACCTGGTTATAGAGTACATTGAAGATTAGTTGTAAATAAGTTAGAGGTAGTGATTGATTTGAAGGCCAGAGTTTCTCGAGCGATGTGCGTGGTACTATTATTTATTATGTGGATGTAGTAAAATTGTAATATACAGGTAAATGTAAGTACTCGTATGAAAGCTTCTCAATGCTCATCATCATGTCCATCAATTTTTAAGTTGTTCTTTCCTTTTTAACTCCCGACACAAAACGAATCATGTCAAGTCATACATATTTACCTTTTGAAATAAATAGTAGCGTATACCGAAAAATACACTACGTACAATATTAAGGTAAAGAAAAATTCATACGAATCGAGTACTATTTGAAGTCGGTGGAAAAAAAGGTTTCTCTTATCCCGGGCTATTAATTGTTACTTTAGTTGAGGTTAAGCCAGTCTAAGCTAGTATCTAATAATCACTAATACATTTTCGTTTCCGCCTGCAATCTCGTTTGATAATAAAACATTAATATCTCCGATACATTTCACCCATCTATTCAGTGAGCTCCATTGTGTGTAATACGTATGTTCCATACAAATCGTGTACAAAGGATTTATTCGCTTATTTTATACCAAGTTATATTGACCTAATGTTACATTGTATTCGAAATATGCGAGGTAAATATGTAATATGTACGCGTTTGAAGTATCGATGTGGGCAGACCGGAAGTTACCGGTACGTGGCCAAAGTTTCAGGAGCGGATGGTATTTCAAAGGTTAACACGTGTGAGCTATGTTACTAATATATTTAACTTTATATTAAAACTTTAAATCTATTACAATAGCTGGTATAAAGTAATAAAAAATAATATAGGTACCTAAATAAAAAAATATAGGGGAAATACAGGAAACTTATTTTTTCGGCTTCATCAATCTTATAAAATAAGTATTGTAGGTGTGTGGTACGGAACCCTACGTGGGCAAGTCCGACTCACACTTGGTTAATATACTTTTTTTGAATAGGTTTACTGTCCAGGTCACATTTCAATTTCATCGAAATATTTTCAGTATCTCCAGAGATATGGAAATAACACCTCGAACTTGGTACTGCAAATGACTAGCGCGGCACATCAAGTTTTCTTTTAGTTTTTTAAACGATCTTAAATTAAAAATTAAAAGAAAAACGATGACAATATACTAGCACATAGATTATGAATTTTAAACAAACAAACATCCTCTCACCCCAAACGCGCAACACGCATATACAGTCTCCGTTCCGTCGAGGGTAAAAAGAGCTTTCTTCATTTAAAAGTTTTGCAAACCGTTGGAAATAGGTTACAAAATTAGCAAGTTGTACATAAACTTATTACTGAAATCGTAGTCTTATTGTGAATTATAATTCTCATGTTATATTTGTTTATATTTAGTTAATATTTTCGATTTGTTACACCTTAATTCAGAGTACATAAATAGATAAGTATCAAAGGCAATAGCAATAAAATATTTTACAACGGCCAATCGGCAATAGTGATCTCTCCCAGACAACCTTAGGAAGGAAAGAATTAAACATATTTAGGGCCAGTTTCACCGGTTCCTGATAGCCCTATTAGGAACTAATCTAACAGATTTTTGACAGTTTTTATATGGCATGATCTGTCAGATAACTATCTGAAACTTCATCGTGGACCGGTGAAATTGGCCCTTATAGTGGCCTTATATACATAGGAGTATTAGACATAATCAACATAACATAAACAGAACACTTCATGTCTCTCTTAGAACTCTCTGCCACTCATATAATAGTATATTATAATAAACCTTTGATGACAATTTAAGTTTGAAATATTAATTCATTTTCTAAATTAAAATCAGAAATAGCTTTAGATTTACTAGTTCTAACAAAACAAAAGCAATTAAGGCATAATCACTATTCCACCTTCCCTTAGGACTAAAATAGCTCTGAATATTAATGAAAATGATTATATCTCCATCTACACAAAATACTAATTTAATCTAAGTAGAGTTCAGTGTTAACGGTTTAACAATAGCGATTTGTTTAATAAACGGCGCCCTAAACTTTTCGGAAGATATAAATTCGTTTTTCTGGGCTTCATGAAGGCCTCAGGACCGTAAAATAATACGACTTTTGAAAATTATGTATCAACCTCACAAATCTTTTAAGAAGGGTGAAGATAGGGTGGGTATTAATGCTAATTTTGGATGTAAAAGTATCGATGGCAGGGGGGATTTGTTATCTAAAATGTTTGGTAGAGTCGTTAAAGTCTGACGTGAAATAGACAGAGGGATCTTTGGAGTATCTCTTTGTAACGTTATTATTTTTAATTACTGTGGTACATAAGATTAATTTTGATTTTCAATCGACTTCCAAATAGTGGGAGGTTCTCAATTCGTTTATATGTTTTTTTTTTGTATGTTTGTTACGCGATTCAAATGTTTATTTTTTCGTGGGTAGGTACATCTCCACATGGTCGTTTTATACAATTTAATTGAGATCTGACGAGTATCTCTAGAGATATGGCACTAAACATCTCAAACGTGCTACTGAACTTGACTCTCGCGGCATGTGAAGTCGCTTTTTTAGTTCTTCAACTGTTTTAATTATTTAGTCTCCAGATCGTCACTGCTTTATTATTGCGTTATTATTATAAAACTGCAGGGTAAAGGTGTCCAATCCATCCATTCATTCATTCCTCTCCGTTTAAAGCTTCGTCCGTATTGTTTTTCCGATACTATCTAGTGTCCACCTCGCCCGCTACCACCCTCAAGTTGGAAAATCTGTCACTAAAACATCTAATATGTTCCGGCAGCTATCCTCGAGAGCCAGTTCTCATTCTAGGCCTAGCGTGGTACCATCCTCGACCGCATCATCACTTACCAACAGGTGAGATAGTGGTCAAACGCTAGCCTATCTAATATATAAAATAACCGGCCAAGTGCGTGTCGGGCCACGCGCAGTGTAGGGTTCCGTAGTAGCCCATTATTCAATGCAAGTCCTTACTCGTTATAAACAAGCAACTAGGTACTTCGCCTTTGTCACTTTAAAGGATATATTCTAAGGATTTTGTATTTGGTACAAAATTATCCAAAACCTAAGTTCAACAACTATTACTGCTAAACTAATAAAGTTATAGTATATATTAATATATTAACCGCTATAGTTTTCCTTCAAAGATCATGAAATGCACTATTATCACGAATTTTTCCAGATTTTTCAAGCCATCAGTTTAGCTTTTAGAGGGGGGAGACGCCCTACTAGAACAAAAATTTGCACTTTAAAGTTTAATATTTCGTAAATGGAGCATTCAATCGAAAAATGATATTAGCAACCTTTAAGTCAATTTAAAAGACCTATTCAACAATACCCCACACGATGGGGTAGACGACGAAAAAAATCATCCCCACTTCTAGCTAGTAGCTACCCTAGTAAAAATATTTTTCAAAATTTTTTTTTTTTCACCACTTTATCGGCGTAATTTATATACGTACCCTTACAAAATTACAGCTTTCTAGTATTAACGGTCTCTTAGGTTTTGCTAAACCTCGGACAGACAGACGGACATGACGAAACTATAAGGGTTTCTTGTCAGGACTACGGAACCCAAAAACAGGTAAACTTAAGAGACACTACGGGCATTTGCGGCACCTATGGTATTTTAACTAGACTAGGCCTATGCTTGAGTCCAATAGAGGACCAAGATAGGCAAATTAATATGATTGTTAACAATAATAGTAGACTGCTGAAACGTTTTTTATGTAGAAAAACTAATTTACTACTTTATTGACATTTTTGTACCACTAGATTACTTGCATTAGTCTGATCAATCCTAATATGATCTTATGGATGAAAGAAATGAAATGAAAATTATTAACTTTGCAGTAAAATTATTTTTGATTATCACGTTTTCTTAATAATCCTAGGCTCTTCCAGTTCCGTTACCGAATCAGGATAATTCTCTGAGGCGTGAAGGTCGTCACGATCTATCTATTTTTCAAAGACAGCGCATTATTAAAGTAAAAAATCGATATAAATATAGAAAAAAAAGTATTGTTATCTTACATCGTCACTTAGCATCAGGTGAGATAATGGTAAAACCCTGGTTTATCTCCTGAAAAAATAGATTTCTACTATAATATATCTACTAAGTACTTTCTTACTCCTTTTTGAAAAAGCTGGTGACTTATCTACCAACATTCCCTTCTAACGAAGGGTAAAGTAATAGCTTCGCTATACAGATTAGGTACTTGACCACTCATGGCATCGCATATGCCTTTTTCGTGTAAAAATAAACTTTTTTAATTTCCCTGACGACATTGTTATTTATTTAGGCGTTCCTTAACTTTGGGAAACAAACTTCAAAGAATCGAGTTTGTAAAAGAATTTTGTAGCACTTAATAAGTAGATAGTATTAGCATAAATGTTTTTAGGGAATTCTGAAAATATTGTATTTTTGTCGTTCTTTTTTATACAATAAAATTTCCATTAGAAATCAGTAACTACATTAAATACATTAATGTGTTTTCATATCTAGAATCGGCTTCAAATTTTAAAAAACAATTACACTATCTCGCCTGGTGGTAAGCGATGATGTGATCGACGATGGTGAACACGCTAGGACTAGAATACTCTGACTCTCAAGAGCTGTGAGCAGCCGAAATACCGAAAGGCTATGGCGGCAGATTTTCTCCTTTATGGTGGTAAGTTACTTTTTGGTAGCAAGTCAGGCGGAACATTGATATAATATGCTCCTGTAGACAAACACCCGTGCTAGGGTTTGAACCGGCGACCTCTCGCTTAGAAGAAAGAAAGAAAGAAAGAAAGAAAGAAAGAAAAATAATTTATTCAGCATATTCAAATTCATAATAAAAAAGCTTAAAATTAAAGAAAAAAGTTAAGAAGTTAAGAAACAGGCCAGTCTTAGCACAAATGTCACGACATCGTGGATTATACACCCTTGAAATACTGGACGCTGATATTTTGAAAGGCCTGAAGCGGGTGTTGGACTAACGCAGAAAATAAATAAATTAAAATAGAACTAAGAACTAAAATAAAATAAATAAGGACAAGCCATCTATCCTTTACGCTAGCGGAGCTCACACGTTTTTGGCCTCTTCTTTACCTAACTCTCGTTGTCTCTACCACTGGACTACCTGGTAGAATTGCGATGACAGTTCTACAAACGCCTAATAGCAGGCATCCAACGAGACATCTGTCAAGCGATTCCTCGTTAAGGTACGGCCACACCGCGGCGTCCATGTGCGCGGCGACACACCAAACGTGTTCTACGGCGATCAGAAAACGATTGAAAATCAGATCGCAGGATGCCGCGGTATGGTCGTACCTTTACTTATATGCAACGAATATCGGTCGCAAATCCATCGCTTTCTATGTAGAAACTATCGGGCTGTTAAACTATTTCGGGTTGAGGCTACGCTATATTCATGATGTCTAGAGCAATGCCTATTAGTCGAACCGGCTTTAAAATCCACAAGCAAGTCAGATTGATATTGCATTCGGTAATACAGTGGTCATATCATTTATTCTGTCCCGTGGTGAAACAGATGCCGATCGTGCCATTGCATTTAATTTCGACTACTTAAAGCAAAGCGCAGGGTGAATGACCTAACCAAGACGCTTATTTATAAAACTGTAAATACTACTTTTTTAAGACTGTTTTAATTTATTTGTAAATATTAATTGTCCGTATATTTTTTTTTAATTAAAAAAAAACTTACACACGAATTGTGAACATCCTCCTTTTTGGACGTCGGTTGATGAAAATTGCATTTTTAGGTATTGTGATGTTGTACCAAAGAGTAATATAAAATACTAGCAGGCCGCCCAGGCTTCGCACGGGTAGAACATATATGCCTACAAAATTTGCATCAGTTTGTTGCATCGAATATAAAATTTTAACATATTTAACATTCATCGTCATATTTCAACCAATTTACACAAAATCTTAACGAATTGTGCACTTAAACCTTCCTCATAAACACTCTCGCTATTGGTAAAAACCGCATGATAATCCGTTCAGTAGCTATTGAGATTATTGCGAACAGACAGACAGACGCAGTGATGGACTTTGTTTTATAATACTTACGTAGTGATATTGGACGGCCATTTGGCGTAAAGGATAGTTACCCTGATTCTGACCCGACGGTCGTTGGTTCTAATCCTAGCTATATACCTACCAATGAAAGTTTATTTGCATTCATGAATCATGGGTTTTCGTACAGAGGTAGTGGCATCATTAAATCTACCAATAATTAAGATAGTTTAACTAAAACAGCCGACTTCAATGCCCCGCGAGTCAATTTCAGTAGCAAGTTTGAGACGTTAATCGTCATATCTCTGGAGATACTAATCACATCTCGATGAAATTAATTACAATGGGACCACTTCGAAAACGTAACCTACCGATTACAAAAAGAATCATTCGAATCGGTACACAATTGACGGATTAATCACGTTACATACACACACAAAAAAAAACATACAGACGAATTGAGAACCTCCTTATTTTTGGAAGTCGGTTGAAAAATAGCTTACCACCAAAGAGAAAATCTGCCGCCGTAACCTTAACGTAACGAAAAAAGTAGGGGTTTTTAAACGTTTAACGTGTGTATCTGTGTGTCTATGTGTAGCATCTTAGCACCCAACCGGATGAACCGATTTTGATTTTATTATTGAGAGTTTTTTTTTGTTTGATAGATATCTTCATCGCGAGTGTTCTTAGCTTTGATTAATGAAAATTCGTTCAATCGTTATAACACTATGATATTTTTTCTAGTTAATTGCGCTATGAAATTAACTTTCATAGGTCTGATCAATTCGAAAATCTTCTTCTTCAACGATATTGTAAGAACATGGAAGCATTGACCTGATGCTGGGATATCTCCTGGACTCTACAGAATACTCAAATCCTCACCAACTTACAGCTCAGATTCTAAATGACGTGTTTAGAGTCATTGTGATCGGTATTATTGTCGGTAGTATTGTGATCGGTGGGGATCTACAGAATAGCTAAGCTTTTATTAATATTTTCGTAGTAACTATGAACTAATCTGTGGTTACACTTCAAATATTTTATTAATTTTGCGACGCGTGTATGTAAAATTCGTAATATCTTCTAGAGTTTTCATTTGAATTATATACTGTAAAGGACAATTTTAATCTATAATATGTGGCCAAGCTAATTAACGTGATTAATTGGATAAGAATTAATACTATATACTTGAAAATAGCCTTGGAAATTATGTAATGTTTAATAAAAAAAATTTAAGATTAAAATGGTTACTGTGAGTCAACCTTAAGAGATAGACATATGCTGTCGCGTACTTTTTTGTAGGTCTTATTAAGTTGTACAACTCTGCCATAGAACATATTCTTCCATCTATTTTCAATTGAGCAGCGTTCGTAAGAAACGTGTTTTTTCGACCGTTTTTTTGTCGACTTAGGTTGCAAATTAGGTCTCCACGAATGTACCTTTGATTTAAACGGGAAAATATATATCCTTTTTTCATTTCGAAAGTCTATTCTATATATAAGTGAAAGAATTTTTTAAATCGGTCTAGTAGTTTTTGAGCCAAATCATTACAAACATACAAAAATATAAAAATACAAAAATACAAATGTTCTCTCTTTATAATATTAGTATAGATTAAGATGTTGTACATTATTAGAATATGGGTTTAACATATCAAAATAAAAATACCTACATGTATTTATTTTTGTATTGTTCGATATCTTATCATTTAGCTATTAAGCAAACAGGATTTTATCGAAGGCATACGGCGTATAAAAAGTTGCAAACCTGTTATTTACATTAACGAAGTCTTGCATCCTACGACTTTTGATGGTTTTGATACTTCAACATGTACTTTGTAACAGCACGATAATTTATGATACAATACTCTTTTCAGAAATAATTTAAGATCGATTACAAAACGAAATAAACTGATATCCGGAGATAATTATCAGATCTCGATAAAATTGAATTTTTAATGGGACCAAACGGGAGGTATAATATCTCTAACAATTTTGTTTTCAAATTGGTTAAGATTTGACGGAGATCTGAGGTAACAAACATAAAAAAAATACTGTCGAATTGAGAACCTCTTCCTTTTGTTGAAGTCGGTAAAAAAATATATACATGCACATTTTCATTTAAATACGACATATGAAGAGTTGAAATTGATTGCTACGATTTTTATGAAATTTGTCAATTAGTGAAGCTTATAAGAGCTGAACGGGCTTCTTATATAGGATCTACAGTTAAAAAAGCTCTGAAGCCTCCGCTGTAGTATTCTGTTATCTGTGCTTCATTCGTAAACCAAACCCTACAAAGTTGCTCCAGTAATCTTCACACCTCTACCACCCTTATCAATCTGGAGCGGAATAAACTGGAATAATCTGGCTCGGATCAGCTACTAGCAACACAGTGTTACATTACAGACCCCCTGAGAACACTCCATTAGTTGAGGCGCCGGATTACTGGGAGCCCTTCAAATCCCTGAGTTTTAAGACCACTAACAGGTTTCATGCTTAATTATTTTTTGTACGCATACCTTTTACATAATTCGTATGATACCTACATTAAACAACATGATATCTGTTGATTGTGACGTCATTACGAAATGGAAAAGTATAAGACCGCAATTTCAGTGGCGGGATTTTTTTTGTGATACCGAGAGCTTTTCTAATGACTTTTCATTACATCTCTCGGTATCACAATCGCTATTATCAGCTTTTCTTGTAACAATCACACAATTTAACCAAATCTTTAAAGATTAAAAAGAAAATGCTTAATTTAAAATTAGAAAAGTATAATATCATAAAATTAGTAGGTTAACCTACTTCTAATTTTCGTGTCGAAATGAAACTTTGTACGTTTTAGGTTTGGATGACAATACTATATTTTGGTATCGTGAAGTTTATCTTTTAATTGAAACAAAGGTAGATGACAGTGGTTGTTAACGCCATTAATTGTTAAAAATCGGAGTGTTTTTTCTATTCGCATATATTATGTAATTGGCGTCGCAACATATTCCCATCCCTTTCTCCTCCCCACTTGTCACCTCTCCGCATCCCTTTCGCACGTCCGGCGGCTCGAAAAGCCCTGAAGTGAATTGGGAAGGAAGACATATTGAGTGTGATGTCAAATGCGAACCCGGAAGGTCGCACGCGCAAATACGTAAAACCAATTACCTAATTAAAATAATCTAAATTTCTCGTACGTACGTATCCTTAACTGTAGACTTCAGTGCCAGTGAAGTGCATTATCAAAACATTGCATATAAACCACTGCATGGACTTTGTGAACGATGGTGTGATCCATTACGTTCGAAGGAAGCTGTACACGTGTAAGTTCACCTATCTATCCTTATCTCTATTCTGCTGACGCCAATAATCATCTTACAAATCAAAAAATATTAACTGGAACTAACTACCAGCGCATACATATATTTTGGTCCTTCGAGCCGGATTAACAACCCAGTTATATTGTAATATTTGTATCGGTTAGTCGCAAGCAGTGTGCGCCATTTTGTACAAATAGGTAATTTAATTTACTGTCAGTACGTATAGCTTTGAATAAGTTAGTATTGCAGTTTGTAATTAATTATCTTGTTCAATATGGGTCCTAAAATAGACAAAGAAATTGATAGGCTTCAGAATAAACTATCAGCTTATTTCGAGCACATTCAATCTATATACGATTCTATGTTATCGTTAGATTGCACAAAGTCTGCTGCAGAGATTGAGTCATTTCTCGCATCTAGCTTTACTATTGACAGTATTCGCGATAAATACGTAGAAACGCTCGATCTTAAATGCAATTATGAAGTTTCATTAGACGATTCTTCTAAAAAACCTACGAACTCATATCAGACGTTGATGGCGTTTGAGCAAATTTACTCGCAGATTAAATTTAAAATTAAACAATTAACAACGAATAAGGAAAGCTCAAAAAATTCGGTAGGAAAGAGACAGAATAAATTAATGAACATTCGACTACCTAAGTTAGAGTTGTGTTCTTTTTCGGGGGAACCAGAAAGCTGGCCCATTTTCTATGAAACTTTTCGTACTGCTATTCATGAGAATCCTGAGTTATCTGACGGCGAAAAGGTACAATACCTAATTGGTAAACTGACAGGGAAGGCACAAATAGTCTGTCAGGGAATTTTGCCATCAGCTGAAAATTACAAGGTCATTTGGAATACCTTACTAAATAGGTACAATGATAAACGTTTGTTAGCTGCGACTTACTTGGATAAATTAATGAATCTTCCAGATGCTGATAACACGCCTACTGGTTTAGGAGATTTTATCGATAATTTCTCCTCGATAATTTCTGCTCTGCATCAATTAAAAATAACAAGCTTGGAAGATCTATTATTTATTCACATCGGTTACAAAAAGATTAACCTCGAAACAGTAAAGGCCTTTGAAATGTCGCTTACTAATGACGTGTCTAACAAAATGCCTACTTGTTCCGAGTTTGTCGAATTTGTACGTAAACAAGCCCATTTATTACAACGGGCACATAATGCAACAACTACAAACGTAAAATCAATTCAACCTCGCAAAAACGTCGCCTCAAATACAACTCAATCGTCGAATAAATCTTCCGGGTTAAGATCTAGTAACGTTAAGACATTTGTAAACGTGCAGGAACACTCTAATTGTGTTTGCTGTGGCCAGTCGGACCACACTAAGTTGGTTCACTGCCCCGCATTCCTGTCATCGTCTTCTCATAGTCGGTTTGCGATAATCAAACGTAACAATTTATGCGTGAATTGTTTTAATAAACACGCGTTACCTGATTGCAAAAATACGTCCCGATGTTCTAAATGTTCGCGCAGACATCACAATCTCCTCCATTTCGATAACGTAGATGCTACCTCCTATAGGAATGCAACCGCGTCGAATAATAAGGGTACCTCCCCAGTAAGTCGGAGTCCCGCTGTTATCTCTAACGCAGATAAACAAACAGTGCCTGCAGACGAGCGTATAAAAAACGCGCGTTCTGAAAGTTCACACGGGGATAGTCTTAACGGACAATGTAGTGCCGACCGTCCTGTTACGTTGTGTGCTGTGGGTGTGAAATGCGCCGCTGTCGGTTCGACTGACATTAAACCCGCGACTTCTGTCTTATTAGGCACCGCGCAATGTCACGTAGTTGACGAAATGGGTAATGTGTTTATAGTTCGTTCCATCATTGATAGCGCGTCGCAGCGCGATTTTATCACTACTGAGTGTTGTCGCCGTTTAAACCTGTCGGTCTACCCGACCGCTAATAAATATGTCTCAGGCGTTGGTGACGTCACCAACCCTATCGAAGGTATTACTTGCCTGACAATTCGATCTCGTCATAACGATGACGTGAAATTTACTATTCAACCGTTAGTGGTTAATAGGATTACGGATGCACTTCCGGTTTCAACTATTGATACCGCTAAACTGGATTACTTGCATGATTTACCGTTGGCGGATTGTCGCTTTAGCTCGCCGTCAGGTGTTGACCTCATTTTAGGTTCGGACCTTTTCGCGCGCATTTTGCGCCCGCGCACCGTCTCACGGGACCCCGGTGAGCCTGTCGCGATTGAAACCTTATTAGGTTACCTTGTCGTAGGCCAAGCACCGGTTGCTAATCCCGTTTGCAATATCGTTCGTTCGTTTTGCACCATAAACGAGTCGCTCAATGACAGCGTAAGTCGGTTTTTTGAATTAGAAGAAGTACCTAGCAACACCGATAATTTGTTGTCACCTGATGAACGGATCTGTGAGGAGTTTTATTTGAATACGACACGACGCGATGACTCAGGCCGTTTTGTCGTTTCGCTGCCGTTTAAAGAAAATAATAAAACTTGTTTAGGTGATTCGATGACTGCCGTGACTCGTAGGTTCTTGTCACTCGAGCGAAAACTTTTGGCGGATCCTTCAATTAAAATGGAATACGACAATGTATTCAAGGAATATTTGGACAAAGGCTATTTACGAGCGATTGATAGTAGCATCGCGGACTTTAATAAGCCGCATTATGTAATTCCTCACCACGCTGTATTGCGGAGTGATAAAAGTACTTCCCGTCTCCGAGTGGTATTAGACGCTAGTTGTAGAACGACGAGCGGAATGTCTTTAAATGACATCTTACATATTGGACCTAATCTTCAAAATGATTTATTCCAAATATTATTGCGGTTTCGATTACTGCCTATCGCGATAAGTGCAGACATACGTCAGATGTACTTGCGAATATTGATGAATGAAGACGACTGGTGTTTTCAACGATTGTTATATCGATTCGATCCTAATGAACCGATTCAAGTTTTTGAGATGACGCGGGTTCCATTCGGCTTATGTTGCAGTCCGTTCTTAGCCGTACGATCGGTTCGTCAATTGGCGAAAGACGAGTCCAATCGTTATCCGAAGGCCAGTCGCGTCGCTCAACGTGAGATTTTTATGGACGATTTGGCTACTAGTTGCTTGTCTATCGATGACGGTATCGATCTTTCCGATCAGTTGATAAAAATGTTCGCTGCTGGAGGATTTGAGCTGGTCAAGTTCTCGAGTAACTCCCCTGAGGTAATGGCAAAAATTCCTGCCGATCACCGTGTTTCAGAAACCGTGGAGTTTACTCCTGATGACCAATTAAAAATATTGGGATTGCATTGGTTGCCGGCTGATGACGTATTTACGTTTAGTGTCAACCTCGAGCCGCGCCCGTGTACGAAGAGGTACATATTATCTCGAATCGCGCGTCTTTGGGATTTGATGGGGTTTATTGCTCCTGTCACTCTTATGGCGAAATTGGTGGTGAAGTCGCTGTGGGATGTTGGCGTAGATTGGGACGAGAGCCCTCCCCCACACATAGTCAAATTATGGCAGAATTTTGAATCTGAATTGCCGTTGCTTCAAAACATTAAATTGCCGCGTCACATAGGCGTCACCGATGATTGTGTCATTTCCCTCTTGGGGTTTGCAGATGCCTCTGAGCTTGCGATGGGAGGCGTTTTATATGTGCACGTGTATTTCCCGAAAATGGACTATACCGTGGTTAACCTCATATGCACCAAATCAAGGGTTGCACCATCCAAATCTGTCGTGACAATCGCTAGGATGGAACTTTGTGCTAGTCTTAATTTGAGCAAACTCATGCGAGTGGTTATAGATACCTACGCATTACCTTCGTGTTCGGTGTACGCGTTTACCGATAGTAAAGTTGCGCTCGCATGGATCGACTCTGAGCCCAGTCGCTGGCAAACATTTGTTGCAAATAGAGTCTCACAGATTCAAGGGAACCTTGACCCCTGTCACTTTTACCACATCGCTGGTAAAGATAACCCCGCAGATTGTTTGAGTCGTGGATTAACACCCGCTCAGTTGATTGTACATCCATTATGGTTCAATGGGCCTAGGTTTGCTTATCAGCCTCGCTCGGAATGGCCATTAAATAAAGAATCAATTTCGAAAGAAGAAATTCCTGAAGCAAAGGTGAGTGCGCTGGTGACGACGAACTCGTCCCCCCCACCGCTACCTCCATTGGTCGAACTCGCGAATCGAGTTTCTACATGGAATAAATTGCTAAGGATCGTGATTTACGTCCTTCGGTTTACCAAAAAATTGCCGAACACCTTTGAAATTTCCCATTTGGAAATTGCAGAACTTGCTATAATCAAAAATCTCCAGTTCATGTATTTTGCGGATGAGATTGCGAAACTTAAGGCAGGTAAACTGTTGCAGCCAGCTTTTCGCAAACTCAATGCGTTTGTTGATGAAGATGGAGTGTTACGCGTTGGTGGTCGTTTGACTAACGCCCCACTGTCAGTATTGAGCAGTGATCCTGCGGAGCCTTTAGCGCTGACTCCCGCGCATTTCTTGGTCTTGACCCCGCTCAAGTCGTTGCCCGCGGAAGATTTAACCGACCAAAACGTCAATCTTTTGCAAAGAAAACGTGTTGTTGATCACCTAGTCCAGTCTTTTTGGAAAAGATGGAAGATCGAATATCTTCACACTCTTCAAATGAGACAAAAATGGACAAAGCCTACTGCTTCCATAGAAAAGGGAACTGTCGTGCTGCTTGAGTCAGCAAACAGCGCTCCCCTCGATTGGCCTATTGGTGTGGTCGAGCGCACGTTTGAAGGCAAAGATTCGGTTGTAAGAGTCTTAGATGTTCGTACTAGGACAGGTGTTTATCGCCGTCCTGCGGTAAAGGTTTATCCATTACCAACCCAATAAATTATACAGTCCACAACTCTAACTTAGCTATTAGAATTAGCATAATCATATTGTTTAGGAATACATATAACTTATTTAATGTTAACTTATTTATAATTGTAAATTGTAACACATTATAAATTAAAATATTTATCAGGCTGTCTTAATTAGATTACCTATTTGTACTGGTACTTCTGCTTAGCGCATTGTTGTTTATGCGCGCTGAAGTGACCTTTATTTGCATGCGCCTTGTAACTTTGAAGGCCTTTCGTCCTGTCAAGCCGGGGGGGATGTTAACGCCATTAATTGTTAAAAATCGGAGTGTTTTTTCTATTCGCATATATTATGTAATTGGCGTCGCAACATATTCCCATCCCTTTCTCCTCCCCACTTGTCACCTCTCCGCATCCCTTTCGCACGTCCGGCGGCTCGAAAAGCCCTGAAGTGAATTGGGAAGGAAGACATATTGAGTGTGATGTCAAATGCGAACCCGGAAGGTCGCACGCGCAAATACGTAAAACCAATTACCTAATTAAAATAATCTAAATTTCTCGTACGTACGTATCCTTAACTGTAGACTTCAGTGCCAGTGAAGTGCATTATCAAAACATTGCATATAAACCACTGCATGGACTTTGTGAACGATGGTGTGATCCATTACGTTCGAAGGAAGCTGTACACGTGTAAGTTCACCTATCTATCCTTATCTCTATTCTGCTGACGCCAATAATCATCTTACAAATCAAAAAATATTAACTGGAACTAACTACCAGCGCATACAGTGGTACTCTTCAGTGGCTTCCTAAACCCCTCGATGTTGTGCTCATATGATTCACTTTTACTAGTCCAATAGATTGGACTTGGTTGGACCTACTTCCTAATTTAAGCGTGTTTCACTAGTTCTTTTAAAATTTAGCTCATTATTTTTAGTTCATTGGTTTGTTACATTGTTCAATATGCTGCCTGTAAATGTTTATATTATTCTATAAATGGCACATTTTTCCTTTGCCTATATCTAAATAATTCCATTTTCATGTCGACTTCACACAGATTTCATCATCGAAGAATACTATTGAAAAGAAGAATCTAATCCAATTTTATTTCACGTAATTTGATTTGAACAGCTAATAGCAAAATCAAATACGGTGAAAGTGTGATTTAGGGGAAATGCTCTCATTTTGAGAGGTCGTTGAGGGTACGTTGTTCAGATTAAAGATTAAGTAAGACGGTCGAAAAAAAATTGTAAAAATGGGGCTAGCAGCTGAAAACGTCGTAACTTTTCGTGCTACAATTATATTTTAACAAAACTTCTGAAATTGACGCATACATACTTTTACTTGCTGGGCATACGTACGGCTTCGCCCGCGTTCAAACGTATGCTTTGGTCAGTTCTAGCCATCTGGCTATCACTGTGGAAAATTACTTGTCATACTCGCAAGTTTTTGAGTACCTACCTACTATTCACTACAGTCAATCAGGCCAAGATAAGTTTATTGTGTTATACCATCCTACTGAAAATAAAAAATATAATTTGATTAAACTTTCTGCTCGGGTCCAGCTTATAAGCTGACCGGTTTATTTTGTGCGATTTTAATTATACATACATACATACATACAATCACGCCTTTTTCCAAACGTAGCAATCATTTGAAAGATAGCGTCTAACTTTTAAAGTATGGGAGTGAAAAATCTAAAAAAATATATGGTGTAGATCTCAATAAAAACTAACAACGAAAATTAGTTTGCACGAGATACAGTCAGCAGTTTTAGAGATATGGCGACCGCAAAGATAACTTTGTTTTTCATACAAACACTATGAATAAACTGGCCAAGTGCGAGTCGGACCCGCACAAGTAGGGTTCCGATTAAACAAAATTTGCCGGAAAAATAAAGTACAAAGTACATCGATAATATAAATACCGTGTCAATATTAAACATGCTTATTTACTACAACGCCATCTAACGAATGTCTAACGAACTTCTAACGCCAACTAAGTGAACGTTAACACTAGAGATGAGCCGTATAGTGGTTTCACCGAATTACCGAATATCGAATATTATTCTGTTACGTGCGGGGTGGTATTAAAATGCCAATCCGATGAGATGAACGTTTATTTCCACTTATCACTAGGTTAGCACAATGTTCCACAGTAGTTGTCCAAATCGTCTTGCACAATTATCAAAAGTCCGTTAACACACACTGAGGTCGTTGGTAATCACAATCACTGATTTCACTGTTCACAGTTCACAACACCAGTTCACTGATAACACTTAACGATCACTTGGACGCTATCCGCGCTTAGATAGTACACTGTCGCTTCCAAAGAAATACTGACTCAAGCCGCGGTTTCAACGTCTTATATAGGACGAGAATATTTCTACAGAACTTTCCAGTATTGACTCGAAACAATAGACAAAAGACGTTCAAAACAAAGCAATAAAAATAACAAACAAAAGGGGCGGCTTTCCTTTGAGCATCTGATGTAAACAACTTTACCATACATGCTAATTTGATCTCTAACTACTTATGAATAAGGTTCAATCTTAAGTACAAAACTAAGTACATTGACTAGGGTCTGAATTCCCGGAAGGTTAACTTTTATGACAGTCGGGTCGGGTGTTTATAGCCCCTAATTAGTCTATTCTTTCCCACGGTATTTTTGTTCGAGAAGCTTGGCGAAACATCGCAACTCGACGACGCGATGTAACATTATCCCTTTCTTAGTTATGATCGTCCCGATTATCATTTGTTCCATGGTATCGTGTAAGTCGATCGATGTGTACTACCCTCGGCTTTCCTCTCTGGCCTCGTTTAATGCGGTAGGTAACGTCGTTTATCTTCGTGATAATCTGGTATGGTCCTTCCCAATGAGCCTGCAGCTTCGGACTTTTTCCTTTCCTTCGTAGTGGGTTGTGCAACCAGACGAGAGTTCCTTCTTCGAAACCCATCGTATTCGCTCTACGATCGTACCGGGTCTTCATTTTTTCACCAGTTTTTAAACTATTCTCTCGAACTATCCTGTGCACTTCGTCCAGCTGACTACGAAGATCACTGACATAGTCGGTTACAGGCTTCGGAGAATCTGGCGGGGAACCAGTGATGGCGTCGATAGGAAGTCTTAGTTCGTGTCCAAAATTCACATTTGCAGGAGTCATACCAGTGCTGTCATGGGTAGCGGAACGGTATGACAACAAGAACAGAGGTATGTTCTGATCCCAGTCACGTTGATGTGCGTCCACGACTTTAGCCAGGTGATTCTCCAACGTCTGGTTAAACCTCTCAACCATTCCGTCTGACTGTGGATGAGCTGCCGTTGTCCGCGTCTTTTGGATCCCGAGGAGGGTGCACATTTCCTGAAATAGGGCAGACTCGAAGTTCCTTCCTTGATCGGAATGCAGTTCCATCGGTACACCAAATCGACAGATCACTTCTTGCACCAACTTCTTTGCAACTGTCTTTGCTTCCTGGTTTGGTGTCGCGAAAACTTCGGGCCATTTGCTGAAGTAATCTTGCACTACGATGATGTACTTGTTGCCTTCTTCAGTCTCTGGAAATGGCCCGGCAACATCCACGGCAATGCGCTCCCATGGTGCCCCAACATTGTACAATTTTAGTTGTCCTTTACTTCTTGTCTTCGGTCCTTTTACTGACGCGCAAGCGGTGCACTTCCTGCACCAATCTTCTACATCCTCGCGGCTATGTACCCAGTAGAATCGTTGACGAACCTTCACAAGAGTTTTCTTGACTCCTAGATGTCCACCAGAAATTCCATCATGAATGTGTCGTAGTAGAGATGCCACTTTACTCCGGGGAACAACGATCTGCATCGTAGTTTCTTTTCCATTGCTGTTTTCCCATTTTCGGTACAAGATTCCTTGTTCCAGAGTCAGGCTGTCCCACTGAGCCCAGTAACTTTTTGTGATTGGGCTGCAAGCTGACACGTTGCTCCACTGGGGCTTGTTTCCAGACTTTATCCAATCCAGTACAGGTCGTAAATCTCTGTCCTCCAATTGTGCTTGTCTCATATTTTCGCCGTTCCATTCGTCATCTGTTCTGTCCATCCTGATGACTCTGACTTCTTCTCTAGACTCGTGCTTTTCGCAGTGTTTACAGTCATCTGCACAAGGTCTTCTTGACAGGGCATCGGCGTTGCTATGGCCCTTTCCACTGCGATGTACTGTCACGAAGTTGAACTCTTGAAGTTGCTCGATCCATCGTGCCACTTGACCTTCCGGGCTCTTAAACTGTAGGAGCCATTTTAGAGCAGCGTGGTCAGTTCTGAGCGTAAACTCCCTTCCGATGAGGTACTTGTTGAAGTGCTGAAGAGTCTTTACCACGGCTAGCAACTCGCGGCGGGTGACACAGTAGTTTCGTTCTGGTTTGGATAATGATTTACTGAAGTATGCTATGACCACTTCTTTGTCTCCTTGGATTTGTGAGAGAACTCCTCCAATTCCCGTGTTGCTGGCATCAGTGTCCACATAAATCTTCCATCTCTGGTAGGGTATCCCAAGATCGGCGTTTCACACAGTCGCTGCTTTAGATCGTTGAAGGCGGTTTCACACTCCAAGTCCCATACAAATGTGCGCTTTTCTTCTGTCAGCCGATGTAAGGGTTTGGCAATTCCAGAAAAGTTCTTGACAAACCGCCGATAGTAAGCGCATAGTCCCAAAAACGACCTTACATCAGTTTTATTCTTCGGGGTAGGCCAAGTTTGAACAGCCTTGATTTTGTCAGGATCAGTTTGTACCCCGTTTTCCGAAATGATGTGTCCAAGGTAGCTGACTTTGGATTTAAAGAAGTCACACTTTTTGGCACTCAGCTTCAGGTTTGCTTCACGTAGACGGTTCAAAACCTTCTCCAGATTCTGCAGATGTTCAGTAAAATCACGGCCCAAAATGATGACGTCATCCAGGTACACCAAGCATACGTCTCCCAGTAATCCAACCATTACTCTGTCCATGAGACGTTCGAACGTTGCTGGAGCATTACACAGTCCAAATGGCATGACGTTGAATTGCCAGAGTCCATTTCCAATGCCCGTACTGAATGCTGTCTTCTCTTTGTCTTCTGGACTGATTTCTACCTGCCAGTAGCCACTTTTCAGGTCAACCGTTGAAAACCACTTCATTCCACTGAGCATGTCCAGTGTATCGTCTATTCGAGGCAAGGGGTAGCTGTCCTTCTTTGTGACTTCATTAAGCATTCTGTAATCTACGCAGAATCTGGTGGAGCCATCTTTCTTTTTCACCAGAACCACTGGCGATGACCAAGGACTTGTAGATGGTTCGATGACTTTTTCTTTGGCCATGTCTCGTATCATGTCTGCAACTTCAGCTTCTTTTGCCCATGGAATCCTTCGTGGCCTCTGTCGTATAGGTCTTGCGTCGCCAGTGTCAATTTTGTGTTTAACAAGTCCGGTACGTCCACAGTTGTTTCCAGCGGCGAAGACGTCTTTAAACCGCATCAACAGACGTTTTGCTTGTGACAGCTGAGCGAACGTTAAGTTGTCTTTGGATGATTCCAGCAGCTGTGATATTTGGTCTTCCGAGCTTGGTTCCGTAGAAGTAATATCCGTTCGTCGCAGGTACTTCACTTCTTGACATTTTCCAATTATGCTGTTTTTCTTCAGATGAACTTCTTCATTGCCAAGGTTGAGAATTCGAACACTGGCCGTTCTGTTTGTCATGAGCAATGTTCTTGCAGTAATCCAGGTCGGATGTGTGCCCTCATCTTCGGCAACTACACATAGTCCACTCTTGACTGTATTTGGAAATTTCACTCGAACAATATTTTGCGATTTTGGAGCCAACACGACGTTCTTGAGACAGTAAAGCTTACACGGTGCCGTTCCTTCGAAGAACACTTCTTGCTCGGGAAACCGGAGAACACCACGGGCCACATCCAATATGCAATGCTGCTTCTCCAAAAAGTCCAATCCCAGAATGCAATCATCAGTTATGTTGGCAATAAGCACAGGATGAATGTATGAGTGCTCACCGATGACTATCTCCACATCTGTATCGCCAAGGACAGGAACTGACTGGCCGGTTGCTGTCCGTAGTGAGCATGCTGCAGATCGATGTTTCCGTGATATAAATCGTTGCAGGAATTCAGGCTTCACAATTGTGCGCGATGCTCCTGTGTCCACTGTGAACTTGCAGGTCTTGTTGTTCAGAGTGCCCTCGACGATTAAGCTGTTCCCGTTGCACACTTGTGTCACAGTGATGGTGGGGGCTCTCTCTCGATCAGACGGCGCCCGTCCCGCAGCTATGACGACGTTTCTTCTGCCACTTGGGTCCTGTTTCTTCGTCTTCGGGCAATCAATCCGAATATGCCCCTTTTCTCCACACCCGTAACATGTCGGTCCATAACGGGGCTTCCTGGGTTCAGTAACCAGTTCTTGAACCCTATACGGTTTGGTGTCTCGTCGCACAGTTTCCACTTCCAAAGCATGAACCAGGGCGTTCTTGAGTGTCTGATGATGTCCCAGTCGTACAGCAGCGCGTACTTCGCCATCCCTGATTCCATCCACAAAGTGCTGCAGTGATGTAACCTCGATGACTGATGGTGTTGACACGTAGGCTCGTCGGACCAACCTCTCGATTTCATCTGCCCACTGTTGCAATGTCTCTGTGGGCTTCTGTGTGCGTTCACGTAGTTGTGCCCTGTACGCATGCTCCATGTGTTTGTCTCCATAGCGTGTTTCGAGGGCTTCCAGCAGGGTCTTCAGCGTCCTTTCCTCTTCAGGTATGCGTTCCAGGATAAGCTGAGCGTCTCCTTTCAGCGCTAACGTGAGCGCTGTATTTGCGTGCTCATCTGTCCAGCCGCAACTTTTGGACAGCGTTGTGAATTGGAATTTGTAGGCTGCCCACGAAGATGTTCCGTCGAAGTGCGGCAAATCTAGCTTGAAGGGCGAGGTCATAGTGGGACCCTGGCAGCTATGTCCAATTCCTCGTAACTTCAGTTTCTGAAATTCGTTGGCCAAGTCATTCACGGTCTGCTCATGTATGTCAAGCCGCCCTTCTACTTCCTTGATACTGGTTTCCACCATTTTGATCTTCTCTCCCATGCCGGCAAGCCCGCTCTGCAACTGACGTCCAATTGTCTCTTCCAGTTTGCGGCTAGCTTCTTCCTGTTCCTTGCGTGCTTCTTGTTGGGCCATCTGTACAGCCTGTAGTGCAGCCTGTTGTTCCTGGCGAGCCTCCTCCGGTTTGCGGCTAGCTTCCTCCTGTTTACGGCTAGCTTCTTGTAGTGCAGCCTGTGCAGCTTGTTGTCCTGCTAGGATAGCGGCTAGCATGGCCTCCAAGCCCCCATCCGGAGTTCGGCTCGCTAGCGCTGCTGCAGATGGCGCTGCCATGGTGGGTGCCATTGGTGTTGCTGCTGGCTCTTCCAATGTGGATGTTCCTCCTCCCGAAGCTTCGAGCTCCTTCTGCCGGGTTGCATCCATCTCTGCCTGGCGCCTGGTGCGTGGAGTACGCGTATCTTCCCTCGGAGTGATTGGCATTCCGCTTCTGACACCAATTGTTACGTGCGGGGTAGTATTAAAATGCCAATCCGATGAGATGAACGTTTATTTCCACTTATCACTAGGTTAGCACAATGTTCCACAGTAGTTGTCCAAATCGTCTTGCACAATTATCAAAAGTCCGTTAACACACACTGAGGTCGTTAGTTCACAATCACTGATTTCACTGTTCACAGTTCACAACACGAGTTCACTGATAACACTTAACGATCACTTGGTCGCTATCCGCGCTTAGATAGTTCACTGTCGCTTCCAGAGAATGACTCCCCCAAGCCGCGGTTTCAACGTCTTATATAGGACGAGAATATTTCTACAGAACTTTCCAGTATTGACTCGAAACAATAGACAAAAGACGTTCAAAACAAAGCAATAACAATCACAAACAAAAGGGGCGGCTTTCCTTTGAGCATCTGACGTAAACAACTTTACCATACATGCTAATTTGATCTCTAACTACTTATGAATAAGGTTCAATCTTAAGTACAAAACTAAGTACATTGACTAGGGTCTGAATTCCCGGAAGGTTAACTTTTATGACGGTCGGGTCGGGTGTTTATAGCCCCTAATTAGTCTATTCTTTCCCACGGTATTTTTGTTCGAGAAGCTTGGCGAAACATCGCGACTCGACGACGCGATGTAACAATTCGGTTTAACCTTTACCGAAACAGATATTCGGCTGAATTATTCGGTTAACAATTACATTATTTTGCCGCGTAAACAAGTTCTTGCATGTGCATAGCATGCGCTACGTGCCGCTTCTGGTTAGACGAGGAACTTGGATGGTACCATGGTAATTTTATCGAGGTCTGATAAGTATCTCCAGAGATATTGAGATAAACATCTCAAAATTGGTACTGAAAATGAACATTGAAGTCGGTTCTTTTTTAGTTTTTAAACGATATTATAGTTCTACACCTTGGCTACATGAGCCAAGAAAATAGAAATGCTTGAACCGAATATATTTGGATGTATATAATATAATATATATGTCGACGCGAACGCTCTATTCTACTCCCAATGAGTCCCAATAAATAATAATTCATTTGTTAACGCTAAATTAATAACTTGGATGTCTATTTGAGGATTTCAAGTTGATTGAATTCATTTAAGATTGTTGAAATATTTAATATACTAACTTCGTTATTTATAACCAAAATCACTTTATTATTATTTCTTAATTCATGTCATGATTTATAATTAAGCTTAAGGCTCATAGAAACATTGTTAACGTAAAAAAATTTTAAATGTAAACTCAACGAGCTGAAGTTGGTATAAATACGGCCGTCCGACGCTCCATAATTGATTCGAGCTCGGATCGTCGAGCGGTTTGGAGCTCCCGACATTGCTGTGTACTTGTTATGTTTTTGTTGTTACAACATCATGTTAAAATAAAATGTCTGGAGAGTGGTACCTCTGAGCTAAACCATGGTTACCCTTGAGCTAACCTCGGATCCTTGATGTATCCACAAGTGAACCCTGAGATACCGTAGGGACGCCTTGTGGAACTATGGGTAGACACGTATACACCACAGATTCTAGATTAATAAGGCAGTGCACTTAAGATGTCTTTGTGTAATGTTGTAGCAACGGTAACATTAGCAATATTGTGCATGGATAGGTGTTTTTTTTCAAATGAATGACTCACCTAGTTTAGCTATAAAAGGCTGAGCACATCCCGGACTTATTGCATTCTCACATGAGCCGTCGTAGTGGTCGGACCTTCTCAAAAGTTCGAGAATAAATTGGAGAAAGTATTACTTGTGTTTACTTTGATCACCGAAGAGGAGCGATAGCCCTGACCATGGAAGTTGTGACGCCAGCAATTCTGGTGACACGCCTTTTAAAAATAATTACGGAGACCCTGCTTCGTCATCAGAAGTGGGATGAGACCCTGCTTCGTCATATATAATAATGGAAAAGATGCCGAATACGCTGAATACCGAATACCAAACAAATATTCAGCGCATCTCTAGTTAACAAAAAAAAACAGTGTTTTTCAACGTGTGGGTCGCGCCACTTGCGCACCCCTGGGGGGTCGCGAAGCCTCTATAAGGGAGTCGCGAAGCCTCAGTAAAAGAAAAAAACAAAGTTTGAAAACATACTTTTAAAGAAAATATTAATTAAAGAGTGAGTAAAGTAGGTATTTTGACTGAGAGTCTTATAATTTTTGGTTTAAAAGAAAATATGTAATTTGTTTCCTGTAGGCCACACGAACGAAACCGCGGGTAGAAGCTAAAAATACAACAAAATACAAATTATAAACGGTGCATGTAGGTCGAATTGTTTTCATACTTAGGGGGTCGCGTCGCGTCATGAAAAAGGTTGAGAAACACTGGTAAACAATCGTCCATAGATGGCGCTATAGTAAAAACACGTTTTTTGTATGGGGACCCCCTTTAATTCTTAACATTGATCTGTTTTTAGTATTTGTTGTTATAGCGGCAACAGAAATACATCATCTGTGAAAATTTAAATTGTCTAACTATCACCGTTCATGAGATACAGCCTGGTGACAGACGGACAGACAGACGGACAGCGGAGTCTCAGTAATAGGGTTCCGTTGGTACCCTTTGGGTTCGGAACCCTAAAAATAAAGTTAATTTTGTAGTTGCGAAAAATCATAGTTATGGAATACTTAACTGTGTTACGGAACCCTACGAGTGCGAGTCCGACTTGCACTTGGCCAGTTTATTTTAAAACATCTCCGATCTGGTCGTGATACGTTCGCCTAGGTCGGCCTCTAGCAACTGGCCCATTCACACTCGTCTCATAAATATGTTTCGTCAATATTTCTTCATCCATCCTCTCTAGGTGTCCAAACCATCTAAGCATCCCTTTTTCTATCTTTGTCACTACATCTTCTACCACACCACAACACTGACTGGCACTGCATAACTTTATGAGAAGTCAGAACGTGTCTAAAAAAGCACGACTGGCTGTACATAGGGGAGTGTTGGTTCCCACACTCATGTATGGTAGTGAATGCTGGGTATGGCAGAAGAAACATGAAAGTAAAATTAATGCTGTAGAAATGAGAAGTTTGAGAAGTATGATCGGAGTGACTCTGATGGATAAGTTGGAGAATAGCGTGATAAGGGAATTATAGGCAGACATGCATTATCTCGTCTTTGACGATACTGTCTTGAGTGCAAAGTGTTTTTCTTGAACTGGCTACATTAAATATTTTGGCAAATTCGGCGAATCAATGATTACGACATATACCTTTTTCTGGAAGTTGCAAGTTGATACACAAATATAAAAATTCGATTACATTGTAATTTTTATTATTTTCAAAAGGAATATCATCGTGCGTTCACGACTATTATAGTTACTATCTATTGGTAGTGATCTAGGTCGAGGCAGTCGACAACAAATAGTTGTGAGTAGGTATAGTAGTCTGTACTTTTATAATTAGCTTTGAGTATTCACCTACTGAATACTCAAAGATAATTAGTAATATGCCAAGCAAGTTATTTTTTTTTAGTTCCTATTGCTTCGCTCTATATTTCTAAAGACTAGTTACTTTAGACCTTGATTATATTTATATGAGACACTTGGAGATATCGAAAATAAAAAAAAAATCGGGTGCTAATGAAACTGACTTCTTTTTAACCGACTTCAAAAAACAGGAGGTTTCTCAATTCGATTGTATATATATATATTTTTTTTATGTTTGTACGCGAATAACTTCGTCGTTTATGAACCGATTTTGATTATTCTTTTTTTGTTCAAAAGGAGATATCCCAAGTGTGGTACCATAGTAATTTTATCGAGGTCTGGTCGAGGTATTGGTACTGAAAATGAATAGCGCGGCATTGAAGTCGGTTCTTTTTTAGTTTTTAAACGGTATTATTAATAGCATAATTCGCCTCTAAATCTAAATCTGTATAATACTATCTAAGCCACTGGTTATCTTCTATGTGAGCCACTGTAAATGTACTCGTAACTCCGTGTTTTTTTTAGCATCTAAATTTGTAATATTCATTCAAGCAGTAAACTTCTAAATTAGTTATCATTTATGACATCAAAAATATATCGTATTAGTTTATATTTTTTTAACTCAGTAACTTTACTTAAGCGTACAGACAGCGGGAGCCACTTTGTTTTATACTATGTGAAGATTTATAAAGGATTTATAAAGGGTATATATTGGAAGTTCACTACAGTCACACGGTACTCACGGTAACAAACACAGACCTCAAAATTATAAAAAGCTCTTCATTTAAGGACACGAATCGACTGAGCAAAAGCGACAGAACAGACCAAATATAGGTTCAAATATAGCAGGCCGAATGTCACATCACTTTTATGATCATGTGATTTATCAATGACATAGAACACATTACAAACAGTCGTTTATCATTTACCTACGAAACATTTATATTTTTTGCTGCGAAAGTGCCACAAGTTCATGGTCGAAGGACTGGATAGGTCGATGACTTGCGCGGAGCTTACTCAGTGTTGCCATTAATAATTTTGTATTATCGTAGATGTTTTATACATTACTTCAGAAATGTGTATATATTTTCGTTACTAAAATGCGTTGGTAACTAATCAATAGATTTTTCCAGAACGTTGCTAAATTTTACAAGTCACTGAAACTTTTGCTTAGAATGTATGTACAGGTTGTACTATTATTTATTCTGTGGTACAGGCTGGATTTTTGAGATGGGACCTTAAGGACAGGTACTAATTCTGTTGTAGCTACTCTAACATTTTCTGAGAAGACTGTACATTATTTTTGACTAAATTTTGAGCTGCAATTAGTGAATTTGAAAAAAAAACAGTTGAGAAGAATATGACCAATTTACACAAAAAAATGATGCTGATCGACCAGGTTTCTTATAAAGATTAAAACGCTATTTTGAATCAACTGAGGTTTGAGTACTACAAAGGTTAGAATTCGCAAATACGTTTTTCGTACATTTTGCACGTTATAAACATTTACAATTTTTGCAGAAATATTTTTTGATGTCAATCGATCCCATTTCTTAAGAAGATTACGGCTAAGCGCGCACAGCATTGCGGTGCGTTTAATCTACCGCACGATAGAATAAACTGTATACTAAAAAAAATCACGGCAATGGACGTACTTCTATGACACGCCATACTCCACAGAATATGCGTGCGGTAGAATAAATGCACCGCAACCGCTGTGCGCGCTAGACCTAACACCACAGAAAAGAGAATAGTCCTACGGACAGAACATGCACTTTCCGATTGCAACTCTGACAGCAAACATGCGAGATTAAACCTAGTTAAAACGTCGATAACATTCAAAATACGACTATCGTCGGTTGTATCATGGACTATACGTGGTAGGAAAAAAAAGCGAGTGAATGACGCCTGCTAACACACTCTATCTATCAACTGATAATTGAATACTGAAAATGTCAGAAATGTATAAAGTAAGTTGGACTCACATTTCTATGATCTATTAATGATTAAGGAAATTTCTGGGATTTCTATTAATCTTAACTTGAATAATTTTTGTTAAATGATCTTCGTTATTTTCCCGTTTTCACGTCATCAGAATTCGCTATAATACCTGACGAAACAACCGTCAAGTTGGCAACACTGATACTTGGACTTCTCCTTACTAAGTACGAGTAGTATTAGTAGTATTTTGCTTGCAATTGCACAGTCAATAATTATAAAGTTTGGTTGTTTATGCATAAAGTATTTCGTATTTGAGTTTTGATTATTTTATTTATTTATTTGCACTGTACCTAGTTAGTATCATGTTACGAATTGTACCACCAGCAATTCCTTTTAAAAATGCTATCCATCCAAAGGTTGTCTGGTAAAGATAGCTTTAAGCGATAAGACCGCCCATTGTGCTACCACTACCACCTATAGTATCACTAGTATCACTCAATTTAAGTAGGTTAATTTCCGTAGCCGAATGGCAAAAAACGGAACCCTTATAGATTCGTCATGTCTGTCTGTCTGTCTGTCCGTCCGTATGTCACAGCCATTTTATTCCAAAACTGTTAGGACTACAGAATTGAAACTTGGTAGGTAGATGTATTCTGTGAACCGCTTTCCGATTTTTATACAAAAATAAAAAATATAAAAGTTTAAGGCATCCCATACATAGAACTGAAACAAAAAAAAATTTTTTTCTTCAAACCTATACGTCTATGGATAGGTCTTTAAAATTGACATTGAGGTTCCTAAAATCATTTTTTCTTAAAGTCAATCATTTGAAAGATAGGCGCGCCTAAAGTGGTAAAATGTGTGTCCCCCCCCCCTCTAACTTCTAAAGTAAGGAAGTGAAAAATCTAGAAAAAATATATTGTCTAGATCTCAATAAAAACTTTCAACGAAAATTGGTTTGAACGAGATACAGTCAGCAGTTGTTGAGATATAGCGACCGCAAGTAAAACTTTGTTTTTCATACAAACACTATGAAAAACAAAGTTAATTTTGTAGTTGCGAAAAATCAAAGTTATAGAATACTCTACTGTGTTACGGAACCCTACGAGTGCGAGTCCGACTTGCACTTGGCCAGTTTATTTTTTTATGGTGTTCAATAAAGATTTTTTATATTCTATTCTATTTCTTGGAATATCAAGATGTTTTATTAACTTCATTGCAGGTAGTTACTGTCATAAATTACTGTGTAATTTTATGTTACCGTTCAATAAGTGCCATGTGGCAGAACTTTAGAGCACAAGGATATTAACTACTGTACCTACCTATATTCGAGTTACATAATGCAGCTAGAAAATTATATTCAACGGAGGTTGCATGTAGAATAATTTCTTGAAACATAAAAATATAACTTTTAATAATGGTTTTGTTGTTTACTTCTCATTAATTTTAGTGTTTGACAGAATATATTACGGTACGGTATTACGGTAAGTGTGAACGAGGTAGAAACAATGCCCGGGTCTATTAATTTTTCTTCACAGCAATGTTCTACCTTGCAAGGTCCAGTGTAGTGTCACGTTTTTGTAATGCAGTAAATCTACTCCTTGCTCTGTATTTCAACCAACTTCCAAAAAGAAGGAGGTTCTCAATTCGTCTGTATGTTTTGTTTTGTGTGTATGTTACTCGATTACTCCGCCAATTCTAAACCGATTCGAATGATTCTTTTTGTAATCGGTAGGGTACGTTTCTGAGATAGTGCTATTGTAATTATAACGAGATCTGATAAGTATCTCCAGAGATATGACGATAAACGTCTCAAACTTGCTACTGAAATTGACTCGCGGGGCATTGAAGTCGGTTGTTTTAGTTTTTAAACTATCTAAATTATTAAATTTAACTATCAGAGGTATAATAATTGTAAATGGTTTGACATAATATTACCAGCCCTAATATAGCAAAATTTTAACTAACAATAACACCTCAACCGATTAAAGAAGCTCCTCCAACACCATAACGAAATTCAAATTATATTTTATAAACAGATAACATTTCTAACTTAATAAAGTTATAGCACCAAGGGGAGCCTTTCTGGTGCAGATTAAAATACTTCAGAAGCCTAATAAGAGCGTTACTTTTCTTGACCCAAATACAAAGTTTAGCGACCCCAGGCGAGATAAACGAAGTTGTTCCACTGTTTACACTCCTTTGGGATGTATTTTTGCGCTGTGACGCCTTGATTGTTTTATTATGGCAGGTTGGAGCGTATTGAATGCCTGAAATCGTTTTAAAAATAAATTATAGTAAAAAATATTTTTAAAAACAAGCTTTTATCTGGGACAATGAACTAAAATGTTAAAAATAAATTCTAGTAAGTATTTGGCGTGTAGATACTTACCTATATGCTTAAAAGCTTGAAGCACTACCCGTTTTTGAGGCTAGGTAATTACTATACTTCAGTGCCTCAAGCTTTTAAAAATATAGGTAAGTACTTACACGCCAAATACTTACTAGAATTTATTTTTAACATTTTAGTTCATTGTCCCAGATAAAAGCTTGTTTTTAAAAATATTTTCTACTATAATTTATTTTTAACTTTTTAGTAGGTAGGTATAGATACCGACTACCTACCTACTACCTAAGTATTTAAGAGAAGGTAAAATGTTTTAAAATATTCCACGGATATTTGACGTGATTATGGGTAAAGTGCTCTTCAAGTAAAATCAATCGACTTGGTGGGGCTATGTTGCTCTATAACAGAAATGCCATGGCTACCTTACAGCTTCATCATCAGATCCTTGCTATCAAGACGAATCAATCAAGCCCAAACTCGGTAGAGTTACGTTGATTTATCACAGAGATGCCGTGGCCACCTTCCAGCTTCATCATCACACCCTGGATATCATCTAGGAGAAAAGTTCTCTTCAAGACGAATCAATCGAGCTCAAACTCGGTAAGGTTATGTTGATTTATCACAGAGATGCCGTGGCCACCTTCCAGCTTCATCATCACACCCTGGATATCATCTAGGAGAAAAGTTCTCTTCAAGACGAATCAATCGAGCTCAAACTCGGTAATGTTATGTTGATTTATCACAGAGATGCCGTGGCCACCTTCCAGGTTCATCATCAGACCCTGGATATCATCTAGGTGAAAAGTTCTCTTCAAGATGAATCAATCGAGCCCAAACTCGGTAGGGTTATGTTGATTTATCACAGAGATGCCGTGGCCACCTTCCAGCTTCATCATCAGACCCTGGATATCATCTAGGCGTAAAGTTCACATCAAGACAAATCAATCGAGCCCAAATTCGGTGGGGTTATGTTGTTTTATCACAGAGATGCCGTTGCCACCTTCCGTCTCCATCATCAGACCAGCTCCATGGTACCATATCATTGTATTGTCACCGAAGATACATAAGTAAACCAAATTTGAGTCCAATCGGACATCGGGAAGTGGGTCTAATTTAGCTTCCAAGATTCCACCCGAACAAACATAGTGACATACATACATACATACATACATACATTGCAAGTTAAATAAAAGCTTGTAATGACTAACTTTAAGGGCTTGCGAAGTTCGCTCACAAACTGCAATTTGAGTCGAATGTCATCCTAATAACTAATATAATTATGGTAAATATAATATTATTTTATTGAAAGAAATCATAACTTGTATCGATTTTTATGTCAAATTAATAATAGGTACATGTATTTCTATTTGTATCAATTGTACTAAACAATATAGCTTGATGTTTACATTTTTAACCGACTTCAAAAAAAAGGAGGAGGTTTCTCAATTCGACCGTATATATATATATATATATATATATTTTTTTTTTTTTTTTATTTTGTTTGTTCGCGGATAACTTCGTCGTTTATGAACCGATTTCGATTATTCTTTTTTTGTTCGAAAGGAGATATCCCAAGTGTAGTACCATGGTAATTTTATCGAGGTATGATAAGTATCTCTAGAGATATTGAGATAAACATCTCAAAATTGGTACTGAAAATGCATAGCGCGGCATTGAAGCCGGTTGTTTTTTAGTTTTTAAACGATATTATTATGTATAACACTAGCTATACCCTATCAAATAAAAATCTATACTTCTATACTTCTATACTAATATTATAAAGAGAGAACATTTGTATTTTTGTATTTTTGTATGTTTGTAATGATTTGGCTCAAAAACTACTGAACCGATTTAAAAAATTCTTTTACTAATACATAGAATGGACTTTCGGAATGAAAATAGGCTATATATTATCCCGTTTAAATCAAAGTACATTCGTGGAGACCTAATTTGCAACCTAAGTCAGCAAAAAAACGGTCGAAAAAACACGTTTCTTACGAACGCTGCTCAATTGAAAATAGATAGAAGAATATTTTCTATGGAAGAGTTATACAACTTAATAAGACCTACAAAAAAGTCCGCGACAGCATATGTCTATCTCTTAAGGTTGACTCACAGTAACCATTTTAATCTTACAATTTTTGTGAAAAATATTACATAACTTCCAAGGCTATTTTCAAGTATATAGTATTAATCCTTATCCAAATAATTACGTTAATTACCTTGGCCACATATTATAAATTAAAATTGTCCCTTACAGTGTATAATTCAAATGAAAACTCTAGAAGATATCACGAATTTTACATACACGCATCGTAAAATTAATAAAATATTTGCAGTGAAACCACAGATTAGGTCATAGTTACTGCGAAAATATTATTATTAGCTTAGCTTTTCTGTACATCCCCACCGATCGCAATCAATTTGAAGTCAATATAGTATAATAATATGATCTATTGTATAAAATAATATTCATCTATATATATATAATATAATATTTTAAACCACCCCGACTGATCTATGTATAATCTTTTCATTAAAAGAATTCCAATGACTCTAAACACGACTATTAAAATCTGAGCTGTGGTGAGGATTTGAGTATTCTGTAGAGTCCAGGAGATGTCCCAGCATCAGCTCAATGTTCCATGTTCTTACAATATCGTTGAAGAAGAAGATTTTCGAATTGATCAGACCTATGAAAGTTGATTAAAGCTCATAGTTTTATAACGATTGAACGAATTTTCATGAATCAAAGCTCGAGCTCATCGAGTGTAAGAACACTATCAAACAAACAAAAAAAAGACTATCAATAATAATAATATCGTTTAATAATATCGTTTAAAAACTAAAAAACAACCGACTTCAATGCCGCGCTATTCATTTTCAGTACCAATTTTGAGATGTTTATCTCAATATCTCTGGAGATACTTATCATACCTCGATAAAATTACCATGGTACCACACTTGGGATATCTACTTTCGAATAAAAAAAGAATAATTGAAATCGGTTCATAAACGACGAAGTTATCCGCGAACAAACATAAAAAAAAAAAAAAAAAAAAAAAAAAAATATATATATATACGATCGAATTGAGAAACCTCCTCCTTTTTTTGAAGTCGGTTTATAATAATATCGTTTAAAAACTAAAAAACAACCGACTTCAATGCCGCGCTATTCATTTTCAGTACCAATTTTGAGATGTTTATCTCAATATCTCTGGAGATAATTATCATACCTCGATAAAATTACCATGGTACCACACTTGGAATATCTCCTTTCGAATAAAAAAAGAATAATCGAAATCGGTTCATAAACGACGAAGTTATCCGCAAACAAACATAAAAAAAAAAAAAAAAAAATATATATATATATATATATATATATACGGTCGAATTGAGAAACCTCCTCCTTTTTTTGAAGTCGGTTAAAAACAAAGTCGGTTCATCTGGTTAGATGCTAAGATGCTACAGACAGACCGTATATTACTTCTACTTTTTGCGTCGGGGAACGCCGTAAGGTTAAGGCGGCAGATGGTCTCCTTGATAGTAAGCTATTTTTTGGTAGATTTAATGATCCCACTACCACTGTACGAAAACTTATGATTCATGAATGCACATAAAACTTTCATTAGTAGGTATATAGCTAGGACTAGAACCAACGACCGTCGGGTCAGAATCAGGGTAACTATCCTTTACGCCAAAGGGCCGTCCAATATCACTACGTAAGTATTATAAAACAAAGTCCATCACTGCGTCTGTCTGTCTGTTCGCAATAATCTCAATAGCTACTGAACGGATTATCCTGCGGTTTTCACCAATAGCTAGAGTGTTTATGAGGAAGGTTTAGGTGCATAATTCGTTAAGGTTTTGTGTAAATTGGTTAAAATATGACGATGATTGTTAAATATGTTCATATTTTATATTCGATGCAACAAACCGATGCAAATTTTATAGGCATATTTGTTCTACCCGTGCGAAGCCGGGACGGGCTGCTAGTAATTTATAAATTGAATGATACAATTATGATTAACGCAATAATAGCTCCTCCTAGGGCTATAGGACTTTGTTAAAATTACTATATAAGAGATAGGAGTACTAATCGCATAAAGCAAGCTTTTATTACTATGTTTTGATGGTGTCATGTTACAGATAGTTAAAGACACTATTTGTTCTAGAGCCCGTAGCAAGTAGCTCTAGACACATTCAAGGGAATAAATACAATACAATACAAAGACTCTTTATTGTATACCAACATAAAAAATAACAAATATAATTACTATAAGGGTCAGTTCACACCGTAACGCGACGCGACGCGACGTGACAAGGCTTTTGATGTCGTCGACGACACCAAATTATTGCAATGTGTATCTTCTTGTGTAGTTAATAAAGTTAAATTTGTTTATCATGCGCCTTCGGACTGCGCTGCGCGGCGTCGCACTACACTGCGCATTATTATCTTTTCTATGACCGCGCAGTGCAGCGGAAAGCCGCGTGATAAACAATTGAACTTTATTAACTACACAATAAGATACACATTGCATTGAGATAATTTGGTGGCGTCGCGCGGCGTCGCGCGAAACCATAAGGATCGTCACGTCGCGTCGCGTTGCGGTGTAAACTGACCCTTAGTTTACAATATATACATAGTGTGAATTTTTCAAGTGGGTGTGGATGGCCAAATAAGAAACTATATGGAATAGCGAAAAGTACTCAAAGGAGTCTCGGGCCCGATTTTGATGAAAACTAAAACTGCATCATTGGATTTTTGAATAATCAATATTCCTAGCCAGGAATCGAACCACACCATTCGATAGTGTTGATAAGGAACGAATTATGGGATGTAATGACATACGGCAAACTATACCTACAAATACATGTACATGTGTGTATGTATAACAAACAGACACACACACACATCCAAATAAACTCAGAGGGTCGGGAACTGTTTATACGAAGATATATATATATATATATATACGAAGTCGACGTTGCATTCCACTTGTAGGCTACCTGTAAAGGTAATGCTAAGGTAATTGTGTTTCTTGCATTTCTACCTCTGCTATTCGAAGTTTGTTTTGCTTGGTATTGGAGATGATACTATAGAGACGAGTGTCTATTGTTCATAGTGACTGCCCTCCTAGACAAAATACAATTTCTGTTAGTCTTCATGCCAAAAAGATTAAACCCCTTCTGAAAGGAGTTTCGACGTGTAATATTGCTCTAAAGTTAAGATCTTTCACTTTGGTGATGTTTCTATCCCACTCACACATATAATAAGAACGTTATTCAAGGTAATACTTCTATTCTTCAAGAGTTTGTTCTGTATGCAATCTCTTTTATGTGGTTTTCTTATCTGTGGTCGAGTATAATCTTCTAGGTCCACACCAAACGCAACTTCAAAGGAAAGACAGTGATATTATAGTGCCACAAGTATAACTTGGCGGTGGTGGTATTTGGAACTAATTCTTTTAATTGAAACTGTGAGTTTGACGTTTGAGAGATTGTCGCGACATTATTGTTGATAAATGTGCTACATTAAAATATTTCAATAATGCCAAAAGTAATTAAAAGTGGTTTAAGAGAAACTGTTATCAAAGTACAAAGTAAAAGCACAGTGGCGCACAGGCACGCCAAGTTATACTTGCCGGACTGTACATACATTTCAAAATGACGTTTGGCGTGAATGCTAATAGAAATTTTACAGAAATTGTATTTTGTCCGAAATAAAATATGATTTCCTCTGGGGCTATTCTTTAGCTGCATACGCCGCTGCGATGCGCTGGCATTGCGTCCGATTTTAGGGTTCCGTACCCAAAGGGTAAAACGGGACCCTCTGTCTGTCTGTCTGTCTGTACGTCTGTCCGTCTGTCACCAGGCTGTATCTCATGAACCGTGATAGTTAGACAGCTGAAATTTTCACAGATGATGTATTTCTGTTGCCGCTATAACGAAAAATACTAAAAACAGAATAAAGTTAAAAATAATAGGAGGTCCCCATACAAGAAACGTTTTTTTTCGGCATTTCAATATAACGCCATCAATGAAAGCTTAGAGTAAACGTCTGTACATGGCGTTATATTGAAATGCCGATATCTAACACCTTTGTGTTAACTTTCACTTAGATATTAGGCGTTAGATGGCGTTATAGGAAATAAAATGTTTATTAATTATTATTTGTTGCTGGCGAAAAATGATAGTGTATTTTTTGCTCGGTCTTATAAAATACTGTAGTGTGGTACGGAACCCTACGAGTGCGAGTCCGACTAGCACTTGGCCAGTTTATTGTTCAATGAGATGTGCAGTATGTCTCGTTGCAGCTGTTTTTATGAGACGTTTGCGATGAAAGAAAACCTGCACATAACTACAATTGCTAATATATAGCAAGGGCTGTGTGCGGCCGGAACACCGTAAGGTTATGGCGGCAGATTTTCTCCTTGAAGGTGATAAGCTTCTTTTTGGTAGCAAGTCGGGCGGAATATCGATGTTATATGCGCTTATAACCACCCGTGCTAGGATTTGAACCGGCTACCTCTTAGCCATCTATTCGATATTAGTCAACAGGGCTCTTATTACCAAATCCACGTATGCCAATGTCCCAAATAACCTACTAAGTTATTAATTATTATTGTTAGCAATATGCATTGTGTAAATGGCATTGTTAAAATTTTATCATTAATTTGGACAATACAATACAATACTATTTTATTGCCAATTATAATCAACGCAATTTGCAATAATGAGTAACTTAAATTGTTTAAATGAGAATTTCACTGATGACAAGTAAATTCCATTTTACCTAGCTACGCTTTAAATATTATGATTGCCGGAATATGTATTGTAGGTAAATAATTTAGGATCTTTACAAAACGAAAAAACCGACTTCACATGTCGCGGTAGTTATTTTCAGTACTAAGTTTGAGGTGTTTATCTGCATATCTCTGGAGATACTTATCGGATCTCTATAAAATTACAAATGGGGCTGGGACCAAACGGTAAGCATACTCTCTCAAACAAAAAATATTTTTTAAATCGGTTAAGAATTGACGGAGTTCTGAGGTAACAAACATTAAAAAAACCGTCGAATTGAGAACCTCCTCCTTTTTGTGAAGACGGTTAAAAATATTTCCTCTTGAGTACTTATGGACGATAGGAAATATTCACTTTTCAAGAGTCTATTATAGTCAGTTTTTTAGGGTTCCGAACCCAAAGGGTACCAACGGAACCCTACTACTGAGACTCCGCTGTCCGTCTGTCTGTCTGTCTGTCTGTCTGTCTGTCCGTCTGTCACCAGGCTGTATCTCATGAACCGTGATAGTTAGACGGTTGAAATTTTCACAGATGACGTATTTCTGTTGCCGCTATAACAACAAATACTAAACACAGAACAAAGTTAAAAATTAAAGGGGGTCCCCATACAAAAAAACGTGTTTTTACTATAGCGCCATCTATGAACGATGGTAACCAACAAAAAGGTCACTGGCCTTTGTGTTAACGTTCACATGGTGGGTGTTAGAAGTTCATTCGACATTCGTTAGATGGCGTTGTAGTAAATAAGCATGTTTAGTATTGACACGGTATTTATATTTATCGATACTAAAACTATGTAGATACTTAATTTTTCCGGCAAATTTTGTTCAATCGGAACCCTACGTATGCGAGTCCGACTCGCACTTGGCCAGTTTATTGTATATTGATAGGCTAGCGTTCTACCACTTTCTAGCCAGGTGGTAAGCGATGATTCGAGGATGGTGAACACGCCTATGCGGCTGAATTAGGCTGACTCTTAAGAGCTGTGCTTCGCGCCGTAAGGTCATACCGGTAGATTTTTTCCTTGATGGTGGTTAGCTACTTTTTGGTAGCAAGTCCGGCGGGCCATAGAAACAATGCTCGTACAATCTGTGGAAACCAATTTGAACTGCGTAAAACCAGTTTGAAGCTGTGTGAAACCAGTTTGATTGTTTTATAGCAAATATTAACATAATGCGATAGTGTAGTATGGCAGTCAACCCTGAGGGGGTGTTGGTCAGTGGTGGGGATAATGGGACCATGTACTGCTGGGACTGGGGGACCGGGTATAACTTCCAGAGGTTGCAGTATGTGTACTGTAACCTCATTCAACACTCATAAACTCGTTGACTACACTAGTTAGGTGTGCACGTAAGAGAGATTTTAATTTAGTTGCTTAATTTTCAACTGCTTTTAATAAAAATCATTCTTGCGGTAAACATCACTTCATACAACAAAGGAAATTGTATGAAGCTAAGTTGCTCCGAGTTGCTTTTGTTTCTAGTTGGTGCAGTTATGAAATACCAAAGAAATATGCTTTGACGCTACGGCTAGTTCAGCTTGAAACTTAAAATTAATGATGTGATACAGTTTAATAAGCTACGGTAGCAAGTATGAATGCATTGCTAAATAAACTGTTTTCTTCTTCTGTATTATTTTACTGTTCACAAAAGATCTTCTGGCATTCCAAGTTTGTTAATTAAAGGAGAATCGTTCGTTTATCGTTGGATATTGAGGTAACGCCGTGTTGCCGTTGGAACCAGGCAGGAGGGACTTTGGGCTAGTACCTATGTATTACTATTACAAAAAGGTAGTGTTTAAAAAGATTTTATATAATTTATTTTTGTTGAAATCTTTGGTATGATACACTCTATGAGCGGGTGGAACGATGACATACGCAGAGCGGTGGGCAGTGATTGGAAAAGAAGAGCTAATGATCAAGGTCATTGTTTGGTCTTTGGAGAGGCCTACGTCCAGCCGTGTTCTGATGCAGGATGATAATCTTTGGCATTTGTTAATTAATAAATTGTTTCTTCAAAAATGCAAAGTCGTAAAATATATCAAGATACTGTGGCAATCTTCAGTAATATGAAACGAAACATCTCAGAACACCAACTGAAAATCACTCGCGAGGTATGTAAAATCGGTAAGTACTAACTTTTTTAAATAAGATTATTTTTTATGAATTCAACCTAACAAATTTTGCATTTACTTCATTATTAATGTTTCTTATATACTTCTATTTTAATTTTCTTTACAGAATATTTCGTTCAATACGGTTATGCAGTTCGCAGTTCGATTTAAAAATGAAAACATTTGTTTGCTACAACTGATTTCAATACAATTTTGAAATCCACTAACAGTTTTCTATTTGAGGTTTAGTTTAGTATTCCGATGAAAGAAATATTTTATTAAAGTTGAAACCTTTTCTGATTACTTGTTTACTAAAGCATTTAATGGATGCAATGGAAAAACGTTTATCTAAAATATGTTAATCACAAATTATTGTAGTATCAAAATTATTATTGTAAATATTGCAAAGAAAATGCTCGCGCTCATTATTCAAAATTTATCTTGCATACTAAATTATTAATGTCTTGCATTTAAATGATTATATAATGTATTATGAAGTATTTTATACATATAAATAACACATATAAATTATTTTAACAGCAAACTTTATTTTTATTTTTATAAAGATTACTCGCAATGTGGGTTGCACATTACTAGTATTCTTGTTAACCTCTCCAACTAAGCTAAATATGATTGTGTCTGGAGTGGGTTCACGTCAATAGTGCAATGGGTGGAGTGGTGATCGAACTCACGACCTCTCGATCGCCAGTCCGACACCTTATCCATTGGGCTATTGCCACTTAGATTGACACTTAGAATATACAAAACACTGTAGGTGAGGTGTACAACTATTTAAATTGGTTTTCTAAGAGTTTTTAAAAGAGAACGAGAGAGTATAGAAGACGTACACAAGGACTTTGTCACTTGAAATAACTTGCACACTCCTTAGACTTTATGTTCTCATGAATTGTTTACCTTGTAAAAAAGGCAACAGAGCAAACTATACTTTTCAACTATTCTACGCACTACTTCCCGAACAAATATATCCCAATCGCTATCGGAAATATCCTCAAGTCAGTGAGTCGAAGCGACATTATAGCTAAATGGATAAAGTTTCTTCTGGGCAAACACCGAACTTGCTTCATTAGTCGACAGAATCGAAAAACAAATACACATATTGAAGAAACAAAGTTCCTTTTGCCCTCGGTTCGGACCTTAAGTTTCTGGTAATCCGCAGTCGACAGATTAAGCAAGTGACGCTGTAAGACGATTTGAACTGGATACAGTAATGAGCGTAGAATTCAATCTTGAGCTGTGATATGGGGAACTTACGGTGAAGAAGACTTAAGGCTGACTTTTTTTATTTTGTCTATCGTGGCTGTTGCTGTATAAGCAGAGTTTTGATGCTCATTAACAGGTCATCTACAAACAAAGGACTTTGACAATCTATTTATGGATGTTGGACCAAGTGCTGTCCTGAATGAACACATAGTGCATTTTGTTCCGTACGTCAATACAAACCTATAAACCGAAGCGCTTCAAATTTTGAGTCCAGAGAAAAACATGTTTTTCATTGTGATTTTTTATTGACCAAAAATGAACTTTATAACAAATATATATGGACTATTTTTAACTGTTACTGACATTAAACTAATCCATTATTTCATATATCTATTTTCATATATATTTTTTTATTATGGCTCCACACGTTATTTTATATACACACAGCACTCTACTCATTTCGAAATACATACTAATTACAAGATATACTGAAAGAGACTAAGAAAAGAATATTGACAAAAATAGTACGTAAAACCCATTGGATTTTTGGAAAAACAAAAAAAAAATCCTGGGATATTTTTTTTTTAAATATTTGTTTCTTACGAGTAAGTATATTGATTTAGGAAATAATTTGGAAATACTTATACTATACTTTTTAGGCCCAGGAACATTTTGGCAAAATATGTTTTCTTATTTATTTTTTTCTGGTAAATTATTCATTGTTTTTAATACTTATTATCCTATTCCTGACAAAGACAATTCCAAAAATACAAAAATCATAAAAATTGGTCCAGCCGTTCTTTAGTTATAAGTGTAGTAACTAACACGACTTTCTTTTATATATATAGATATATATAATGTTGAGAACCTGACAAATCTAAAAGCTTATCTCGTCTTTTCATGAAAAGTGGCTGTTTAATTCAATATTATAGAATTATTGGAATTGTAGCAAATATTTTTTTGTGTAATTTTCGCAGATCATAGTTTTGTTTACAGAATCTTTGATGATATCAGTAAAGAATAACCATAGAAGTTAGAGAACTTATACATGCAGGACGTGCGGTCAAACATAAATGGATAAGACGAGCTTCTAAAAGTACCTTGTAGTAGTAGGTACTACAGAGACTAAAAACCCTAAAAATGTAGTTTAAATTTTGTATAGACTTATATAGATAGATAATTTTGTTGAGATCTTGAAAGATTGACTACTTATTAGACTGAATACAAATGTACTCATATCTAGCTAGTCTGAATCTAGCTTTCGGGTCAGTCGACTTCCGCCGTTCAATTCTCAAATCCGCTGCCACTGTCCCTAATGCAAAATCTATCTTTAGACAGACCAATTCAGATTGCAGAGCCGGAACGTGCGAAACGCTACCCTTGCAGTTTTTAATGGGATACTTCAATGTTCAGAAATTTCTCAAATCGCACTAGACAAACTGAAATGTGTCCTATCAGAGATTCCGAAACTGAGAACATTATTTTATGATGTTTTATTTATTGCTGACAGTTTAGCACTTGACCAACTCGCCTGATGTTAAGTGGCGATACGGTCTAAAATTTCTCCAGTTCACATTACTTTGTCCCAACACATATTCCACTTTGGGAACTCTGTGAACCAATTGGCGATATCTCTTTCGCTGGATGGTTCGAGCGACGGCCGAAGCCCAACACCAGTGGTCACCCATTTAGCATACCCAGGGATCATATCTAAAGTTAATTCTTCTCTAAGCCTATGGACCTCCCCGTGAGTATTAATATTCTGTGGACTACATATCTGACATCCTACGGACGCCGACAGGTTAGACAGCTAACAATCCTTTTCGCGGATGATGATAACTTCTAGTTTTTATTATTACATTTTATCAATTGAATACACACCTTAACGCTTAATAAATCTACGCAACAACATTCATACATACAACATAACACACACACACATACACACACCCACACACACAAACACACACACACACACACACCCACACCCACACCCACACCCACACCCACACCCACCCACACACACACACAAACACACACATGCACACAAACACACACACCCACACACACACACACACACACACACACACACACACACACACACACACACACACACACACACACACACACACACACTTACATTCATTTTAACACTCCCTACACACAATCATGTATACACACACTCAGAAACAGTCATTAATTCATGATTGTTTTATAAATATTTGTTTTATTGTTTAATAACTATCTAAGTGAACATAAATAATATACAATTGGAAAAGGCATTGGCTCCTAAAACACGGTGTAACTAATTCGGAAGTCTATGGATTAATCGATACACTTGCACTATATATTATGTCAATAAAGATATCGGTTATATTTGTGTATTTTATATTTAACTGACGCAGAGTGTAGATGCAATATCCATTAAGCTGGTCTCAATGCTCCAAAAAAGCCGACTGTATTGTAAAATACACTTTAAAAGTATTGTTATATTCACTTGGGATATCACAATAATAGCTGTAAATAAAAATGCTATGAAATTGAAAAGGCCTCATGGGATTATTGAAAAGAACACACCGAATGGATCGCATCTTTTGTGTGGATAATAATTGCACTTATTTGTCTGATATATGCAAAATTTTTGTAAAATCTTAATAATCTAGAGTTTTGCGACGTTATCGCCCGCCAGACGAACGATTTGATTGTCCCCTCGCCAAGTGCAAGTCGGACTCGCACACATTACGTACTGCCGTACTAATAATGATAATAATGAATAAAATTGGGCAAAATATCAGAACATAACATGCATCGCTCTAATTCTCTTTCCATATAAAGAATTTTGTGACTACCACAAAAATTATTAAAAATCAAAATTTTCACATCAGTCCAGCCAACATATGATGTGCTTACCAAACATAATGTATTTTTAACTATATAGATAACTTTTTATATATTATTTATTTTTTATATTATAAATTTAACTATATAGATAGAGATATATAAGATACATAAAAGGCGAAGGATTTTATCGAGATGGACACATACCAATTAGATCGAGACTCGGCGAGGGTTGCAAATAGCGTTATGTCAGAGGTTTGACACCAACAGGCCTTAATTAAGAGATACGAGTAGGACGAACTGAGGTACAGGTTACGGAGTATTAATTGAAGACGAAGTTAGTTTAGAAAGCGTAATTATAAATGTAAATAATAATATTAAAAAAAGTTAGATTAAAAGTAAATTATAAGTGTGCTTTTGAAAGGATTAGACAGCTTGAAGCATTAACTTGAAAGATCGTAACGGATGTTTAATGGTAGGTTTCGTTAATATTTTCAACCGACTTCTGAAAAGAAGGAGGTTCTCAATTCGTCTGTATGTTTAATTATTTTTTTTTGTGTGTGTATGTTACGCGATTACTCTGTTAATTGTGGACCGTTTTGAATTATTCTTTTTTTAATTGGTAGGGTACGTTTCCGAGGTTGTCCCATTGTAATTTCATCGAGATTTGATATGTATTTCTAGAGATATGACGACAAACGTTTCAAACTTGCTACTGAAATTGACTCGCGGGGCATGGAAGTTGGTTGTTTTTTTAATTATTACAAATAAATTACATCTACGACATAAAAACGTGCGCAGACAAAATACGTACTTTTACGGAAAATGACATGTCAGCTGAAGCATCTGTCCGTGGTAAGAATTGACCGGAGGACCTAAATTACCGTAAGCTTATAAAAGCGCTTATCTCATTAACACTTTATCTTTGTATTTTCGTTTGCTTCGAGCTAGATGGCGCAGTTACCGTTGCCTATGTACATCTGCAAAACCTTGATTGCTGTTTATGCGTTGCCGACATTCTAAGGAGGACATCTTTAACTTTTATCATTTTCAGCCAATACTAGTCCATAGCTTATCATCATCATCATTATCATCATCATCAGCCGGTGTAAGTCCACAGCTGGACGTAGGCCACTCCCAAGATGCGCCACTGAGCCCGGTCTTCGGCTCTCTTTTCCAGTCACTGCCCACCGCTTTGCGTATGTCGTCGCTCCACCTAGTCACAGGACGTCTTACACTACGTTTGCCGATTCGCGGTTTCCACTCTAGGACAAGTCTATCCCAACGGTTGCTTGGCCATAATAGCTTATCATAGCTGGACATAAATATTCTTTGGTGCGTGCTCAATTCACAGGTACATTTTAGTGCAATGTTCACAGGTACACTTTTCACTAACCACTATCCATTCGACGAACTATAAATCCTTATAATTATGTCAGGAGGCTATAAACGTCCAATTCCTGAATGATTTCGTGTTATCCGCTAGCATTTATCATAGAAACACAGCAATATCTGAGCTGCGAGGCGGCCGTCTGCGGATATAATATATCGAACCTAAAATAGGTTACCGAATCAAATCTTCCAGGATTATATAAACCTCTTGTTTCGAATAAGATTTAGGTATTGTTATTTGTCATACTTTTATTTATTGCGAATTTGTGGATGGTTTTCTTTCAGGAAAGAGATTTTTTTTTAGTTGTATAGGCAAGAGTTTGAATACGCATGTCTTAAAGATACTTCATGGCTTGCGGAGCACCATTATATTGCAAATTGGCAGTAGGCAACATTATATTTAATTGATATATACTTACATTGGCACTACTGGCACATACTGGCAAAGCGTAGACCCTGTACCACTACATCGTTTAGAATATTATAAAGATAAACATTCATCGCCACTGCATAAAAATATGACAAGAGTCTCTACACTGTATATATAAATATGAGGCAAATATTAAACTCGGTACGGACACACCGCAGCGTCCTGCGTGCGCGATCTAGGCGGCGATCAGATAGCGTAGTAGTATTTGTACCGACTGGTTCACACCAAACGCGATCAGAAAACAATTGAAAAGTACTGAGGTCGCGCCAGCAGATCGCAGGACGCCGCGGTGTGGCAGTACCTTTAATCTCACGGATACCTTTGATATAAGGATATATTAACTCACAAAGAATTTATCAGCTTAAATAATATACTCGTAGATATATAAAAAACGCGAAGTAACACAATTTTTTGTGACTCTTAATAAAACAAGAACGTGTTTCAAGGAAATGTAATATATTATGTCAAGAGTTATGAATTTAGAAATCCCCAAATAAACAGGGCATCGGCGGAAGATTGCCGCTGTCTACCAAATGAAATATTCAGAAATCCTGAAATCCAATTATCTCACTCCGGCACTCCGAGGTGACTCCGAGAATCAGGATCCAATTAATGTGTTAGATCTTTTGCGCATAATGTACCACGTTTATAAGTTAATGTTTAAGATGGTGATTTATTTATCGGCTTAGAAAATAGAGCCTTTAGAAATTACTAATACAATTAATGAGGTCAATATAAATATGAAGTAATATAAATAATAAGGTCGGCAACGCGTTAACAGCGCCCATGTCAATGCGAAAGTAACCGCTTTCCATCAGGCGGGCTGTCTGCTTGAGCGACTACAAATTAAAAAAAAAATACATATACAACAGTTTCCAAATCTGCCGCTCGTTTATTGACACTTTTCTATTTATCTTAAAAGTACTAAGGTATTTACGTGTATTTGTAAAAACCTATAACACATATTTTTTTGTGTCATAATTTTTTGCATGACGAATTTATTGGTCTAAGAAATGAACCAGAGGTCACGCAGCACTCTATCGGGGATCACGAACTAGGCTAAGGTACGGATGCAAGCGGGTAGCAATTTAGATAGATAGATCATCAACATAATCAGCCGGTGTCAGTCCACTGCTGGACGTAGGCCTCTCCCAAGATGCGCCACTGAGCCCAGTCTTCGGGCTTCGGCCGTCTCTTTTCCAGTCACTGCCCACCGCTTTGCGTATGTCGTCGCTCCACCTAGTCACAGGACGTCCTACGCTACGCTTGCCGATTCGTGGTCTCCACTCTAATAATATAGATAGATAGAAGCACTTTATTATTTATCACATTAAATTACAAAAAGAAACATTACAATGTTAAATAATATTCTTACAATAGGCGGTCTTATCGCTTAAAGCGATCTGTTCCAGGCAACCTATGGATGAAGAGAAATGTAAAAAGATATGGTGGTAAGTGGTGTTTTATAATTGAGAGAAAACTATTTAACAAATTACTAAAACTAATACATTGAAACAAAGTTTTTTTTTATATTATTGGAAAGAAGAATAAATATACTTATATGAATAATATGGATTAGAATAAATAGTATAATAGTATAATAAAGTTTTGACTCGTTCTTTGAACGTAGATACTAGTAGAGTACATCATTATCAGCCGGTATCAGTCCACTGCTGGACGTAGGCCTCCCCCAAAACACGCCACTGAGCCCGATCTTTGGCCAAAGAATAGAGTTCGCGACTATTTAATTTCTAATGGAAGTGCGTTCCAAAGTTTCACAGCTTGTATAGCACATGATTTATCCTAAAAGGAACTATGATGACTCGGAATAGATAGCAATTTCATGACTATACATAAAAAAGTCTGCTTGTAGTGGTAGGACTTCTGCTAGTCCGCCTGGACCACCACTACTGCTACTACCACTTTGCCAATGAATTTTCAGCCGTGAAATAGGAATGTTTTTCGGTTAAAATAGCAAGGTATCCAGTGAAATTACAGGGCATGTGAGACTCCGCATCTTTATGTCTTAAGGTAACAGGCGCACTGCAGTGACATGCAAAATTCTGGCAGTTCAGAATTTGGCATGCCGCTGTGTCTGTTATAGGTAGACGTCATCGCTTACCATCGGGCAAGCGTCGTGCTTGACCTATCACCTTTTTCCATAAAAAAAAACATCAATGCAAACATCGATACGAACGTACTATGTCTCCATGAATGTAAATAAAAACAATACACAGTACATTGTATGTTGTTTTGCTATATACAGCGTTTATCTGTATCACATTTTATTATAAAAAGGGCATATACGATGTCTCATTAAAAGTGACAAGGATGTATTTGCACACGACATACATAGACACTGTTTCATAAAAAAATATTGCTGTGAGCTGATGTCATTTCCAGCGCGACAGGCTACATTTGTGTACTTAACTTTCTGTGAGTTAAATATAAAACGTGATATGAAATATTCTTGCGTAGCGAAATGATAAAAATACAGAAACCTATTGTTGAATTATGTAGAAGATCAAAAAATAAAGCTGCCAAATGCGAGTCGGATCGCACACGAAGGATTCCGTACCACCGTACCTACAATATTGTTTACACCCGGGCATAGAAAAGATAATAATATTACGACCCGGGGAAAACTTATGTTTGTAACACTTAAGCTAACTGTGCCTAACTCTCAGGTCATTGTTTTCATTAAAGGTACGGCCACACCGCGGCGTCCTGCGATCTGCTGACGCGATCTCAGTACTTTTCAATTGTTTTCTGATCGCGTTTGGAGTGAACCAGTCAGTACAAATACTACGCTATCCGATCGCCGCCAAGATCGCGCACGTAGGACGCTGCGGTGTGTCCGTATCTTTAGAGTGTGAGAGGAATAAATGATTTTATTATTATTCATGTATTTATTATCTTATCTTAGATCTAGGTTTTTTTTACAATATAGATTTAAACACAATAATACAAAATTATTATAAAATAAACAATACTATAAAAAAACCTAACCCAAGAGTGGCGCCGGTAGCGGGGCAAGGCCCAAGCTACCGGTGGTTAGGGCTGCAGAGAGCGTGCCGTGTCAAGAAGTACCGCCTTCTGTGTCTGGCCCTTGATCCATCCGTCTAACGAGAGTCTCTTGAGATGTTGGGCGAGACTCTTCGCTATTAGGCAGAAACGACTATCGGGACAATGATAGTCGAGTCAATTATTATTAAATATTTTTGTGCAGACTTGAGTTATGATTAAAATCCGCAGTATAAAAACACGCTTGAACTGAAAAAAAGACGTCTGGCTCACACTTGTTACCAAGTCCGATATATTGGACTAGTGAAAACAAATCATATGAGCCTAAACTCGAAGGATTTACACTATGCATTATTCTGTGAAGAATATGTACTTCGAGCTACCAAATTGCAGTATTCGTATTGACAATTTCAATTTAGAAGTAGGTTAAAACTGTCTTGCAAGATTTGATTGGGCACATTGTTTGCTTGTTACAAGTGTAGCTAATTATAATAACGTGTCACAAAACAAATATATTTTACATAAAATACAATTACATGCCTTTTGCACACGTTCAACATCAACACAGATCTGAAATAGAACATGTATTTTAGTACTCACGACCTACAGCTGTTAAACTCGATGCATTTAGATTCAGTTTACAGCACAGTTACAGTTGCATATTCTCTTTACTGTCTAACTCTATTGGCGTGGGTAATTTTAAATGTAATGTAAATTAATAAATGTAAATTATAAAATTTTTATTTTAATAATAACACCTACTTCGTTACGATTGAAAGCTTTTGATTGACGATTTTGAAAAAAAAAACCCATTTATTATTAACCCCCGACGCATAAAGAAGATGTGTTAAGACGTTAAGTTTGACGTGTGTATCTGTGTATGTGTGTCTGTCCGTGGGATCATATTATAATAGCGCCTAAACGGATGAACCTATTTCAATTTAGTGTTTTTTTTGTAAATTGTTTTATTACATTAATTATTACACACAATCCAAAATTTCATCGTGCCGACGGGACTCGAACCCGCAGCCCCCGTATAACATGTCCACGTGCTCTGCTAATTAGGCCACGGTCCGATACTATCGACACGACAAAATTAGTGGATTGCATTTTTAACCCAATAATGCATTGGTGGCGCCATGTATGATTTAAACTTATTTCGAAAGTTAATCATTCGGAAGAAATCATTAAAGTTTTCAAATCTGACGAATAGTTCTTTTTTCGTTTGATAGGTTAGATCGAGAGTGTTTGAACTTTGATTCATGAAAATCCGTTTAGTCATTTTAAGAGTGAGCTTTTTCCTTGACGATGACCCTATGAGATCGACTTGTATAGGTATGATCAATTCGACATTTCGGTACCTTCTTACTTCAATGATATTTAACATTGACCTTGAATTTGAATCTGCAGAATACTCTACTGAGGAGTAGAGTATTGTGCCAACATACAGCCGAGGTGTTGTGTTTGGGCTCACTGAATGGGTCTCAATTAACAGATTATAAAAATCAGTCGGGGGGGTGCTTTTAAATTTTGAATTTAAGTATTATCTTTAAAAACCGTACTAACCCAACTAGATTAAATTTAAGTATACTACTACTCTATACTACTATATCATAATAGAAATTGCTAGCATTAAAAATCACATTAATAGGAAGATAATAAATCTTGGTAAAAACATCATCTATTTTTATTAACCGACTTCACAAAGAGAGGGAGGTTTCTCAATTCGACCGTATATATGTTTTTTTTATGTTTGTTCGCGGATAACTTCGTCGTTTATGAACCGATTTTGATTATTCTTTTTTTATTGGAAAGGAGATATCCCAAGTGTGGTAACATGGTAATTTTATCGAGGTCTGATAAGTATCTCCAGAGATATTGAGATAAACACCTCAAAAATGGTACTGAAAATAAATAGCGCGGCATTGAAGTCGGTTGTTCTTTTTAGTTTTTAAACGATATTATACAATTAAACGATTAAATTGTATATAAAATTACTAGCTGACCGGGCAAACGTTGTTCAGCCATATAAATTACCAAATAAATCAAAGATAAGTATAAATTGAAAGTGAAATATTCAAATTGAAATTGAAAGTGTGCTTGAAAGTGCTGTTGTTGTGTCGCAAGTATGTTCTAAAAATTTTCCACGTACTTCGTTGCGATGCATAACAACGGATAGACGGATGGACGGATGGACGAACGGTTGACGAACAGTTATAGTCTCAGTAATAGGGTTCCGTTGGTACCCTTTGGATACGGAACCCTAAAAATATGCGTGAATATACACTTTGAATTGAGAACCTCCTCTTGTTTTTTTTCGTTAGTTAAAAGCAAGTTATATAATATCAACAATTAAAATAAACCTGTGCTACGTAAAGGTTTGTGTGGCTACTTTGCTTGGTACAGTGAAATATAGCACCTACACTTTGAACAGTAAATCTCACAAACAAAACCGACATAGGATAAGCCTTAGTTGCACTGACTGACGCTTACTGCACTGGCTGTGTTCAGATTTATCACGAGGATAATAACATTGTCTACGTTTCAAACATTTTGAGGGCAATTTTTTAAAGTCTGTTAGACGAGCACTTTACCGCTATCTCACCTGATGTTAAGTGAAGATGCGGTCTAAGATACAATACAAAATCCAAAATGCTTTTATTGTGAAAAGTTTTTCAGGTAGAATTTAGATTCAAAGCCTTTTTGCTTTAGTTTGAAAAACTGTGTTAAGGTACGGCCACACCGCGGTGCTTTCAATATGTTTTCTGATCGCGTTTGGTGTGAACCAGTCGGTACAAATACTACTGCGCTATCTGATCGCAATCTAGATTGCGCACGCAGGACGCTGCGGTGTGGCCGTACCTTTACAAAAAGCAGTGTCTTCCCAAGAAATTTGTACAATTATGTTATGTACTGGAATCGTGCTTGTCTGGAATTTTAATAATAAGATAATTTAAAAACTAAAACATCCGACTTCCATGCCGCGCGAATCAGTTTCAGTAGCAAGATTGAGACAATCATCATCATATCACTGAAATCTCGATAAAATTTTAATGGGACGACCTTAGAGACGAACACTAACTGTAACAAAAATAATCATTTTGATCGGTTCATAATTGCCATAAGTGAAATCACGTCACATACATACAAAAATGTATGTTACAGACGATTTGGGAATCTCCTCCTTTTTGTAAGTTGTCCTTGTTGAAAATGGCAGTGAGACGTGGTGCTGGACAACTGACTTTAGTACAATCCATACAGAGAAACTATCCCAGCCCGTCTTCCATGCTAATGTATTAATGATAAAAATAAATATATTTACAAACAAGTGTCACATCAGGTGGTCTTTTCTTGGTGGTCTTACTGAAACATGCACTGGGTTGGGGGTGCACGTAATAGTACGGTTGGCAACCCTTCATTAATCAGGGGAATTAAACATTTCATTCAACGTCTAGATGAAAGCTGAATGGCTCAAAACTTTTGTATTTTTTTCTAAATTCAAAGCAATAAGTTATGTTTTTGTTTTATTTAGAATAATAATTATTGATATGATCTATGCCTATGTAAGACTTTGTAAGTTGACGTGTGTAAGTGCAAATTTTTAATTTGCCCATATACTGAATAAATGCTTTGACTTTTGACTTTTATCACTAAATACGATCTCTTTCTTGTTTGTAAAGAAAGAATAAGTTTTTTGTAAGCATAACATGTTTAATCTGATTCAAGTTAAGTCAAAGCATTTAATTATATACATAGGCAGTATAAAATATGTATTGTACTCTTAAATTACAAAGTAACTTGTCAGAAAAGCTATGTATCTCTATAATTATATAAAACACAAAAATTGTCTCTATATGTCCGTTATAGGCTTTGAAACAATCCAACCGATGTGCCCCAAACCGATTTCATTAGAAAGCCAATAATGGGAAAATGGTTTTAGTCCACGAAGTCCAGTCGTCTCGTGACCACGATCAATGCAACTTGGTCGAAACGTCGATTAGATAAGATTTATGTTTTAGGCGCGATAAGTCCCGTATTTAAATATTTATAACTGGATATTTCGGTTTAATATTTCGGTTAAATATTCAATTGGATATTTCAGTTAAAACATTTCAGTTAAACATTTCAGTTAAACATTTCAGTTAAATATTCGGTTAAAGTATTTTAGTTAAATGTTTCAGTTAAATATTTCAGTTAAATATTCCAGTTCGATATTTCAGTTAAATATTTCGGTTAAATATTTCGGTTAAATATTTCAGTTAAATATTTCAGTTAAATGTTTCGGTTAAATATTTCAGTTAAAAAGTTTTAATTAAAAAGTTTCAGTTAAAAAAAAATCTGTTGAAAGTTTCAGTTAAAAATTTCAGTTGAACATTTCAGTTAAACATTTCGGTTCAATGTTCGGTTCAGTGTTTCAGGTGGCTGGGAGTGCAGCTCGTGGTGCGTGCGGGTGCAGTGGGTGGCAGAGCATCGCAGGTCGTTGTCCCTGGCGCACGCGCCGACTTGCTGCGTCGCTGCCTTCACTCGACGACGCTGCGACTGCCGGCTCCGTCGCTCCCAACTCAACAACACATCCATAGCGGACTACCAACTATTTCATGTTTCAGGTGGCTGGGAGTGGAGCTCGTGGTGCGTGCGGGTGCAGTGGGTGGCAGAGCATCGCAGGTCGTTGTCCCTGGTGCACGCGCCGACTTGCTGCGTCGCTGCCTTCACTCGACGACGCTGCGACTGCCGGCTCCGTCGCTCCCAACTCGTTTCAGTTTAATATTTCAGTTAGATATTTATGTTAAATGTTTTAGTTGAATATTTCAGTTGAGTGTTTTGGTAAAATATTACAGTTAAATATTGCAGTTAGATATTTTATTTATAACTATTAGTCCACGAAACCCATGCATTAGACACATTCGGACACATTTCTTTTTTAAGGTTTCCGTACCTCAAAAGGTAAAAAAGGAACCCTTATAAGATCACTTTCTTGTCCGTCTGTCTGTCTGTCTGTCTGTCCGTCTGTCTGTCCGTCTGTCCGTGTGTCACCACCGATTTTCTTAGAAACGGGTGGACTTAGCAAGTTGAAATTTATACCAGATACATAAGTCTATAGTACCTATTAGGTGTATAAAAATCAAAGACCTGAGTCGACACCATAAAAAGATATGGGCAAATTTAGATTTTCGCAAAAACTTGTAAGTACCAAAATATACCTTAATTTTCAACTTTTTTTAGTTTTCGGATTTTTTCTTTACTTGTGCTGTAAGTTCTTGCTTTTAACCAAAATTGACAATTCTAGGTCAACTGGAAGTACCCTATAGGTTATGGGTCGAATATCTATAGGGTACTTCCCGTTGACCTAGGTCAACGGGAAGTACCCTATAGATTTTGCTGCTATAGATTTTTGCTCTTTGACCTTGCTTCTTGCCAAATTTCATGATTCTAGAATCATGAAATTTGGCGAGAAGCAAGGTCTTCAGCACAAATAAAGGATAAATTCCAAAAAATAAAAAAAAGTTGAAAACTAAAGGGTGTCCCCATACATACATTGTACAAGCCAATTAAGATAGGCCTCTGAGTTATATGAGCGCTCATACAATATAGAGGTCTAGCTTAATTAGTACGTACCATCGTTGGTACGGAAGCCTCGGTGGGCGAGTGCAACTCGACTTGGTCGGTTTTATTTCATGATTAAATTAATAATGAGAAAATAATTCATTATCAAAATCAGACTACTCTGTAAAAAGTTATGCGTCATACATTAAAAAATATATGTATACGCGTTGACTTGAGAATCTCCTCCGTTTTTTTTTCATCTGTTAATAAAGTAGCAGTAAGACACGAATTATACAAGTCTTACTGTACATGTTTATATGTTTAGCAATTCGTACGCGGATTCATGTCAGACCTTCGTTAAACTTTCTTACTACAAGTAATATACATTTTAATACAACAAAATTATATTCTACACATGTGAAGTATTAAGGTCTAATTTACGATGTTATTAAATACTCGGGTTTATTAGGGTTACAGCTTACAGCGACCAATTAATTCGAAAAGTGAATTTTGCGATATTGTGTAACCTCGTTTATGTATCCGTACTGATAAATTATGCTTAACGCCAATCAAGGTAAGCCTCTGAGTTATATGGGCGCTCATACAATTTAGAGGTCTAGCCTAATTGGTACCAACCAACGTTGGTACGGAAGCGAGTGGTGGTCGGTGGGCGAGTCCAACTCGACATTGCCGGTCTTTATTTACTACGGTAAATAAACTCCTACGGGAGTACACGCCGAGCCAGTTCATATTCTATACATATTCTATATCAGAGCGTGCTACCATCCTCGACGGTAACATATCTTACCAACAGATGAGATAGTGGTCCTACGCTAAGCTACGCGCCGTTACAAATTTATAAATAAACTAGCGTAGTAGTTCGTCCGCTTAGTAATGAAGATATTAAGTACCATAAAGTTTAATGATGTTTCATTTGTAAAATGCTGATACCATCAGAATGTAATGATTTGGATTTTCATATAATATATGAACAGACACGCTTATGTTACGATCTTTTTCTGGAATAAATGAAATTGAAACAAAAAATGCCTAAACAACATGAATAATACATGAATGTACATTTTAAACTTTCGCGATTTACACACATAATTATATTGTAATACGGGACTTAAAGCGCTAAAAACATAATTTTATTTACCTCGACGTTTCGATCAAGTTGCATTGACCGTGGTCACGAGAAGACCAGTCTTATGTTTTTAACGCCATAAGTCCCGTATTACAATATAATTATGAATAGACCAGAAGACCTTTCCCCTGTCTTAGTAAAGCCTATTCAGAGTTTGACAAAATAGGGTCCTTCTCCTGAGTGTACCTCTCAAATTTGATTGAAATCCGTCAATAAATAGCGGTACAGCAAATTCCTCCCCTCCCCCCCCCCCCTATTTACCCTCCAATAAAAAACAATAACTTAAAGAAACTACTTACCTACGTAAATTATATAGTAAAAAAAATATAAAAGCCAAAAGCTATAAAAGCCTAGAAGACTTAAGACTAAAAGACTTATATAATAAAAACTTATATATAAACTTGCGAGAGCCCTTAGTTCAGCCCTGTCACAAAATTATTTTTTATCTAATGTATAAACTCTAAGCTTGCGAGTACACTTAGACCTCCTTAATCCGGCCCAGTCGCAAAATTCGTACATAGCGAACGTTTACTAACTACCTCTGTAACAATTTTAAATCGGTGAATGTGTAAGAGTGTAAAAAAACAGCATCATGTCGAGAAACATGCCATTTTGTGTTCACACGAAATGTATAAACTCGAAACTTGCGAGTACACTTAGACCTCCTTAATCCAGCCCTGTCACAAAATCCGTTCTGTGAACAATCTGTGACAATTTTAAAGTTTTCATTTTCATTTTCAAAAAAAGTTTTCATCCTTAATCAGGTTCTGTCGCAAAATCCGTTCTTAGCAATTGTTTACCTATTAGTACCTCTTTGCCAAATTTCAAATTTGTAACAAAAACATGAAGGACTTTCATACAAACATGCGAGAGCTTTTAGACCCCTTTAATCCGGCCCTGTCACAAAATCCGTTTTTAGCGGACGTCAACTAACTATAAACTATTTCCCCGCCAAATCGGTTTTCAAGATTTCGTGATGAGTGACCTTTCGCTTTTATTAATATATATAGATAAGGTTAGATACTCACGAGTTAGGTCTTTAACTTATTAAATTTTCATTAGAGCCTTTCAAATCTGAGTGTAATTACAATGCGTAGTAAATTGATGTTTATTTAGGCAGCCTAAACTATATGAAAGCCTAATGAAAATTAATATACTGAAGACTGGTGCCGTAATGAAATTTAATGAATGATTTGATTTAAATTACGAATTTTGCTTGAATAATGTGAATTTCAGTAGCGAAGTATTTATTATTTAGTACAACTATTTTGACTTATTAGAAATATGAATTAATAAAGTTTGGTAGTGCTTTAAGCTGTTGAAAAGCTAGTACTGGGACTGTTTGTGTTATGGACATATTATTAAGTCATTACGACTTCTAAGTATTTTTTTCTATGACATAAATAAAAGAAATCGAATTTATAAATATAAATTCGATTTCTTTTATTACAGACAGATTTTCAGTACAGAATTATAAAATACTAATAGCGGCCCTAGGCTTCGCCTGCGTTAAAAATATTTTATTATTTTATACGCATTCTATTTTATATATCACATTTTTATAAGCCATCGGCTTCCATTGAAATCCTTTGAATGCTTGTTAAAATTGTTTTTTTCAGTCATGACTAAAAAGTGTTCCACGTACCAAATTAAATAAATTATTTTTGAATTTACGATGAAAAATACAATCTTGTCACAAAATGTCCTGTTAATTCACTGGCTGCCACAGGCCACTCCAGTCGCGTAAGACCAGTTTTACTACAGTCCTTGGATATAACAGTAATAATATTAACAGCAGCCTTCAGCTTTTGTTTCTTATTGTTTGCTATTAGTGCCCTTATCAAAGACATAATAATATTATTCGCCAAGATGAGCTCGTTCCGGTAATTGGCAGGATAAAGATAATCACCTATACTTTCTGCTTTCTCGCCCTTATTATACTTATTATTATTATTATTTTTAGGGAATATTTAATTCACCTTCACTCTTTTGATTGATTTTTGTTTTCTTATTATTTTTTCAATTGATGGATAGACAGATAGATAAACGCCCTATTAAGTGGCCTAACCTAACCTTTAAGTGGCATTTGAACACATTGAAATTTGGTGAAGATTTTATGGTTTTGGGAATTGAGTTCCAGAGCCAATCAGCCTTGACAGTAAAAGATTTGTTATAGATAAAACTTTTTAACAAAATAAACCGCCGAAAATATTGAAAAGCAAAAAATTATTAAACTTATTTATTTAACCTAAATAACGAAGTTCTTAAACTACTGTTAGTATTCCTAAGTATATATTTTTGTAATTGTTTTGAGTTTTTAACTAAACATAATAAGTAAGTTCTTAAACTGTACTGTAATGTAAGTATATACCTAAGTAATTTTGAGTTGGCGCCAAATAATCAATAAGCAAAGATCACTAAAAACCCTTTATAATTTAAAGAAATAATCAAATCAAATTAGCAATGCAACGTGAAATATACAGTGATGAACATAAACATTCCAAAAAAATGCGCTTCCATACGACCCACAGACTAAATAGAGCTGCTATATAGAACATTTATGCTCTATAATAATAATAAAAATAATTTAAGATCACATAAAAAACTTAAAAAAAGACTTCCAACGTCACGCTAGTCAATTTCAATACTAAGTTTGAGGTGTTTATCTTCATATCTCTGGAGATACTAAACATATCTCGATGAAATTTAAATGGTACCACCTGTAAAATATCATCATCATCATAATCAGGCGGTATCAGTCCACTGCTGGACATATGCCTCTCTCAACACACGCAACTGAGCCCGATTTTCGGCTCTTTGTTTTTTCCAGTGTTTGTTGACATATATTGATGATGTGATAAAATCATCAATATTTATAATACTTTTATCCATTATTTTTGTTGATTTATTCAAAACGGCTCGACCGATTTCGTTAAAATTTAAATGGGACCCTCTTGGGGGTATACCCTTTCCAGTAAAAAAAGAATTATCGAAATCAGACTACTCTGTAAAAAGTTATGCGTGGTCATACATAAAAAAAAATGTATACACGTCGACTTGATAACCTCCTCCGTTTTTTTTTTCGTCGGTTAAAAATCAATATAATGACATTACAGTATCACACAAACAATCATATCAATAAATTTTAGTAGCTAGTTTGAGATTTTTATCGTTACATCTCTGGAGATACTCATCGGGTCTTGATTTGATTTACTAAAGGACCACACCTTCTCAAGAATAACTAAAATTGGTTCATTTTCAGTATATTAGTCAATTTTTAGTATAAATCAATTGTCTTTTTTATCAACATGAAACAGTCTTTTGAGTTGTGTCATTCATTTTGGAGTACTGGAGAAATTTTACGCTACTAATATTGCATTTTTCCATTTTATGAAGGGTTTACTTAACGCCTGCTATTTTCCTATAGCAGCCTTATCCTAGCAAGTCATCACCATTTCCTAGGTGTCTCGACACTTTGCTTATATTTTCTTAAATAAGTTGTCCCATTTTTTGGCAGAACCTTCGAAATTCCATATATTTTTCTCATCTCGCTAAATAAGCCTCACCTACAAGCATTATGTATAATTCCATGGTGGGTATGCTACACTACAGATAATAATAAAACAGTGGGAAAAGTTACCCAAAACAGAAGTGATTAAGTGCTGAAATACTCTAGTATAAATATTATGTTTCTTGAAGTGTTTACACGCTTTATATAATGTCTTGTATAAATGTCCATCACAATCACTATTCTCTCACAATGTGTCAATGCACGATTTTTTCTGGGGATTTGAAACATACCATATTTTACAATTCATACTATTCAAACTAATATTATAAAAACGTTTTGTAACTCTGTCTGTTTGTTACCTAATCACGCCTAAACAAATTAACAATGCGATACTTTATAGCATGAGGGTGAACATGGTTACTAAATTCTTGGTGTACGTGTACAAAGTTGCGTGTATCAGCAAGTATAATATATGTTATCACTGACGCAAGCATATAAAATAAAAAGGAAACTTCTGTAATCGCTTCCAAAATTGGCAAAAACTTCTTAAAAACTCACCTCTAAAAAACTCAGTGCTAGGCTGTTGTCCCACTCAGTATGCTGTCACTGTGACGGCCATGTTTTCGTAAACAGTAGACATTCTGCCTATCTACTGAGTAGTCTCGAGAAATGTCCTTTTCATTATTCAACGCGATATTATAATAATGCTTACAGAGAGATAAGAATAAATACGTTGTCAAGCCCAGGTGATCATTTTACGCATTTGTATAAGACGTAACTATTTTATTTTAAGCACCAAAATCTGTTACTTGTGTTAGGTAATCTCTTCGATCCATAAGGATTTATTTTGAAAGTAGGTACAATGGAGAGCTGAAGGCCAGTAGGTACTAGTAGTTAATAAGTGTAGTATACATTATATTCGTTTGCTGAGACGTAACGTTTTAGCAGATAGATTTATACAGGTAAATAAATTGAAGTCATCAATCACGGACGAAGTTGTGGAGGTTTGGCGGTAATTTTGCCTAAATTTTGTGTTTATCCGCGAGTTTTATGTGTAATAATGTGGATAATTAAATATTAAGTGCCGGGGAATGTGTACGAGTGTACGAAGAAAAACATCATCATGTTGAGAAACATACCATTTTGTGTTCACACAAAAATTCCACTGAAAGCCTTGAGTAAGTCCACATCTTTACTCAGGGTACGAATTGGGCTGGACTCTGGCACTGAATATGAACTGAATGCTGAAAAATGCGTGAAATGTAATTCGCTATTATTTTCGTTTATGGTAAGAATTTTGGGTAAAATATTATAATTAGGGTTCTAGGTATATACTGTTTTGGTCCAAATAATTAGTTCTAAGAATAAGCTTATGAAGATATGTAGTCCAATTTGAACTGATTTTGATATTCAGTTTCTTGTATCATTTTTCAATTTTCGATTATTATTAATAAATTATACAAACCTAAATCAAAATGTAATTTATTTTTATTTATTAATTTTTTTTTTGGTTAATTGGAAAAAGCTAAGGCGCAAAATGCATATGCGTTACATCTCAGATTGGGTATATCATAATCCTAAGTCATGCTCGACTTACCAGCTTACTTTTCAACCAATAATGGAAAATAATTCCCATACCCTGATTTAGTTAAACAAAAGTTAATCTACGATAATCCTATCAAGAGGTAACGAAAGCTTATTGAATGGAGTCTGTTATCGATAAATTATTCCATCTTAATTAACTTGCCTTGCGAAATTACATCAGAGTCCAACAAAGTTGGCGTGGACAAGACGGTATTGTATTTCGAAAACCTAAACCTAATTAGGTCTCGCCTTATACGGGATAATGAGAACTAGAGTAACAGGATAGCTTGATTAAACACTCTATTTTGGCAAAAAGTCAAAAGATTACCGTTATTGGAGTCGTATGTTGCCTTTAACCTATTGAGGTTGGTTATTGGTGTGGAATTTTGGTTTCCTCTCCCACTCTCATTGAAAGAGCTATGACATTGACGAGCGCCTACGGGTAGAGCACTCTTCGAAAATCATGGCATAACATCATAGATAACTTCATAGTTACTAATACGCTGGATGGGGTATTGCCGTTCTGATGCATGCTTTGCTTTGAAGCACCCCTTACATAGGTAAAATACTTACCTCTTTGGTACTTAATTTGACATTAGTGACAGTCTTTGCAAGTGATTGATGTTGTGAAAAGAAAATTCACATCCATAAATTAGTGTCATTTTCTTTTGTTTCATAATGGCTATACATGATTAGGTTATTTAAAACTGTCACTTTTATGTATTTAGTATCAAATTTAATTCCTTTTACTTTGAAGCACCCCCTACATAGCGATATAGGGAATGCTACGAAGCAAATTATGTATAAAAACGCAAAAAAGCAAATCATATAAAAAAAATCTTGCTATGTTACGTGAAGATAAGTTTAAATAGATTATTTTTTATTGTGGACAGGCAAGCACTTTTCACCATCGACCTTGGTTTAAAGTTGCATCTTGCTTATCTGGAAGTGAACTTTAGTTTTATCCCCATACTGTGAAAATATCTTAACGCATGCTCCGAAATTGTTGATGCGGAATACTATGATACCTGTAAATGGCAACAAAAATAAATATAGATAGGTTGGTAGAAATAAAATAAAAAAAAAGACAGGTAACTTGTAGTCAGACGATTTTAGCATGGAAGAAAAGTCACAAAATAAAAAAGCTTGATCTGCATTTTAAAAAGTTAATTGTGAAATGTGTGTTCGTTATTTGTATGTTTGTGAAGTCCCCCACAACAGTGCGGGGAGTTGTAATTAAAAAAAAATGAAATTGAGCTTGTCTAGCATTAAGGATGATCTTATGCTTCTCCCATTCACTATGCTTGTGTTAATACTTATCTTTGTTTTATTTTTATACATAAAAGTGTTATTTGATATTTATTTAGTTTTACTATTACTGTCGCTAACTGTGGATGTAGACAGATGCCATATCTACAGATTTTACCTCCAGTAGATTTTTGAATTTCAGTTTGAGCGATGGTGGGACGCTGACAACCTGCGGGCGCGTGCTCGTGGCGTTCATAAATTCACTGTGAAATTCAGTTAAATGTCATACCAGTCATACTGTGGGAGAACAAAATTTTTGCAAAAGGTGTTATGAAATGTTTAAAGATCTTAAGGGTCAGCTCAAACCGCGACGCGACGCGCGCTTATTAAAAGAGTGAAAAAAATAATTTTATCTACTGCACAAAAAAATGCACATTTTATTGAGTTAATTCGACGGTTTCTGGCTGCGCCGAATTAACTCAATGAAATGCGTATCTTTTTTGTGTTGGTATAAAGTTATTTTTTGCACGCAATACAGTGACGCATAAAACTCTGGCTTACGTACCACTGTAATACACCACATATAGTAAAAACACAGGCAATGACAGGTATCTTAAAGGTGCAGCCAATGTGCGTAATTTAACCCTAAAATGTACACCGCGATGCCATTCAAATCCCACCAGCTAATCGATCGTCCTTAACACCAAAACAAGCTTTATCCTAAGTTGTAATTAATGTTTAACGACATTACCCGCTTATTGTGTCTAATGTAATAACTTTAGCCGTTATTTTGACACATTGCCCATTTGTTCAGGATAGTTGGTATCTGCCGGATTAACAGATTGTACTCATGCAAGCTATGTAAATTATTAATATGATTTGGGTATAAGAGGTACAACTTATCCATGCATGCCAATATACAGCAAAGGTAAATTTGCGGAAAGAGTGTAGACAAGGAGCGGGTGAAATTACCTCTTTGAATGGCAAGAGTCATTCGATGACCGAGGTAAGGGACAGCTCCAATCATCTCCAATATTAAAAATGTAAGAGTCTATTTGGTAAATAAGAGTAAGAGTCTATTTGATTATATTCCGATTTTTTTGTGTATAGATTGAATGTGGAATTGGAACTTAGGATATGTTTGCGATGCAGCTGGTATTTTTAAATATAGAAATATGAAAAGATTTTCAGAACATACGAGTATGTATACAGTAAAATGTCTGTGACTTTATTTGCTTTAATTTTCAACTTCTTTACTAAGAATAGAAATATTCCCGACAGAGCTCTTGTTAAAGAATCAAACAAAAACCAGTTAAATGTTTTCAAGCACTAAACTTGCCTAGACTACCGTTTATTTTAAATCTAAGCCCAATGGTCTGTGAGAAATAAACAACTTTACTGCTGAGTTTCGAAAACCACGAGTGCATTTAGTCGGTGAATTTTGTATACTGTAACTTTCGGGACTTAAAATAAAATTAGAGGATGTTTTGCTGCCGTTGTCAAAATTTATTCTGAGTTTAACTTTCTATGCTGCATTTTTGGCATAACATTTAAATCAGTAGTGTCGTAGTCAAGGAAAAGTGTCACTACTATTTAACATGTCGTAGAAATTCTGATACTCAACCGACATAGGTACTAGTACTAATAATATTAGTACTAGTACCTATTTTGGCCAACATAGCTATGTTCCGAAGACTGCATCACAACTTGCCATTCAGTTCTAATATAGTAGGACCGCCTAATCTCTTTGTGAGCTATTCAACCGTGAAATAGAAATGTTCCAAGTAGCCAGTGAAATTACAGGGCGTATAAAACAGAACAATTAAATTTGATTAATATTTTTTTACTTCTTATGCTAGTGTTTGACCATATCGCGCCTGATGGTAAGCAATGATGTGGTCGAAGATGATGAACACGCTAGGCCTAGAAATCTCTGAACCGCAAGGGCGTTGAGTTGCCGGAACATCGTAAGGTTATTGCGGAAGATTTTTTCCGTGTATTAAAACCGCCCGTAAGTCATAGCTTATGAGGCAGGTTCATCAACCGGTCTATCTTAGTGGACGGGCGAATAAACATTATATATCTACTCTATCTATCTCAATATCTCCGCTAACAAGAACATTTTGTGTCTTGATATAAAAACATATTTAATAATTTTTACTACTGTCCTCCTGCCATCCTTGTAGGGCAGTAGTTAGAGAGCTAGTGAGTATGTAATCAGACACAGTAGTGACAACTGACGCAGGTGCGGGCTCGTCATTAGACATTACCATATCTACGTCACAGTCTACGCTATATGAGTGTTTCTGTACGTTGTATACATTGATGTATTGTGTATGTATTTGTGTTTCCAAGAGATAGCAAATATGCTCCCGGGCTCCCTACGCTTTCGCTTAAACAGGCGGTGTAATGCGCTAGTCGCAGAGACTACCAGTCAGATAGAGTAAGGTAGAGAAGCTGTGAGAATTTTTCTAGTAATAGCGATGACCTTTAACATAACCTAATTATGGCTAAGATACACCTTGCACAGTTGTAAATTGTTAAACACAATCCAAAATTTCATCGTACCGACGGGACTCGAACCCGCACCCCCCGGATTACACGTCCAGGTGCTCTGCCAATTAAGCCACGGTTCGATCCATCGATACGACGAAATTAGTGGATTGCATTTGTTAACCCAATTATGCATATGTGGCGCCATCTATGACTACTTATTACGTAAGTTAATCATTCGGAAGAAATCATTACAGTTTTCAAAACCGACGAGAGATGTTGCACTGCGTAAATCAAATATTATTTTTCTTTGAAATGTCTCACACAATCCAAAATTTCATCGTACCGACGGGACTCGAACCCGCACCCCCCGGATTATACGTCCAGGTGCTCTGCCAATTAAGCCACGGCTCGATCCATTGATACGACGAAATTATTGAAATTTTGGATTGTGTTTAACAATTTACAAAAATATAAAGTGTGAGACACTTCAAAGAAACATAATATTTGATTTACGCAGTGCAACATCTCTCGTCGGATTTGAAAACTGTAATGATTTCTTCCGAATGATTAACTTACGTAATAAGTAGTCATAGATGGCGCCACATATGCATAATTGGGTTAACAAATGCAATCCACTAATTTCGTCGTATCGATGGATCGAACCGTGGCTTAATTGGCAGAGCACCTGGACGTGTAATCCGGGGGGTGTGGGTTCGAGTCCCTTCGGTACGATGACATTTTGGATTGTGTTTAACAATTTACAACAATATAAAGTGTGAGACACTTCAAAGAAACATAATATTGCACAGTTGTACCTTTTGTATTTTGTAGTAATACATAATAAAAAACGTTTATTCTAGAATTTAATCATCAAAATGTATATCGTCAACATTATTTATTAAACATCAACTTTAAGATACGAGTACACTTATGTAACGCTTTGTTTGTATTAATATCTAACATATTATAATTATTCATTCAATAAATAAGCCCCTTTTCTAAATAACTTTGACGCTGGCATTTCTATCCACAATGTGTTTAATCTATGTTGTAAGAAGCAGTCCTTGGCAAGCATCCACATCGATCGCTACACTTTGAACTCCACTTAATGGCTGCGATCAATTCGAATTGCCCTCTAGTAGCATTGTAAATTACTGTGCTACTAAGTATCTACTAAGAATAGAACGGCCAAAAAATCTCCATCTTAGACTGTGACGCTAAAACAATAAGTCAATATTGAACCTGCTGCCACCCGCTCACTGCGTTATTTCTTTGGCATCCATACCTCGCACCTTTGTAACGGATCATGGGTGAAGAATAAGTTATCTGCCAGTCAACCAGTGCGCTTTACTAAAAAGAGCGCCGGCGAAGTACCTTAATCTCTACGACCGGTTACCTCCTGCACCAATATAATGTATACCCTCATTATACGCTCGTTGTAATATCTGCCGTAATTACTGCAAATAAACGTGCGAAAGCATTTGGACGGCTACAAATCAAGGACCTTATCCAAGTAATTAATGATAATGAACATGTAATGAACAGTTCATCAGATGAAACATCATTAAAAAGATGATATTGTGTTACTTATACAGATTTACGCAGTATAATTTTCCACATTTTATACACTAACAAAAAAAAACCGGACAAGTCGAGTTGAACTCGCCCACCGAGGCTTCCGTACTACGTAGGTACCAATTAAGCTAGACCTCTAAAATGTATCAGCGCTCTTATAACTCAGAGGTCTACCTCAATTGGCGTAAACTATGTATGTATGGGAGCACCCTTTAATTTTCAACTTTTCTTATTTTTTGAATTTTTCCCTTAATTTGTGCTGTAAGAACTTGCTTCTTGCTAAATTTCATGATTCTAGGTCAACGGGAAGAAGGAAGAACCCTATAGGTTTTCGACCCAAAACCTATAGGGTACTTCCGGTTGACCTAGAATTGTCAATTTTGGTCAAAAGCAAGGTCTTACAGCGCAAGTAAAGGAACAATTCCGAAAAATAAAAAAAAATAAAATTAAGGTACATTTTGGTACTAACAAGTTTTTGCGAAAATCTAAATTTGCCCATAATATCTATTTCTTGTGTTGACTTAAGACCTTGGTTTTTATAGACCCAATAGGGACTAAAGACTTCAGTATCAGGTATAAATTTCAACTTGCTAGGTCCACGCGTTCCTGAGAAAATCAGTGGTTACACACGGAAAGACGGACAGACAGACAGACGGAAAGACAGACGGACAGACAGACAGACAGACAGACGGACAAGAAAGTGATCTTATAAGGGTTCCTTTTTTACCTTTTGAGGTACGGAATCCGAATATAGTATTTTTACTTTAAAAGTTGATTTATTATTGTATAGTGATAGCATAGTTTAGACAGTTTAGAAACTAAATTTAAAACCGACTTCACATGCCGAGCGAGTCACTTTCATTAACAAGTTTGAGATTTTTTCCACCGTATTCACAGGATTTCACTACGTTTTAGTGAAATCCTAGATCTGTGGCCGTATATGGAGATACTCATCAGAAGAGAAGTTGTAAATAGTACTTATAATGTTTATTTCTGTAATCTAAGGTGTTAAATAATAAAGTGTTTCTATCTATCTATCTATAATTTTTTTATCGTTGCTATATCGCGATAATTACCACTATTTTGATATCACACTCGATAGGTTTTATAAAAAGAATTTGAAGACAATATAGCCCCAAAAATTGGCCGTTTGATTTTTTTAAGTTCAGATATACAAGTCAGACTTTTAAGAATAAGAATCCAGTTTCAATCTTACAATCAAGACGTATCTAACGACACCTCTCAAGCTAAAATCCATCAAGCTGTTTAGGGTACAGAGCGTGCCAAAGAAATATACGAGTATACACTTGAAAAACATAACCCTCCTTCTGCTGCAGTTGGGTAAAACACATCGAATTGAGCCAGTCAAAATATTTTATTGCTAAATAACTTAGGAAAGAGGTATATGTTAAGCATTTAATTTACAGCTAAAGTGTAAGCTTAGCCAAAGCCTTAACTTTTCTCATGCCTTTTGCTAGCCAGCTAAAATTACCAACAAAACACCTAAATTCCATTATTAAACTTGAAGTTTTCATTCTAGATACCTAGCGCGAGCAGCCAATCAATAATTAAAAGTTTCGCTGTTCAAAAAGTTAGGAATAACTTTGTTGGAGCAATAGGGCCGATTATATTTGAATTTCCCAATGGGCGGCACCTTCTGAAAAGAGAGGAGACAGACAGTACGTAAACTATGACATTTTGTAAAATTCAACTGAGAAGTGTGCTATGAGTATTAACATAGCAAATATTTCCAGTAACTCCAGTTATTATATAATCTTAATGTACTGTGAGTTTAAAACGAATTTGCTGAGTGAGAGTTCAGATTGACAAAATTCTCGGAATGCGCTGTAAAGCTCTTCTTACAACGGATTAGGTACTTACTTAGTTGAAATTAATTATTCATGTGAATTGAAATATAAATATACTAAAAAATTCAAAGTATGATGATATCTAGTTTGTAACAACTTCTTAGCATACTCTCAATTAGTTTTCCAATCCAATTTAAATCTTGAGATCCTAAGAGTATACTGCGAAGGCTTTTTATACTAAAGCATCACTATTCAATATTATTGTATTACATTCAACTGGCCAGCTACCACCCTCAAGTGAGAAAAACTGTCGCCTAACATCTAATGTGTTCCGGCAGCTATCCTTGAGAGCCAGTTCCCATTCTAGGCCTGGCGTATTACCGTCTTCGACGGCATCATCACTTAACAACAGGTGAGATAGTAATCAAACGCTAGCCTATAAGATATAAAAAATAAAAAACTGAAAGCTTTTGAAGCCCGAAGATCGGGCTCAGTAGCGCATCTTGGGAGAGGCCTACGTCCAGCAGTGGACTGACACTGGCTGATGATGACGATGATGATAGCTTTTGAGCAGGACTAGAAGACTCAATATTGATAATTGATATCAATACCTTTGCACCCGGAGCGCTCAGGGGCGGGTTATTTGACTAATATATAGATATATATTTTAATATAATATACTTAAGACTAAATTATGTATTGAATACTCCATTTAATATGACTCTTCCCGACATCTATTGACGAATAATAATACTATTTTTTTTAATTGAGAGCAACTTATTGCTTTACCGACACAGTACTTCTACTCGCCAATAGATGTCGGGAAGAGTCATATTTTAAGTTGATTATCAATAAAATTGATTATTGAAAACACGAATAAAACAACATTTTCTAAAAATGACAAAAAAAAATTGATATCAACTGTCTCAATAAAAAATAATACGCACGTAGTCAAAAATAAAAATGCATATTTTTTTTTAAAACGTAGACATCAAGCTCTATTCCACGGTTACAGATTTGCAAGTTAAAGTTTCAGCGAGAAAAAGAGTCTTTGCAGTTGGCACTAAAAGGAAAACCGGCCAAGTTGGTGCAGCTGCGATTGTGGAAGGGGCTAATTGGACCCCGCCTCGACAAATAGAGGTTTTCGGTGTCACGGCTTCATCATTGTTCGGTTTTCTTGAAACGAATTTTATTAAATAGTAGATTAAACCTTTTGAAACTAAGATAATATAAGTAAGTGTATAAGTATAAACCTGTGTGGTGTTTACTCTGGTATAGTGGAGATGTTTTTATTGAATGAAAAACATTCTATATGCATGAGCTTAATGGGGTGTCGATGCAGAAGCATCCGTACGCTACTACTGGGTTTTGATCGCGACTTTTTCAAACTGAAACTTTTATTAAATCACCTCGATTTTTTCGTCCATCTATATTCTGTCACATGTCGCCGACATGCTTGTCGCATTAAAGCCGGTGCTAATTGGTGGATATGATGTATGAAATTTAGGTCTAGCTACGAGTATGATTGGCGGACGCTTTCGCAGTCGTATTTGTATACATGCTAAGTGTCATGTCATCTGCTGTCATAGTAGCTATAGTAGGGTCAATTATATAGATCACATTTGACATCTGTTAGTCTTAGCTTCATAGTGAGGTGACTTGCTTCAACACATCGATTCAATTGATGAATCGATACCCATCAACACAAACAAGAATGATGTTAGCTTGATGTTATTCGAAATAACCAATTTTCCGGCAGCTCTAAATGTGAAATCTAATTAGTATTTACATTATTCAGTGTTATTTACTTGTTTGTTTTGCGTTAATATGACATTGATAAGACACGTTAATAAAAATCGGAAATTGAATATATTTAAACGATTTTATATGTATTTATGAATTAGAATGTAGCTCCATAGAAAATGGCCCAATAAAATAAAAAACATACTCAAATGTACCTATGGATCTAACGTTTGGTAGTTTATAGTTAGTTTTTTTTTAACCCAAATTATTATTGATTTTAGTTCCTATTTAATTATATTTGATTTTTTTTAGCCAAAGAATAATATAATGTGTTAATTACAATCACAGTGTAGTTATTTTTATAGTTAAATATCCTTCACAAGTAATCATTGCATTCGATTCAACCTATTGACTAATCAATATTTTGATTTTTTGGGTAGCATCTCTAGTGCTTATAAAGAAAAATTGTTCACTGACGTAACCTTGTACTGACGTTTAGTTTTTTAGAACTAAAATTGTTTATTATGTTTAAAATGAATTATAAGTCAAAGTAAATCGTAAAAACGCTTCCTTTTGTAATTATTAAAATTGTATTTGTAACTGAAAAATGTTAAGTAATTATGCAGTTATGACTTTGAAATAATTAATAATTTTATGTGCCCTTCATTACAAGGTCACGTTGTTGAATTTTGATGAAGTGTCAAATGTGATCTATTAAATTGACCCTACTATAGCTACGATAGCTATACACATCGACTTCATAACAATATATAGTCGATGGCTATACATAAACAAAAAGTTTCACTTACATCGTGGTTTCATAAATCCTCACTATTTTTCTTTTAAACATCTTAATTACCAATAATTCATTGTTCATCCATTCATTGTTTTATTCATCATTTAGTAAGTAATAAGTTATATTCTTCCAGAGATGGCCAAGTTTTCTTTTGTCTTCTAATTAATTATACGGGATGTTGCCACGATAGTGTTATAATATGTCACTGGCCAGATAATGTCACTTAAGTCACCAGACCACCATGTATTAATTTAGCTGATGGCAAAATCACACCAGCGGATATAGCCGAGCATAGGAAACCACTATAATCTGTCAATGTCCGACCTCTAGAAAACTGCCCTTAGTTTCCCAATATTATATTTTATTGCGGAAAATCATTTTTGTATAAAAAGTACTCTCTTTCCTTTTGTTTTTTTTTGTGGTACATAGTCTTGTGAAAAATGTGCTTTAATTTTAATAGAAGATTTCTTATGTGCATTCTCAGATGAAAAACGATTATTACTTACATTGTAGAACTAAAATTCAAATGAGTGTACAGAGTGCTGGTTTAATTTTTGGTGCTACTTGCGAGCCAGTTCCGAAGATAGAAGGGACCAGTTGGGCTGTATAGGTTTGGAGAAAATGTCGGTAGTGCAGCGTTTTGTTCCGCTGCCGTCTTACACTTCCAGACAAGTAAGATTCCATCTTAGACCGCATCTTCACATTCTGTAAACTTTAAACTTTCGCGATTTGAACACATAGTTATAAATAAAATATCTAACTGAAATATTTAACTGTAATATCTAACTGAAACACTCAACTGTTAACATTATTTATTATTTTTATTAACAACTGTTATAAATATCTAACTGAAATATTAAACTGAAACATTAAACTGAAACATTAGACTGGAATATTAAACTGAAATATTAAACTGAAACATTTAACCGAAACAATATTTAACTGAAATAGTTGTGATTCCGCTATGGATGTGTTGTTGAGTTGGGAGCGACGGAGCCGGCAGTCGCAGCATCGTCGAGTGAAGGCAGCGACGCAGCAAGTCGGCGCGTGCACCAAGGACAACGACCTGCGATGCTCTGCCACCCACTGCACCCGCACGCACCACGAGCTCCACTCCCAGCCACCTGAAACACTTAACCGAACATTTAACCGAAATGTTTAACTGAAATGTTCAACTGAAATTTTTAACTGAAACTTTTAACTGAATTTTTTTCACTGAAACTTTTTAACTGAAATATTTAACTGAAATATTTAACTGAAATATTTAACTGAAATATTTAACTGAAATATTTAACTGAAATATTTAACTGAAATATTTAACTGAAACATTTAACTGAAATATTTAACTGAAATATCTAACTGAAATATTTAACTGAAATATTTAATTGAAACATTTAACTAAAATACTTAACCGAATATTTAACTGAAATATTTAACTGAAATACTTAACCGAATATTTAACTGAAATGTTTAACTGAAATGTTTAACTGAAATGTTTAACCGAAATGTTTAACTGAAATGTTTTAACTGAAATATCCAACTGAATATTTAACCGAAATATTAAACCGAAATATCCAGTTATAAATATTTAAATACGGGACGGGACTTATCGCGCCTAAAACATAAATCTTATTTACTCGACGTTTCGACCAAGTTGCATTGATCGTGGTCACGAGACGACTCTTCACATTCTGTATGAAATTTATTTAAATCGAACATTTTATTACGTCTTTATCCCGTCGCATTTTTTAAAAAATGGCTAACAAAATAGAGTACCTGTAAACATTTTCTAATTCTCATAAAAGTACATTTAAGCTAATTAAAAAGTATAGTCGAATTCTAATGACAGGTTCAGATTTAATTAGTGCAATAAAACCTAGATGCAGCGCTATACTATGGTTCACCGTCATGTTTTTAAAATAAATATAGGGAAGCAAACAAGCATGCGGCCCACCTGATGGTAAGTGGTTACCACCGCCTATTAATGCAATAGCAAGGGCAATACTGGATAGTTTCATAATTTTCACCAGCGTCAGCCGCAACCTCAAAATTAAAATAGGTCGACCGCGTGTGAGCTCGTGAGGTCATATTTTTCGACGAAATTCCTGTCCAGTATGATGGCAGACGTATCAATATTGTGGATCTACAAGCTTTAGTGATAACATTACGTCGTGCTACTGTCAAGCTTACTCAGCGCTATCTAAATATTTTCTTCAAAGACCCTAGGCCCGAGGGGTAAAAAAATGGTGAATCTGCTCATAAAATATATTTATTTCATATTTATTGGGTATTTGTAAATAAATAAATAAATAAAAATCCATTTATTTTCTCTCACAAAATTGTAAAATTAGGTATAACTAATATAAGATATATTTGTACAATATGTAATGAACTTAGGAGGTAAAATAAAGTACACTTTGTGAGAGACTGGTGCCTGCTGTAGGTTTTGCAAAACCTGTATTGCAGGTCACCAGTGCACCCGCGTGCACTCCCGCGGTATAACTATTACAATCCAAGTCCAGATTTGTAACGAGTCCAGTTAATTCACAAAAATAGTGAAAGCAATGAATTACTTTATAACTAATTAATATATGAGTAGGTATTCAAACTAAATAACTAAGTGCAGTGTGTCATGTAGGTAGGTATAAATGAATGTGAGTGTGTGAGGGTTAACTTGTATTGTAAATAGTGGTGTATGAAGTGTGAAGTAATAGTGTCATAGTGTGTGAATTTCATGTGATGGAGTTTTCAATTAAATGTGTAAGAGTTGTGTTGTGTTGTGATGGATGTGAGAACTACTGTTTGAAATATTTTTAGTAGTCAGAAATTGGAGGTTTGGAAGTTTGACAAGAGTAAGTTTAGTTTAGGATATGTATAGGTAATGGAAATTATACTAGTGGGGTGAGCAAATTTTCTGTGTCTTGATATCCGAGTGTTTTTAAGTAATTGGTGACTGTTTGCTTGCATTGGTACGAGTTAAGGGGGTAGATTGAGAGTAGTGCGTTAAGTTTGTTATACAAGTATGGTCCGAGAAAAATGAAAAATTTGTTTGAAAAAGATGTATTTAGTGAGTGTGTTTCGCATACTGTACCTATTCGTCTCCGGTTTTGTGTTAAGGTTGTGTCGTATTGCAGGTTTGAGTGTTGTTTTTGAATGATGGCAAGAACGAACAGCTGTCTAACTGATAGTACTTCCCACAACTTGTACAAATCTTGAGTAGGATAACGAAAAGGGAGGCCTGCACCAACTTTTAAAATTGCCCGCTGTGCACGTTCCACCTCAATTAGATGTGTCTTACCTGCGCCCCCCCATGATGAGACACAATATTCGAGGAGAGATTTGGCTAACGCGAAATATACATTTTTTATGATATCTCGGTGTGCGACGTGGCGTAATTGGCTGAATATATAAATGAGTTTGCGTAGTCTCGTTACTAAGATTGTAATGTGGGGCTTAAAGTTGAGGGATTGGTCTATCGTTACACCGAGATATTTTATACTATCAGTGCGTTCGAGTTTTGAACATGCGCAGCTGCTGTTGAGGTCACATGTATGTGTACAAATAAAGTACCTATTACTATCCTGAAAGTTTCAGATATTCCCATTATTTTTTTTTTGTAAAGCAGAATGTGTAAACAGCACGAATAAAAATTGCGTTGTTACTAAAGGTAAAGAAAATAAATATCATTTTTCTGATGTCGCCAAAATATAATAATTATAGCATACTTTATTGGCAACTTACGAGTAAATACTCTGATAAGTTCATGTGTCTGCTTAATTTTCGGACAGGAAACCCAACCGTAGCTTTAGACCCTAAAATAGAATTTTCAAACTGATATGAATGGATAAATGAATGATTTATTTGGAAACAACTTAACTAGGGTACATTGAGGCTTAGAAATGGACACTGAGTAATTTGTTTGTGCGAGTAAGACAACTCTGAAATTCCACACTAGGAGATCCTGAGTAGTGGAATACAGTAAAAGAGGCAAAAAGTACATTTTTTTATGGTAAAAGGTAACAGGACTAGTACGACGCTCGCCTGATGGTAAGCGATGACGTCTACCTATTACAGACACAGCGGCATGCAAAATTCTGGCAGTCCAGAATTACTACTACACTGCGCCCGTTACCTTGAGACATAAAGATCTTGCTTGAGTCACACATGCCCTGTAATTTCACTGGACACCTTGCCATTTCAACCGAAAAACATTCCTATTTCACGGCTGAAAATAAATTGGCAAAGTGGTGGTACCGCCCCAGGCGGACTAGCAGAAGTCCTACCACTACAAAAAGTATAGTATAAAAATATAAAAGGATAGTATAAGTACATTAATAAAGTAGATATCAATGTGTGTATAATATACATATATATAGTATGTATGTGTATCTTATGTATATATTTGATATCATCACTACATAGTATAAAACAAAGTCGCTGTCGCTGTCTGTCCGTCCCTATGTATGCTAAAATCCTTAAAACTACTCAACGAATTTTGAAGCGGTTTTTTTAATAGATAGAGTGATTCAAGAGGAAGGTTTATATGTATAATCATAGAAATATGAATAACTAGCAGCCCGCCCTGGCTTCGCTCGGGTAGAACACATTAGATTGATTAGAACATTAGTTTATTGCAACGAATATAAAATATTAACAATCATCGTCATATTTCAACCAATTTACACAAAACCTTAACGAATTATGCACCTAAACCTTCCTCATAAACACTCTGGCTATTGGTGAAAACCGCATGATAATCCGTTCAGTAGCTATTGAAATTATTGCGAACAAACAGACAAACGCAGTGATGGACTTTGTTTTATAATACTTACGTAGTGATATTGGACGGCCCTTTGGCGTAAAGGATAGTTGCCCTGATTCTGACCCGACGGTTATTGGTTCTAATCCTAGCTATATACCTAGCAATGAAAGTTTTATGTGCATTCATGAACTATGAGTTTTCGTACAGAGGTAGTGGGATCATTAAATCTATCAAAACTGGCCAAGTGCAAGTCGGACTTGCAGTCGTAGGGTTCCGTAACAGTAAAGTATTTTATAACTTTTATTTTTCGCCACCAAAAAAATTACTTTGTTTTTCATAGAGTTTGAATGAAAAACAAAGTTATCTTTGCGGTCGCTATATCTCAAAAACTGCTGACTGTATCTCGTTCAAACCAATTTTCGTTGAAAGTTTTTATTAAGATATACAGAATATATATTTTTTCTAGATTTTTTACTCAATTATTTTAAAAGTTAGAGGGGGGGGGGGGGGTAGGGGAAATACACATTTACCACTGTAGACGCGCCTATCTTTTAATTGATTGACTTTGAGAAAAAAAGATTTTAGGAACCTCAATGAAATTTTTAAAGACCTATTCATAGACACACCCCACATGTATAGGTTTTAAGATTATTTTTTTTTTAGTTGTGGGATGCCCCAATTCCAAGTTTCGATTCTGTAGTCTTTATAGTTTCGGGTTAAAATGGCTGTGACATTCGGACGTACAGACAGACAGACAGACATGACGAATCTATAAGGGTTCCGTTTTTTGCCGTTCGGCTACGGAACTTTAAAAAGTAGCTTACCGCCAAGGAGAACATCAGCCGCCGTAACCTTACGGCGTTCCCCGACGCAAACAGTAGGGGTATTATACGTTTAACGTGTAATCTGTGTGTCTGTATGCATCATTTTAGCACCCAACCGGATGAATCGATTTGATTTCATTACTGATAGTTTTTTTTGTTTGATAGATTGCATGTTTTCATCAAGAGTGTTCTTAGCTTTGATTCATGAAAATTCGTTCAATCGTTATAAAACTATGAACTTTTTTCTAGTTGTTTGCGCTATGAAATCAACTTTCATAGGTCTTATCAATTTAAAAATCTTCTTCTTCAACGATATTGAAAGAACATGGAAGCATTTACCTGATGCTGGGACATCTCCTGGACTCTACAGAATACTCAAATCCTCACCAACTTACAGCTCAGATTTTAAATGTCGTGTTTTGTGTCATTGGAATGCTTTTAATGAAATGATTATATATAGATCAGTCGGGGTGGCTTAAAATATATTATTATATATATAGATCAATATTATTTTATACAATAGATCATATTATTATACTATATTGACTTCAAATTGATTGTGATCGGTGGGGATCTACAGAATAGCTAAGCCTATAATAATATTTTCGTAGTAACTATGACCTAATCTGTGGTTTCACTGCAAATATTTTATTAATTTTGCGATGCGTGTATGTGAAATCCGTGATATCTTCTAGAGTTTTCATTTGAATTATATACTGTAAAAAACAATTTTAATCTATAATATGTGGCCAAGCTAAAAATGAAAATAGCCTTAGAAGTTATGTAATATTTTTTAACAAAAAATTAAAGATTAAAATGGTTACTGTGAGTCAACCTTAAGAGATAGACATATGCTGTCGCGGACTTTTTTGTAGGTCTTATTAAGTTGTATAACTCTTCCATAGAAAATATTCTTCCATCTATTTTCATTTGAGCAGCGTTCGTAAGAAACGTGTTTTTTCGACCGCTTTTTTGTCGACTTATGTTGCAAATTAGGTCTCCACGAATGTACCTTTGATTTAAACGGGATAATATATAGCCTATTTTCATTTCGAAAGTCCATTCTATATATTGTGAAAGTGAAAGAATTTTTTAAATCGGTCTTGTAGTTTTTGAGCCAAATCATTACAAACATACAAAAATACAAATGTTCTCTCATTATAATATTAGTATAGATAAGGTATTTATTATTCATATTTCTATGATTATAATACATGCATACTGTAGTAGAGAAACACTGACAATTTTAGAGGTTTCTAATGTGATGTCGTAAATAAACACTTTTTTGCGCTTACATTGCAAACGCTGGCTGAACCCTACGAGATAGATCAAAATAATGTAGTACAGTATTGTACAACTAAAAAAGGTCTACAAAAAAGTTCGCGATGGTATGTATATGTTAAACTCTTAAGGTTGACTTACGCTAACCATTATAATCTTGAATTTTTTAATAAAATACATTACATAACTTCCAAGGCAACCTTCTACTGTACAGTATTATTCCTTATTTGAATAATTACGTTAATTAACTTGGTCACATATTGTACATTAAAATTGTCCTTTACAGTATATAATTTAAATGAAAACTTTTGAAGATATCAGAGATTTAAAATTATGCGTATCCAAATAGTTGCAGCGAAACCATAGATTAGACAATAGATACTACGTAAACATTATTAGTTTCGCTATTTCTGTAGATTACAACCGATATAAATCAATTTTATGTCAATACAGTTTGATCCACTGATAAGCAGTGCCCCGCGGTTTCTCCCCGCGTAATAAAAACTACCCGATGGCCTTATCCATGAAGAAGTACTGCCTATCCCAGTGCAAAATTTCAGCTGAAACGGTCCAGCCGTTTGACCGTGAAGGAGTCCCAAATAAACAAATACACAAATTGACTTTCGCATCTTCGCATGCTGAACAGGCTAGGCCTAGAATGTAATGACTCCCGAGAACTGTGTTGCCAGAACACCGTAAGGTTATGGCGGCAGACTTATTCCTTGATGGTGGTAAGCTAATTTTTGGTAGCAGTGAGGCAGAACATTGATTTAATGATCGCACTATCTGTGAACACACCCATGATTCATGAATGCACATAAAAACTTTAGAAAATCAATATGGCTACGATTATAACCATCCACCGTCGGGTTAAAAGTCAAGGTAACTATCCTTTACTCCAACGGGCCGTCCAACATTATGTATCAATTTCGCCCGTGCGAAGCCGGGGCGGGCTGCTAGTTTATGTATATAATGATACAGGTAATTGCGCACTGCACTACCAGCCAATTCTTACTACGATACTGTCCATCCAAAGGTTGTCTAGAAGAGATCACTCTTAGTAATAAACCGCCCTTTGTTAATACCATAGACTGTAAGTGGTATTTAAAAAAGAGTATTTCTATTCTATTCTATATCAATTTAAAAGTTTTAGATAGCCCCTTTATTATAATAATTAAGATAGTTTAAAAACTGAAACAACCAACTTCATTGCCCCGCGAGTAAATTTCAGTAGCAAGTTTGAGACGTTTATCATCATATCTCTGGAGATACTTATTAGATCTCGATGAAATTACAATGGGAACCACCTCGGAAACGTACCCTACCGATTACAAAAAGAATCATTCGAATCGGTTCACAATTACGGACGGAGTTATCGCGTAATATACACAAAAAAACATACAGACGAATTGACAACCTCCTTCTTTTTGGAAGTCGGTTGAATACTTCTCTGAATTGAGTTTTCACGTGCAATTCCACCGCGAGTCATCGCCATGATATGTTTAACATGCAACTGTGGTCGGTGTCAGAGAAACGATATGCATTCACACCTCGAATTTTGATGAGGGTCGCGTTCAGCAATCACACCCCAGCACCATATGAATATCAGCCACTCCCAAATTAATATTTAATTTGCGGAAGTAAAGCGGTGTAGGGTTGTCAGGTAATTTGTGCGTGGAGTTCAATTATTACCTACCTTAAAAAGGCACATTTTATGTGTAAAACCTCATACATTCGGCAATTTATTTATTTTATTAGATAACAGGACAATCACGACGCTCGCTTGATGGTAAGCGTTGATGTCTACCTATTACAGCTTTGAATATTCAGAATTACAGATACAGCAGCATGCAAAGTCACTACACTGCGCCGTACATTCGGATACGTAAAGATTTAAATAAAAAAACCGGTCAAGTCGAGTTGGACTCGCCCACCGAGGCTTCTGTACTAACGTTAGTCGGTACCAATTAAGCTAGACCTCTAAATTGTATGAGCGCTCATATAACTCAGAGGCCATACAAAAACAGGTTTTTATTATAGCGCCATCTATGAACGATTGTTTACGTTATTAATAATATTAATTACTAATACCTTTGTGTTAACGTTCATTTAATTGGTGTTAGAAGTTTGTTAGATATTCGTTAGATGGCGTTCGGGACCCTCAGTGTGCGGGACAAAAGTCTGACTCGCACTGGGTCAGTTTCATTTTACCTTTTGAGGTACGGAACCCTAAAGAAGATAAAACTCCACAATAATTTCACTGAACATTTTGCCAAGCAAACCGAAGACTACTAACATTTCTGTTTAACGGCTGAATTAATTGGCAATGTGGTAGTACCGCCCCAGGCGGACTAGTCAACCCCCTACAAAAATTTTGATTTTGATTTATATACATAGATAAAAAAGTGGAACACACACAATATTTGATTCTCTCAACTCATTATTCTCACTCACTCACTCAATATTATTGAACCTCTTCAAGAATTTTGATTTTTATTTTTATAGAGATATTAAAAAGTTGAACATACACTCAATATATTCGATTGAAATCATTTATGACCAATGCAAAAAAATTAAGGCTTACGCTTTAATTGCCATGAAGTAGTATATTATGAATCTCAATTCCACACCACAAAATAGTTCCATATCTTACTAAGTAGTAGATTTTATGGCGCATAAATCTCTTCTACAGAAGCGCCCAACTTTGAAAAAATATTACCTTCAACAATTTCAAATGATTGCCGGTAATAATTCTTCGGGAAAGTCATTTCCCATTATGATTGCGCCAAAATGGCTGTCTTTTAAATGGTTTAGCATTCGCACTTTATTGTTTACAAACTACTTAGATTACAATAAAAATTTGCGAATATGCCGTTTTTATTATGTGTGAATTTTCAGGACATATTTAATTATTAGCGATAATACCAGCTGTGATTTTTTTATTTTTATGGTTTTACTAAGGTAACAGGACAAGCACAAAGCATATATTTTTAGTAAATATCTCTTTACTCCATATTTAAGTTACATAATCCTCTCAAATTTTTCGGAGCGACAACCCTACGTAGGCCCAAGCTTGGTTTGCACAAAATACGCTCATCAATAAATGATTAGCGGCCGCTTGTACCGCACGGATTTAATTATTTCACGTCACGGATTTTAAAACTTTGTTTCTGATGGCTATCAATTTATTTTGAGGCTTCTGATCTGAGTTAATTAAGTTTTATTGCCAATAAATGCCACATTAAAGCCAGTTGTGTTTAATGTAATCCTACTAATATTATAATAAATATAAACATTGTATATATAATTGTATGTATAAATATTGTAAAAAAGTGTGTGTGTACGTTTGTAACTTCTTCACGCTAAAACTACTCAACCGATTGAGCTGAAGTTTGTATGTTGATAGTCTAGGGCCTGAAATAAGACATATGATACTTTTTATTTTCCTAAATTCCCATGGAAACGATGTCTACGCGGGTAAAATTGCGGAGCACAGGCAGGTATTATAATTATGGAATTTCAATTTCCTATGAGTTTTATAGATTTTAAATGGATACTAAGATACACACTAAGATACAAATAGAAATATTGTTTTGTTGCCTTTTAATTGATGGCGATTGTCTATAACAAATTCATACTGTGGCATGGTAAACTTTGGAATAGGTACTAGAGTTAAGTGACTGGTCTGCATCCGTTTTACTCATTTACCTATGAGTTTATCCGTTAGTTAGAGATATCTAGATATAGTCTACTAGAGCTCTAATTTTACTGCACGTTTTTCCTTAAAAATGGAAACATTTTATTTCATGATTGAATAAGTGTTAAAGTTGTGGTACAACCCCAGTCGGACTTGTATGGTCCACTTGGTTTCAAGGGAGGATAAAATATCTTATATTTTTTATCTACTGACAAGACACTAAAATAAACTGGCCAAGTGCAAGTTGGACTCGCGCTCGTAGGGTTCCGCACCACCACATGAGTAAAGAAGGTACCACACTACGGTATTTTATGAGATCGAGCAAAGAATACCACTATCATTTTTCGCCAACAAAAAATAATAATTAATATACATTTTATCAAAACAGAGTTGTTGTTTTCTGTAGTTGTGAGCCGCGTGCTTATTTCTTACTAGCTGTTACCCGCGGCTTCGCCCGCGTTATTTGTGTCTATGACCATTGAGGTCTAGATCGATGATCTCTTAGGCCAAGTCACCATAGATGACCCTCAAAGTCGAACTCAATATCCTCTATTGTTAAAGTCATTAATCATTTTGGTTCGGTATACGAAGTTGTGCTGTTTAAATTTTTGACTCAACACAACAGTTCCTGAAACATTTCTTACAAAGAAAATAAGGTGAATAGCTGCGCGAGCGTAGCGAGCGCTATTATTGGGCGAGTGAACATTTTTTTATGGCTTTTTATAACCCTGACAGTTTAATGACCTAATCATCAAGTCAATATAGAAGACTCTTAGGTCGAACTCGATATCGTCTATTGTTAAAGTTATTAATCATTACTTGGTACTTGGTAAACCTAATCAAGGTTTACCAAGTTTTTCTGTTTAAGTATTTGAGTCAGTCTAATTTATGAGGCTGTTAAAACACGCTATTATACGCTATGTAGCCTTATTTTTTTATTTTTTTTTAAAAAGCTTACTCGCAATGTGTGTTTCACATTACTAGTATTCTTGTTAACCTCTCTAACTAAGCTATATATGCTTGTGTCTGGAGTGGGTTCACGTCAATAGTGCAATGGGTGGGGTGGGGTTCGAACTCACGACCTCTCGATCGCCAGTCCGACACCCTATCCATTGGGCTATTGCCGCTTCAATTCTATTACTGCGCAAGCGAAGTGAGAAACTTTTTTATGGCTTCTTATGACCCTGAAAGTTTTTAAGACCGATGACCCTAAGGTTAAACTTGATATCCATTTATTTTAAGGTAAAAAATCATTATGAATATTGAAGGTTGTACTGTTTCAATTTATGACTCGTTTTGATGCATGTGGCTATTAAAATACAAAAGTTGCTGAAATATTTCCTACAAAGTAGATATAACAAATGCTTGCGCGACCGGAGCGAGCGCTATTACTGCGCGAGCGTAGCAAGCCTTATCACTGCGCGAGCGTAGCGAGCGCGAAAATTTTTTACGACTTTTTATGACCCTGACAATTTTTATGACCTAATAAGTCAACACCGATGACACAAAGGTTAAACTTGATATCCACTTATATTAAGGTTAATAATTATGATGATTATTGAAGGTTGTACCGTTTCGATTTATGGCCTCGTTTTGATGCATGTGGCTATTAAAATACAAAAATTGCAAAAATATTACCTACAAAGTAGATAAAACAAAGGTTTGCGCGAGCGCAGGGAGCGCTATTAATGTGCGAGCGTAGCGAGCGCGAAAATTTTTACGTCATTTTATGACCCTGACAATTTTTATGACCTACTAAGTCAAGACCAATGACCCTAAGGTTAAACTTGACATCCACTTATTTTAAGGCAAAAAATCATTGTGATTATTGAAGGTTGTACTGTTTCAATTTATAAACTCGTTTTGATATATGTGGATATTAAAATACAAAAAAAATGCTGAAATATTACCTACAAAGTAGATAAAACAAAGGTTTGCGTGAGCGCGAAAATTTTTACGTCATTTTATGACTCTGACAGTTTTTATGTCCTACTAAGTCAACACCGATGACCCTAAGGTTAAACTTGATATCCACTTATTTTAAGGTAAAAAATCATTATGATTATTGAAAGTTGTACTGTTCCAATTTATGACTCGTCTTGATGAATGTGGCTATGAAAATACAAAAGTTGCTGAAATGTTTCCTACAAAGTAGATAAAACAAAGATTTGCGCGAGCGCAGGGAGCGCGAAAATTTTTACGTTTTATGACCCTGACAGTTTTTATAACCTACTTAGTCAACACCGATGACCCTAAGGTTAAATGTGGCTGTTAAGACACGAATGCTTTTGAAATACTTCCCACAACGCAGATAAAACACGTTGGGCAAGCAAAGCCATCGCGTAAATTTTGATGACTTTTAATGACCCTGACAGTTTTATGGCCTAATTAAGGCACTTATTAAGTTAAGTCATTATCTATGAACCTAAGCTCAAACTTTTATGAATATGCAAACTCTATTTACATTTAAAAAAAATATAGGCCCCACACTTAACTGCCGAAAAAAAGTATTATTTTCCCTTTTATGCCCTATTAATTGTCTGTACAAAATTTCATCTGAATTGGTCAAGCCGTTTGGCCGAAAAGAGGCCACACATTTACAAAATTCCATAATAAAAATATAGAAAACCGAAATTTCCACCCAAAAAATAAGTATTCGTAGCCCTTCTATGTCTTTTTGACTGTCCGTGTACAACATTTTAGCTTAAATGGTTAACCAGTTTGACCGAGAGTAGGCCACACATTTACAAAGTTCAATTTAAAAATTCTGGACAACTGGACTCGACTGCCAGAAAAAAAGTATCCTATGTGATTCTATGCAATATGAACTGTAATATGTATAAAATTTCAGTCCAATCGGTCAAGCTGTTTAGCTGATAAGTGGCCACACATTCACAAAATTAAATAAAAAATATCTGGCCCCCTGACTCCATAGCCAAAAAAAAAATCCTTTATCCTATTCTGCCTTATGTTCTATCTTTATACAAAATTTCAGTCAAATTGGTCAAGCCGTTTGACCGTGAAGAAGTCCCAAACAAACAAACAAACAAATAAATAAACTGACTTTCGCATTTATAATATTGGTGTTGATTTACTTAGAAGTAATTGTGTGAAATGTCGAATAAAATGACTATCCAAACTTTGAACCCCCGCTTCATCCCCTTAAAGAGTGAATTTTGAAAAAAATTCTTAGCGGATACCTAAGTCAAAATAACTATCTGCATGCCAAATTTCAGCGCAATCCGAAACAATATTGATTTCAGACTTTGTTACCCCACTTCACCCTTTTAGAGGTGGAATTTCGAAAGAGCCTGAAACACGTATTTACTTACTTAAGTACTTGTGTTAAGTTTCAAATATAAAACACTATCTTATCTTGTTTCTCCATACAAACTTTGAACCCCTGTTTCATCCCCTTCAGGGGTTAATTTTGGAGAATCCTTTCTCAGAGGGCTCTTACGTCGTAATAACTATCTGCATGCCAAATTTTAGCGCAATCCGAAACAATATTGATTTTCCCACTTTGTTACCCCATTTCACCCTCTTAGGGGTGTAATTAAAAAAAACCTGAAACACGTGTTTACTTATTTTTTTACTCGAGCACTTGTATAAGTTTTCGAATAGAAAATACTATCTAATCTTGTCTCTTCATACAAACTTTGAACCCCCGTTTCATCCCCTTCAGGGGTGAATTTTGGAGAATACTTTCTCAGAGGGCACTTACGTCATAATAACTATCTGCATGCCAAATTTCAGCGCAATCCAAAACAATATTGATTTTCAGACTTTGTTACCCCATTTCACCCTCTTAGGGGTGGAATTTCGAAAAAACTTAAAACACGTGTTTACTTATTTATGTCCTGAAGCACTTGTGTGAAGTTTCGAATAGAAAAGACTATCTTATAATGAATGAATGAATGAATGAATGAATAATACTTTATTGCACACCAAGAACAAAAAAAACAAACAAAAGTAACAGAAGAACATAACATATCGGTAGTACAATGGGCGGTCTTATCGCTTAGAGCGATCTCTACCAGACAACCTTTGGATGGAGAGGATTTCTAAATTATAATATTGCGGAGGTGTGCAGCTATAAGTTAACATATATATGAATATACTTAAAATTAATACTTACACATATAAACAAACATAATACATAACATAGATATATATACATTGTAACTAAATAGATATTATTAAAATAGATACATGTACCTTAATAAATAAGTTATAAAATCAACTATGGGAAAAATAGTGTTTAAATACCATATTTTTAAAAGCTTGTGGAGATTGGGCTTGTCTTATTGTTGCAGGAAGTTCGTTCCATAGGCGGACAGCTAGCATGGAATAAGATTTGTTGTAGTAAAGTGACGTGGAGTGATGTTGAGGTGTCTTCAATTGAAGCGTATACTGGGATCGAAGGGGGTGGGATTTAGTAAAGTGGAGGAATTCGAAGCGCTCTTTTAGGTAAAGTGGAGTCGTAGGAAGGAATAGGATATTGTAAAGGAAAGAAAGGATATGCATGTTCCTGTGAAGGCGGATAGGTAACCAATTGAGCCTTTTTCGGAATTCGGAGACATGATCATATTTCCGAAGACCGAAAATGAATCGGATACAGACATTTTGCAGTCTTTCTAGCTTATCAAGTTGCTCTTCGGTCAAATCTGGATAGCAAGCATCTGCGTAATCAAGTATAGGCAAAAGAAGAGATTGTGCTAACGCAGTCTTAGTGGTGATAGGAAGAAAATTACGTAATCTTATGAGTGAAGATGCCGAAGCAAAGATTTTTCGGCTGACTTCTGCTAGTTGAGGTTCCCAAGATAGCTGGTTGTCTATGAGTAATCCTAGATTTTTGACTGACGAGCTAAAGCTTACAGGGACTCCATCAAATATGACTTGTGGTAGCCGGAACCAGTCAATTTTTGAAATCATACGTGAGCTCCCAATGATAATAGTTTGAGTTTTTATAGGATTGACTGTGAGGCCGTATGATTTACTCCAATCTCGGATACGCTTCAGATCTTCATTAGTGCTCTCTATTGCCGCATGTAACTGATCTAGAGGTGCCTGAGTATAAATCTGTAGATCGTCCGCATAAAGATGGTAGGAAGAAGATAGCTATTGTGAAATAGAGTTAATAAAGATTGCGAAGAGAAGAGGAGATAAAACGCCGCCCTGAGGAACGCCAGCAGATAGATTGCACCACGATGAGTAGGAATCATCAATACGTATTCTCTGCCGACGTCCACACAGGTAACTACGAAACCACTCAATCACTGTCGGCGAGATGTTAAGAGAGCACAGCAGACCTAGCAGAATGTCGAAATCAACATTGTTGAACGCACTGCTAAAGTCGAGCAGTGACAGCACTGTGAGCTTTTGATTACTCATCCCATACCTGATGTCATCGGTAATTTTAGTCAAAGCTGTAATAGTACTGTGACCAGACCGAAATCCAGATTGGAAGGGATTAAGGAGATTGTTTCTGATAAGGAAGGAGGACAGTTGTTCGTGAACTAGACGTTCTAGGACTTTCGAAAGGAAAGGAAGAATAGAGATGGGTCGATATTCTGAAAAGGACGATGGGTTGGATTTTTTGGGTAAGGGTGTGACTTGTGCCTCTTTCCATGTTACTGGAAAGCTGCCGGAGGAGATAGAAAAATTCAGGAGGAACTGGATCACAGGAACAATTTCATCAAGTATGGGTAGAATCATATTGCGACTAATGCTATCACTGCCGACTGCATTGGAGGATATCGACTGTATGCTCTTCTTAACATCACCTTCAGTAAATTGAGTAAAGAAAAAGGGGTCATGGTCTGAGGATGGAAGAGAAGAGAGATAATTCAAAGTTGCAAGTTTAAAAGGGCCATCAAATTTTGCAGAAGTGGAAAAATGCTTATTTAAGGAATTTAGGTCTAGGGTTTTGGAACACATCCTATTGCAGACGTTGCGACGATTAATGTACTTTTCTTTATTTTCTCTTAATAATGTTTCTCCATAGAAACTTTGAACCCCCGTTTCATCCCCTTCAGGGGTGAAATTTGAAAAATCCTTTTTCATAGGTAACTAACGTTGTAATAATTATCTGCATGCCAAGTTTTAGCGCAATCCGAAAAAATATTGATTTTCACACTTTGTTACACCATTTCACCCTCTTAGGGGTGGAATTTCAAAAAAACCTGAAACACGTATTTCCTTATTTTTGTACTGAAGCACTTGTGTGAAGTTTCGGATAGAAAAGACTGTCTAATCTTGATCCTCCATACAAACTTTGAACCCCCATTTCATACCCTTAAGGGGTGAATTTTGAAAAATCCTTTCTTAGTACAACCCTACGTACTAAGAAAAATATACATTCCAAATTTCAAGTCTCTACAACCAGCGGTTTAGGCTGTGCGTTGTCTGTCAGTGAGTCAGTCAGTCAGTCAGTCAGTATGTCAGGACAAAGATTCTTATAGTATTAGATAACGCCATCTAACGTCTAACGCTATCTAAGTGAAAATTAACACAATGGTGTTAGGGATCGGCATTTCAATATAGCGCCATCTATGGACATTTACCTAAGCGTATATGGCGTTATATTGAAATGCCGAAAAAAACACGTTTCTTGTATGGAGGACCCTCTATAATTTTAAACTTTATTCTGTTTTTAGTATTTGTTGTTATAGCGGCAACAGAAATATCATTTGTGAAAATTTCAGCTTTCTTACTATCACGGTTGATGAGATACAGCCTGGTTAGTGACAGACGGACAGACAGACAGACGGACAGCGGAGTCTTAGTAATAGAGTCCCGTTTTACCCTTTGGGTACGGAACCCTAAAAAATAGGGAACTTTATTTTTATCCCACGCGGGCAGTAAATAAGATACTTCAATGTATTCCCCAATAAATTACCATTATAATTGCTAATCTATTTGATGCTATAATATATCATCAATTCAGCTACCAAGCTACACAGTTTTAAAGGTTACATTGTATCATAAATTATGCATTAAAACATAGACGGTACAATAGTCGTGGTCGGAAAATCGTTGTATATGTCAACTGTTTGGGCTCCGGCCAAATGTTGTGTCGTGCTTATTTATCTAGAGTCGCTTCCGATCTTATTCGTTGGAATGCGAAAAGTGATTGGTTATATAAAAAGTTATTTGAATTGGTATTTCGTTTCTGATACATGGCAGTGATAAAATAAAACTGGCTAAAAATAAAATAAAAATAAACTTAGTAAAAAAATTTATGAATTCGTGGCGGAAGAGGTTTTTTATTATTGTGAAAGCACTTTATTGCGTGATTTTAAAAGACGATGCGATAGGTAGACTCGTGCTTGTCAAACGTTTGACCGTTATATCACCTGATGATAAGTGACGATGCGATCTATAATGTAACGCGCTTGACTAGAAGGTAGCTGTTCACTCGTGACTTGAAGACACCTATATCGTATTTATCGGAATGACAGACACCGGAAAATAATTCCATTCCTTGGCAGTAGGTACCTACGTATGATGAAAGTTGAAGCATCTTGCGTAATTAGTTTTAGTTTTATTAAGATAGCGGAACTTGCCCAATCCGTCGGCTGAACTGGTTAGCATTGCATAATTTATAGGGTTACAAAATGTCATTCAACAAAAGCTTCCCATAGTGTCCTCACAAAAATAAAAATGTTATTATACTGTTCCACAACTACAACTACTAGACAAATGCGTTTAGTAGTGCGCTCTACTGAGCCTTATCTTCGATCTCTTTATCAGATTTGTTGGTAGCTTTCCATGGCGTGGGGACTTCGTATACCCTGCGTTCCAATGTCCGCTATCAAGAAGACACTGAGAATTTGAAAATTTTTCTTTGCCCGTAATCACCACCATGAGTTGGTGGATTCGCCATAATCTAATGGTTATGAGTTGGTGGATTGGAAACTACAAAACGTTGCCTGGGTTAAGTTAGACCAGTGTCACGTGTACAGTGCTAGTTACTCTAAACGGCATGTCGTTGCCCGGCACACGTGTTTAGTTTTGCTGCGTTGCTTACGAGATGGTTTTGAAAAATCTCTGAGTCATTGCCATTTCTTCCATGTGTCACTGAGATATTTTCACCGTGCAATCAAAATCAATCAAAACTTTACGAAGAAATATCATCGTGGCGTTCAACTGAACAATATAATAATTATAGTACAAACTGAACAAACCGAATCGCCATCTCGTGGAGCGTCGAAAGCGGAATTCGTGCTCCGTTTTGTCCCATTCATCGGACCTAACTAATATCACCTTGCAACAACATCAATGGTTTTATAAACCGCTATTATGGTAGGTTTTATTTTAACTGCAAAATAGGTCGGGTCATGAAATACAAAAGAATATAAAAACCACAAGTACAGTATTAATTATTCATTGTACATGAATGGCGTTATTTCAAGATTCGTGAGAAAACATTTTCCCCGAGCATACTCCGACATCGAGCCAATCTCGACCATTGTTCCCCTTATAGACCGGGAGCTCACGCCTGATGTATGCAGATAACTATTTTTAACCAACTTCTCAAAAAAGGAGGAGGTTCTATATTCGTCTGTATGATTTTTTTTGCGTATGTTCATCAATTTTACGGTACGTGTCAGTAGTCATAATTAGATTAGTTTTAGACTAAGATTTATTACTGTTGTACATTGTTTTTGCATTTATACTGATTTTTTCACCGATTGTGAACCGATTAAGAATATTTTTTTTTTCCTGAGGGTATATACTTACTCAATACTCAATGTTTTATTGCATTCATGTGTACAATGACACATGTGTATGTGTTCACATATGTACAATGTTTACAGATGTTAGGGTAAAGGTTTGGTAACATATGACCCTGTTAGGGTATCGCAACAAGTACTGGAGCGAACAGACCGATTGTAAAATAATCAAAATTTCTCAAAATGAGTTACATGCCTGTCCTAAATTTAAATATTCTAGTATTTAATTAATGTAATTATTGTTTATAGTTTAAAATTCATCTAGATAATAATATGCCGTTTTAACTAAATAGTCTTTAAGGTTTTTGCAGAAAACTGGATATTTTTCTTCACATTTTAAGTCTTCTGATAATTTGTAGTACACTTTTATTGCCATATAGTGTTGGGTCCAGAGCTGTGCATTTTTAATTTTGAACTGGGTATGATTAAATTATATTTATATCTAGTTTTTTAAAAGTAAAAAGTTGTGAATTTTGCCTTACAAATTTACATAGCTCTAAAATGTATATAGAGGTAAGTGTCAGAATTTTTAAATGTATAAAATGTGGCTTGCACGATTCTGGTACTTTTATATTTACTATTATACGTGTACATTTTTTTTGACATATGAAGAGGTCTTGCGCTTCCCCACTATTACCCCACATTATTATTCCGTAATTTAACCACGAGAATGCATAATATGCACTCAAAGCCGTTTTAAGGTCTGTCGCGAGTTTAAGTTGATTTAGCACGTATATGAAACTATATCTAGTTTCATATACGCGCTAAATCAAATTATCATTTGGTCTTTATTTTTATAATATGTGTTTTCCAATTAATATTACTATAGATGTCTAAGCCAAGTAAGGTAAAAGTGTCAACTGAGTCCAATTTAGTATTATTAGAATTTAAGTTAAAATCTTACTCCTGAGGTCCCATTGTAATTTCATTGAGATTATCAAATCTCGTTTCTTCGTATTAATCAACGTTTATCGTCATATCTCTGGAGATACGACGATAAACTTTTTGCTTTTTATTTCAACATTACGTTGGAGCCAAATGAAACCACATATCAAAATTTAAAAAAAATTATGTATGTGGCCCGCGAAATATGAAAAGTCACTTTAGTTTTTGAACAAACCTAGTATTTATTTATACTTAAAACGACGAGCGCAAATAGTACGAATATATGAATTTAACTATTAAGTAATAGATTTTTCTATACCATATAGGTAAGCGGGAAACTTGACCACAATCTCACATTATGTAAAGTGACGCTGAATAATGTGAAAGTGGCATTTTAAATAGTAGTAACTCATAAATGACTAAATACATACTAAATGTGCTGAATTCCAAAATAGTAAAGAATAAACAAGTAGTCCTAAATAGATATAAGGCTCTCAATCTACAAAACAGCGGCAACGCGTCAGGCGTAAATTGACTGACAATGTTGATGAACGTGCGTTATCCAAGTTTGCTTATATTGCTATGGAAAAAATGAGGCGAATGAGAATGAGAAAACACCTTACACCGAAGTTATGAGCTCAATACGGTGGTACATTGATTTTAATGAGCCATCACGGATTTCGTTACGTATGTACTACTACGTCTACGCACCGCCTTAGCTTAGCTACGTACGTACCACCTTAGCATTACTTCCACCAAAATTTCGTGTAAGACGTGCAAAATCAAATGTTGAGTGATTTGCTCACATGCTTAAAGAAAACCATGATAAATTGCAATAACTTGAAAAAAAAGAAAGAATAAACATTTATTCATTCTAGCTACTAAAATAACTAGAACGAAAAAGTCTCTTAAACAAAATATCTAAAGTGGTAGGCTATGAAATGGGCACATGCTTAGCATATTGCACTACTTCAATTTCTGCAGCAGTGCGCTGATTTTTAGCAGCACCCCTTTTTATTTCATATCAAGCAGTCGCCATTTTTAGTAATATGAAAATAGTAATTAAACGTATTTTACTAAGGAGGTGTGGTGTAGCTCTTTGGTACTTATTCTTATTTGTGTTGTAGCAACATGAAAAGATGACAATGTGTTTTTGAAATTGAAGCAGATTTTCAACCATCTGCTGACGAATTCACTACAAAATTGCAATCTATCCTGATAATAAATCCTTGTATTGCGTGTTCTCTTCGTGGTATATACGTATAATACAATGTTTAAATTAAATTCGTTTTCTTTAACTCCAACTTTGTCTTATAGGATTGCAACTTAAGTTGCTAAAGTAACTTTTGCTAAAAAAAATGTTTAGGTACTTTTTAAATATGGTTTTTACTTGGCTATAATAAATAAGAAAAATACCAAACCAAACCAAACATTTAAAAACTCGTATTGTTATATACTTACCTTTTTCCATCATTTATCATACGAACTGCCAAGGAATGGAATTCCTTGCCAGTGTCTGTGTTTCCCGCAGTAACTACAACCCGGGAGTCTTCATGTTGCGGGTGAACAGGTATCTTCTAGGTAAACGTGCTACATCGTCAATTGCATCGTCACTTAACATCAAGTGAGATAGTGGTCAAACGCTTACCTATCTAAGTAGTATGAAAAACTACTTCCCAAAGCTACTGTATAGTACAAACTATGAGTATGGAACTATATAACAAAAAACAGAAAATGTTCACAAAAAATAACCATTTGTCAACATTAAATCAATGTACAAACCGCATACATTCACATGACAAAAACAGTATTACTTATCTGTCTGTTCAAACAAAAACCAACATTTAGCTAAATTAATAGCCGACAAAAAAATACAAATCACACCGTTTACAGAAGCAGACACGCTTCGACCACAAGTGCGTAAGCGTAATTACCATTACATTCTCCCGTGTCAATAAAATAAATTCTCGTATACGCGGATTTTTTAACGATATGTAAATTCGTAACACGCAAACTCGCGGCTCGCAGCCATTAGTTGGATCTGGCTGCGGCCATGCGAGTTGCCAGCCAAGCGAAATAAATGCAGCCTCCGTGTTTATACCACTTTATTGCCAAACGATGCCCATAAATGCGACGCGCTGAGTGTATCTATCCGTTATACTCTTTGGTGGATTTTGGTTGTACACTCACCATTGGGATGTTTTTGCTACTAAGCTAAAAAAATTTGAGAACTTTGCCGTCTATTTTCAACCGTCTTCACAAAAAAGGAGGAGGTTCTCAATTCGACTGTATTTTTTTAATGTTTGTTATCTCAGAACTCCGTTAAACTACTGAAAATGACTAGCGCGGCATTCGAAGTCGGTTCTTTTAGTTTTTTAAACGATCTGAAATTATATTATGTGTTTTACCTCAGAACTCCGTCAAATCTTAACCGATTTGAAAAATTTTTCTTATGTTTGAGAGATTTTGCCTCCCATTTGGTCCCGTTTGGTTTCATTTTATCGAGATTTGACAATTATCTCCGGAGATATGGAGATAAACAATATAAGCAAATTTATATACCTTGATGACATGATTGTAACTAGTCAGTACTTTAACTATTGCGGCATGTGAAGTCGATTTTTTTTTCGTTTTGTACGATCATACATTATTTATTTAGGCGAGACAAGGATATAGATATGACTAACCGTATATGTCATTGTCTGTTCTGTTATTGTTTTAACGAAACTAAATTTGACAGCACAAAAAACTGACTACATATTCCGCGCCAGTCACTTTCAGATAAGTTTTAAATTCTCAGACGTTTTCAAATGTACATGAAAATACAGGTATTGTAATGTATTTAATTTTTACATTATCTATTACCAGAAATAAAGCTGTAGAATACAATTTTTGAGATAAATATATGAAATCTACCGCCACGACAACAGCTGAATCTGCCACCGTGACTTTTTTACGCCCTACATAGGGCCAGGTTTATGAGAATACGAACATGTATTAAGATCGGTTATCGATGACAGTATTTGATAGAAACACGTTGTAAAAATTAAATATATTGAATTGAACAATTGTGGTAGAATTGAATTGATAGTTGTTTTACAACTTCATCTTAGTAAAAACGATATACCTAACTATATACAGCCCTTGTAATTAAATTAATTTTTCGTACAGTGAAGTTATACTAGCCCCGTTTATGGTAAAAGTAAAAAGGACTTTAAAAAAAAAGTAAATACGGGTTAAATTAAATATTTATGCTGGCATATAAATACTTAACTCGTTAACTTAACCATAAACAACAGAAAATCTATTCTATAGTAGTGATCTATGGAGAGAATTTTCTTTTGAAACATAATTATTATATCCTAGATTGACGTACATTATTCTGCAATATTACGTACCTAGCATGAAAATTACTTGGTAAATTATATCAACAAATGTATTCAGATTCTGATCTGTGTGAAGTGTAAAGGGTGATTGGTATCGCAGGTGTGCAAATACAATATATTTGCCTAACAACACGAACATCCCTGTACTTATTGCATATTCTCTGCCAGTACTGTAAGTAGAATATCATCTACATACAGAATACATCCAGGATTGTAACACAATCATAAACAATTCAATTGAAAGCCATCGTATGTAGCGCTGAAATGTTTTCATGCGATTTCTTAAGTTACATTAGAGTTCGACTGGTAGCTTTGTTTTATTTGTGCCATGGGCGCCGGCAGAAATAATTTCCAGGTGGTGCAGATTTTAGTTTTCTTACAATCTTTGCCGTATATGATTGTTAGTAAAAAGATTAAATTTTAAGGTGAAAACGCAATAAAGCGGCGCAGCGGCGGAGAGACACGTCGCGGCGGGGGAGATGCGCGGCCAGAAAAATATTCTTTCCACTGTTTCCTAAGAAATAAGACGCACTACAGTAGCACTGCAGCCGCGCCGCTCTGCCACCGCGACGCGCCTCTCCGCCGCTGCGCCGCTCTAGTTTGTTTTCACCTTTAGTCTGAATGTTCGAGACATTTACAAATTTCTGACTATTCATTATGAATTTATTATATATTTTATTTATTTTTTATTTCAATAATTCCTGATGATCTCGAGATTCCCAAGGAGTGCAAGTGCACCCCTGGCACCTGGCACCCCCCTGCCGGCGCCTATGATTTGTGCACTTTTAGAGAGGTAGGTTTAGTCTGTTTTTAAATAAAAAGGTGTAAAAAAATAAATAAAAAGGTTTGCAGTGCAGGTGATATGTTTTTTTATATATAGTATAGGCTAGCGTTTGACCACTATCTCGCCTGGTGGTAAGCGATGGTGATGGTATGTGGTCGAAGATGGTAAACACGTTAGACCTAGGATTCTCTGACTCTCATGGTCTGTGTGCTTCACACCGTAAAACGTTAAACACCGTAAAGTTATGGCGACAGATTTTCTCCTTGATGGTGGTAAGCTACTTTTTGGTAGCAAGTCCGGCGGAACATCTATATAATATGCTCCTACCATCTGTGGACGAACGCCAGTGCTAGGATTTGAACCGGTGACCTTTCGCTTAGATGTCAAGTTATCTTTTCTTTACGCCAACGGGGCTCTCAAAGAAAACAGATATATATTTAAAAATTCATAATTTTATAATCCATAGCCAAAATAAAATTTTATCTCTTGCCGGTGGAGAAAAGTGACATAATTTGTGTATCTGTCACAACTAGCTTAATTAGCCGTTCAATCAACAGCCTAGCCTCTTTACTTCCAACTAGCGGCCTGAATGATTCATTCAGCCGTAGCGTTTATTACAACATTTAATAAACTGGCTTAGTCTGACACTAAGGCAACACACTAGAGAACAGTGACCACCGCGTGACGTGCGGCGACGAGCGTAGTGAGGAATGGAGTCGCAGCAGCGGCCGCGCGTCTCCAGCACCAAGAAGACCTTCAAATGGCTGAATATCATTCAGGCCGCTAGTTGAACGGCGCTTTTTAGTAAAGAAGCCAGGCTGTTGATTGATGGATAATTAAGCTAGTTGGCTGCAACATACTCGTATCCACCAGGCATGCTATGGGGGCTATAGTTAGAATTCCTCACAGAAATGAATGTGATGAACACGATTTTTAATACAAACGCAATACTATATGAGAAAAGGAAAAACAGCGCTATAATATGCATGAGCTCTGATATAAATCTGAATAACCTACACGAAGGAAGTACATATCACGAACACTAGGGAGTAAAGTTGCGTATTGCCATCTTCAACAATCTTGACAATAATTTAGATATACTACGTGAAACTTACCCCAACGTAAAATATGGAGTTAGTTGGAACTGCTTTTTTGAAGTTAAAACTAAACGTTAACACTATGATATATGAAATGCGTCGATAAGTAACGCTACAGCAGCTTTCCTCCTTTCCCCCCCCCCTATTTACCCCCAAATAAAAAATCGGCTAAAAAAATAAAATAAATTAAAGAACTGTGTCAATTTGCGTCAAAATCGGTTGAAAAATGCGACCTGTAGGCGAGAACAGAAAGTCTGACAGACGGCCGAAACAGTTTACCATTTTGTAGAGAACTCACACTCTTTTTTTTGAGAAATAATTATTTGTATAGTTTACTTTCAATATGATAGCGGCTGGGGTAAGAATAATGACAATGTTGTGTAAGGAAGCTTTGAATCTTCGCTTGATTCGAAGAGATTTGGGCTCTTAGAGATTTGGTTTATAAGGCATTTATGCGAAGTAACGATATAAATAAGATAAAGATATTTATTTTTTAAATTTTACATTTACATTGTACATTTTATATGATTTAACTTCAATTCAATTTATGTTACGATACATTAATTAATTACCTACGTAAATTAATATTATTGGCACATTTATACTTACAAAACGATTGGTTTGTAAGTATAAATGTGCCAATAATATTGTATATAATTATATTGTATATAATCATTGTAACTTATGATTATAAGTTACAATGATTATAGTTTTTGCAAGCATAATATATTTTTTTAATGATATATGGTAACAGAACAAGTACGACGCTCGCCTGATGGTAAGTGATGACGGCTACCTATTACAGACACAGCGGTATGCAAAATTCAGCCTATCAGAATTTTGCATGACACTGCACTTCGCCTGTTAACTTGACACATAAAGATGTTGAGTCTCACATGCCCTGTAATTTTACTGGATACCTTGCCATTTCAACCGAAAAACATTCCTATTTCACGGTTGAAAATTAATTGGCAAAGTGGTGGCACCGCCCCATGCGGACTAGCAGAAGTCCTAACACTACAAATAAAGGAAGAATCAAAAATATAGCTTCAATCATTGTTAGTGACTTTGTGATACTCAGTAAATTATACGAGTTGTTAGTATGTATTTTAAATAGGTAGGCACGCATGTTACTACTATTGTTTTATAGTAATGGAACTTTAATAATAATAACCACAGGTATTAGGAGCATTATATCGATATTCCGCCTGACTTGCTGCCAAAGAATAGTTTACCACCATCAAGGAGAAAATCTGCCGGAACACAGTAACGGCAGAACAACATAATTTATGATCGTTCACATAACGAAAAAAAACCGACTTCAAATGCCACGCTAGTCAGTCTAGTCATGCCAGTATCTCTGGAGATACTTATCAAATCTCGATAAAATTACAATGGGACCAAACGGCAAGCATAAGCTCTTAAACGAAAAAATAATTTTCCAAATCAGTTCAGAATTAAATATAATACTATTTTTTATTTACATCACACAATACATATTGTATTATACATGTTTTATTGCTCTAACAATTACTACACTTGCTTAAAAAAAAAATCTTTAAGTAAAGGATAGCATTCTTCAAGATGAAACCAATAGATAAAACTGCGTTCGGAACCAGAACACTAAGTTTGTGTTGTTGAATGGGCACTGAAAACTTGGCCATTCTAAGAACAGATAAAAGTGCTTATGCTTTAAGAAAACTTAGTTCATTCTGCTTAACTTCGTCCACTATACATATTTTTATAGCTTTCTACATGCAAATTATGTCTTAGAGTCTGCATATAAAGTTTAAAATTGAGTATATGTATTAGAATTTGTTGACTGACTTTGCATGCTACGTATACAAATGTTACATTATAGTTTGTTGTTCCCCGCGGTTTCGCCCGCGTCATAATGTACCTTTGTAATCCAGTATGGTACCATTTATCACTTTGTATTTGTTTAATATAACATTGTTTACTTTGTAGGATACATATTGCATGCATATGCATATATGTGTATGCAAATATATAAATATATTTCTGTTGACGCGCGGCCGCTGCCGTGGCTCCCCTCTTTGCTTCGCTCGTCGGCGCAGGTCACGCGGTAGTCACTGTTCCTAGTGTTTTGCCTTAGTGTCAGACTAATGAACAGGCTAGGCAAGTATTGAAACGTCATCGATCCAAGTCATTTGCCTAGCTGTTTGATCAAATGGCTAGGCAAGTAATGAAACGTCAACGATCCAAGTCATTTGCCCAGCTGTTTGATCAAATGGCTGGATATCATTCAGGAATCTAGTTGGATGGTGCTGTTCAGGCTAGGCTGTTAATTGAACGGCTAATTAAGCTACTTGCCTATGACATATTTATTATTTTCTTTGTTTTTGGCTTTTGCGATAATGATTTATTGTTTATTATTGTCTTCGAATATGACGTAAAAAAATTTACATTTAATTATTTTTTTCATTATGGCACCACACGATTTGTGTATTTAGCCAGTGTCAAGTATTAACATTATTCAAGATTTTAGAATTTATGTCATGAAGATGAGTCAAAGTCACATTTCAGGTCAAGTTTCAAGTCAAAGTCTTGTCTAAGTCATACCCTCAGTAAAGATGTGGACTTTACTGAAGATTTTCAGTGAAATTTTGGTGTGAACGCAAATAGCATGTTTTTCAACATTGTACTGTTTCCCTACACTCGCACACGTTCACCGGCACCTAATGGTTAATAATCCACATTTATTACACATTAACTCGCGGAAGAACACAAGTTTTAGGAAAAAATACAATGAGAGCGAACACACTTTTCCACGTTTCCGCCAAAACTCTCTATAACGGTTTTTTGCTAGCGCGAAGTATGACATAAAACATCACACTTAATTTCACTTATATATCATACTAGAAGTTCCCCGCGGCTTTGCCCGCGTTAAAGACGTCTTTTATTTACTCAAAACTTTTATTTTGTAAAAGCCTTTCTATCATTAAAGACGTCAAAGAAGTAAAAGCCAAATCGGTTCAAACTTTGAACCCCCGTTGCATCCCTTTAAGGAGTGAATTTTGAAAAATCCTTTCTTAGCGGAGACATTTCTCTTCAGCGGAATCCGAAACAATATTGATTTCAGACTTTGTTACCCCACTTCACCCTATTAGGGGGGCATTTCGAAAAAGTCTGAAATACGCATTTACATATTTATTTAAAATCAGTATCAATATCTAATCATTCAGTAAAAAAAAAATAGAAACATCTATCTAATCTTGTTTTTCTTTACAAACTTTAAACCATTGTTTCATTCCCTTAAGGGGCAAATTTTAGAAAATAATTTCTCAGAGGGAACTAACGTCGAAAAAACTATCTGCATGCCAAATTTCATCACAATCCGAAACAATACCGATTTCCACACTTTGTTACCCCATTTCACCCTCTTAGGGGTGGAATTTCAAAAAAAGCCTGAAACACGTATTTACTTATTTATTCACTGAAGCACTTGTGTGAAGTTTCGAATAGAAAATACTATTATCTTAATGACTCTGCCGACTGCTGAATGCATAAAGCCTTCATTTAATTTGAAAATTGTAATATAATATTTACTAGCAGGTATATTTTTTTATTTATTTGTATATATATATATATATATATAGGTATTTATATGTATGTATATAGATATATACATTATTTATTGTTTCTTATTTATGTAGGTGTATAAGCCTTATTCTTAGGTGTATGTTTATTTTGATTTATTATTGTTTTATTGGTAAATTTTGTAGTTTATAAAATGGTTTCATTTTTCTTAATAATTATTATTTTATTTATTGCCCCTATAATGTTACACCACCGACCTTGCTCAACACGCATCTCCCTTTCTCCATCCCAAGGTTGACTGGAAGAGATCGCTTTTAGCGATAAGTCCACCCATTGTACTGTAGTTTTAAGTGTTTAATGTTTATTAAATTAGTTTTAATTGGTGTGTAATAAATAATTTTGTATTGTATTGTATTGTATCTAATCTTGTTTCTACATACAAACTTTGAACCCCTATTACTTCGCCTAAAGGGGTGAATTTTGGAAAATCCTTTCTTAGTACACCTTTACATTCTAAGACAAAAATACCCTCTAAATTTCAAGTATCTACGACCAGCGTTTATGCTGTGCGTTGTCAGTCAGTCAGTTAGTCAGTCAGTCAGTATGTCAGGACAAAGATTCTTATAGTATTAGATAATATATTTACCGGATATCGATTTTTAACGATTAAACTCCAATAATATAGATGATAAAAGCTATAAAAATAATTAATTTTGTTCTGAGCAAAAACTAAAAATCAAAACAAAAAATAAAACTGTAAATATAACAACTTATATCGTAAATTGTTTCTACGGTTATATTTCAGCTTTTTGGCGTAAAAGTTCGAATAAACGATGTTTTTCCTTAAACACCGCGTGCTGTGACTCGGAAAATAAAAGTTAAACATCGGCTAAGATTAATTGCATTTTCTTTGGATGATTTAATAGGTTAAGTAAAATTAATTAGCGCTTTAATGATTTTATGATTAAAACATGTTTCACGCTTCTCTCTTTACACGAAGGCAGTAATTCAGATGTAAAGCGATTAAATTTTATTAATTAGATACATTCATGGAATTATTTTCTAAGGAATCAAGGTCATATTACATTATTAACGATGTTTTTGGAATTAGAGTGTCTACGTGTTACGGTACACTCCAACTCCGAAAATATTTTTTAGTTGCTTTTAATTCACTTATTCAGTATTGTAGTTCAACTAATTTGAACTACATATGTTTATACTTTACTAGCTGTGTCCCGCGGTTTCACCCGCGTAGACATCGTTCTTATAGAATTATATTGGGATAAAAAGACCCTATGTGTTATTCTAGGGTCTAAGGCTATCTACATACCAAATTCAGCTCAATCGGTTACGTACTTTTAGCGTCAAAAAGTTACAAACATTCACAAACTTTCGTTTTTTTTATTTATTTTAATTTAATCATGTGTTTGTAGTCACGAGTTGGCATATTTTCTTTATAAATAAAAATGTCACAATACCTACAAACGTCACATTATCACTTATTCTTGGCTTTCATTGAACGATTCTCTCATTGATTTCTCAAATAAAACCAGTATTTGTAAAAAGTTCTCAAACCAACACGAGAATTCCATCGAATGTTTCACCAAGCGTTCCCATGTAGATGTGGTTACAGCGTACAAGTTGCCAGTTCGTCAAAGCAAACAAACTGGAGCATTGCAAACTTTTCAACGAATGCTGATGCCTCAGTTAGGAACCACAGGCTTGCTCCAGTCTACATTTGTTGGCAAGAAAATGTTAGTCTGTAGTACTTTCTAATTTTTAATAGGTAGTTGTAGATATAACGGTGAATTTTTCTAATGTAGGTATGATTATTAAGGCCATTACCTTAAAATATAAAGCAGTTTATTAAAATCTTAAGTTTTCCGTATGTCATTATCGAAACTCGAACTTATCGTGACACGATCGAATGGTGTAATAATAAAGGGTGTGGTTTTCCCCAAAATCAACGGGTTCGATTCCTGGCTGGATTTTTGAAAAATCCAACCTTAGAGTTTTAGTTTTCATCAAAATCGGGCCCGAGACTCCTTTGAGTACTTTTCGCTATTCCTCATAGTTTCTGATTTGGCCATCCACGCCCACTTGAAAAAGTCACCTGTATATGCCTGTTGCTGTTATAAAATTGATGTTAAAGATGTTTAGTACTGAGCAGAAACCCAATATATAACAAATATAGATTACTGCCACAGATATATTAATACTACCTTATCTATACTTCTATATCTATACTAATATTATAAAGAGAAAACATTTGTATTTTTGTATGGTTGTAATGATTTGGCTCAAAAACTACTGAACCGATTTAAAAAATTCTTTCAGTAATACATAGAATAGACTTTCGGAATGAAAATAGGCTATATATTATCCCGTTTAAATCAAAGGTGCATTCGTGGAGACCTAATTTGCAACCTAAGTGGGCAATAAAACGGTCGAAAAAACACGTTTCTTACGAACGCAGCTCAATTGAAAATAGATAGAAGAATATTTTTTATGGAAGAGTTTTACAACTTAATAAGACCTACAAAAAAGTCCGCGACAGCATATGTCTATCTCTTAAGATTGACTCACAGTAACCATTTTAATCTTAAAATTTTTGTTAAAAAATATTACATAACTTCCAAGGCTATTTTCAAGTATATTGTATTGATTCTTATCCAAATAATTACGTTAATTAGCTTGGCCACATATTATAGATTAAAATTGTCCTTTACAGTATATAATTCAAATGAAAACTCTAGAAGATATCACGAATTTCACATACACGCATCGCAAAATTAATAAAATATTGGCAGTGAAACCACAGATTAGGTCATAGTTACTACGAAAATATTATTATAAGCTTAGCTATGCTGTAGATCCCCATCGATCACAATCAATTTGAAGTCAATATAGTATAATAATATGATCTATTGTATAAAATAATATTCATCTATATATATAATAATATAATATTTTAAACCACCCCGACTGATCTATGTATAATCTTTTCATTAAAAGCATTCCAATGACTCTAAACACGACATTTAAAATCTGAGCTGTAAGTTGGTGAGGATTTGAGTATTCTGTAGAGTCCAGGAGATGTCCCAGCATCAGGTCAATGTTCCATGTTCTTACAATATCGTTGAAGAAGAAGATTCTCGAATTGATCAGACATATGAAAGTTGATTTCATAGCGCAATTAACTAGAAAAAAGCTCATAGTTTTATAACGATTGAACGAATTTTCATGAATCAAAGCTAAGAACACTCTCGATGAAGACATATATCAAACAAACAAAAAAACTATCAATAATAAAAACAAAATCGGTTCATCCAGTTAGGTGCTAAGATGCTACAGACAGACACACAGATACACACGTTAAGCGTATATTACCTCTACTTTTTGCGTCGGGGAGGTTAAGGCGGCAGATGTTCTCCTTGGTGGTAAGATACTTTTTGGTAGATTTAATGATCCCACTACCACTGTACGAAAACTCATGATTCATGAATGCACATAAAACTCTCATTCGTAGGTATATAGCTAGGATTAGAACCAACGACCGTCGGCTCAGAATCAGGGTAACTATCCTTTACGCCAAAGGGCCGTCCAATAACACTACGTAAGTATTATAAAACAAAGTCCATCACTGCGTCTGTCTGTCTGTTCGCAATAATCTCAATAGCTACTGAACGGATTATCATGCGGTTTTCACCAATAGCCAGAGTGTTTATGAGGAAGGTTTAGGTGCATAATTCGTAAAGGTTTTGTTTAAATTGGTTGAAATATGACGATGATTGTTAAATATGTTCATATTTTATATTCGATGCAACAAACTGATGCAAATTTTGTAGGCATATGTTCTACCCGTGCAAAGCCAGGGCGGGCTGCTAGTTATTAATATTTCTGTGATTACTGCAGTACGCCCTTCTTTATTCTGACACATCTAGATCACGGTAATCAAAAATAATATTATTATTAAAAATAACATAGATTTTGAGTGAGAAGTGGAAGACGATAGTGAGACCAGGGGCTGGAAAATGATTTTTAATCCAATTTTAATAATCCCATCTAGTTTTTGAATTGGCTGGCACCGATAACCGTGCTGAAAATCAGCAAATAGATTGGTGACAAGTCGTTCAAATCTCTACCAATAGCTAGAGTAAAATAGTACAAAAATACATTAGACGACATATCAAAATTACCTGCACATTTCTCTACACGTTTCTCACAGACCTGAAATAACGCTACGTATAACATTCTACACATGTATTCATTCATATACCAGATTCTAACTGTAGTACAATCTAGTACAGCGTTGGATTAGTTACGCCATAGTACTATAGTTGATGGTGTTCAGCCCCTAGTTGGAAACCATTTGAGCTATAGAGCTACTATAGAGCTACTATAGAGCTACTATAGAGCTACTATAGAGCTACTATAGAGCTACTAGTGAAATAGTACAAAAATACATTAGACGACATATCAAAATTACCTGCACATTTCTCTACACGTTTCTCACAGACCTGAAATAACGCTACGTACATTCTACACATGTATTCATTCATATACCAGATTCTAACTGTAGTACAATCTAGTACAGCGTTGGGTTAGTTACGCCATAGTACTATAGTTGCTGGTGTTCAGCTCCTAGTTGGAAACCATTTGTAACTTCTATTCACTGTGAGCTGCTCAAAGTTACCTGCACGCCACTAACTCACACGCTACAACGTATATGGCATCCATTCTCGGTACAAACCGTCTTCAAATTCGTGAGAATATTACTATTTGCTATTGCTACTTTACTACATGTAGAAATTACAGAGCAAAAGAGTCGCCTCTAGAAATAATAATAGCCATTTCAAGAATATATAGTTATTTTACAAACATACCCCATTAGGCACTGAATAACATATTTCTTTACTCGATGTGAGCTTATATTGTAAAAATGCAAAGCTTTTTTGTCTGTAAATTGTTAAAGCTTTTATCTGTTCTAGCGGAAAATCCCAGTTGAGTTAAAAAGGTGTGAACCTCAAGATTTAATTGTCTTAAGGAGGGCGGTACAATGACAGGTAAAACTTAGGTAATTAGGTTGTTTTATTGTAAAAACTTTAGCGAGTTTGACACAAATTTAGGTAACTAGCTCAGCCCTGTTAGTATCAACACGGTCCAGAGACTTGAAACAGTTTTTCAAGACATTATAGAATTAAGTATTATTAAGTATTCGAGATTCTCTTAAATTTTCTTTGGAGGTTGAGTTTGGCTATACAAAAGCTCTCAGCTCAGCTTTTGTATAGCCAAACTCAACCTCTATATTATTAAGAAATATATTAACAATCAATGGTATTTTATATGTACGCTGTCAAATTACGCAGTGTGACGATATCATATTAGTTATTGACCCACATTTTTGCTCCATCCTGTCGGGTAGTGTACAGGACTTTAAAATATCAAGACAAGGAAAAGAAACCTAGAAAAATAAAAGAAGCATGAAAACGCATTATCGTCTAGTCAGTTGTGTATAAGGCAGCAGCAAAAAGTTTAGTCCGTTTTTTTTTAAATCATAAAAAATAACAACGCAAGTGGAGATGCAGGCGGTTTCCCTAGCTATATCTATCTTATAAATATGTAGTGATGTTACTAGGCCGAAAGGTCAGCCAAAAGTTACATTTTGAACATTTATTTCTGCGAAAGAATACATTTGTTTCGTTTCAGCGTCATTACGAGATGTAGTTTACACAATACCGTTTTTGTGCTCCTATATCAAGCTAATGATCGTATTTTTTGCTAGGCTGTTTCATTTATTTTTCGGCTTACATATAAAATATTATCATTATTATCGTTGATAGAATTGGTTTAAATACAAACGTTGTAACACCAACATTTATCAGATAGAACAACGATAAACTAGCGACTCTGCCGTGATGCTCAAGGTTGGAGCCTCTAGCCTACAAGCACCCGGTTGCTAAGTATATTGGATATTCTGTCAATTACTTTAATCGGAACTAAACCTGCTTAACCTAATGTAAGTTAGGCAACCGATAAGCGTCAACTGAACTTAACGACAATAAAAACAACATACACAGAATCGCCACAAGTGAAACAATTTCAGTGGAAATTAATGGGGAAACACATACCTGTATAGCGAATTGGGGATTTAAGATATCTGACACTACTAACACATACTCGTTATATATATAGATCCAGTTCAAGGTTGAGTTTTCTAAAACCTTCAGTGAAATATGCCAAGTAGGTACTTCCTATGCAACATTTAGACCACTTCGCGTCGTATTTTAGAAGCGCTAGTCCTCCAGGAACCTTGGTTTAGTTTATGTTTGCATATAAAACGAGTTTATTATAATTTATTCCACCTAGGATATAAGAAAGATCGTAAAATAAAATTGACTGTGTTTTATGATGTAGTGTTATCGAGTTAGTTAAGTTTACTGACTATCTAATATAGTTTTATAGCTTCATCGATGCAGAGATGCCTTGTTTACATTAATCAGTATATCTGCCATAGCTATCTGTAAATTTATTATTACAGTACCCTAACTGAGCATTTACGGGAGCCTGAAATAAGCTTGCTTCTAAACCATTCATTTCACTTAAATTCTATAATATTCTTCTACTAAGCTAGATTATTAATTATGAATACAAACCTTAATAGTACTTTCCTAAGTATTCTTCGCCTTTAATCTAGGTTAAGGCAAAGTAAAATTTTTATGGAAATTAAAGGTAGAAAACGACCGTTTTAGAAAGCTTTCTTCAAACCTTAATCAAACTTTAACAAAGAAACTTTCTAAGCGGAATCTTAATTCTCATATCTAACTTAAAGGTTTCATCAACATAAGTGAACATATCGTTAATTAATTTGAACAAGTATTGTAACAGTTTCAATGGTAACTTACTTAATTCCATCTTAACTCTTACTTTTTACAATGAGACCTGAGAGAAGACGGTAACTAACTTGTTGAAGTGAGATGAGGCGTTTCACTTTTTCAATATGGCTTTCGATCGGGATATTCCGACTGGAAGGTTGTGAATATACTTGAACTTTTTACATTTATTTTATGAAACTTATTGTGGACATAGTATAAGTTGCTTTAATGCTGGAAATGTGAATAGCATCTGCAACACCCTGAAATATGTATGTACACTAGCGGACCCGGTAGGTACACAATCATGATGTCCTGCCCCAGAATTCAGAAATTGAAAGGTATCATCACCTTTCTATCTTTTCATATATATTTTTTTAAATTAAAGAAAAACATGGTCGAAGATAACGCCTAACGCCTGGCAGATGTGAAACACTGAGTACTGTGAAACCGGAGGGGTGCAAGTATAAGGAGTAAGGATGCGCGGAGAGAGGGCATCGCCGAATTAAGGCAATTTGAGCTCTCGTGCCGCAATATTAGATGTTTCACTACTCAGTGCCAGTTTCACTGCTACCTGATAGCGCTAATATGAAGAAATCTGATATATTTTGACAGCTTTCATATGGCATCATGTGTCAGATAACTATCTAACGAATTATCAGGAACCGGTGAAACTGGCCACATCTAAAACATTTATTTTGCATCTCAACAACAGTGCCATTTTCTGGTTCCAACTCTAGCTTAGAACCATTCACAGTCCTATGGCAATATTAGTTAAGCCGTATAAGAGGCAACATTTGCCTTATTTAAATAGACGAAGAAAACGAATCCGCGACATATTATTGAAATCGAAATGAAAAGTTAAGTGGTGCACCGTGCACCCACAATTTACTGTACAGTTCCAAATTTACGATTGTATTTAAACGCAGTAAACTAGTGCATAATAAATTTAGGTACGTGATGCAAACAGTGCTGAAGTATCAAAATTAATTGTGCGCAGTATAGACACAGTGTAGCTTGCAGTACGTAGAAGATAAACTCTGAACGACTTTAATTTAGGATGCAATTGTGATTAGTGTGAAGCTAGTTTCAATGCTCGAAGTAAAGCGGAGAAATGGTAATTAAATAAATTAAAAGTAAAGAACTTTGTAATCACAAGTTTTTTTTTACGACAACGTCTTACATGTTACATGTTAACTAAAATGTATAATGAAACGTTCTAATTATGCCAATACAAACTAGTCCAAATTCGATTAACCTACATTTGCCATTACAGAGTTCCAGTCCCTACAGCACGCCTCCTTCATCAGGTCAGCTTAGTGGTACCATATTATAGCATTGTCACCAAAGACATGCAGGTATAGATAAATTTGAGTCCAATCGTCAGGAAATGGTTCTAATTTAGCTTCCAAGACCCACACAAATATATATACATACTGATAAGGCAAGTAAAATAAAAGCATGTAATAAATTGTTATAAATATAACTCAATGGGCACAACGCGATGTTTGGAAACATTTTGTCATTTAAATAAATATTATATGGGTTGATGTATTATGGACAACAGAACTAATGACTACTGATGTATTTATGCACCATACACAAAAATATTTAGTATGACATCATACAAATTGTTATTTTTGTTCTTTAATAAGCTTGACAGTTATTTACCATAATGCCCAGCCGGTTCTGACTACTTACCAAATTTCTGCTGCTATTTTTTTTTTACGCTACTGAAATCACATCCACTTGTTTTAATTACTACTTGAGTAGCCAGAACCGAACATAAAGATCTTAAATATAGTCTCCACAACTGAAATACTACAAAATCCTGATTTCGACAATGCAAAAATATCGATACGATATGATATAAGAGCCTAAGCTCTATGATAGTTACGTGAATCATCAAAGAGCTTAGGCTCTTGACACAAAAACGACAAAGTTATTGTTTATAATTTTATATGAAAACAGTCTGTGTGAAACAGTTATAGAATAGGATACAAAATATTTCTATTCTATTGAGAAATGAAAACACACAGTCAAATATCACTTAAAATACACGCCAGATGATTCGAAGTATCTTATCAAATTATACTTAATCATTTCATATTATATTTATTGAAAGAGGAAGCCAATATCCGCATTGCAGAAAATAAATGAGTCTGAGCATTATGTTCCCATTAGTAGCTCTACTTGTACATCTTCTTTTTGATCAGGCTTAATTTTTTTTTCTAATTAATCGGAAATTTAACGTCATTCACGTGATTGTCGACATTAGCAATAGCGAGCGACAATTGTTTCAGCTTCGTTCGAAATAATTAAATTAAAATATGGAAAGAATCGGAACATTGCATAGTATTAACCAAACACACTAGTTTTTACACTATGGTCAAGCTTAGAAACTCTCAGTTTCCATAAAGTCTAGTTTGCCTCTGCATGTTAGGCTAGTCTAAAACTGATTTAATAATAAATTTAATAATTTAGTACCTAACCAGTATTTACAAAGCTTTGTCGTGAAATTCTCTAAAATTCGGGATTTGATTGGATTATATTTATATGAAGAGTCCGCTCTCAGTTTACACGAATTTTGAATTTGAATGGGTGAATTGGGGTACAATATCTTCTTTAATATAAAACTCGTGTAACTTTAATAAGAATAGAAGAAAATATTGCAAGGATTAGTTGAGTCTATCGCCCATTGAAACTGCTATTTAAAATAATGTGTTCTAGTTCCAAGTATTTTCTTTTTGTAACTGGTGATTAATAAAGTGTTTATCTATCTATCTTTCTATCTATGTGATTGTGACCTTACAAAAAGGAAATAAATAAAATTATGTGCCTATCCTTAAATGTTATCCGTGTATAAGTTTTCATGAAGTAGAAATGTTGGTTATAGCGTTGATTTTTAATATATATTTTTGGAGTGAAACTTCGAAACTTCGTGAACTTCGCGTCACGGTCCGAAGGCAACGGAAGTAACGTAAGCATCATGTTATATTTTATATTCATAAACGCCCTCTATTGTAGAACTGCGTAACTTCAAAGACTTATTCGCTATTATTCGGTCGTTCGACCCACTAAGTTCAATAGATGGAGTTGTACAAAAAAATAGTTATGTTGAGAAATAAATTGAATGAGTTTGGAAGTTTCACTAAGGTAAGTAGTCAGGTAGGTAATCCGTCATTCAAAACCATCAGTCATGACTGATGGTTGCTCATGCAGCACATCAAAGTGTGTAAATATCGGTCAGTCACCGTCAGTTACTCCATTACACGATCAGTTATCCAACAGTCACAGCCGTGACTGTGAGCAAACTGAGAGCAAAACGTGTGTATCGTGTAATGGGCGCCTGCGTTTTCTACGCAAGTACGCACCCTCTTTTTTCTTCTTCAGAGTCAGAGTATTCTAGACCTAGCGTGTTCATTATCTTCGACCACATCATCTCTTATCACCAGGTGAGTAAGTGGTCAAATGCAAGCCTATAAAAAAATCTTAAATGATTACTGATATACCTAACTCCAAATTCTATATCACAGCCATTTATGAATACGAACAGAAATATAAATCACAATCCTGAAATAGAAATTCTCATCGCGTACACTAAAATGTCTAACCAGTGAAAATATAAATTCAAGCAGAAAATTGAAAGCTAATTTGAAGTGCGGATCGAACCAATAGAATTATACGTCCCAACTTTCCAAACATCCCACAATTTTGGACTAATCGTTAATAATAATTATCTTCCTAAAATTAATGGCCTGCTTGATGAGCTAATCATTGCCTCGATGCCGATTCTCTATCATTATTAAGACGTGATTTATTCATTAATTTAATCATAAATTCGTGATGTAATTAAAAGGTTCATTTTCAATTGAATTTCCGCGTGAATAACTTCGCTATTAAATTTTTGTCATGTTCTGAAGTTATCGTGAGTTTGAATCATGATTATAAACTACCGACTATTATACTCACTACTGTTTGTTGTCGATTGTCTCGACCTAGGTTTGGTACATATTGTACAGGGTTTTGTACTTCCTCGAGAGTTGACGTAGCAAGTACGCGACGACCACCGAGGAAGTGCATCAAATATGCACAAAAGCAATGTCGAGACAGTATTAGAAAATGTTATAATTAGAAGACTTTTTCTATCAATACTTTTAAAAATATATTTTTTAGAATATGTTAGTCAGTTAAGCTGCACTCGCTGCTGTCTTCCACTTCTAAATATATTCTACATTATTACATCTTAGCCTAACCAAGTGATATAGTAGTCAAGTGCATGTCTGTCCCTATTAAATAAATTAAGACCGTTTAAAAAACGTTAAAAACCTACTTCAAATGCCGCGTTTGTCATTTTCAGTACTAAGTTTGGGGTGTTTATCTCCATTTCTCTAGATATACTTATCAGATCTTGACAATATTGCAATGGGACCAAACGGGAAACACTCTCTCAAACAAAGAAAGAATTTTCAAAATCTGTCAAGAAATGGCGGAGTACTGAGGTAACAAACATAATTTTAAAAAATGCAGGCGAATTGAGAAGTTTGAGAACCTCCTTCTCCTTTGTGAAGTCAGTTAAAAATAAGTCGATAGCTTGATTCCAACAATACCGTGTCAAGCAACCATTATAACCATTACAATCATTATCTAAAGATGTATGTATATTCCATAAGAAAATGTTTTGAATGTGGGTAATTAGACGATTTAAATAATTTCATACGAAATATTTCAATTAAAGGATAATTTATCAGTACGGATACATAAACGAGGTTACACAATATCGCAAAATTCACTTTTCGAATTAATTGGTCGCTGTAAGCTGTAACCCTAATAAACCCGAGTATTTAATAACATCGTAAATTAGACCTTAATACTTCACATGTGTAGAATACAATTTTGTTGTATTAAAATGTATATTACTTGTAGTAAGAAAGTTTAACGAAGGTCTGACATGAATCCGCGTACGAATTGCTAAACATATAAACATGTACAGTAAGACTTGTATAATTCGTGTCTTACTGCTACTTTATTAACAGATGAAGAAAAACGGAGGAGATTCTCAAGTCAACGCGTATACATATATTTTTTTATGTATGACCACGCATAACTTTTTACAGAGTAGTCTGATTTTGATAATGAATTATTTTCTCATTATTAATTTAATCATGAAATAAAACCGACCAAGTCGAGTTGCACTCGCCCACCGAGGCTTCCGTACCAACGATGGTTGGTAGTAATTAAGCTAGACTTCTATATTGTATTAGCGCTCATATAACATTTCTTCTCTGATGGGAGTATCTCCGAAACACCGGTAGATTCAACAGCCATTCAGTTTTCCCCTTTTGTCCGCAGATTTTCTTTCTAGGCTTGCCATTTTTATTTTTATTTAAACAATATTATGCAGCTGACAGACGGACTATCAGTTCCATTTGGATCATGATATGTACTGTGATCGGTATGCGTTTCTCTATGTTGTGTTTCACTATTTCACTTTTTTATTTTTTTTTATATAAAAATTGTCTGAAGTACTGAAACACACACTTACATGTATGGTTGGTTTTAACCTACTTTAATTTTTTTTAAATATTCTGACGTAAACGATTGGATGACAGCTGAATGGTTCATTACTTTTTTTTTCTAATTCAAAGCGTTAAATTCTGCTTTTGCTATGTTTACTTGATAATTGGTTATGATTTATGATTTTGACGTGTATATGTGCGTATATTTATACTGCCTACATACTGAATAAATGCTTTGATTCTTCTTTGATTCTTCTTGATAACTCAGAGGCCTATCTTAATTGGCTTGTACAATGTATGTATGGGGACACCCTTTAGTTTTCAACTTTTTTTTATTTTTTGGAATTTATCCTTTATTTGTGCTGAAGACCTTGCTTCTCGCCAAATTTCATGATTCTAGGTCAACGGGAAGTACCCTATAGATTTTCGACCCAAAACCTATAGGGTACTTCCGGTTGACCTAGAATTGTCAATTTTGGTTAAAAGCAAGGTTTTACAGCACAAGTAAAGAAAAAATTCCGAAAACTAAAACAAGTTGAAAATTAAGGTATATTTTGGTACTTATAAGACAGACGGACAAGAAAGTGATCTTATAAGGGTTCCTTTTTAACCTTTTGAGGTACGGAACCCTAAAAATGTTTCGAAAAGCTTAGATAAAAGTGGTGAGATATCTAGAAGATTTGAAAAATCTAAGAGTGACAATTCCTAAAAAAAAATATCGAGAAAATGGCTCCTTATATTGTAGGGTACTATATATATAAACTTCAGTTCAGGTTGTAATAACATTATTTCAAAATGTTACCGCAACAAAGTTAAATTTTACATTTTCTAAATACGAATCTCTATCGTATCAATTTTGAATATTGAGAATCATACTAAAAGTTGAAAGTTATCTACAAAGTTTACATTCAAAATTAGAGTAGTTTTGAATTAATTAATAGTTTCAATAAAATTTAAATAATATAGGACTACACCAATGTTTACTTTAAATGTATTCCAGTATAAAAATTACTATAAAATCATCGGTTTTCTGATTTATTTAATTTTGATAGCAGAAAGTAGAAGCTTAACAATTATCCTGGCCCCACTGTAAGTGCCTAGGCAAATAGACAAATCCTGGGTGTACAATTGCAAAAGTTCTGCGTCGCTATGAATGTAAATTTTGGGCTCCAGACTTCGGAAATGAGGGAATGTGGGGGATAGGAGATATGCGCTTTCTGAAAAATTGTACTAAAGGGGATTTACGGCACTTTATGATACGTTAAGCAGTGTTTGAGAAAAATGAGCACATAACATTTTTGGTCAGAAAAAAGTAGGGAATTAATACAGGATCCCCAGCATCCGGTCAACTTTTGCACAATATCATTGAATTTACAAGATACCAAATTTAGAATTGATTAGATATAATTATGAATGTTACTTCTTTCATAAATCATTTATTACACACACACACACACACACACACACACACACACACAAACACACACACACACACACACACACACACACACACACACACACACACACACACACACACACACACACACACACACACACACACCGCACGCACGCACTCACAGATTATAGTATTTTTGCATTTCTATATATTCACTTACAAAATTTGAGTAGTTTGTTTGTAATAACCAGCACGAGCACGAGTCGAAGAAATTGTGTGTTGCTTTGGTGATTTCGAAAAAAGAATACTAAGTATAACTTTATATAACTATACAACATTTCTTATCGAAGAAAACTATTATAGATGCACAGTAGCTCAAATGCATGTTTGTTGTTAGATCGTGCGTAAAAAGTTAAAAATAAATCTCTGGTAATGTCGCAACTCTGATATATATAGAGTGACCTTCAAGAGCTTCGAGTGCTTTGGTTGACCTAATGATTCATATTTAGCACGTTGATACGATTAGAATTTAATATTATTGGTTTTCAATGATTTCTTTTTTCAGTCTTAAGCAGACTCATGATGTGTATGTTATCAACATAAGCAGCTACGGGTTGGCAAAATAGAGTAGAAATAAATAGGGGCGCCACTATTGCTATATACTAGTAACCCCGATAGCAGAGATAGTGGCGGTAAACTTTAAAATTACTTCTTTAGTGGAACTACGGATAGTCTTATTCATGTTAAAACATCTTTAAGTCGCGTAGGTTACGGAAAATATTAAAATGCTACTATTAAGTTGCACAAAAAAACTTTGTTCATAAATTTTCAGTCACTGACCACAGTTAACATTGAAAATTTTATCACAGATTAGATTATTGCCAGGCCAGAAAAAAATAGTTCCGTTTCAAGACGTTTTAGCCAACCTGTAAATAGATACTGTCTTAAAATGTTGCAAGTAAAAACTTAAAATTATCTGTAATATATTTGTGTTGCCAACAGTGAAATCAAAAGTATTTATGGTAACAATACATTCTAGCCCAAATTCGATTGTTCTGCCATCACGGAATACCAGTCCTAGCATCCCGGTTACATCATCATGGTGCCTACTATAATATATAGCACTGTCACCGAACTGACATACGAGTACCATACCAGCAAGTTAAGAAACATTAATTGCTAATTTAGGCAGACAAAAATTAAATCTTGTAAAAATACCTAAGTAAGAAATGCGAGCAAAATAAAAGTTAGCTTAACTCCTGGTCTGCAACCAGCTTTAACATTCTGAATCGCTTTACTACGCCATATCTTGCCATGTTCAGTGGCGCGTTGGGATTACGCTAGAGGAAAATAGGGGAGAGCTCGTCTTCGAGAATTTTAATTAATGAGAGATTTTCTTTTAATGCAATATACGGAGGCGCAGCCTTGTTAATTTAAGTCAAATACTGAGGATGGGCGCCGCTGGAAAATAGGGATTAAATTTATAATAGAGACTGCTTAATATATAACATAGATGTTGTTGACCTTATCAAGTAATAATTGTTATTATTTTGTTTTGTATCATATTGTTATTCTATATATTATTATAATATAATTATAATATAGTATAATAATATAGCATATTAGTTTATACTTCCCATAATTTGTTACTTATTAGCGAATATTAGCACTATTGAATGGTGCAATAATAGTATGTTTTTTTCAAACTCAACTAGTTTGATTCTTGGTTAGGAATATTTATGTGTTTTTTTTAGTTCTACCTTCTTAGATGTATTCTGTAACAGTTACTGATAACCATATTTATTGCACGTTCTACAAACATTTTTGTTTATTAAAATTTAGTGGTGTATAACAAAGAATGACTAAATCAGATGGTTTTATTCATTCTAAGCTAAGGGTGGACGTACGCTTCAATTCGGTCTAATAGTCTAAGTTTGCTTCAACAAAGTTACATTACAATAGCTAGGTAGCATAAACTACAACAACGCAGTAAAAGTGGCTAAGTCTGAATCAAGCCTTTCATTTATTTAACCTCATCTTCAGAATACGTTCAAAATTTCATCAAAAAAATTAATTTAGCAAACTCCATTTGGTTTTCAAATTTTATGAAGTTGATGTAATTGAATTTCAAAATCGGCCAGTTTTATCAAAGTTATAGAATGAGGGTTGGAATTGATTTTTTTATGTTTAGGTAGGCTAATAGAAGCTAGGTGCGTAGAAGATACCATCTATCGGTGAGGTGATTGATATCTTCAAACCAATACATTATTGACATTACTTGTGTCAAATCCACCGTTTGTGAACATTTTTATGATTAAGGTCGGTCACTAAACTCAGCTGAGATAGTGGCAATGTAATGTAATAAAAACAAATGGAAATGGTTTCGCATTATTTCACGTCAAATTACTTTTTTTTGCCTCATGCTCTTCACGTAGTTACTCGACTTGATCTAATGTCGGAATGGCCGTGACCAGTCAAAACAGCTGTTGGCTATTTCTGTAAGACGGTTGAAAAATGGCGTTACTATTAGGTCCCTTTATATTAGAAACAAAACTAGCAGTCGAACAACCGAGACAAAATACTACAACTAAATTTATTTTAGATATGATTTGTGTCACAAAATAATGGCGTTCAAATTTTGTCCCACTACCGTTTTTTAAGACACCGTTGTCTTACAACTTGTATAATATTCTTTACACTAATAAATGTCCAAAAGGTCATGATTTGAGCTGCGTTGGTGATCTGAATTATGAAATTTCTGGATATGAGTTTTTCTTTCGGTTTACCCTTGTTTCGCATAACAATTTTTAATATAATTTCTCTTCGTATAATTTCAGTTCGTATAAATTTATTCAGTTCACCTAATATTTATTTTCTCTATTAATGTTTGAAACAAACATTTATCTTTCTTTTAATACTATAAGAATCTTTGTCCTGACTGACTGACTGACTGACTGACAGACAACGCACAACCTAAACCGCTGGTCATAGAGACTTGAAATTTGGAGGGTATATTTGTCTTAGTACGTAGGGGTGTACTATGAAAGGATTTTTCAAAATTCACCCCTAAAGGGGATGAAATGGGGGTTCAAAGTGTGGTTGGAGAAACAAGATTAGATAATCCAAAACTTCACACAAGTGCTTCAGTAACAAAATAAGTAAAACGTGTTTCTGTTTTTTTTTTAATATAGGGTTGACATATATATAATATAGGGACATGAATATAATATAGGGGTGACCCTAAGGGGGTGAAATGGGGTAACAAAGTGTGAAAATCAATATTGTTTCGGATTGCGTTGAAATTTGGCATGCAGATATTTATTATTTGAAAAATCCTTTTTCAGAGGTAACTAACGTTACCTCTGAAAAAGGATTTTTCAAAATTCACCCTTGAAGGGGATGAAACGGGGGTTCAAAGTTTGTATGGAGAGACAAGATAAGATAGTATTTTCTATTCGAAACGTCATACAAGTGTTCGAGTAAAAAAATAGGTAAATACGAGTTTCAGGTTTTTTTTTATTACACCCCTAAGAGGGTGAAATGGGGTAACAAAGTGTGAAAATCAATATTATTTCGGATTACGCTGAAATTTGGCATGCAGATAGTTATTACGAAGTTAGTTGCCTCTGAGAAAGTATTTTCCAAAATTCATCCCTGAAGGGGATGAAACGGGGGTTCAAAGTTTGTATGGAGAAACAAGATTAAATAGTATTTTTTATTCGAAACCTCATACAAGTGCGGCAGTAAAAATATTAGGAAAATACGTGTTTCAGGTTTTTTTTTATTACACCCCTAAGATGGTGAAATGGGGTAACAAAGTGTGAAAATCAATATTGTTTCGGATTGCGCTGAAAATTTAGAATGCAGATAGTTATTATGACGTAGGTATTTGCTCAGAAAGAATTTGCCAAGAATTCCTCCCGGATACGGAACGGGGATTCAAAGTTTGTGTGGCGAAATAAGATGAGATATAAAGTACGTAATGTAGAATTTTTTGAAATGGGGTGGGTAACAAAGTCTGAAAATTTGGGTTTTCGGTTTTTATAAATATGAATCCCGAATTGCTTTAGTCACGCGATAACATGAAAACGGGTGAACCGATTTGGCTAATTCTTATTTGATGTATTAAATGATGGAATCGTTATTACAAAAGAAAAGTTTTAAGTAACGAAAAGAAGTTCTTAACACGGGCAAAGCCGCGGGGCACTTCTAGTTTAACATAATTTTGTTTGATGTAATTTTCATTTGTAATAATATTATTTACCACTAGTTTATTTGAACAAAAAGATCAAACAATTAAATGACTTTACCTAATTGAAAGTCAAGCTTAATGTTATTACAGTTTTTAAATTAACCAACGAGGTGACGTTGACTTTTATTAAAAACTGTCACGTCCTATTCGATCGTTGTTGTTGTTCCTGTGCAAAATTTCAGCTAAACCAGTGCAGTCGTTAGACCAAAGAGTAACATAATATATACTGACTCGTTAGACTGCTTTTAACCAGTGAAGAGACTTACCTCTTAAGTATTTATAAAATAAGTATCATTCGTTTGATCGCCATTTTAATTTCTTCTAAAAATATAGATAAATAGTTTCACCCGCGTAGTTCCCGTTTCCGTGGGAATAAGTGAATAAAATCTAACTTATATTACTTGCTGATAATGTAGTTTTCCATTAATGAAGGATTTTTTGAAATCGGTCCAGTAGTTTTTGAGTTAAATCGTAACAAACAAACAAACAAATAAAAAATCAAAATCTTTCCCTTTCATAATATTATAGTTGTGACAGATTAGATTTTTGCAGTTGTAGGACTTCTGCTAGTCCGCCTGGGGCGGGACCACCACTTTGCCAATTGATTTTCAGGCGTGAAATAGGAATGTTTTTCGGTTGAAATGGCAAGGTGTCCAGTGAAATTACAGGGCATGTGAGACTCGACATCCTTATGTCTCAAGGTAACAGGCGCAGTGCAGTGGCATGCTAAATTCTGGCAATCCAGAATTTTGCATGCCGCTGTATCTGTTATAGGTAGACGTCATCGCTTACCATCAGGCGAGCGTCGTGCTTGTCCTGTTACCTTTTACCATAAAAAAAATATGATATAGGCTCCATAGCTTGAAGGAAGCGCTCCAAACTCACGGCTCGAGAAACGCACTCGAAAACCTAATTATAATTTCTCATATCTCATTACCGAAGTGAGCACATCCCGTCCTGGTTTCTGAACGCATTCTTTTCACTAAGAATTTTAATTAGTGAAGCATTTCTTTCAATAAGACTCCGGGTAAATTCAGGCCTCATAATTTTATGAGATTTGTTGAATATGGATGAGAAAGGGCCCTAAGGGTTCCAACTAAAAGAGTGTTAGAGGGGCACAGGGATAGGAGAGCTATTGTCGTATTCAGAGTACGTTCCTTAAATACAGTGCACTCTGTGTGAATCTGGATAATTATGTGCCCGCTCATAGTGTTATAATAATTTTAATAATAAGCGGAGTTTCTGTTTGTCGTTGCGTTGCAATAGGTTTTCTAAAGTGTGGAGAAAATAAGTGGCTTGTAAATTTATAAGCCACTTATAACAAGTTATTGTATTGCATTCTATTGTAAATTTACAATAGAACGCAATACAATAACTTGTTATTACCAAGGAAAACAAAATTTTAAGTACCTATTATAACAATATTTAGGTAGAACAATTGTCGGAATATGTTTCTTATTTATCAGCAATTATTATTCAAAATTCCTTTTCATTTACGTCTTTAATCCCTCGGAGATGTTAAAAATTTTAAGTTCTAAGTCAACGCGCCAAAAAATGTCGTATCTTTAATAAATGCTGCATATTTTGACACTCACAAATCAAAATCTATGGAGTCCATTACACGGTAGGTTATCCGTCATTTAAAACCATCAGTCATGACTTTTAGTTGCAGATTGTAGCAATCAAAAGTATGTAAATATCGGCCAGTCACCGTCAATCACCCCATTAGACGATCAGTTATCCATCAGTCACAGCCGTGACTGCCAGCAAAACCTATCGTGGAATGGACGTCTAAAGGATACTTCCCGTAGACTTAAATCATGAAATTGTACAAAAGGCTATGTCTTATAAGTGGTATAATAGCACAAATTAAGAAAATAAACGGAATACCGCAAATGTGTACTACACAACATAAATAAAGATGATGGACGAACTATTTACCTACCTACAAGAAGTAAGTATATAGGGTTTTTTTATGGTAAAAGGTAACAGGACAAGCACGACGCTCGCCTGATGGTAAGCGATAACGTCTACCTATAACAGATACAGCGGCATGCAAATGTTAAAAAACCGGTTGACGCCAGTTACTGATAATTATTGCTGCGACACTGTTATTACATTTAATTATTTTTGGATAATTATTTTTCGGCCATACATTGTGGGGGCTAAATATGTCGCATTTTGGCCCCCCCTATACGCTTCTGCTGGGAAAACGTCGAATTACCAATAACCTTCTCTGTGCGAGTATAACTCGGACTTGGCCGTTTTTTAATAACGAGTTTTATTTATTTTTTTCCATAAAACAGAAGACGGTGCAAACAATTGAGCAATTTCAAATTCAGGGGCCTTATTCAGTATGACCATAAAGTCTTACCGTGCCGTGTTACGTTATCTCCGCGTTATGGTATTCTCTATGCCAATTTCAAGTTCGGTTACGCAGTAGGGTAAGGTTATGAGCGCGTTTTGAGATATCGTGACATATGAGGACGTGTAACGCGCGCGTTTTGTATAATTTACCTATCGTGTGGCATACAGAATACAATTTTTCAATAACGTAACGTGGCGCGTTAAGGAACGCGTTATCTCATTGGTCATATTGAATAAGGCCCCAGAATCTCAATTACAAATGAACAAACCGCTGCATTCGATTACTCTAGCGAATGTTACAAAGAATTCAAATGAACCGGTACTTCTGAATTCTCTAGTTAGTGCTCCGGAGCCCCGAGGGCCTAACACAGGAAATTGAAGGCACTAAGTTAGTTGAAAATTGGAAATGAACGACGACAAGCATTTTAATTTTCCTTACTGGCCGTTGATCTATAATATGCTTACTAGAAGGACATCAGTTCACAAAGTTGCTCTGTCTCTGCTTTTGATTGCAGCGCTGTACATTTATTTTCTAATGTAATAAAAAAAAAAAAAATACGTTACGTATCCCTATCCTTACGCTCCGCTGAAAACTTAGTTTAAAAGATTCCTTTTCATTCTTCTGAATATTTTGCCAATTCCTTTGCAGTACAAGCTGCACGACTCTGGAACGACTTACCTTTGGACATCATCATTATCATCATCATTGACAGCTCATTTCCGCCCACTGCAGGGCATAAACCTCCTCCCTCTTACGCCACTCATCCCTGTTTTGAGCTACTCTTGGCCAGGTCCTATCTGCGTACTTTTCGATGTCGTCGACCCACCTCTGTATTGGTCTGCCGCGGCTTCGTTTTCCTACACGAGGCCACCATTCTGATAGGGACTTACTCCACCTGCCATCACCACATCTTGCAACGTGTCCAGCCCACTGCCATTTCAGTTTAGTTATACGGGATCCGATGTCTACCACCTTGGTTCTCTTTCTTATCTCCGTATTTCGAACTTTATCGCTTAACGTGATGCCTAACATGGCACGCTCCATGGCCCGTTGTGCGACTCGCATCTTGTGCGCAGTTTCCTTGGTGAGCGTCCATGTTTCTGCACCATACGTCATTGTGGGTAAAACACATTGATTGAACAGACGGGTTTTCAGGCATTGCGGCATTTTTTTACATACGAAGAGCCAAATCATTAGCAATTTTTAAAAACATGAAAACTCATTATCTCTCACTTGTGTAACTATACATAAACTAGCATTTAAACTATTGAAAGTATAATGTATTATTATTTATTTATTGGTATGTATTGTATTGATATAGAGTATGTTTTATATTATGTGTAGTATATTTGTTTGAGTTATTAATATTATTCTACCATTTAATGTTGTATATATATATATATATACTTATTATTTTACACCACCGTCTTATTCTTCATGTATTTCTGTCCATACAAAGGTGGTCTGGTAGAGATCGCTAATAGCGATAAGACCGCCCATTGCAATACCGAATTGACATAATTTTTGATTTTTGGTTACCTAATTGGTTTGCAATAAAGAGTTTTTGTATTGTATTGTATTGTACGTATGGATATGATCACATGCGTTCTGTAATGTTATCTAATTACTTTTGAAGCTGAGGTCAAGAACGAGAGAAGCTTGATAATGCATGATCGAGATACATATAATATTCGGGAATAGTAGGTAGTTACTTACATCTGGTGCTTCTAATATGTTTTTGTTTATCAAAAGAATTTAAACAAGTAAAATTATTTAGTAAAATTATTGTTTTGCCTTATATTATCATACTTAAAGTATGATATTATAATTATTTAAATATGATATTAATTTTAAATATTTGATAATAAATAAGATAGATAGAAGATAGAAACAAGTATTTTTATTGATTTCTTTTGGATGCTTCTCATGTACCTATACTTTTAAATAATTCTATAACGGATTGTCTAAAATTTTACACTGTTGGCTACCTCTATAACCTACAAATATAACTCAATAGTTCTGTGCATTTACCATGCCCGCTTTCAGTGAAATCAATTGTTATTTGAAATGTTATATTTCTAAATGAAATTGAATTTCGGAAAACGTGGAAAATGAATTTTCAATCGACTTCCAAAAAGAAGGAGGTTCCCAATTCTTTTTTAGGGTTCCGTACCCAAAGGGTAAAACGGGACCCTATTACTAAGACTCCGCTGTCCGTCTGTCTGTCTGTCTGTCTGTCTGTCCGTCTGTCACCAGGCTGTATCTCATGAACCGTGATAGTTAGACAGTTGAAATTTTCACAGCTGATGTATTTCTGTTGCCGCTATAACAACAAATACAAAAAACAGATTTAAGTTAAAAATAATAGAGGGTATACAAGAAATGTGTTTACTTTCGGCATTTCACGCCATTTATGAACGCTTAGTTAGGTAAACGTCCCATAGATGGCGTTATATTGAAATGTTGATCCCTAACACCTTTGTTAGACGTTAGATGGCGTTATAAGAAATAAAATATTTATTAATTATTATTTTTTGCTGGCGAAAAATGACAGTGGTATTTTTTGCTCGATCTTATAAAATACTGTAGTGTGGTACGGAACCCTACTAGTGCGAGTCCGACTTGTACTTGGCCAGTTTATTTCGTGTGTATGTTACGCGATTACTCCGTCAATTCTGAACCGATTCGAATGATTATTTTTGTAATTGGTAGGATACGTTTCCGAGGTATCATTGTAATTTCATCGAGATCTGATAAGAATCTCCAGAGATATGACGATAAACGTCTCAAACTTGCTACTGAAATGAACTCGCGGGGCATTGAAGTCGGTTGTTTTAGTTTTTAAACTATTTTAATTATATATATATTTTATTTTAACAACTTAAAAATAATTACCTACTGACAATATCAAGATTATATAAACTACAATAATAATATCTATACTATAAATAAAAGACAGAACCTAGGTCGCTACCTGCCGGTAATGTTCCCAAAAAGCTAGCGACGTTACCTCGTTGTATAGCTAGGCTAATACGTTGGCCGAGGTAAGCGCCAGCTCTTTGGTCACGGGTGATGTCAATTAGGCGTCTGGACAACTCCTTAACAAAACCTCGGGCATCTCGACCCCATGGGCCCATTGTTTCGACCGCAAACGGAAGAAATATGTATCCATCACCAATGGTAGCATATTTCCTCCGTTTGAGGTTTTCTGCAGCATCCGCTGCCGCGCCCGCTGACCGTGAGGTCCCGCATATATGGGACGCCGCTAATGTGTCAGCACAACTTTTAATTATTATTTACAAATTACTGAAGTTCATTGTAGTGCTTGTACTATATACGTTAAAATTGAAACTTTTGAGTTCTGGCTGAATACTCAAAGAAAATGAAATTGAAGAAATATTTTCATTATGAATGCTTTAGAGAACATCACAATGGAGATTGCGTCTGAGCTTTCTAAACAGCACAGCAAAAGTGATAGAACTCACTTTTGCTGCCGTGTACTTGCATGGTGGCTGGACTCTTTCTAGTGTCCGTTTGGCGAGAGAGTTGGGCTACATCTACCCTAAGTTTGAAAATCGGTCGCCAAACATTTAATGTGTTCCGGCAGTCCTTAAGAGCCAGTTCTTATTCTAGGCATATCATGCTAATGTCTTCGACTGCATTGTCTCTTACCACTTTTGGTACGTTTTTTTCATTTGTGAGATAATGGTAAAAAGCCAGCTTATATGACACACACACACACACACACACACACACACACACACACACACACGCACACACACACACACACACATACAGAAACACTTTTCATGACCCTTCTCAAAGATTTTTGGTTGAACATCGTCCGTTTATGATCTTTAGGGCGAGTTTCACCGGTTCCTGATAGCGCTGATATGAAGAAATCTGACAGATTTTTAACAGCTTTTTTTATGGCATCATGTGTTAGATAACTATCTAACGCATCAGGAACCGGTGAAACTTGCCCTTAGTGTGGAACGGCAATGGATAAGATACTCAGAGTAAAAATTACTATTTAGTAATTGTTACTCTGAGATAAGATAATAGTTACTTACATGAGGCGTTTTATAAAGGCAATATAATAATATGATGATTCTATGATGTTGATAGATGTGATAGAAAAAAAATATATACTTTCGTCAAATGCCGATAAAAGAAAAACGACTACATAATGTACGACAATGGTAATAAATTGTAGACAACATTTCACTTACATTTTTCCTTTATTTCCCTAAGGGATTACTTACAATACTCGATTTGGGACAAAGTTTTTGTTAGCAAAGCAAAAAAAGCTCTAGAAATACGCTTTCTAGCCTACAGGTGTATGTTACTTTGATGGCATATTTCGAGTGAAGTCAAAAGAAAAAATAGGTTACCTTTTCAGAACAACCTGTATTTTTGTTGAAAAAGTAATTTTACTTTGGAATCAGTCATACAGTCTAAATAAAAAAGTGACTACTAGGTAAAGGTTTTAATCTAACTTTTTGAATTATATCTAAAAAATGTTTCGAAAGAATCGGAGTTTTGGCGGGAACGTAAAAGCGTTTTAAGCATTTGTGCTCTTAAGAATGAGTGTATTCTTTCCTGAAGCTCGTGTTCGTTCACAAGTAAATGTAGAATACTAAACAATAAATGTCAGTGAATGAGTGGTAGTATAGAAAAACTGCACAACGTTGAAAAACATGCTATTTGCGTTCACACCAAAAATCTACTGAAAGTCTTCATTAAAGTCCACCATCTTTAAATGAGGGTATGACTAGGACTGGACTTCAACTTGTCCTGAAATGTCGAAATGCCTGAAACTTTGACTCTACATTACGCCTTGAATTTTCAAATATATGAAAAATATTTAACTTTAGCACTTATCGTGTAGAGCCATTAAGAAACTAAAATATCGAAAAACGAACCCATACCATCCTATACATATAGACTATAGTAGAAATTAACTCTTGTCTGAGTTATATTGTTTCTTTGCTACGTTTTTACGACCAGTTGGATCGATTTCGTTGAAATGGTGTATATTGATACCCAGTGTGGTAAAATTGAACATATCATATTTTTTAACGCAGCAAAAGAAATGTTTATTTTGGTTTTTATGTATTCGATTTAGCTGTTAGTATATTTACAGGTATATTTAGTGCCTTTTAACTCTTGTAAGTTATAATTCAGTGACCTGAATTGTAGAAAAATACCTATACCTCTTTCGACCTACCTATCACTGGTTTTCGGCCGTAGTGCCTTAGTACGGTATCTAACATCATCCCTTACCTTTAGGTGATCGTCTTAATCTATTTATTGCAAGAAAAATACTTGTGTGCCTATATGCCCCTTTACTCTACTATACTCTTTTCCCGTACTAAAGGTTTTTGCAAACCTATCTCGGGCATCAGTCTTTCGCAAAGATAGGTTACTGTAGAAATATTGTTAAATCAGCCAATAGTGTAAGCTAGAACATAAGAACCTATTTGTGAAAGAAATAAACGATTTTTATTTTTTTTACTCTACGGTAGACAAAAACGAATATAAAATAAAATATTTGTTGTTTTTGGGCTGATTTGCGCAGATTGTGAAACACTTAAGCATGTTCTGTATTTCCATGAATCAGTCATAATTATTATACAATGCTATGAGGAATAATAATATGTATTTAAAGGTTTATCTACATTTCTGAGCCCCTATTTACATTTCCAATTTAATTATTTCGTAAAACGTAAACAATATCCTACAGCTACAATTATTAAAAAGCTATCAGCTTTACCAGCTATCATTATATTCTAATTTTATTCTCATATACTGATGCTGTTGTTGCTTTAAATAAACTAAAGATTACTAGAAAAATAGAGCTTTTATTTTGTATCACTTCTGAACAAAAACACAGACAACAATAATTATTAATAAGTGCTATCCAATTAACATGCAACAACAGAATCGTCATTATTACGTATTATGTTAGTCTCTACATATACATACCTATACAAGCTGTCTTTGCAAGCGTGGAATAAAGGAAAATGTAGGCAAACAGCTGTTTTGCTTGATACTAAAGTCTACTGGATAACTTTAAGATCTAAGAGTATGTGTTGGTGTTGTGTTCTCCCAGAAACAATAATCTTAACATTCATTTTATTTTTTTAAGCCTGACATAAACTTAAGATACGGCCACACCGCGGCGTTCTGCGATCTGCGGGCGCGATCTCAGTACTTTTCGATTGTTTTCTGATCGCGTTAGGTGTGAACCAGTGGGTACAAATACTACTGCGCTATCTGATCGCCGCCTAGATCGCGCACGCAGGACGCTGCGGTGTGTCCGTACCTTTACTTGATCAGTATCTGACCCACAGACCTCGGTACATTCTTAATCTGACCAGATCTGACCTAAAGTTAAAATACGCTGGTCTAAGATGCTGCTATTCTATAAAATAATAATAATAAATAACAATATCGCCCGTCTCTACCAGACCAAAACCACGTGTCAGTTCAACCTGCTTTTGAAAATAATTGGATTTGTATGTAACAAGTTTTAAAAGAGCGAAACCACATTTTAATGAAACAAAGTTAATTAGGGTACCGTTCGTTCGCTGGTTTGATGACTGTCAATTTATTGTAAGCACTTTGTACTTTGTCGAAATACCTACGTTTGTTATTTATTCTTTGGCAACGTTGAGTGTGGATCGCAGTAATTTCGAGGAATATTTTGAACAAAACAATTATGAAAGCCCGGTGGTGTAGTGAAAGAATGGTCGGGTTTGACGCCAGAGGTACCCAGTTAAAGCCCCACCGTGCACCAATGGATTTTTCAATCAAAACATTTATGAGCGCTTTTCACAGTGCTCCTCCGGTGAAGTAAAAACATCCTTAAGAAATCCCCTACCCCCTCATGGTGGTAGGATACTGTCTATTGTCCGCCTAGCCTGCTACCACCCCCAAGTTATAAAATCTGTTGCCAAACATCTAATGTGTTCCAGGAGCTATCCTTGAGAGCCAGTTCCCATTCTAGGCCTAGAGTGCTACTATCCTCGACCGTATCATCACTTATCAACAGGTGAGTTAGTGGTCAAACGCTAGCCATATGGACTTTTTTTATATAAATGATGGGCAACCGTTTGACCGCAACTTCACTTCAGGGGCCTAATTCAGCATGACCATTTTAAAGTCTTAACGTGCCGCGTTACAATATTTCCACGTTATTCGCATCAAAGGTATTCTCTATGCCAATATCAAGTTTGGCAAACGCGGTAGTGAGCGCGTTTAGAGTTGTCATAATGTCGTGAGGTAAGATGGCGCGTAACGCGCGCGTCTCATTTTTTGAAGTAAAATTGACAGCAAGTGACATTCTGGAATTTAACCAAAAAGCGCGCGTAAAATTACGCATGCGCGGTGCACCATGATATATACATAAAAACATTTACAATTTTCATTATTGGCGTCTGTTTGTTGAACAAGTTATACAAGGATGACCAACATTACATTTGCAATAAGATGGACTAAGGGTAGGTTCTACTATTTACAAAAATAGCCTAAATTATGCGAGTAGGTAAAACTCATATTAAATAGTAAGAAAATGAATAATCGACCAAGTGCGTGTCGGGCCACGCGCAGGTTCCGTAGTAGCCTGTTATTCAATACAAGTCTATACCCGTTATAAACAAGCAACTAGGTACTCCGTCTTTTTCACTTTAAAGGAGAATTTTGTATTTGGTACCTACAAAATTATCCAACACCCAAGATCAACGACTATTACTGCTAAACTAATACATTTATCTCAACCGCTATAATTTTCCTTTAAAGTTCATGAAATGCGCTATTATCACGAATTTTTCTAGATTTTTCAAGCCGTCAATTTAGCTTTTTAAGGGGGGAGGGGGGAGGGGGGACGCCCTACTGGAACAAAAATTTGCGCTTTAAAGTTTAATATTTCGTAAATGGAGCAATCAATCGAAAAATGGTAAAGCAACCCTGAAGTCATTTTAAAAGACCTATTCAACGATACCCCACACAATGGGGTAGACGATGAAAAAAAAATTCATCCCCACTTCTCATATATGAGAAGTGGGATGAATTAAAAATGGCACGAAATATAGGACCCCTCCTATTTAGTAAATTCACGGGAAAAAAGCGCAAAGCGGTGGGCAGTGACTAGAAACAAAGAGCCGAAGATCGGGCTCAGTTGCATGACTTGGGAGTATGTCCAGCAGTGGACTGATACCGGCTGATTATGATGATGATGACCGGGCCGGAAAAAAAAGAAGACAAAAACTATTTAAGCCATTACCATCCAATCGCAATAATTATAAGCAAATTTAGATATAAATACCATTTCATAAATAAATATAATGATTATCAACAATTTAGGTAGGTAACTACTCGTTTGATAATCCAGGATTAAATATCGCTTCCCTATAGGTTTTATTTAATGACAGGTTTTATTGTTTCATTGTAATTAGTGTGGCCTATAAAAAGGCAGTTTTGTCGAGAGGTCGTGAGCCTGGCACAATGCCAACTTCAGTAGTGCCTGCTTAGGGACTACACATAAAATAGGGGATTAAAAAAACGGTTGTCTTCTCTTAAAAGGCTAAATACTAGCGCCTGTTTGTTTAGTAAAATAATATAGCACAACAAAGGAAAATATACTTCTTCGTATTGCCTGATTGATATTTATTATCTTTGATGCTATCCTCATTTTTAGGGTTCCGTACCCAAAGGGTAAAATGGGACCCTATTACTAAGACTCCGCTGTCCGTCTGTCTGTCTGTCTGTCTGTCTGTCTGTCCGTCTGTCACCAGGCTGTATCTCATGAACCGTGATAGTTAGACAGTTGAAATTGTCACAGATGATGTATTTCTGTTGCCGCTATAACAACAAATACCAATAACAGAATAATAGTTAAAAATAATAGGGGGTCCAAGAAACATATTTTTTCGGCATTTCACGCCATCTGTGAACGCTTAGTTAGGTAAACGTCCCCATAGATGGCGTTATATTAAAATGTCGATCCCTAACACCTTTGTTAGACGTTGGATGGCGTTATAAGAAATAAAATGTTTATTAATTATTATTTGATAATATTTATTACGTAATTTTTGCTCGATCTTATAAAATACTGTAGTGTGGTATGGAACCCTACGAGTGCGAGTCCGACTTGCACTTGGCCAGTTTATTAAAAGAAAGACGACGGCTGTCGAACATTTATAGGACAACCAGACGTACCGTGTACCGATGTGCGCTATTACTTTATGTTGTACATTCCATACAACTTTGTCGTTTGCTTCTTCATTCATCATACGTACAGCCAAGAAATGGAATTCCTTGCCGGTGTCTGTATTTCAGGTATCTTCTTGGTCAGCGTGCTACGTCGCTAATCGCATCATCACTTAACATCAGGTGTGATAGTGCTCAAGCGCTTGCTTATATCGTATTAAAAAAAAAACTTCGACCACATCATCGTTTCTATGCGAGATAGTGGGCAAATGCTAGCTTATAAGTTATTAAAAAAAAATGCGTGAAACAAAGTAGGCCAGGAGTTTCCACATGATGTTGTCCTTCTTACAAAATATACACTTATAGACTTATTTGACTGTAACTTAAGTCCCTGTTACGCAGCATCTTTAACAGAGGCTTAAGTGACACAAGTAACGATTGAGAGCACACTTAAATATCTTTGAGTGACAGTTCCAAATCGCTCATATTTTGCGAGCAGTCCCAAGTCATTTACAATGTTCTTTTATTATCTCGATTCGAGTCTTCCCCATTAATAACAGACAAAAGGACTAGAGGCTTTCTGTCCGCCGACAAATTTCCTCCACAACTGTACATCTCATTATTTTCAACTGGCGCCTTTGATTTTGATCGTACAAGACCTAAGAATAATAATTTTAATTTTGTACAGAGTTACATTTTAAAGTGATTTTTTTAGATTCAAAGAAGAGGTAGTGAGAATTGAAGTCTTAGTCTTTAATTACCTGCTTGTTTTTTAGGGTTCCGAACCAAAAGGGTACAAACGGAACCCTATTACTGAGACTCCGCTGTCCGTCTGTCTGTCTGTCTGTCTGTCTGTCTGTCCGTCTGTCACAAGGCTTTATCTCCTGAACCGTGATAGTTAGATAGTTGAAATTTTCACAGATGATGTATTTCTGTTGCCGCTATAACAACAAACATTTTGTTGATCAACATTTTTAATACCAATTTTATATATTGTTTCTGCAAGAGGTTTTCATCAACTTAAAAAGTTTTGTCACTGTGTGAAGTCTCACTCGCTGTGTGAGCTACAATATTTTATATGTAGAGATGAAGAAATGATTCACGTTTTTCATTTCACCAATCATCGATGCGACGTCTTGTTTCGGGGACAAAATGTCCCTAAATGTGTACGTTTGTCTTCTGGGTTTCCGCGTCCAATTAATTCCTTTTCTCTCCTTTGACGATTCTTTTGAGAGTCTTTAAATTTGTATGATTTAGATTGTCTTTGTCGGCTTGAATGAGGTTTTATTTTTAATGGTTGACCTTTACAGCGGTTAATGTTATGGTTTATTATAACGATTTTTTTAGTAGCTTCTGGTACTGATTTTGATTGGCTGGAGTTATCTTAATGACGACGTTTTCTCGCTTCTTTCATTTCAATTGTATTATAAAGGGAGATAGATATAGTTATGTAGCGATATGTGCTTCTAGTTCTATACAACTGTCATAGCGATAAGTTTTGATGGAGTTATCTTTATTGTTGTCTGAGCAAAGAATTTGCAACCGATCATCGATCGAAGTTAAAAATCTGTCAGATTTCTTTATATCAGCGCTATCAGGAACCGGTGAAACTGGCCCTTACCATTGTTACCAAACGACTATACAGTAGATATCTGTGATTTAGTCAGTTGGAGTTCCAGTCAGAGAATTGCCTGAGCCAATGAGTAGCATTATTCAAAGTGGTATAATAACGATATGATAATGATATGATGTAATATGAGAAATTTATACTAATTGCAAAATGTTGGCCTATAGTTTTAGGAAATACCATCCCTCAGAATGAAGCTCTAAACGGTTAATGACCGTTAATGAATTTAATAAATTTAAGCTAAAACACTGTTTTATGTGGGGTGATACAGTAAAACAAATTGCGAGGAATTATTAATTATTACGCAGCAATGATAATGACTGCAAAACAAATATTGTGAACTCGTGGCAAAATTAAATTTGATTTTGTTTGTTATCCACTTTAATCATACGGATGCCGATACTTGCTCTGAATAATAAATAGTTTGGGTCAGAACTATTCATTGTTATTTCTCTATTTATTTTATTTATTTAATAATGAATAGGTATGTATATAATGCCGAATATCCACTGCCGCACGTACTGCGCATATTTTACCCGTTTTTATTAGCATCATACACTGTATGAAGACGGATACGGTAGTCCATCCGTGAAAGCAAATGTCAATGCTATGATCGAAAACCTAACTTTAAGAGTATTTTATTACCTATGTATTTGTTCTATGCCTATGTCGCCGATATAAATGTGTTTATACAAGTAGCTCCTGGTAAACGGTGCTACGAGCTACGTGGCTACTTCGTAGTTGCGACCTATGAGAATGTTTGTAGCGAAATCAGCGGTTCGGGTATGCATGTTATGTGTACAAGTACTGCAAAAAAGTTTAAATTCCCCATCAGTTTCTTAATGTATGTTGAAATGCCTTAAAAGCCTCCTTATACCTTCAAAGCGGCATCAAGTAAGCTATTTGGCCAATATACCTCAGCCTTATAAATGTAAATAAAGTTTCATACCAGCTACTTTAGTTTATATTCTTATTTTCAACATTTTTAGGGTATAAAGTAGGTCGTTAGTCAGAGTTCGAATTACCCGGGTAGGGTATTCTCGGGCAGTGTGCAATCGCGATGGTCGACATCCTGGTCACAGGGTTTTGAACACAGTGGGTTACTTGATTCTTCATATTGTAAGGCTCAATATTAGATTGTCAGAAGTAACAACGTAGCAAAATTCGTTAAAGTTGTGTTGAGGTCTTTTTAAGTGCATAAAGGTTTTAGTAATAATCTAATACTATAAGAGTCTTTGCCCTGACATACTGACTGACTAATAGACAACACACAGCCTAACTTATGATGAAACAAGCTTGGGCACAAAGTTTAAATTGAACGAATGCCGATTATTCTTTAAAATTAGGTATAGTAATGGTCAGGTGATATTCTGTTTGCAATATAAAAAGAAGATTAGGGTATCAAGGCATGAGTGGTTTCAAATTTTGTATTAACTACAATATTGTATTAACTCATTGTGACGAGTACCTAATAGCACTGTCGCGTTTTAGCATAGACTTTCCATTCTACTACTTACTCTGTGTCAACATTCTGACAACCCAGAGTTCATTACTCAGTGCCCGAGGTCCTTTGTTTCACGCTCAATATAAACTCATTTTTTGCCCGCTCTCCCCGGACAGGATTGGGTCCAGTCTACATTTATTTATTATAGAGCGGTCAAAGCGCACAATATTTTCCGAAGTCGACCCTGCTATGGTAATACGAGGCGGTTACAAACGAGTCCATGGGTTTTAGTTGGGTGAAGTTTAATTGAACGCAGGAGTTTTGGAGTTTCAATATCCTATTAGGATTCAATTCTATTCAATTAATTGATTCATCTCTTGACAACACAATTACGCTTAGATACGCATCTATGATTCTATCACAACTGGTAATAGATGAACATTAGGTTTATTCACTGACATATGTCTACTGTTGGATAGAAATTCCTTGTTGCCTTTGTCTTGTCTAATCGAATGCACGCCACTGAGCTCTATTATACAATACAATACAAAATACTTTATTGAACACCAATTAAAATAACTTATGAAACAATGAACTTTTAAAACTACAGTACAATGGGACGGACTTATCGCTAAAAGCAATCTCTTCCAGTATTATCAGCTCTTCCAGTTACTGCAAACTACTCTGCGTAGTCGTCATTCTATCTTGCCACAATACAGCGTTGACTAATTCGTTGTCGTCCACTCAAGAAAACTACTCTAACAGTCATCGGGATACGTTGATAAACTAGATACGTACGTAAATTAAAGACACAGAAATGTTATAAGGATTGGAAATATTACATCAAGAAGACCTTGTAGAGCACTGAGACAGATTTGAACAAAACGTATACGTTGTTTCATTTTCAAAAAAACGATCTCCTTTGCATTTTGTAAGAATATAACCACATTACCCTTACAAAGATGTATTTTAACTTTTGAATCTGACAAATAAAACAGAAGTTATATTCAAAAAGTTTTGCCGTTTCGTTTCATGCCGTTGACCGCATCACAACTTTGGATAGTCACGAGTAGAGTTCGACTTTTGTTCTGACCTACGCATAGAAGGGTAATGAAGGTATCGATAACTGAAATATCGGTATAAATCTGCACTGTGTCTCTTAATTGTTTATATTATATTTATCTGATTGTTACTTTAATAACACTAGTATGTAGAGCTGAAAAATAAGAATAAAACCTAATTTTATATTGAAACACAAAGTTTATTTTGTGTGTGAATTTTATGTCTGCAGTGTATATTCTTTAAATAATAGTTGAGAGAGTACTTAATAATTTTGTGCTTCGCAAACAGGACACTTGTAATTTTTTACATAAATTAAACATATAATCACACGCTGATATTTTGTGTTATTTCGATGGCCTTTGTGTTTTATCGATACAGCGTAGGTATCTCAATGACGTATTTCCATCTCTACCAAGTATTTATTTCAGTTAGATCCCTTTGAATACAGAATACAAAATAAGTTTGAGCTTAAAGTAATTGGTATTGTTACCCAGGTGAAAAGTAGACAATAAATCTGAATCAGAATCTTCTGTTTCCACTAAATGTATTTTATCTGATAAAGTTAAAAGTGCAACCAACACTATAGTGTTAGTGTATTATTTTCGTACGATATGTTTAATATGAACAGAGCAAATAATTTGTTTTATGTACATAATAACATATTGTTCGGTTCACGTTACTGAATATGCATAGGAACCTACATAATATTACTAGTATAAATGTATTGGAGATTTTAAATATGTATGATCATAAATAAAATGCTGAAATAAATTTGCCTGATACGTCGACGTACAACTCGAATACCAATTATGTGTGAAGCTTACATAAAAACGTTTTAACCAGAACAATGTTAATTACGAGCGGTGTCCAATATCCGATAAAGTCGATAAATTTAATGATGGCATTGTATTAATCCCTTATATTGTATGTCCGGCTAAGTAAGCTTGGCAAGATATAGGTGTTGAGCAAGCTTTTATAAATCTCATAGTGGCAAGCTGAAGTGGCAGTAGGCTGGCCATATCAGTCATAGAACTGATTTTGGTTTGGCAAATATAATGTAGGGCGCCCACAGCGATTACGGAACGCAAGCTGGTATAATAATGTATCTTATTTCGATCGCTATATGCCTAAATCTTTTATACCTACTTTTGATAATAAAACAAGAGATACAACAAGAAGTACCATCTGCACCAGCTATGAAGCAAATGTAAATAATATGTGAAATAACAAGGTTCTATTTTTGTCGCAACGTGGTTACTCGTATGAGGAACAGCGTGTCTTGAGAAAATACAATCCTCTTTCATAAAGGGTACAATATAAGTAAACCAATCTTTGATGTGTTATGTAAACATTACTTATGAAAGGATAAGATTATGAAAGATTCATGTTAACCTATCTACCTTCTACAAACTTTTGGATTTTATGACTACCTAATGGTACAACCACACCGCGGCGTCCTGCGATGTAGGCGGCGATCAGAGTGCCTAGTGCGAGTTTCTTCAGATTTATTTAATCACTCGATCACGGTAATGTAAACGCAGATTTGTGTGGAAATTACAAGGTTACCTCTTATACTCACTAGATGGCGCTTTTTAATTCCATACAAATCTGCGTGTAACATGATTGAGTAAGTTAACCGATCTATAATACTCACACTAGGCACCCTAATAAAGCAGTAGTATTTGTACCGACTAGTTCACACCAAGCGCGATTTACGGCTATTTGAAAAGTAGATCGCGACCGCGCACGCGGTCGCAGGACGCCGCTGTGATGTTTTTTACAAACCTTCTTGCTCGACTATTTTTTCTTGTAATCTACTTATTAATAGCTGCTTTCTCAATAAGTATTGAGACTTACTGATAAATATACTATTTAAATAATACTTCGAAGTTTTACTTGACAATAAACTTACTTGAACTTAAACATCGTCTGAAAATCTAACATTTATCTTTCTCAATAATATAAGTAAAAGTTAAAAAAAACCTAAGTATTAAAACATGAACATGAACTTAAACTAAAAAGTGGTAAACTTTAGTCGCTCCATCTATTGACCCTTGTCCTAAGTCAAGTTCAATTCCCGTTTTAAAAATACGAATCAAATGGGCCTAAACTCGAGAGATTTACAAGTAGCCACTGAACTTTTACTCCATCACTAGATCAACTCCAATGTACCAGATAATCATATTACTTCCATACGAACTACATATACATAAAAAGTTTTATGTTGATAGTACAATTGAAAGTTATAATAAAATCGTTTTAAATAGAATTACACTCTCTTGAAAATGATTGTATATCTATTTTGATCGTAAAAATATCTCACTTATATTTCATATCTTGTTTCAGGTAAGCTTCAGAACTGAGCAAACAGAAACACGGGTGAATCAACAGATCGTTAGAAGCGAACAGACTTGTGTCGTAATGTATTGAGCTAACACTGGCTGCAGTTGGTTGCAGTTCACACAATACGCAGTTCGTAATAGATCGCTATTTCGCAGACACTGCCAATCATGAAATATTTGTTGAGATATGATGAACTAGCGAATACACATATTCGCTAGTTCATCATTAGGCAACAATAGTTTGTACATAGCGATCTCAGATGAGAATATTTTCTTATTTCATACTTTTTAGAGAGTTATTTTTCAGTAGTCGGGTTTCAGTTTATGAACTTATTTTTCATTAAAAACTTTTATTTAACTTGCAATGACATCATCTTTTACCACCATCAACTGCGCAGCCGTTTTAGAACCAAACGGCTTATTGCGTGATGATGGTAAAAGACCTGACGGTACGACATTAATACCATGGAAGTTGGGACGGCCCTTGGTATGGGACGCTACTTGCGTCGACACTTTGGCACCGTCTCATCTTCCCGGTACACAAAAAAAGGCTGGTGTGGCCGCAGAAGCAGCTGAGAACCTCAAAAGGCGCAAATATAGTGGTTTAGACAGCTGCTACCTATTTGTTCCTTTTGGGGTTGAGACTCTAGGACCGTGGGGACCGGGTGCACACAGCATTTTCAAAGATCTTTCCACACGGTTGGTTGAAACGACACGGGACCAAAATGCTGGCATGTATTTAGCTCAGAGACTAAGCATCGCGATTCAGCGGGGGAATACAGCCAGCATTTTGGGAACTTTACCTACTGGTAAGTGGTTTGGTAGCTAAATTTTAGTTTTCATTGTTTTTTATTAGGTTTATTTGTTCGTTTGTAGTTAGGTAGTTTTAAAAATATATTAATGTATATAATAGTATATTTTCCGTCAATAAATGAAATAGACTTGCAATGTATGTAAGTATGTATGTTCGGGTGGAATCTTGGAAGCTAAATTAGATCCACTTCCCGATGTCCGATTTGACTCGATTTCGGTGAACTTATGTATCCTTGGTGACAATACAATAATATGGTACCATGGAGCTGGTCTGATGATGGAGACAGAAGGTGGGCATGGCATCTCTGTGATAAAACAACATAACCCAACCGAATATGGACTCGATTGATTTGTCTTGAAGAGGACTTTACATCTAAATGATATCCATGGTCTGATGATGAAGCCGGAAGGTGGCCACGGCATCTCTGTGATACAACAACATAACCCCACTGAGTTTGGGCTTGATTGATTCGTCTTGAGGAGGACTTAACACTTAGATGATATCCAGAGTCTGATGATGAAGCTGGAAGATGGCAATGGCATCTCTGTGATAAAACAACATAACTCCACCGAGTTTGGGCTCGATTGATTCTTCTTGAGGAGGAATTTACACCTAGATGATATTCAGGGTCTGATGATGAAGCTGGAAAGAGACTACGGCATCCCTGTGATAAATTAACGTAACTTCACCGAATTTAGGCTCAATTGATTCGTCTACAGGAGCACTTTACAATTAAATGATATCCAGGATCTGATGATGAAGCTGAAAGGTGGCCATGGCATTTCTGTGATAAAACAACATAACCCCACCGAGTTTGGGCTCGATTGATTTGCCTTGAAGAGCACTTTACCCATCATCACATCATAATATCCGTAGAATATTTTAAAACATCACGCCTACTCTAAAATACTCAGGTTTTAGTAGTAACCTATACCTACCAAAAAATCAAAAATAAATTAAAAGTAAAAAATATTTTTTAAAACAAGCTTTTATCTGGGACAAGGAACTAAAGTGTTAAAAATAAATTCTAGTAAGCATTTTGCGGTAGGTACTTACCTATATTCTTAAAAGTTTGAGGCACTACCCGTTTGACAGGTTAGGTACTTACAATACTTCTATGCCTCAAGCTTTTATTTAACTTGCAATGTATGTATGTATATATGCATGTAAGCATGTTTGTTCGGGATCCTTGAACTCCTTTTTGAAGTAGATATCTTCAACTGATTGAGCTGAAATTTTGTGTACACGTTTAGTTTGGATGACAATGCACGATATGGTGTGTGACATCATTCTAAATCCAATATGGCGGACCATCCAAGATGGCGGAGTTGTTATTTTTTATGCACTTCTACAATATGGGCATCAAATGAAAGGGATGGTTGAGAGTAACCAGCGATAACTAAAAATTAAAAAATAAATTAAAAGCAAAAAAACTTTTTTTGAAAAAAGCTTTTATTTAAACGCTCTAAAAAGAAGAAGATCTCTAACTATCAACTTATAACCTCCTTATATACAATTTATATGATCATCATTAGAATTGGAATTTTACCCACTTCCTGATGTTGGATTGAGTTGAAATGTTGTTTAAAGCGATTCTCACACTGCACCGCATCACGCAGCGTAGCGCGGGAGTGCGTGGTCTTACGTTGTTTGCAAGTATTTATGTTTGTATAGAAAACACGCGTAGTCCAACACACTGAACACGCATTCACGCGCAGTGTTGCAGATCACGCGCCTATATGCGGAGAAAAACGCACCCACGCGCGTGCTTCCAAGAAATCAATACAAATAATCTGCATGCGGAAGCAGGTCTGCACTCACGCACAGAGACGTATGGCTCCGCCACCACGCACCCTGCAGCGTGGCGCGGGTGAGTGTGTTTATCACCTAAATATGTAAATCTGATAACAATGCAATGTTATGGCTCCATCGAGCTGGTCTGATAATGGTGACGGAAGGTGGCTATAGGAACACCTACACTACATACGATAAACCCGCCGTGTTTGGTATCGATGGATTTGATTTTTCAAGTAGGTATATTATAGACTAGGGTGGTCTCTATGGTCTGATGATGGAGCCGGAAGGCTGCCAAAGTAACTCCTAAACTATACGTGATAAACTCGACGTGTTGGGGCTCGATGTATTTCTCTTGACTTATTCTAATTTGGTCAATTTCATGTTATAAAATGCCAAAGTTACAGCTAGTAGTAATCGAATTCTTATCACTAAAAAGATTTAAATAATGTCTCCTAAGACGTTAAGCGTACAAAGTTCATAAAAAACTGTTAAAAAAGTTATTTTACAAAATATTTTCACATATTCTGGCTGGCTGTAACAATTTTTCTCGTCTATGAGATTTGGCCAAGTAATGTCATTTTGTGACCCAAAGGTTCGCCAGCTTGCGGTGATTTTTTATTGTTTTATCCGTAGCGACGATAAAATTGAAAGCCTTTGGTTGCTAAGTGGTGGACTGGTCTGGCGCCGAAGCTCGTAAATTTGAGGGGAGTGCTAGACACACTTTTTTGTACGAACCTTCTGTATAAACTGTTTATACGCTGTAAGTGTAATAAGATGAAATCGCGTTGTTCTATTGAATGTAAGTTTAATAACATTGACAGTAAGTGACTTAATAATGTAAATTAATATGGCATTTTATAAGTGTGTGATGATAGACAACTTAAATCATTTGATTGGAAGGATTATATTAAAATATAGGTAGTCGAAATACATATTACATTTCATTATTGATATTATTGATGACAGACAACCACTTATCTACTAGAACGCGTGACGAATTTGCTTATCTGAAAGTAAAAGTCGTTAACTGAATTAATTTTGAACAAAGTACCAGTAGGTACTACAACCAAATAAAAAATAAAACAAATTGGTACGAGATAGAAATCAGTGAATGCGTTGATGAAATTTTTTTGACGATGAACTCGGCAACGTTATAAGGAGCTACAACTATTATCGAAAACTAACTAAGCTTCGCGATTTCGTCTACGTTAAAAAATATCTAATGGCTTCCATAATTCTGGTTATCCCTGTGTAAAATTTCATCTAAACCAGTCACGCGGTTTGACCGTGAAGAAGTTCCAAACAAACGTAATATATAATCTGACTTCCGCATTTCTAATATTGGTGTTGAGGTGTTGACGCTCACGCTTTTAGCACCACATACAGAATTAAAGACGACCTCCAATCCAATATTTCTTAGATATTATTGAACGAATTAGTAGATATATTTAGGTAGTACACAAGTTTTTATATTAGCTCATAATGAATGTTCACGGGTTTGCTTGGCATTGGTTTGCAGGTCTACTGGACCAACTCCAAGAATCGTAAATTTCGTACATTCAAGAGGTTTAAACCCGCAATTTAAGGTTTTGTGGTCGGCACAGCCAGATTGTGTGGTGAGATTACTGTGACTGGTATCGCCAATATTGCCTGTTAGTTGATAATCAACTTTGTGACAAATTGTGCGCTCTTGTTACGTAATAATTAATAGTGCTACATACTCGTAGAGTAGTGTAGGTACTTTATTAATATAACTTGTAAGCTGTAACTGTATAGGTAGCTTACAAGTGATTGATACACCTGAATGACATTTTCACAATGAGGCACAGAAGTATAGTAAGTACCTAACATGTAGAACGGGTAGTGCCTTTTTTTTAATACGTTATAGGCTAGCGTTTGACCACTATCTCACCTGTTGGTAAGTGATGATGCGGTCGAAGATGGTAAGCATGCTAGGCCTAGAGTGGGAACTGGCTCTCTAGGATAGCTGCCGGAACACATTAGATGTTTGGTGACAGATTTTCTAACTTGAGCTGGCCAGGCGGACCATGGGCGCCGGCAGGGGGGTGCCAGGGGTGCACCCCTTGGGAATCTCAGGATCAACAGGAATTATTGAAATAAAAAATTAATTTATACTAATATTATAAAGAGAGAACATTTGTATTTTTGTATATTTGTAATTTTGTATTTTTGTATTTTTGTATTTTTGTATTTTTGTATTTTTGTATTTTTGTATTTTTGTATTTTTGTATTTTTGTATTTTTGTATTTTTGTATTTTTGTATTTTTGTATTTTTGTATTTTTGTATTTTTGTATTTTTGTATTTTTGTATTTTTGTATTTTTGTATTTTTGTATTTTTGTATTTTTGTATTTTTGTATTTTTGTATTTTTGTATTTTTGTATTTTTGTATTTTTGTATTTTTGTATTTTTGTATTTTTGTATTTTTGTATTTTTGTATTTTTGTATTTTTGTATTTTTGTATTTTTGTATTTTTGTATTTTTGTATTTTTGTATTTTTGTATTTTTGTATTTTTGTATTTTTGTATTTTTGTATTTTTGTATTTTTGTATTTTTGTATTTTTGTATTTTTGTATTTTTGTATTTTTGTATTTTTGTATTTTTGTATTTTTGTATTTTTGTATTTTTGTATTTTTGTATTTTTGTATTTTTGTATTTTTGTATTTTTGTATTTTTGTATTTTTGTATTTTTGTATTTTTGTATTTTTGTATTTTTGTATTTTTGTATTTTTGTATTTTTGTATTTTTGTATTTTTGTATTTTTGTATTTTTGTATTTTTGTATTTTTGTATTTTTGTATTTTTGTATTTTTGTATTTTTGTATTTTTGTATTTTTGTATTTTTGTATTTTTGTATTTTTGTATTTTTGTATTTTTGTATTTTTGTATTTTTGTATTTTTGTATTTTTGTATTTTTGTATTTTTGTATTTTTGTATTTTGTATTTTTGTATTTTTGTATTTTTGTATTTTTGTATTTTTGTATTTTTGTATTTTTGTATTTTTGTATTTTTGTATTTTTGTATTTTTGTATTTTTGTATTTTTGTATTTTTGTATTTTTGTATTTTTGTATTTTTGTATTTTTGTATTTTTGTATTTTTGTATTTTTGTATTTTTGTATGTTTGTAATGATTTTATAATATTTTAAACCACCCCGACTGATCTATGTATAATATTTTCATTAAAAGCATTCCAATGACTCTAAACACGACATTTTAAATCTGAGCTGTAAGTTGGTTAGGATTTGAGTATTCTGTAGAGTCCAGGAGATGTCCCAGCATCAGGTCAATGTTCCATGTTCTTACAATATCGTTGAAGAAGAAGATTTTCGAATTGATCAGACCTATGAAAGTTGATTTCATAGCGCAATGAACTAGAAAAAAGCTCATAGTTTTATAACGATCGAACGAATTTTCATGAATCGAAGCTAAGAACACTCTCGATGAAGACATTTATCAAACAAAAAAAAACTATCAATAATAAAAACAAAATCGGTTCATCCGGTTAGGTGCTAAGATGCTACAGACAGACACACAGATACACACGTTAAGCGTATATTACCTCTACTTTTTGCGTCGGGGAATGCCGTAAGGTTAAGGCGGTAGATGTTCTCCTTGGTCGTAAGCTACTTTTTGGTAGATTTAATGCTCCCACTACCACTGTACAAAACTCATGATTCATGAATGCACATAAAACTTTCATTGGTAGGTATATAGCTAGGATTAGAACCAACGACCGTCGGGTCAGAATCAGGGTAACTATCCTTTACGCCAAAGGGCCGTCCAATATCACTACGTAAGTATTATAAAACAAAGTCCATCACTGCGTCTGTCTGTCTGTTCGCAATAATCTCAATAGCTACTGAACGGATTATCATGAGAGTGTTTCTGAGGAAGGTTTAGGTGCATAATTCGTTAAGGTTTTGTATAAATTGGTTAAAATATGACGATGATTGTTAAATATGTTCATATTTTATATTCGATGCAACAAACTGATGCAAATTTTGTAGGCATTATGTTCTACCCGTGCGAAGCCGGGGCGGGCTGCTAGTAAAATACATAATAAATTCATAATGAATAGTCAGAAATTTGTAAATGTCTCGAACATTCAGACTAAAATTTCATTTTTTTATTAACAATCATATACGGCAAAGATTGTAAGAAAACTAAAATCTACACCACCTGGAAATTATTTCTGCCGGCGCCCATGAGGCGGACACTAGATAGTGTCCTACCACCATGCAGGCAGGGGTTGTTTGTTTCTTAACGATGTTTTCCTTCAACGGAGGGCCACTGTGAGAAGCGCACATACATTTTTCGATAGAAAAATCCATTGGTGCACGGCGGTTTGAACTCGGTACCACGGCATCAAAGCCGACCGTTCTCCCGATCACGCCACGGAGCCCTCAAGCCTCAAGCTTTTAAGAATATAGGTAAGTATTACCTACCCACAAAATACTTACTAGAATTTATTTTTAACATTTTAGTTCCTTGTCCCAGATAAAAGCTTGTTTTCAATTTTTTTTTAATGTGTTTAAATTAGTTTATCTCAAATAAATAATAGCTAGGATCATGAGACACAATGTAATGAGCACCAATACAACATTGGTTTGTGTCCTACTACCGCAACGCACATCTCATAATAATTTAGGTATTTATATCTATTATATTATATCTTATATCTACAGTTATTTCAAACGAAACTACTAGTAAACTTTATTTAAAAATTACAAAAAAATGTATTTTAGTATAAAAATGAGTAAAATCATTGCCGCCACATAAACTTACAGTGTTCTGGCAGAACACAGCTCTGAGTCAGACCGTACTAGGCCTAGCGTGATCACCATCTTTGACCACATCATCGCGTACCACAGCAGGCGAGATAATGGTCAAACACTGGCTTTTGAGTCCTAAGAACCATTGTGATCCTAATAAAAACGGGCCCACGAAGCATAAGTTAGTCTAATAATATAAAATCAGAACACGAATAAAAATGGTGAAGCTGAAATCGCGTGAAAACGTGAGCTTCAACTTCTTTGTAATGCACCCGCATTCCAGATAAGTCTCTTGACACGTACTAACAGGTCAACTTCCTGACATCATAGATCAGTTGTTCCCAACCTTCTTGTGGCCAGGGACAAGTTTGTATTTATTATTAGTAGCAGGGACCACAAAGTAATTTGTGATATGGCAACTTCTGTACAAGTTCTTGCATTGGGGCGATATTTTTGCTCATTTAAGGTACACACCGCGGCGTCCTGCGATCTGCGGGCGCGATCTCAGTACATTTCAATTGTTTTCTGAACGCGTTTGGTGTGAACCAGTCGATACAAATACTACTGCGCTATCTGATGGCCGCCTAGATCGCGCACGCAGGATGCCGCGGTGTGTCCGTACCTTTATCTAAACAGCATAATTATTGTTTCGTTAATTTGAAATCTTTTGCGGCCCATATTTTTGCGGACAACCGGTGGTCAGTGGACCACTGGTTGGAAACCACTGTCATAGATATGCGTAACCCGTTATAAGACTAATCAACTGCCTAACTAAATATTGCTGATTTTTATTAGATCAATGTTAGTCTGTAAAGTATATGTTTAAATATGTGCCATTGTTACAAAAACAACATTGTTGTCCTGACAAAAATATTTTAAACTTATAGATTTAAAAACGGGAATTTAACGTGACTTACACGATGTCGATATAGCGATCGACATATGCTTCGGCCTCATCCGGAGGTCTTCTTCAGGATCTTGAGTGCGGGGCGCTCGCCGACGCGTTCATCCTCGCACTGCGGGCCGCTGCTCGTGGAGCGCGGGCGGACGGAGCAAGCGGCCGGTTCCACTCTCGAATTGAAATTTTGAAGCACGTATTAAATTAAGGGTTTTGAATCGACAGTATTATATGTCCACATTACTCAGATTATCGCGTAGGTATTTAAATTTTAATATTTTCAATTTTTATGGTTGCTCCAGGTTGTCATTGTTGGTTTGTTCAGAATATTTTGTCATTGTATTGACATATTTTGATGGATGTCTTTGCGGCGCTTCCATACATGGGTATTCGCTAAAAACAACCGCACTGATAAAAACAAAATAAAATTAAATAATAAAGGGTGTCCCCATACAAGAAACGTGTTTTTGGGGCTTTTTATACTCTGTGTGTGGCTGTGTGTATTACAATGGCTGCTATAGTACAAATAATAATAACTAAATTAAATGAAAAATTATACAAGAAACGTACTTTCCGGCAAATATTGTTCAATCGGAACAGCTGCGTGTACGGGTCCGACTCGCACTTGAACAGTTTAATTATATTTGCGGTACGAAGTTTGCCGGGTCAGCTAGTCATTATTATAATTACGGTACTTGCACTTAGGTCATTCAAAACGGTATACTTTTGTTTTTGACTAAGATTGAATACTTTCTTTTATCGTGAACAAATGACATAAATGAAAATGTATATGAATTTTTATTACCACTATTTTCAGAGCACCTTTGTAGCGTTTGAATCCATAGAAACCTTTCAACTTGATTGGATTTTATAAGAACACTAAAATTTGAACTGCCGCACTTAGCAGCTGGCATTGGGTCTTTGGCTAACATCCAAAATCAAAACTGGAAATCAAATCTGTGGGTAAATACGAGAACCAGAATCATCTCCGACCAGTTTCTGTACAATTTCTCTGCTCTGACATTATTTGGGTCACTACGTAACCTGAAAATATGTTTGAATGAATTTAAGCCCCACTTCGGGCTCCAATTTAGTCGTCCTAAGAAAACATGGTGTAAATTTATGAAGCGTTAAAACTACTAGATTTTAATTAAGATATCTTTGTCTATTAAAATCTTTTCGTTCTGTAAAATCAGTCGTAAACAGTGTTGCGTAAGATCTGCTTTTGGGACGTATTCTATACTAAAACATATTTTTGAAGAGATTGTTTGTCTAATTCTTCATAGGACTAAAGATAATGGAATGGTCCACGCTACTCAGGAAAAGCTGTAAAATATTATATAGCCTTTCTAAATTACAGCGTCGCTGTTCTGAGTGCCAAATTTGTTCACACCAACACAAGACGGAGCGGAGCGCTCAGACATTAGGGCGATAACTTTTCCAACATCAACTCTCTAAAGGCATCGAATCAATAAATCCTCGAAGCAACGAAGTCATAAAAAAATGAATGAAGTAGAACGCCTCAGTAATATGGGTTAGTGTGTTCACGCTCCGGTGCCCGACATTGGATCTTTAGTTATAGCGCGTGTGGTAAGCTTTTCGTCGTAAGTGATCCGTGAAAAACCCTAAATGGAATTTTCGATACACGCACTGTTCCGGTTCGTTTCATTAAGCGAGCCAAAGGAAATTGGTTAATGATCAACATATTAACAGAAAACCGAAGATAAAAGGCGTCGAGATAAATGCGATTTCGAAAGAACCTTTTATTGTTCAAGCGCTTTTGTGACTCAGAATATGAATTAACAGTCTTATTGCGCAATAAATTCAAAGTAGGCCTCTTCAACGTTGATTATGCGCGTAAAATTACAATATCAACTTTGCGCCTTCTTATCAACTTTTCTTTTCCCATAAAAGGACGGTCACTTCCTTTTTACGGCATCGGAGTCCGTAATAAAACACCCGAAGCATATTGTGCGATGGGCCCGTCTCACCGTCCCTAGAAGTGATTGTTTTGCCGCGATATTCAATAAAACCCCTATAAATCGACTTCTAAATTACAAGTTTTTGATAAACTGCTCGGTACATTTTTCAAGTGTCGCGCGCGACCGTAGCGTAGGATATTTTACGTCTTCATAAAAAGGAAATATGGTGGTCCGAGGTGTTTATAGATGGAAATTACTCTGTACCGTTGGTTATGAGGTGTAAACTTGGGCGGGAAGAGCCGGAACGTGAAATATTTGGACAGCGCCTCGCGGCGTTTGCTTATGTAAACTCGTGCCAGTTTTATGAACTGGGAATATTGCAACTTTAGTTCTTGTATGGTAACTATGATCATAATTATAATATTTACCATCTTCCTTGTTACTTTAGAATGTGTAACTGAAATAGTATATTTCAAAATGTAAGCAGATATACATGAAGAAAAATCTGAATTCGCTTAGGTGCCACGCCTATAATCCATTTCACTTGCGACTACAAGTGCGCTCTCATTATTCTTCTTATTCACATTATATATCACTTCAAATAGTATATTTTAAATAGTTTAAAAACTATAAAACTGACTGCACATTTCGTGTCAGTTTCAGTAGAAAGTTTGAAAAGTTTATATCTATAGATATACTCATCACATCTCAATGAATCAATACTCAAACATGAATAAAGGCATAAAAGCCAAAAGGTTTCAATCCAATCAAAGATCAGTTCTCCCTATAGGTCAATGGCGTTTTTATTTTCTGCTTTGTTTCATCAAATTGAATGGTACAGCACTCCATAAATTCCTGTGCGACGAGCGACATATCTCGAAGGGACGTTAAAAACTCGTAATATCCTGTTTATAAGCCCATGGAAGATGATAACAGTGACTAAGGTTTGGGTTGACAGCGCGGTGAAAGGTACTTTAGACACTTCTAGAAACAACTGTTAGGACTGGTTTTAGAGCTAACCAGACCATTCCGTCTACGGTATCTTTGTCTGAAAGCTTAGAGTTGGTATTGATTTGAAATCTTTACATTAAGATTTTGAGCTGGCTTTTATTAAGCACTCCGTGTTATTGATCTGCGCGAAATCATTTAGAAATATAAGATCAACGTTATTTTTTTTAAAGCTGGGTGGCCTTGACTAATCTATGAATGCGCGATTTACGTAACTGAAGTTAGGAAAAAATATGGATTCTTAGGACAAATTATTCTATTTTTCATCTAGTTTACATTATGCCATAATAATCTCTTGATTGTTCTGTGTGGTCGAGTCAGAGAAGACTAATTCCAGTCACTAGTCTACTTGCATACACGGTTAAACGTTAATAGAAACCACTTCTTCTATCAACAATCGAAGTTTTAATCAATATAACTAATTTCAAATCTTCCTACAGTAAATTGTGGTCTTTAGATATTTACAACTAGCCCATAAAGTGCGTACCTTAGGCTACTGAGTCAAATTACGTTATCGTGATGACAGGGCGTCGTGTGTAAGCCAAGAGGCGCAAATACTTTACGACTTTATGCAGATTAAGCGGATTTACGCGCACTCACGCATATTTCACTGAACTCTGTCGTTACTAGATGTAGATAAATCTTCTATGCACGCTAATAAGCGAAAATGAGCATAATATAGTAGATCACAGTCACTATGCTTGTTAGGGATGACCTGTGAGAGAGATATAGCATGCTATTGCACGTATCAAACTACATGTATTAAAGGTACTAGAACTTCTACAAACGCGCTGATTGAACTGCGTGTTTGTTTGTATAAAAAAATAATTTTCTAAATGCACCTTTTTCAGATTTTTTTCTCTTTATCTGACTTCTGAAGCCTGCTCGTGTATTGGAGATTAACATGCGAACTGGACTAGTGACTTTAGTCCAATTTACATAGCGCAACTATCTATTTTTCTCTAAACTGGCTTTAATTGACTTCGTTAATCAGAGCTTTGTATCAGCAGTGGCATGGGGAGATAGCTTTACTTCTAAGCGAGAAGTTACCGGTTCAAATCCTAGAAAGGGAGTTTTTCCACAGGTGGTAGGAGCATATTATACCGATGTTCCACGTGACTTGCTACTAAAAAAGTGGCTTACCACCATCTAGGAGAAAACCTGCCGCCATAACCTTACGAGTCGAGAGTCAGAGTATCTAAAATACTCTGACTAGCGTGTTCACCATCTTCGACCACATCATCGTTCTTACCACCAGGCGAGATAGAAGTCAAACGCAGCCTATAAGATATAAAAAAATCTCTTTCCTGTTTAGCTCTTGTTAAAAGTGGATCGTGTAGTGCAGTGTGCAGCGCGTGCCAAAGTCTGGCATCCCAGAGTTCTCTGTCGTACTTTTGCTAATATAGCCAGTGCTCATCGCATCGACCATCGTGTCATTACTAAGAAAAAGGTAAGAGTTGCGTTTTCGACGAAATATCTCTAACGTCGCATATCTACTCACCACCAACATTCATACGGTAAAGGTACGGACACACCACAGCGTCCTGCGTGCGCGATCTAGGCGGCGATCAGATAGCGCAGTAGTATTTGTATCGACGGGTTCACACCAAACGCGATCAGAAAACAATTGAAATGTACTGAGTTCGCGGCCGCAGATCGCAGGACGCCGCGGTGTGTCCGTACCTTAACAGTATCTACCTGTCTAACTGCTTAACTTTTGTTTTATTAAACCAACTCTCACCATTATGTCACGGAAAGTAAATAATTCAGAACTTCCTAAGTTTCTCAGTAATGCAGTAAGCCAGTTCATATTTTCCACCACTCGAGATAAGAACAAAGTTGGACAGTTCTGTGGACAAGTGACTAAAATATAGTCGCTGACCAAGTCGGCTCCAACCAAATATAATTTAGATGCTAACCGCTAACTCAATGAAAGTTTCTGAGCACTTAAGTCAAGTGAAGTTCTTTCTTGAGTACGTACTTACAGAGGAATTCCGTTCCCGAGTGTATTTTTCTAAGTTGTCTGATGAAAGCCATAAGACATTTTGGACAGTTTGCGAATTTTACTCTGTGAAAAGGATCTGAAAAATGTGACAGCTTCCTAAAGAGTGGAATAAAAAGAATACAAAGTATATATAACAACCTACAAAGTGCGATTCCGAGAGTCAAAGGGTTCCGTACCATATTGCCACCTTGTTTTTTTTTAAATTTTATTTAGTTTTATTATTTGTATAGTAATCGTATAGTAATAGTCAGCCATAGTAATTGATACATACATACATATTATCTTAGTTGAGGAGATACAATCCTCTACCAGGCGGGCAGGCGGACGGTCAGCGAAGTCTCAGTCATAGAATCCTTTTGGTACCCCTTGAGTACGGAACCTTAAAACTTGCTAAGGGTGGTATAAGCATAAAGAGGTATAATTTATGTATCATTTGACACAAATGAAATGATCAAAAAAGTTTTCATAGACTTTACTTTTGGCTTAAAGATAACTAAATAAAGTTGTTATAATTTATGTATTAAAAGAAATAGTAGCATATTGCCTAAACATTTTCTATGTCAAGGCCTTACAGTTTTCGGTTCACTTTTAGCTCAGCAAACTTGCCTAAATGAAGGAACGTCGCAGTCACTGGAGACTTCTAAATAGTTGTTCCGAACAACTTCAGGCTGTGTTGTAGGTGTTCACGAGTTATATAAACATCGAGTGTGTTCTCTCGTGATTTGACCCATTTATACTAAGAAAGGGAGTATTGTTCTTTGAAATTGTGTGTACCACAGATAGATGAAGATTTTTTTAAATGATGAATCAGGCCTTTTGAGTTCAATGTGTTTTATAAATTTAATAAATAATAGTAAATATATAAATTCATTTATTTCAGGCAAAATAATGTTGTTGTTGTTACATTGGCCCATATTTAAACTAGTCACAATTAGTCACACTTTAATGTGACCACAGAATTACAAAAACATTTCTGTGTGAACATTTGCATCTGTCAACTTCGCGAAATTTACTTTATGAAGTTGTGTGATTTTGTTATAATGCTAGTATATAACTAACTTTACAACTATCATAAATATTAGGTATAAGCATTTATAACATTGTATTAAACCGTATGAACTTCACGACACCAGACGACTCAGACCCTAAAAAATTTAACATAGTTTTTATGTTGTAGTAGTATTTATGGGAAAATTAAAGAAAATAACATCGTCTAAAGACACTCATATCGCAGTATGAGCTTTTATTATGCAAACACCCTACACAGTATAAGAGTTACTTCATCATTTTTATCTGTCTTAAAGCAATTCTAGACATTTAATGAGCCTTAAACTTCTTCTGAGGCTTTTAGTCAAGGTGACTCTCAAAAACAGGCCAAGTGCAAGTTGGACTCGCACTCGTAGGGTTCCGTGACACAGTAAAGTATTATATAACTATGATTATTCGCAACTAAAATAATAACTTTGTTTTTCATAGTGTTTGTATGATAAAAAAAGTTATCTTTGCGGTTGCTATATCTCGAAAACTGCTGACTGTATCTCGTTAAAACCAATGTTCGTTGTTAGTTTTCATTGAGATCTACAGCATATATTTTTGTAGATTTGTAGGGGGGGGGGGAACACACATTTTACCACTTTAGACGCACCTTTCTTTCAAATGATTGACTTTGAGAAAAAATGATTTTAGAAACCTCAATGTCATTTTAAAGGCCTATACATAGACACCCCACATGTATAGGTTTGAAGAAAACATTTTTTTTGTTTCAGTTCCATGTATGGAAAGCCCTTAAACTTTTATATTTTTATTTTTGTATAAAAATCGGAAAGCGGTTTACAGAATACATCTATCTACCAAGTTTCAATTCTATAGTCTTAACTGTTTCGTAATAAAATGGCTGTGACATACGGACGGACAGACAGATAGACATGACGAATATATAAGGGTTCCGTTTTTTGCCATTCGGCTACGGAACCCTAAAAAAGACTGAGCGTTATGCTACAAGCTAGCAAGTTAGGTTAAACCTAAGCTTTAGATACAATAAGGCCGAAAAAAGTGCCCAGTGGTGCAGTGGGAGAATGAATACGATAGATCAGCTTTGACTCCAGAGGTAGTGGGTTCAAAGACCCAATGCATTATTCAGTCGAAAAAATATGTTTGTTCGTGCGCATTTCACAGTGACCCTCCGGTGAAGGAAAAATATCGTCAAGAAACACTCGGCATGATGGTAGGACACTGCCTAGTTTCCGTCTAGCCACCCTCAAGTTGGAAAATCTGTCGCAAACCTGATATGTTACGGCAGCTGACCAACCGCATCATCACTTTTATACATATCACAGCTTATCACACATTACACACTTATCACAGCTTTCCAAAAATTACTACAAGTATCCCTTAGATGATTCATTATATTACTTTATTTAATTAATTAGAAACCTTTATCTGTTATCTGATTGGGCCCTAGTGGTTTATGTAACCGACCTCACAGTTTACTTTGCAAGTAATTTGTGAATGTGTTTCATGCTTTGTGGGCCGCATTATTATCAAAACGTATTTAATTTATTCTATTCTATAAGGCTTTATAATGTAGCTGTTTGCTTTTCCTGATTAGTAAATAAAAATAAAATAAAAATCACCAACAGGTAAGTTAAACGCTAACCTATTCAATTAATAAAAATAATACACAGCATTATAATCAAACCTTAGAGATATACTTTAAGTTATAATTTAGTTAATGAATAACACTGTAATTTTTCCAAAAAAATAAAATAAAAATAAATAAAATATTAGTCTACTGCTAGACATAGGCTTCATCCAATGCATGTCACTGAGCTCTGTCTTTAGCTCTTCTTTTCCTGACACTGTTAACTACCTCGCGCAATATTTGCTCCATCTTGTTTTAAAAGAAGTCCTACCACTCGCTACACTGAGCGTGAGGCGTGACGGACGTTCGATGCACCGTACCTCCGGGCGCACGCCGAAGCGTAAAAAATCACGTTCTTAGCGCCACCTTGATAAAAAGCATTGTAATAAAACATAGAAAGGGATAGCCTACGGTAATATCGATATTTTGTACGGATTGGAAAAGGAAGAATATATTTTGCACTGCTAAACTGCGTCCTACTTCTGTGGAGACTATGTGTCGAAGATGAAACGACGGACAAATGGCGTCGGATACTGTAGTGTCCTAAGTGAAGCGACCGGCTACATTACCTTTGCCCATATAGTTTGCCGACGTAGTTATATTATCAACGTCTTCAACTGGTTATATTCACTTAGAATAGTCGTGTTTTCGACCTGAGTTTGCGGGTATTCAAATATAAGCTTTAGTTCGTACTCTGAGTTCCTTGAATGTTCACTTTCTGCAGTGCTGTTAGCGGTGACAATCGGCCTTGTCAGTTTTCCACAGCGTTGTCACTCAACATATCGCCCGAATTAACCTAGTGTACCTACGGCCTAAAGGAATCTAGTTATCTACCAAGTATGTTAATCAAGTCATATATTACGTCTTGTGTGAGATCTTTATCTATGAATCACGAATGTATTATGTCATTTTAATAAGTAAATGTTGTATCACTTTGTAAATTAATTATTTTAGTAGCATCAGTATACATACATCGTTACGTCGGAGACATAATCAAAAAAGTATCCTTCTAAGTTGTTTATTATACCAATATTTAGTAGTAATGCTAAAATATTTTTTTTTTAATTAAAAATGAAAACTAAATGCATCACTATAAACATAAATACACTTTTTGGAACAAACAAAATATCTACTTGTTTACTTACAATATATTTGATTCATCCAGGCGATATCTCATGAAAAACTTTTACATAAATACTTTTACATTTAAGAAAAGAACAAAAATAAACACATTTTGTTTGTAAAAAGTTGGTACCTATCTAATCGCATAAAAGTTGAGCAATAAATTCCTTGACTTTGGAACATTCTTTCGTAATTTGATTGCATCTTAGATAATTTGTTCGTAGCATGTTTGTAAGATTAAAACTTTACTCTACCACTATTATTTAGGATACATACGTGGGTACAAAAGTTCGACAAAGACTTTTGGTAGACTTTCTGCAATAATAATTGCTGGAAAAAGAACAGCGAACACTGATTTAACTGATTTTGAGGGCATCCAGAAACCTGGATTAGATCAGAGGTGTCTCTTTTGACACAAATCGTCATCATATATCATACACACATCAACAAATTTGGTATTATAGAGTGATTTTTCTTAAGCTTATAAAGCTGCTATCTCAGCTATCAGAAAGGATGCAGTTGAGGATGGTAGCCAGCTAGACTTGAAATGGGAACTGACTCTCAACAGCTGCCGTAACACATTAGATCGCTTGGCAACAGATATTTTTTTTATATCATATAGGCTAGCGTTTGACCACTATCTCACCTGTTGGTAAGTGATGATACGGTTGAAGTTGGCAAGCACGTTAGGCCTAGAATGGGAACTGGCTCTCAAGGATAGCTGCCGGAACACATTAGATGTTTGGCGACAAATTTTCTAACTTGAGGGTGGTAGCTGGCCAGGCGGTAGATAGTATCCTACCACCATGCGGGGGTTGTTGGTTTCTTAACGATGTTTTTCCTTCACGGGAGGGCCACTGAAAAGTGCACATACATTTTTCGATAGAAAAATCCATTGGTGCACGGCGGGGATTAAACTTAGTACCTCTGGCATCAAAGCCGACCGTTCTCCCGATTACGCCACCAGGCCCTCAAAACTTTTCCAACTTGAGGGTAGAACGTAATAACAATAACATAATAGTAACATAGTCTACATTAAAAAATAAGATGATGTTTCATAATACTCGAATTGTATATACAAACTTAAAACTATTTGATAATTATACGAGTATATGTGGTGATTTTTGTGGAGATCCTAGAAGATATTATCTGAACGGTTAGATCAAGGTATTTTGATTTTATGGAGGATTCACACATTCCAACAAGAATACCATACAGAAACACAATCAACACCAATATTATAAATGCGAAAGTCAGTTTGTTTATTTGTTTGTTTGTTTGTTTGGAACTTCTTCACGGTCAAATGGCTTAACCGATTTGGCAGAAATGTTGTATGAATACATGTCATAGGGCAGAATAGGATATAGGATACTTTTTTTCTGGCTGTCAGGGGGTCCAGATATTTTTAATTGAATTTTGTAAATATAGGACCTCTTCTCGAATAAACAGCTTGACCGATTTGCCTGACATGTTGTATAAAGACAGTTCATAGGGCAGAATAGGATATAGGATATTTTTTTTTCTGGCTGTCGAGTCAGGGGGTCCAGATATTTTTAATTGAATTTTGTAAATATAGGACCTCTTCTCGAATAAACAGCTTGACCGATTTGCCTGACATGTTGTATAAAGACAGTTCATAAGGCAGAATAGGATATAGGATACTTTTTTTTCTGGCTGTCGAGTCAGGGGGTCCAGATATTTTTAATTGAATTTTGTAAATATAGGACCTCTTCTCGAATAAACGGCTTGACCGATTTGCCTGACATGTTGTATAAAGACAGTTCATAGGGCAGAATAGGATATAGGATACTTTTTTTTCTGGCTGTCGAGTCAGGGGGTCCAGATATTTTTAATTGAATTTTGTAAATATAGGACCTCTTCTCGAATAAACGGCTTGACCGATTTGCCTGACATGTTGTATAAAGACAGTTCATAGGGCAGAATAGGATATAGGATACTTTTTTTTGGCTATCAAGCCTGGGTGTCCAGATTTTTTTATTGATTTTTGTGAATGTGTTGTCTCTTATGAGCTCTTATCTTATCTCTTATCGGCTTGACCGATACGCCTGAAATTTTATACACATACAGTTCATATGGCATAGAAGCACATAGGATACTTTTTTTCTGGCAGTCAAGTCCAGTTGTGCAGATTTTTTTTATTGAACTTTGTAAATGTGTGGCCTCCTTTTGGTCAAACGGGTCAACCATTTCAGCTGAAATTTTGTACACAGACAGCCAATAAGACATAGAAGGACATAGAATACTTTTTTTTGGCTGGCAATTTTGGGTGTCCAGATTTTTATTATGGAATAATGTGTGGCTTCTTATCGGCCAATCGTTTTAGGGGGGCATAGAATGACAATTTTTTAGCAGTTAAGTCTGGGTAACCAAATTTTTTTTTATCTAATTTTGTAAACGTGTGACCTCTTCTCGGTTAAACGAGTTGACCGATTGAGCTGAAATTGTACAAAGACAGTCAATAAGACATAGACCAAGAGTAGAGTCTATTATCCGTGCACATAGGTTACTTTTTTTTACAATCGAGTCCGGTTGTCAGTTTTTTATTATTGAATTTTGTAAGTGTCTGGCCTCTTTTCAGCCAAGTGGCTTGACCGATTCACATGAAATTTTGTACAAAGACATTTAAAAGGGGAATAAAAGTTCAAAGAATACTTTTTTTTTCGGCAGTTAAGTGTGGGTGCCTTTATTTTTTGTTAACTTTACATAGAGTTTGACCTTAGGTTACTCTATAATGACTTAATTAGTGTCTTAATGATGCCATAAAACTGGCAGGGTCACTAAAAGTCATCAACATTTATCCGCTGGCTTTGCTTGCCCAACGTGTTTTATTTGTTTTGTGGGAAGTATTTCAGAAACTTTCTTGTTTTAACAGCCACATTTAACCTTAGGGTAATCGGTGTTGACTTAGTGGGTCATAAAACCTGTCAGGGTCATAAAAAGTCGTAAACATTTTTCGCATTCGCTACGCTCGCGCAAGCATTTGTTTTATCGACTTTGTAGGTAACATTTCAACTTCCTTCCTACAGCAACTTTTGCATTTTAATAGCCACATACATCAAAACGAGTTCATATTTTAAAACAGTAAAACCTACAAAACCTAATCATAATTATTACTAACCTTAAAATAAGTGAATATCAAGTTTAACCTGAGTGTTATCAGTGTTGACTTAGTAGGTCATAATAACCGTCAGGGAGACAAGAAATTTTCCAGGAACTTTTGTGTTGAGTCAAACATTTAAACAGCACGACTTCGTATACCTAACCAAAAAGATGAATGACTTTAACAATAGAGGATATTGAGTTCGACTTTGGGGTCATCTATGGTGGCCTAAGAGATCATGGATCTTGACCTCAAAGGTCATAAAGACTCAAATAACGCGGGCGAAGCCGCGGGTAATAGCTAGTCCTATTATAAACAGATAAGTTAAAAAAGATAATTGACTGGTGCCGTCAATTTTACAAAAATATTCGTACAAAAGACCTCGTTTTATCTCCCATTACTCATTCGGTTAAGGGGAGGTCGCTTTTTCTCGAAATAGCCTTAAGTCGGTCTCGACACGGTTAATTACATGGATTATGCAAATTTGATATCTCCCCTTAATAGCTTTGGCACTCTCCGATAGATTTTTTTGGTTCTTATGGTTTTGAAATATCTTTAAGGTAAAGGAGGAGAATATTTGATGGAGACGAACTTTTTATTGCCGTTGTGATGATCATATTATTTAAAAAGTTAAATATTGTTAATAATACGAGTTCGTTTAATATTACCTATAGGCATCGATTTATATTCGATTTGATTAGTTATTGGGATTGTACGGCCATGCCTGTAGGTGTCGATTTAATTACTTACACTTTTCCAACGTGGTGTAGTATTGAAGAAACAAAAAGAAAGAACAAGTCTTCTTCTTCTTTTTTCTGTTGTAGTATTGATGATATTTAATACTCTAAAAGTGCCCCGCGGCTTCACCCGCGTTAAAGACTTATTTTATTTACTTAAAACTTTTATTTTGTAAAAACCTTTCTATCATAAAAGACATCCAAGAAGTAAAAGCCAAATCCGTTTACCCCTTCTTAAGTTATTGTGTGACTAAGGGAAATAGGGATTCAAATTTATAAAACCCGAAAAAACATTGATTTTTCAGACTTTTTTGCCAATCACTTGCAAAAATCCTGCAACACGTATTTACATATTTATTTACAGAAGTACTTAAGTAAATCTATAAGTTTATATATAACATAAAAAATAATAAGTAATATCCGAGGGTAATTTTAGAAAATCCTTTCTAAGCTACCTACGTCATAACAACTATCTGCATTCTAAATTTCAGCGCAATCCGAAACAATATTAATTTTCAGACTTTGTTACCCCACTTCACCCTCTTAGGGTGGCATTTTGAAAAAGCCTGAAACTCGTATTTACTTATTTATTTACAGAAGTACTTGTGTGAAATGTCGAATAAAATGACTATCCAAACTTTGAACCCCCGCTTCATCCCTTTAAATAGTAGAGTAAATTTTGAAGAATCCTTTCTTAGCGGATACCTACGTGAAAATAACGATCTGCATTCTAAATTTCAGCATAATCCTAAACAATATTGATTTCAGACCTTGTTACCCCACTTCACCCTTTTAGGGGTGATATTTAAAAAAAGCCTAAAACATGTATTTACCTATTTATTTACTGAAGTACTTGTGCGAAGTTTCGAATAGAAAAGACTATCTGATCTTGTTTCTCCATACAAACTTTAAACCCCCGTTTCATCCCCTTCAGGGGTGAATTTTGTAAAATCCTTTCGTAACAGTTACAAACGTTATAATAACTATCTACATGCCAAATTTCAGCTCAATCCAAAACAATATTGATTTTCAAATTTTGGTAGCCCATTTCACCCTCTCAGGGGTTGAGTTTCGAAAAAGCCTGAAACATGTTATTACTTATTTATTTATTGAAGCACTTGTGTGAATTTTCGAATAGAAAAGACTATCTAATCTTGTTTCTCCATACAAACTTTGAACCCCCGTTTCATCCCCTTCAGGGGTGAATTTTGCAAAATCCTTTCTTAACATACACTAACGTCATAGTAAAATTCAAAAGTCAAAGCATTTATTCAGAATATTGGGCTTATTAAAAATTTGCACTTACATACGTCAAATAACATTAAATAGATCATATTCAATAATTATTATTATAGATATAACAGTAACATAACTTATTGCTTTGAATTAGCAAAAACAAAAACATTCAGCTTTCATTTAGACACTGAACGTCACACTTAAAACACATGTTTAATTCCTCTGATTAATGTAGGGTTGCCAACCGTACTATTACGTGCACCCGCAACCCAGTGCATGATTCAGTACTTCAGACAAGTTTTATCCAAAAAATTGTAAAATAATGAAACACAATAAATAAATATATATCTTCGAGCATTCACATATATATCTACTATAATAACTATATCTACATGCCAAATTTCAGCGCAATCCGAAACAATATTGATTTTCACACTTTGTTACCCTATTTTACCCTCTCAGGGGTTGAATTTTGAAAAATCCTGAAACACGTTATTACTTATTTATTTACTGAAGCACTTGTGTGAGATTTCGAATAGAAAAACGATCTAATCTTGTTTCTCCATACAAACTTTTAACCCCCGTTCCATCCCTTCAAGAGGTGACTTATAGAAAATCATTTCTCAGAGGTAAATAACGTCGTAATAACTATCTGCGTGCTAAATTTCAGCGCAATCCGATACAATATTGATTTTCAGACTCTGTTACCCCATTTCACCCTTTTAAGACTTGAATTTTAAAAAGCTTGAAATACGTTATTACTTATCTATATACTAAAGTATATGTATGAAGTTTAAAAAAAAAACTATCTTATCTTGTTTCTCCATTAAAACTTCTCCTTTAAAACCCCCGTTTCATCCCTTCAAGGGGTGAATTTTAGAAAATCATTTCTCAGAGGAAGTTAACGTCGTAATAACTATCTGCATGCTAAATTTCAGCGCAATCCGATACAATATTGAGTTTTAGACTTTGTTACACCATTTCACCGTCTTAGGGGTGGAATTTTGAAAAAGCCTGAAACACGTTTTTTTTTTCACTGAAGCACTTGTGTGAAGTTTCGAATAGAAAAGACTATCTAATCTTGTTTCTCTATACAAACATTGAACCCCCATTGCATCCCCTTAAGGGGTGAATTTTGGAAAATCATTTTTTAGTACACCTTTACGTACTAAGATAAATATACCCTCCAAATTTCAAGTCTCTACGACCAGCGGTTTAGGCTGTGCGTTGGCTTGTCAGTCAGTCAGTATGTCAGGACAAAGATTCTTATAGTATTAGACTAGATGTAATTCTAGACTTCGATCGACTAGATTAATTTGTATCTTTAAGCAATCCCAAGATCATTCATTTAAATTAATCTATGCCACCGCAGTTCATTAAACTAACTACCATACCTGCAAAAGGTCAACGACCGAGCTATTATTTTGCAAAATAATTAAAGAGACTTTTTGATGAGTTAATAATTAAAGTTGATATATTTTTTTATAATATTTGTAGTAAATCGCGGTCTGATTTTCTTGTTCGAAGGATGCAGGAGAAAAAATGCTTCTTGCCAAATTTCACGATTCTAGGTCAACGGGAGTACTCTATAGGTTTTCGACCCAAAACCTGTAGGGTACTTCCGGTTGACCTAGAATTGTCAATTTTGGTATAAAGCAAGATCTTACAGCACAAGTAAAGGGAAAAATCCACAAAACAAAAATAAAATAAAAATTAAGGTAAATTTTGTTACATACAAGTTTTCGCAAAAATCTAAATTTGCCCATAATATCTTTTTATCGCCATGACTCAGGACTTTGATTTTTATACACCTAATAAGGACTACAGACCTCAGTATCAAGTACAAATTTCAACTTGCTAGGTGCACCCGCACCTGAGATAATCTGTGGTGACACACGGACAGACAGACGGACAGACGGACAAACAGACAGATGGACAGACGGACAGATAGACAGACGGAGAGACGGAAAAGAAAATTATCTTATAAGGGTTCTTTTTTTACCTTTTAAAGGTACGGAACCCTAAAAATACGCATGTAGGTAGGTAAAAAAAAAGTCAACCAATATGAGGCGATGGTGGATATTGGTACGTCTGGTTGTCTAATGAAAGCAGAGATTAATTCGTGCAGTTGGAGGGCTGATTTTTCGAAATGTATAATTATAATAGAACACTCTCAGCCAAAAGGTTTGCCCTTCGGCAAGCCGTGTTGTATTACTAATATAATGTAACGCGATAATATAATCATTTTAATCGGACTAGGGTCCTAATTGCTTATATTTTATTGCCTTAGATAACATTCAGTTTAACAAGCATAGAAGAAGGTAGAAATGCGTCTTTTTATTATATCTGATACATTTATAGGTACATATAGTTATATAAAAGCCAAAATTTTGTCGTCTGGCAGGACTGGAACTCGCCTCTTGGGTAACACGCCCAAGCGCAGACGCAAAATTAGCTACGGACGACAAGATTAGAATGCACATAGAATAAACTGGCCAAGTGCAAGTCGGACTTGCACTCGTAGGATTCCGATTCCGTACCACACTACAATATTAAACCACTATGATTTTTCGCCAGCAAAAAATTAACTTTGTTTTTCATAGTGTTTGTATGAATGACAAAGTTATATTTGCGGTTTTGAAAATGTGTCTATATCTCAAAAACTGCTGGCTATATCTCGATTAAATCAATTTTCGTTGAAATCGTTTATTGAGATCATATATTTTTTTTAGATTTTTCACTCTTTTATTTTCGAAGTTAAGGTACGGACACATCGCAGCGTCCTGCGTGCACGATCTAGGTGGCGATCAGATAGCGCAGTAGTATTTGTACCGACTGGTTCACACCAAACGCGATCAGAAAACAATTTAAAGTACTGAGATCGCTCCCGCAGATCGCAACGCCGCGGTGTGGCCGTACCTTTAAAGGGGGGGGGGGGGACACATTTTACCTGTTTACAAGTGTCTATCTTTTCGACTTTGAGGAAACAATGTTTGAGGTACCTTAATGTGATTTTCAAAGACCTGTATCTATAGACACCCCTCCCTTTTTTTTCCTTTCAGTTCCATGTATAGGGTGTCCCCCCTTATTCTTTTTATTTTTGTATAAAAGTCATAAAGCGGTTCACAAAATACATTTGCCCACCAAGTTTCAACTGTGTAGTCTTAATAGTTTCGGAACAAAGTGGCTGTGACATACGGACAGACAGACAGACATGACGAATCAATCTATGAGGGTGCCATTTTTGCCATTCGGCTACTGAGTCCTAAAAATAAATTGGTGCACGGCTAGAATTTGAACTGGCAACCTACAGGCTAGAAGTCAACGTATCTTATATCTATCAACGTATGCGACGTAAAGCGCATTTTAGACTACGCTATAATCTGCCGCTATATAGTATAGCACGATACGTCATCAAGCTATACTATATAGCCCATAATGTATAGTATAGCTAAGTGTGAACGTGTTCATAGTTAATTTTTGGTTGAGCAATAAATAAACTATATGCTATGAAGCTATATATTATAGCGTAGTCTGAAATGAGCTTAATACCCCTAATCTATATATCTATCCTTCACGCCAACGGGCCACCAAATTCTTCAAATTGTGTAATTGATATAGAACACCCCTCAGCTAAAAGGTTTGCCCTTAGGCTAGGAGTATTGTGTGACTGCTAGTATAATGAAACGCGATATTACAATCAATGTAATCCAATAAGAGTCTTAATTGCTTTTATATTATTGACTTGGACGAAATTCAGTTAAACAAATATAGTAGAAACTAGAAGTCCCCCGCGGCTACGCCCGCGTTAAAAACTCCTTTTATTTACTTAAAACTTTTCTTTTGTAAAAACGATTCTATCATTAAAGACATCAAATAAAAATTAGCCAAATTGGTTCACCTGTTTTCATGTTATCGCGTGACTAAGACAAATCAGGATTCATATTTTTAAAACCCGAAAAACCCAATAAAGTGCAATCCGAAACTATATTGATTTTCAGACTTTTTTACCCCAGTTCACTCTTTTAGGGTGGCATTTTGAAAAAGTCTGAAACTCGTATTTACTTATTTATTTACAGAAGTACTTGTGTGAAATGTCGAATAAAATGACTATCCAAAATTTAAACCCCCGCTTCATCCCTTGAAGAGTGAATTTTGAAAAATCCTTTCTCAGCGGATACCTACGTCAACATTTCTATCTGGATGCAAAATATCAGCGCAATCCGAAACAATATTGATTTCAGACATTGTTACTCCACTTCACCCTTTTAGCAATAGAATTTCAAAAAGCCTGAAACACGTATTTACTCATTTATTTACTAAACTACTTGTGTAAAGTTTCGAATATAAGAGACAATCAATTCTTGTTTCTCCATACAAACTTTGAACCCTCGTTTCATCCTCTTCAGGGATGAATTTTGGAAAACCTTTCTCAGAGGGAACTAACGTCGTAATTAATAACTATCTGCATGCCAAATTTCAGCGCAATCCGAAACAATATTGATTTTTACACTTTATTACCCCATTTCACCCTCTTAGGGGTGGAATTACAAAAAAACCTGAAACACGTGTTTACTTATTTTTGTACTGAAGCACTTGTGTGAAGTTTCGGATAGAAAAGACTATCTAATCTTGTTTCTCCATATAAACTTTGAACCCCCGTTTCATCCCCTTAGAGGGTTAATTTTGGAAAATCCTTTCTTAGAGAGAATTAACGTCGTAATAACTATCTGCATGCCAAATTTCAGCGTAATCCGAAACAATATTGATTTTACACTTTATTACCCCATTTCACCCTCTTAAGGGTGGAATTTCAAAAAAACCACGTGTTTACTTATTTTTTTACTGAAGCACTTGTGTGAAGTTTCGGATAGAAAAGACTATCTAATCTTGTTTCTCCATATAAACTTTGAACCCCCGTTTCATCCCCTTAGAGGGTTAATTTTGGAAAATCCTTTCTTAGAGAGAATTAACGTCGTAATAACTATCTGCATGCCAAATTTCAGCGTAATCCGAAACAATATTGATTTTACACTTTATTACCCCATTTCACCCTCTTAAGGGTGGAATTTCAAAAAAACCTGAAACACGTATTTACTTATTTTTTTACTGAAGCACTTGTGTGGAGTTTCGGATAGAAAAGACTATCTAATCTTGTTTCTCCATACAAACTTTAAACCCCCGTTTCATCCCCTGCGAGGGTTAATTTGGAAAATCCTTTCTCAGAGGGAACTAACGTCTTAATAACTATCTGCGTGCCAAATTTCAGCGCAATCCGAAATAATATATGTTTTTCACACTTTATTACCCCATTTCACCCTCTCAGGTGTGGAATTTCAAAAAAACCTGAAACACGTGTTTACTTATTTTTTTACTGAAGCACTTGTGTGAAGTTTCAGATAGAGAAGACTATCTAATCTTGTTTCTCCATACAAACTTTGAACCCCCGTTTCATCCCCTTCGAGGGTTAATTTTGAAAAATCCTTTCTCAGAGGGAACTAACGTCGTAATAACTATCTGCATGCCAAATTTCAGCGCAATCCGAAACAATATAGATTTTCACACTTTATTACCCCATTTCACCCTCTCAGGTGTGGAATTTAAAAAAAACCTGAAACACGTGTTTACCTAATTTTTTACTGAAGCACTTGTGTGAAGTTTCAGATAGAGAAGACTATCTAATCTTGTTTCTCCATACAAACTTTGAAACCCCGTTTCATCCCCTTCGAGGGTTAATTTTGAAAAATCCTTTCTCAGAGGGAACTAACGTCGTAATAACTATCTGCATGCCAAATTTCAGCGCAATCCGAAACAATATTGATTTTCACACTTTATTACCCAATTTCACCCTCTTAGGGGTGGAATTAAAAAAAAACCTGAAACACGTGTTTACTTATTTTTTACGGAAGCACTTGTGTGGAGTTTCAGATAGAAAAGACTATCTAATCTTGTTTCTCCATACAAACTTTGAACCCCCGTTTCATCCCCTTAGAGGGTTAATTTTGGAAAATCCTTTCTCAGTGGGAACTAACGTCGTAATAACTATTTGCATGCCAAATTTCAGCGCAATCCGAAACAATATTGATTTTCACACTTTATTACCCAATTTCACCCTCTTAGGGGTGGAATTAAAAAAAAACCTGAAACACGTGTTTACTTATTTTTTTACGGAAGCACTTGTGTGGAGTTTCAGATAGAAAAGACTATCTAATCTTGTTTCTCCATACAAACTTTGAACCCCCGTTTCATCCCCTTAGAGGGTTAATTTTGGAAAATCCTTTCTCAGTGGGAACTAACGTCGTAATAACTATTTGCATGCCAAATTTCAGCGCAATCCGAAACAATATTGATTTTACACTTTATTACCCCATTACACCCTCTTAGGGGTGGAATTCCAAAAAAACCTGAAACACGTCTTTACTTATTTTTTTACTGAAGCACTTATGTGAAGTTTCGGATAGAAAAGACGATCTAATCTTGTTTCTCCATACAAACTTTGAACCCCCATTTCATTCCCTTAAGGGGTGAATTTTGGAAAATCCTTTCTTAGTACACCCTTACGTACTAAGACAAATATACCCTCCAAATTTCAAGTCTCTACGACCAGCGGTTTAGGCTGTGCGTTGTCTGTCAGTGAGTCAGTGAGTCAGTGAGTCAGTGAGTCAGTCAGTATGTCAGGACAAAGATTCTTATAGTATTAGATATGCTTTCGACACTTCTGAGCAATAACCACTTCTGAACAATCGGGAATATGCATTTTTTTTAAATGTTGTTATTTCACTCATTACATCCATATAAAATAATAAAAAAATAAAGTACTGCTGGAATTGGTCTAATTATTTTTTAATAAATATACAAATAAAGAGCAGTTTAAACGCCATCATTTCCCGGGCTCTTTGGTAGTGAATTGTGACGTCACGCACTTACGTCAGACACACGCCGCTTGAAGCAAACTAACTTATTTTCTTTAATTGGCATACGGCATATATTGGCCATTGGCATACGTAGGTCAATTATTATTATTATTATTTAATACCCAATCTTAAAGACTTAGGGCCAGTTTCACCGGTTCCTGATTGATACTATGAAGAAATCTGATAAATTTTTGACAGCTTTTATAGGGCGTGATCTGTCAGATAACTATTTAACCTATTATCAGGAACCAGTGAAACTGGCCCTTAGTATTATTAATTAAATGATTGAATGCGGACCATTACCCAGTGTCAATGTACTTGAGCGTATATTTGTAACATAATATAGAGTCGCTTTAAGGGGTCTTTCAACTTTGGCGTTATGTATCGGACTTAGGGGCTTCCATTCCTGCAGCTAGGCTAGCTTTGACCACTATATCGTCTGGTGTGGTAGAAGATAGTGAAGTCGCTAGGCCTAGAATCTGCCTCTCATTTTTGGTAACTCTTATCCTATTAGAATCCCACCCTCTCGAATTTATCACAAAAACTCGCGTATTCACGTTAGGGCTCACCCTCATATTATAAACACGTGGTCTTCCCAAACAACACGTTTTAAGCGTTTGTTCTTTCCGCGTACGTGCGAGATATGGAATGACCTTCCTCCCGATGTCTTCCCACAGAAGGTTGGTTTGAGTTGCTTCAAAAGGAGAGTTTACAGATTCCTCTTTCAAAAGAGCAGGCAACGCACCAGTATTGCCTCTGGTATAGCAGGTGTTAATAGGCGGCTGTAACAACTTACCAAAAGATGGGCCACCTGCTTGTTTGCTGCTCTATACTTATAAAAAAAAAACTGCGGGACTGAACATTTTCAATCTCGTAAGATCCCGGTATTTGCGGAGCCCGTATCCATACATAACCTTCTTTGTTGTGACATCGTCATTGACGGTATCTCCTCTGCAGGGAGAACATGACGGTACTCGCCCTGAAATAGTTCATTCAAACAACGTGTCAATAATTCAATAATAACAGATCTTAGTAATGTACTAATAATTACGTAAACTACACAAGTCTACCAGTTAGTAATCGACCACTAATTTATTTTTAAATATCTGCTATCTTCTGAGATCTTCCCATTGAGACACAATATTATGGTTTTTTAAGAGAAAAATAGTCAGAAAAGTCAAAATATTCTTACCGGGAAGAGCTACGCTTCGGTTACCCTTCTGGTATAAATGGTGTCGATAGAAACCGGTGTCCGCCTATCATCCGGCGTGCTTAAAGCTTGTTCGTCATATTACCATTCACAATTTTATAAAAAAATCACTTAAATTTTGCATTCTGAAAATGATGCCAAACTAATTAATTGCAAGCAGAATCTTACAGAACCCTAATTATGTACTTTTAGTTTGTAGTACAAAACTACCCTAACATTAAAGGAGAGTTAACTCAAATGTTACTAGAATTTCCTCCTAATACTCCGTCTGAAAATGTATATTATTTAAAACGTAACATAACGAGTCGTTATTTAATTGAATTAACTTGGCCCAACCGATAGTACAGGAGATGGCGTTTTTTTTGTTAATATTTTAGCAATGTTTCAATGTTTACGTAAATTACTGTGTAGGGTTTAAACATTCAAAATTCCAAGTTAAAAAATCTTTGTAATTGCGCTAATTTGTGCTTACTTTCTACCTCTCTTATCTTCCGCGCTACAAAGTTTTATTGCTATAAGAAAGATAATCAAATCACAAGACCTTGCTCAAAGATAACAGTAAAACCTAGTCTATGATCTTTGTTACTTAATAAATAAATAAATATCTAAAATATGCGAGACAAAACAACGTATTGCCTACTTTCGTACCTGCTATTCACTCACTGGCTCAGTAGTTCACTCGATGGCTGGCATCACATCATTCAAGTTTTACCGTCTGGCAATAATTATTTGTGAATTAAAAATATATAAGTAAAATGAATTTAAGTTAAATTAATTTGATTAAGTAATTAAGTTTAACTAACTTAATATTAATTTGCATGGCCATTTTCAAGATACTTACAGAGCAAAACGTCTACTAACAAGTTACTAGAAATGAGTAATGCAACATTTATAACAGGTTATTTCCAGTTATTAAACGAAATGAGGTACATACAAATCAGTAATGTATTCGCGTAAATATTTTATTCGTCACTCTCTCTACCTATGGATGTTTCAAATAGAATAAATGGTCCGAGCCGTGGACCTAATTAAAGTACTTCAGACGGTACTAAGTTATTTGCCTTTGAATCGGCCTGAATACATCCGGCGCTCATAATGAATGGAGTTAACTTTAGTCTGGAGCTACGGCCTCCAGTGCCAATGTTTTTTTTAAACATATTGAAAAAATACTTACGAAAGCATGGCCTTGCTCATGTTGTGCAATGACTAAGTTTTAGAAATTGCCATATTATCAAATGTTCTCTTTCTTCTTTCAAATGTCTTTTTCTACTGGCTTGCTATAGTAATTAAAACGCGCGCTCAAAAAACTTAGCACAATTTTCAACAAGTTTGAAAAGAACTTCTTTTTATATTAGTTATGTAAAAGAACTTTTTAATTATGTATTCCTCCATTATTATGTTTCTTTTAAGTGTTATCTTCATTAATGGACTATACCTACGATCTTCCGTAAAGTATTTTTAATTTTCATCGAAATCACTTTTGTGTAGCGTTTTGTTTTGTTTCCTGGGAGGATCTAAAGAAATACGGACTGATTAAAAATAATTCAACAATTTCAATGAATAATATTATTAAAAGTAATTAATTTCAGCAATAAGTTATTTGAAAAAAAAAAAACCTTTCTGATTCTATTTTTAGGCTCCGTGTCTCAAAAGGAAAAAAGGGACCCCTAATAGGATCACTATAGGGTCCGTCCGTCTGTCCATCTGTCAAAACCCTTTTTTAAGGAACGCCTAGAGGTATCAATATGAAACATAATATATCAAATACTTCAGGTCTACGGTCTCCTTCAGATGTAAAAAAAAACAATTAATTATGTAAGTCAACGAGATCAAAATATATAACTGTTTACGTCGCATATTTTGCAATTTTACAAGGGTATCAAAACCTATGAGGTACTTTCCGTTGACCTACAATCATGAAAACCAGCCCAATTCCAGTGCCTAGTCTCTACACTAATAACAATGGTATAGCGACCGAAGTACGATATAGCACGAGATGATTGATCTTTACATCCTTACTTTATATCCTTTTCTTTTTTACAGCTATCTTTTTCTAGCTGTAGCTTTAGTTTTAGATGACTTTATGCATCGGTGATCGTAGACTAGCACTCCAAATTTGCAGCATCTTAGTACACATTTGTACCTATGAACTAGAATTTTTCGGGAAAATCGTTAAGAATGTTATGGCAATCTGTTGAGCATAATTTTTCCAATTCAATCGTCAAATGCCTTATCTAATGCAACGTACTCGTATGTAGTCTATCTGCTACTAGGTATTAACATTTGTTCAACGTTCAAGTAGTCAAAGATAACTGTAATTATTATATCTTGAAAACTGATCTGAGGAAACACAAACGATTTCACTCGATATGGCTCTCAATAATGTTAGTGAGAGTCGTTTGTTCGAGCAGACTCCCGGGATTCGAGGTAGCAAGTGCACTACAGTGTACAACCGATCCTGAGCACTTTCATCGTTAAATGTTAGCGCTCAGAATTAACAAGATTCGTGTCTTGTCTTTAAGGTATTTTGATTTAATTTATTGAAGAACTTATTAAGAATGTAATGTTATTTAGTTTCATATTGACAAGAATGATTGATCCTTTTCTATGATATAAGAAAACAGATGAGATACTCGTCTGGTGATTTGCATCGTTGTCTCCCAGATGTTGTGGCACGTAAAATTGCCGTAAAATTTCTCTAGCTTGTCGGTATTTGCGTCATTGCACTGTGAAAACGTTTCTATGATAAGCATAACTGTTATTTTAATATACATGAATATTTGAATATTTTTATTGTTAAGCCACAGGGTGTAACTTGTTTTTTTTTTTTTTCGTTTTTACCTCGTAATCTTGGGAACTTGACCACTATCTAACCTCATGCTAAAATAAGCTCATTCTATAAGAAGAAATGGAATTATGTTGTGCTTGTTTCAAATATGACGGTTTTCTTACACCATGGCTTTTACATTAAATACATAATTAAACAGGTGAATTGACCTTATCGTGAGTGATTACCACGAAATAAGCTTAACGATTTTTAAATGAATTTTGCTGGTTAGTTTACAAAATAAATACTTACTGTCTGTTTTATTCATCAAACTGATGTTCTAGCCCGCATAAGGTGTCTATCGCTTGACAAAAGGAGTATTTTGTGGGGATTACTCGCGCCCGCATTGAATCTTAAGGGACACTGAGGATTATCCGTATTTCGTTCATCCCTTCCTGGCCAATTCTACCACATATTTTTTCTTCTACAGTGTAATTTTTAAATACTTTTATCTACACTTATATCGTAAAGTTCTGATTATAATTTAAAAATAGTATCATCATGAGAAACTTTCTGTATGTACAACTGAAATTTGTTCATAAACGACGAAGTTATCCGCGAACACATATAAAAAAATATATACGGTCGCATTGAGAAAACTCTTACTTTTTTGAAGTCGGTTACAAGTAATGCTATAAAGTATAATTTTTTTCTAACACTTTGAATCGATCAAGGAGTTTTCAGATTATTGTTTATGGGGACAGCGCTAGGGCGTATGCGCGGTTGACCGATGTTTACGGAGCCATTGTTGTGTTTGTTAAGCTAACTTTTTGCCATCTTTGGTTTACTTTTATTTATATAGATAACTTATATCACAGTTTTACAATCATACAGTTGAGAAACGCCTTTGATGTTGGACCACACCGCCGCCACAGCCGCCGCGGTCCGCCGCCCGAGTAGGTACTTACGCTATCAGCCGCAAATGTGCAAGGGTTGTCAAAAAAAATCTACGAGCTGATAATATTAATAACAAAAATTGTTATTGATTTTGAATACAAAATAGTACACCATTTTACATAAATATAATTAAGATAATTTAAAATCTAAAACAACTGACTTCCATTCCCGCGAGTTAGTTTCAGTAGCAAGTTTGAGACGTTCATCGTCATATCTCAATGAAATTACAATGAGACTACTTCAGAATGTGCCCTACCGGTTAAAAAAAATTGTTCGAATCGGTTTACAGCTGACGGAGTAATCGCGTAACATACATACAAAAAATTGACAACTAAAATAATCTATCATCAGTGTTGAAGAACCCGTAGCCCGTGCACGAAGTGTAGGTAGGTATATCAAATAAACGTGTTAGTAGTGTAGTGTTCAACTTCGGTTCACACAACATCATAGCGACGTGATGTGATGTCTAACCTCAACTCAATTTTACTAAATACCAAGGTATGGGTAATTATTAATTTATAAAAATGAATATTATAAATGTAAAGACAAAGTCAGAATAAGTCACAAGTGTCCACCAATAAAATTAATGTCATCAACGATTCTCGTAACTAAAACTCGCTCGCGTTTTAACACGTTCACGGCGTCCCTCAACGTGCGATCCCACAAACTAAGCGAGATTCTGGGGCGCTGTCGGCGCCGCCCGCTTCCCCGCGAGTGCCCCGTATGATTGTAAAACTGTGCTAATACTCGTATGTAATCTATTGCATTAGTTTAGATAAAGTAGAATATGAAACTGCACATAACTAGGTATTAAAACACTAGTGTGATACTATTATAAACCTCGCTACCGTTCATGATACTTACAGTCTTTACTTGTATGTAATTGTCAATTTTTAGGGTTCCGTAACTCAAAAGGTGAAAAAGGAACCCTTATAAGATCACTTTCTTGTCTGTCTGTCTGTCCGTCTGTCTGTCCATGTGTCACCACCGATTTTCTCGGGAACGGGTGGACCTAGTGAGTTGAAATTTATACCAGATACTGAAGTCTATATAGTCCCTATTAGGTGTATAAATATCAAAGTCCTGAGTCAACACGATAAAAAGATATGGGCAAATTTAGATTTTCGCGAAAACTTGTAAGTAAAATCAGTCTTAATTTTCACCTTTTTTATTTTTCGGATTTTTTTCTGTACTTGTGCTGTAAGACCTTACTTTCAAACAAAATTGACAATTCTAGATCAACCGGAAGTACCCCATAGGTTTTGGGACGAAAACCTATAGGGTACTTCCCATTGACCTAGAATCATGAAATTTGGCAAGAAGCAAGGTCTTACAGCACAAATAAAGGGAAAACATCAATAATTAAGATAGTTTAAAAACGAAAACAACCGACTTCAATACCCCGCGAGTCAATTTCAGTAGCGAGTTTGAGACGTTTATCGTCATATCTCTGGAGATACTTATCAAATCTCTATCAAATTACGATGATACCACTTCGGAAACGTACCCTGCCGATTACAAAAAGATTCATTCGAATCGTTTCAGAATCGACGGAGTAATCGCGTAACATACACACAAAAAAAAGAATTAAAAAAAAACATACCGACGAATTGAGAACCTCCTTCTTGATGGTTGAAAAATAAAAAAAAGTTGAAAATTACAGGTTGTCCCCTTACATTAATAGTAGTAGCCAATTGCCTCTGAGTGATATCAGCGCTCATACAATTAAGGGTCTAGCTTAGTTGGCACTAACCTTAAATAAGATAAATATATAAAATTGTGCTATTGTGTGATTTATGATACATACATAGTTATACATTACATAGTTGACTAAACTACAAAGTTAAGTTTGTCCCTTAACCTAGACTGAGAAGTTAGGAAGAAGAAGTTAGAAGGTACGGAAGCCTCGGTGGGCGAGTTCAATTCGACTTAGCCGGTTTTTATGGTTCCGAACCCAAAGGGTACCAACGGAACCCTATTACTGAGACTCCGCTGTCCGTCTGTCTGTCTGTCTGCCTGTCCGTCTGTCACCAGGCTGTATCTCATGAACCGTGATAGTTAGACAGTTGAAATTTTCACAGATGATGTATTTCTGTTGCCGCTGTAACAACAAATACTAAAAACAAAATAAAGTTAAAAATTAAAGGGGGTCCCATACAAGAAACGTGTTTTTACGGCATTTTACTAAAACGCAATCTATGAACGTTTGACTGTATTAATTATATTAATTACCTATGTGTTTATACAGTTGAAATTTTCACAGATGATGTATTTCTGTGGCCGCTATAACAACAAATACTAAAAACAGAATAATGTTAAAAATTAAAGGGGGTCCCCATACAAGAAACGTGTGTTTTCAGCATTTTACTATAACGCCATCTATGAACGTTTGACTGTATTAATTATATTAATTACCTATATGTTAACTTTCACTTAGTTGGCGTTAGATGTTCGTAAGATGGCGTTGTACTAAATAAGCACGCGGCTCCTGCTTTAATAAATGGTTGGAATTGACACGGTAAAATAATAAAATAAAATAATATCTGGATGACCGAGCTTTGCTCGTAATTTTTTTTTTTTTTGTAAATCGTGTTATATGTAAAGTTTTGGCTCCCAATAATAGTTTTCTCATAAAAGAACAATTTTGGAAAAATTGATCATCGCGTCTAGACTCGAACTGGGGTCCTTCTGATCGCCATCCGATAGATCTCACACTGAGCTATCATAACAATGTAACAATGGCGAAATTTACCTCCATATTCTAATTATATTGTAGGAGTTTTTCATTACCTGAAAACAGGGATAAAACAACATTTTCTGAAAATGAAAACCTAGCTAGATCGATTTATCAATTTATTACAAAAAAACGTGATTTCTTTCAGCATTTTTTGCTCGATTTTATAAAATATTGTAGTGTGGTACGGAATCGGAACCCTACGAGTGCGAGTCCGACTTGCACTTGGCCAGTTTATTTTAATATGATTTTAACCATTTTTACCCCCGATGCAAACAGGGCGATGATATGACGCATAATCTGTGGCATTGTAACTTTTAAACGGCTAAACGTTTTTTTACTTAACTTGACTGACTTGATTGAGACTCTTCTTAACTATGATTAATTTGCGTGTCGGGCGATTTTAATGTTCATTTTAAGTGTAATTGAATATTTTCATCTTCCTTCTTCTCGTTCTTGCTTACAAATAATGACTCTACGACGGATTCAAAATAGGTAAGATAAATCAAACTTACGATACCATTTAGTTCAGATTACCCAACTTAAAAATTTCGACGTAATTTTGATTTTTGTTTAATTAAACGTTTATCGTTTACTAAGTCCTTAAAAGAACTAAGTATCCTTGTTTTGTATGTCCTGTTTGCGATCTGTCATAAATATTGCATTGTTGCATAGTTTCTAATGAACATAGTTCTCAGCATCGCATACAGTAAGTGTTGGCTTGGTTTTTATTCACATGTATTTTAATTATCTATTTATTTTTTCACTCAATGTTACATCATAACATTATTATATTATACCTGCTTATTAGCAGGTTTCAGTCCACAGCTGGAAGTAGGCCTCTCCCGAGACACGCCACTGAGCCTGATCTTCGGCTCCTCCTTTCCAGTAACGGCTCATCGCTTTGCGTATATCTTTGCTCCACCAGGGACGTCCTACGCTACGTTTGCCGGTCTTGTTAATTTTTGTTCTAACTGTTACTTACACTAAATACTTTTCTGTAAATTTTACTGTGGCTTATTTTTTATTCCTTTTTGCCTTTTCTCTTATTGTCGTTGTTTATAACAGATTACCATAATGTTACATGTTCTCAAAAATACATTGGTAACAACAAAGACTTCCTGAACTTTTAATTATTGTGCTCCCTTTAAAAATGCTGACCATTTTATATTTATTTTTAGTTCTGGCAACCTTCAGGCGCTGAAGGAAATTATCACGCGCGTACGAAAGCCTCTCGCACCATTGTTTTTGACGACGCGATTCGAATCGAGGACAATGTGAGTAGGACAATGTTTCTGTCAACATTGTAACGCAGTACTTAAACTCACGATTCTCCTGAGATATTTTTTACAAGCTTTTTAATTGGCTGTGTTAAATTTGTTGTTGTTGTGAGAACCCAGATGTATTTGAGCTATTTTAATTTTCGAATGCATTGTACGAGCATTACCTATAAAGATATCTGTCTAGATAGAAACCGTGAATTGTCTTTTTACCCACGACGGAATGGAGACTGTATATGCGTTTGGAGTGAGAGTTGTTTGTTTTTTTGTGTGTGCAACTCCATGTTGCCATTTTTCTCCAAAACTACTAGTCCGATTTTGATGCATTTTTCAGTTATAGGTTCGGATGTAATTGGTGCATGTTTTTAGATAGGTGTTAGGGTGACAACTCACCAGGGGGCGCTGCAGTAATTATTTGTTGGTGCAAATTGATGTTGACATTTTTCTTCAAAACGACCAGTCCGATTTTGATGCAGTTTTCAGTTATGGATTTGTGTTTGATTGGTGCATGTTCTTAAATAGGTGTTACGGTGTCAACTCACCAGGGGACGCTGCAGTAAAGATTTCTTTGTGCAAATCCATGTTGCCATTTTTCTCCAAAACTAGTTCAATTTTGTCTATAAACGGTTCGTAATTAATTAGTGGTGGTTCTTGGATAGATGTTATGACGTTAATTTTCTAAAGGAAATTGTCATGGGTGTTTATTCAAAATTTTAATGTTTATACTTGTTACTTCTGTAATATCAAGTGGAAATCCAAAGTCGGATAAGTTAAGTAGGTATTATCACCATCATCATCATATTATGTACAATGTTCAAATACTGTTCTACAATAAAATTGCATGTCACTAAGCAATTTTCGCCTACTAATCCATAATTTTTGCAATATAATTTCATCCATCTTAAGATTAATTTTTTTGGCATCCAGCGTTGACCACTATCTCACCTGATGGTAAGCGCAATGGTGTGGACGAAGAGAGTTAACACGCTAGGCCTAGGAATACTCCGATTCTCAAGGACTGTGCTGCCGAAACACCGTAATTAGAGATGGGCGTTGATTAAACGAACTAGTTAAAAAAACCGTCCATCTACTGTCAACGTTTCGACCGTTAATCGTTTACCAATCAACTAGTTGTATCCATAGACGGCAAGAGTATAGAGAAACGTATCAGTTGACGTCAACGAACGGAGGCGCGATTAACTGTCAACTTGATTTCGAACGGTAACATTCGTTGTAAGACGGCTAAATTCGATAGTAGAAAAGGGAATTGCAACTACGTAGGTAATTTTTATAAAGAAAAAGCAGGAAATAATGTCTTTAATGTACGTATTTAGTAACATTAATAGATCCAAATGCAAAGACTTACATTTAATACTATATATATAGACTTAAATTTCTTAGAAATTTTCGTTATGATGTAAAACTAAAACATACCTACTTAAAATCAAAATATATTTATTGCTGAAAAAATTAAAATACAATTAACGTATATCGCTATTGGGATTTAAACGATTGAATAAACCAATACTACGATAACGGTTGAATTCATGCGAGCACTGCAAAATAAACTATGCTTAAAGCATTAACTAGTTAATAAATTCAACTAGTTAATCGACTAGTTGACGGAAGTTAATTCAACGGTCTAGTTGCGTTTACAAAAAATACGTCAACGACCCATCGCTAACCGTAATATCATGGCGGCAGATTTTCTCCTTGATAAGCTACTTTTTGGTAGAAAGTCAGGTGGAACATCGATATAATATAATATACTTCTACCATATATGAACCACCTGTGATTTTCCGAAGGTCATGGCTCTACATAGTCTAAGAGCATCTTACGCTATGCTCTTTTACCAGTCATCGGTATCAACTCCACTACCACGTGTAGCTAATTTGGTAATTGCTATAATGTCAATGACCTTTGTTCTCTGTTGGATCTTCTCATCCCGGATACGATCAGAGAAACTCGGATCAAAGCACTTTCCAATAAAATTCCAATTAAGTAGATTATATCATTAAGTAATTTATCATGTACGTATAACTGTCGGACCTAAACTTTGTATCACGCTGCCAACTCTGAAGGTTTAGCTCTCAGTATATTTTGACTGACTTTAAAAGAGACGTACTATGTGCCTATATCACCATATTACCGGCATACGTTGAACGTTTTAAGGTACGGCCACACCGCGGCGTCCAGCGGTCTGTAGGCGCGATCTCATTCTTTTCAATTGTTTTCTGACCGCGTTTGGTGTGAACCAGTCGGTACAAATTACTACTGCGCCGCGCTATCTTTTCGCCGCCTAGATCGCGCACGAAGGACGCTGCGGTGTGTCCGTACCTTTAGATGATGTATGTATATCATACCGTTTTTTGTTTAATAATAATTAATTACATGGTTTGAGAGTTTCAAAACAATTTTTATGATAATCTCGACTAGTCAACATCTCCTGAGAAAACCTAAAAGTAGAAGCGTAATACGTATACAAAAAATACTGAGATGCTTGTTGTACCGCTACTACGCCTCGTGGTTAGAGTGCTAGTCTTATTTTCAAGATAAATGGTAAGAATTTGATAAATAAGTACAAATACTAAATTAAATATTATTTTTATTTCTCAAATGCGATCTTAGCTACTGAATGTAAGGCTCTGACAATGCGACTAGGATGTTCACAATAACTGCGGGTGTGCTGTCTACGTGTGCAATTGTTATCTTTTGTATTTACTGGAAGGATAAAACTCCTGGCTATAGAACTTTTTTGATACTTGGTCGTTTGTATGCCATTTTTAGGTAAACTAAGCGTAAGTTTTGAATAATCATACACGAAAAAAACTCTGATTATATCAATCAGTAAATTGCTAGCCGTTGTTTGGAGAGGAAATTCAGATCACTCCTACAATTTTATCTTCGAAACTAGACAACCAAAACATTGGTAAAATTACTTAATATACAACATTAGCCAATTATTATATTTAAAACAAACCATATGATTAATCTATTAAGGTACGGCCACACCACGGCGTCCTGCGATCTGCGGGCGCGATCTCGGTACTTTTCAATTGATTTCTGAACGGGTTTGGTGTGAACCAGTCGGTACAAATACAAATACTATGATACCTGATCGCCGCCTAGGTCGCGCACGCAGGACGCTGCGGTGTGTCCGTGTCCGTGTGTGACCTTTATAAAAATATTATAGTACATGTTAAGCTAAAATCTTCTAAACTTTAATATCCATTGAAAAAGGAAAATATCCTCAATGAAACACTACGTGTATAAAATTTGGGCTTAATTTCGCCTTTGGTGTGCCCTGTTTCTCTGATCAGTATAATATGTACATGCATGGAGGCATGGAGACTAGGGTTCGTTATTTTGGTTTGACGTAAGTTTTTTTTATTAAAAAGCTTACTAGCAATGTTGGTTGCACATTACTATTAGTCTTGTTAATATCTCTAACTATGCTAACTATGCTTGTGTCTGGAGTGGGTTCACGTCAATAGTGCAACGGGTGGGGATCGAACTTACGACCTCTCGATCATCAGTCCGACACCTTATCCATTGAGCTAAAGAAGAAGTGATTTTAGTTCTTTTGAAAATTAATAATTATGTCAGAACTCAGATAAATTAAGATTTAGTGTGAAACGATTATGTCATATCGAGTAAATTCAAGTAGTTTGTATCTGGTTATCCATTTAAATCCAATAAGCCGTAGCAATAATTATATTGTATGATAGCGTATTTTCTAGAGTAAAACAAGTTTTTTTGTTCACAAAGTATAATGTCTGCCTTAGTTCTGCTGTTCTGACTTAGGTTTACGTAACAAACGTAAACCTAAGTATTACTTATACTATTATCTCACACAGTAGATTTTCAACGTGCCCTATTTATACTAAAAATCATCGTTTAGTCTAGTCGGCGTTAAAATACATCCAAAACAGACATCCGCATATCACTTAAGTCATTTTAAATCTTGAAAAAGTTATACCTAGTAAGAAAAATCTTAAAAAGAATTTCAGTAAACATAAGGATGTAAAATCTGCGAACAGATTCTAAAATATACAAAAGAACCAAAACGACAAACATTTCTAATATACTAAAGTGCTGCAAGACTAAAATCTTAGAAAATATTAAAGATATCCCGTTCCTTGACTTTTCCTAGAATTTGACGCAGCTCTTATACCGAGTAGAGTCTGTCTGCGATTGTCATATCTAGATGAAGATAGTCCAAGAGCTGTCAATTGAAAATGTCAATGTAGGTTTTTAAAAGTTCCGTCAGTAAATCATTCTTAAAGTCATGTGATTTTTGTGGATTTTTATAAACGAATTGTAGATCGATAGTTCATTGATAACATTGGGGTATAAAACCCACAATTCGATACGTATATTATGGTCAAATGCAAGCCTAAATTATAAAAAATCAACACAAGGAACTAACAACCAAAAAACAGGCTTATAACGCCTAGTTTAGTGGCTAGGGACGTAATGTAATGTAACTGTACTTAAAATATATATTTTTTTTATTTTTTTAATCATGTTTTTAAATTTACAGGCTTTTTCTTTCGTATACTATGGTCATAAGTCGTATTGGTTCTAAGAATATCTGCGTCAAGTTTTATGTATATTTTTCTATATTTGTATATGTATATTTTTCTTTCCACCATCGTTTGTTTAATGTCCATATGTTCTAACAACACTAAAATATCTTTTTCTTAATCTAAGTTTCCGTTTCACATCACCGGCTCCTATTCTATACTAGCCGCAGCCGAGTAGAGTTTTGGCAAGCGTTGCTGAAATTAACTTATCCAGTGATGACTTATATATTTATTGCAGTCGGGCTGCAGGAAGCGGTCAGTGACCTCGATATCATATAGTTTAATTTTAAATTTACCGTAGAAGTTAAAATTATTTAAAACAGTTAAGATGGACCGATAAATAAACATAACATAATTAAAATTTCCAACGATAGAAATTATGTCACTCAAAGTAAGCGAGACAAAAAAGCAAATATATGTATATCTATTTTCTCCATTTGTGAAGTTGAAAGAAGAAAAAAACAGCAAATAATAACATAATTATCATCAGCCTATACTAGTCCACTGCTGGACAAAGGCCTCTCCAATTTTACGCCACTGAGCACGATCATCGGCTACTCTCATCAAGCTCTTGCCAGCCATCTTGCGAATATCATCGCTCCACCTAATCTGAGGACGTCCTACGCTAAGTATGCCAATTCGCGGTCTCCACTCAAGAACTCGTTGACCCCAGCGGTCTTCGGCTTATTTGGCCGGCCCACTGCAACTTCAGCTATGTATTAAAAAAATATATATTATAAACATTATCGTTTTTATACCAAATATCGCTAATTTGCATAAGTCTTGGGCTTAATCTAGAAAATCGGTATGTAAACACTTAAATACGCTAATTAAACAACACATAAAAATCACTTTATGCATGTTCTAAATCATACAATACTCATTATCGTCATAGACTATTTATAAGGAATATGAATAAGGCAAAAAGCTGTGCTTAATAATGTCCTTCCACATTGTACACAACCTTTAACACAATAGCAGGAAACTGTTTCAATACGCAATACGCTTTGTACTTGCTGATTTGATAGCAGTCCTAATTGAAAGCTTACGTTCTATGTAATTGGTAATATAACAATAGATTGTATAACGCAACATAATATTTGTCTTTGAGAAGGTATTGAAATCAGTAGCAGGCAGTAAAATTAGTTTACTCGTATGAAGTGAGGCAATAAAAACGTGCGTAGCCGATTTGATTTGTAAGGATTTGGGAAGTTTGGTTACACATATATGCAAAGAATTTAAAGCGCTTTATATGTTAGGGCCATGTTTGTGTTTATTTTGTTGTTTTCGACTATAAAAAGCAATCCAAGATCCTTAAACTGCAAGAAAATTGCCTTACGATATTCCGAGAGCACACATCCCTTGAGAGCCTTGATTCTAGGACTAGCGTATTCACCGAAATAGTAATAGCGAAATAGTAGTCAATCGCTAGCCTTTAAAATATAAAAACGAAGGTAACTTTCTACCGAGTAGGTTAGGATTCAACGCAGTAAGAATTAAATTAAATTAATTTAACTAAGGCACCGCGACTGCACCGATTCATGAACGAGCGTCAAACAGAATGTGTTGATCAGCAACCGATAAAACATAATACGCTTTTACTCAAAACTTGCCGATATAAGCGAGCTGCCTAAAAATAGCAAGGTAATGCAAACAAGAACATCCTAAAAGCCAATATTTCACATCAAAGATTTGCAACTGTTTACGAACCCGTCGCCTCGTTTGACACAGTTTTCTTTTGATCACCCCAATAAGTATAAACAAGTAAAATAAATATACGCAAATTATGTCGTTGGGATCAAAGGACGGAAAAAATCGGGTATGTGTGGATAGCTGTGTTTATATTTGCGTATCTGAGGGTAGAGATCCACTTCCGGACCATAACCACAAAATTTAATGGCGGTAGGCTGAATAAAGTAACTTTGGGGTCGTTTTTTGTTCCCTAGGCAAAGGCATTACTCGTCGCAAGAATCAACTTTTTGTTTATGGTTTCACATATTATATTTCTAGATGTGCCCCACAGCGTTACCTGAATTAAAAAGTATTCTATAGTCTAATCCATAATACTGTCTGTCCCTGTGCAAAATTTCAGCTAAATCGGTCCAGCCTTTTGATCGTGAAGAAGTTTTAAACAAACAAATATAAAACAGACTGTCACCTTTATGATATTGCTATTGATTAGTGTTAATTAGACAGTTCAAGTAGGAAATAAACAAGATACGAGTTAAATGATGTATCCATACGTTTTATTTATTTTACTCATACTAGGCTATACTAAATAATCTACTCAGGCATATACCTGGAGGCCCATACAAATTTGACAATTTTCTTAAGCATCTGCTAAGACAAAAGCAGTTTCTCAACTAATTTACCAAGCAAATCATTGACTCTCAGGCCTTATTTTGTAACGTACCATAAATGTTTACTACCAATATTTATTTATCTACCCCCGAGTCCTAGCAGCCATCTACTTCTCTTCGATTTGACGTCCATAGGACACTTAAAATCGACCCATTTCCTTTCACCACAGCATTTAGGGCTGAGTGTCGGTCCTTTTGATTCCCTCGTTACGCCGGTGTCCGGTCACACCAATTTGCCTACATTACCGTGGCAACCCTCGTAATAATCATATGATTTTGAGTATATTGGTATGTGTGGATAGGTACAATCTCTAAAATGTTATGTCTTAGTTTTCAGTGTAAGTTGGAAATTAGAAATTGAACTAAAGTTTCAGTACGTAAGTTTTAATATCGGTAAACTTAGTGTAGGGCGCTCTCCAGCTAGATGGAGTGATGATATCGCATGCTGGCTGGCAGAGGCTGGAAACAAAGAGCTGAAGATCGAGCTCAGTGGCGCGCCATAGATGAGGCCTATATCCAGCAGTGGACAGAGATAGGCTGATGATTATGAAGATGAATGAATGTTTTCTATCACTGTTACATTTACCAAATGTCATTAGGTAAAGTGTTATTTTGTTTTTTTTTTTCTCAGAAAATTAAGTAGGTATCTGTCGCTGACTTATTACTAGATAGTTAGAATAATTACACATATTTAGATAAATATGTTTAATTATTCTAAGTATATATATTTTAAATTAGTGGCTTATTGATTAAATATTAAATGAAATATTTTGTTTAAATATTTGTTTAATAATTTGTTTTAAAGATTACTCGCAATGTGGGTTCCACCTTACTAGTATGATTGTTAACTCATCCAACTAAACTAAATATGCTTTTGTCTGGAGTGGGTTCACGTCAATAGTGCAATGGGTGGGGTGGGGCTCGAACTCACGACCTCTCGATCGCCAGTCCGACACCTTATCAATTGGGCTATTGCCGCCTTCGAATAATGTTTGGACGCAGAGTGTAACAGATTTTGAATCAGTTTCATAATAGATGCTTGTATTTTTTTAATTTTCCTGTCATCGTTAGTATAAGTTTACAATATAAACCGAAGCCTAAACAGACAAATAACTTGTTACAAAGCTAATCCAGCGACTTAACGCATAATTAATATTAAGCTCTTGACGTGGTAGATTATAACGATTGTTTCGATTACCCTCTTGTTCCGTGAGAAAATGTATGTGCCACAGGTGGGTGAGTGAACACATGTTTATGTAAGCCTGGTATTGAATATTCGAGAACGATGACTTCGGTCTATTGAATCGATGAGTTTAACTTAAATTAGAATCATGTATATAATTGAATTTTAACTGATTTAGCACTATGCGTTTGATTTAGATATAACATAAGAGATTCTAGGTATTTTTTAAATATCTGATAAGCTAGCGTTTGACAACTTGTGGCCGAAGGTGGTGAACACTGCGTGATACCGTAACGCTGTAACTATGATTAACTAGACACAATGCTACGATTCTGTGCTACGGTTACTACAGTAGTGCTACGGTTGGCAGCTTTCAACGAAACATATTATTAGTTTATAACAAACCGTATAAAGTGCTGCAAGTACATCAAATTGGTTGCGTTTTATGTAAATGCATCTAGGAGTCAAACAGTGAAAGAATTACTAAATTGCTATCCAGGCCAATATTATAGAAACGTTTGTAACTCTGTCACTCTGCCTGTTTGTTACTTAATCACGCCTAAACGGACCATCCTATCTTTATCTAATTCTAAAATTAATAAGGAGATACTTTATAGCATGATGAACCTAGGCTACTTTTTGTGAAAACATAAATAATCAAATCTCATAAATGTTGATTGACAGAGCTTTACAGTGATAAAATTCGTGGTGAGTGAAGTTGAAGAGAAAAAATAAATATTACGTGAACAAAGTCGCTTGTATCAGCTAGTGACCTCTATATATTATTAAATGCGGTAAATATTTAATTAGAAGCTCTGAAAACTGAAAACATTAGCACGTTATACCGACTTCCGTAGGAAGCGGTCGTGGTTCCACCCACAGTAGTAGCGGTTAGACTTAGGCTAGCTTTGAAATTACTGTGTAAGAGTTTGTCGATAGTTCTCAGTTCGCCTAGACGTAATCGTGATTGTTGAAACAAACAACTACAAAATGTTATACAATAATGTGTGCGTTAATGTGTATCATACTGTAACGTTGTAGCTATTTATTTATTTATTTTATTCTTTTGCACACAAAAAAAATTGTACACGAGAGGACTTAATGCTAGAATAGCATTTTCTACCAGTCATCCTGGGGGTGCAAAAAAAATGGTGGTGGCGCAGTAAGTTAGAACAAATAAAGGCAAATTATTCCAAAAACTAATTTATAATAGTTTTAAAATAATTAATACATTATAATATAGATATATACAAACAAATACAAATAAATTAATATTTATATATATATTAACTCAATTATGCATTGGTGGCGCCATCTATGACTACTTATTACGTAAGTTATTGGGTTAACAAATGCAATCCACTAATTTCGCCGTATCGATGGATCGAACCGTGGCTTAATTGGCAGAGCACCTGGACGTGTAATCCAGGGGGTGCAGGTTCGAGTCCCGTCAGTACGATGAAATTTTGGATTGTGTTTAACAATTTACAAAAATATAAAGTGTGTGACACTTCAAAGAAACATAATATTTGTCAGTAATTGTTGATTTTGAGCGTCTAGCATAATTGAATTTTACAAATCCAGTAGTCGGGTTACTCAATATCACAAAAATGAATAGATATAATTATGATCTGCTGGGTAAATGTTTATGAATCTATAATTATTATTTTAACAATGCAACATATATAAATGAGATGATATATATACAGTAGTACTTATTCTGCAATCAATAAATTTTGCAAGCAAACAGCTTGCTATTCCAAAACTTTCAATATCAGTTGAAACTTTGAGTTTTAATCAGATGCCTTGAGGTTAACTCAAAGGCGTTCCGTAATTCTTTTGAACTATCCGTGGATAACTTTAAATTGCTAACCTCATTCTTGTCGGTACCTAAGTTTTCTAAAGAAAAAGATAAAATAATCAAATATCAATTCGTGAAAATTTAATCAATATGCATGCACTATCACACATATACACACACGCAAAGTTGATTATATCCTCTCACATAATATGTTATACATGTAAGAGGTACTAGGTACAGCGTAATACTTGGTAGCCAAGGCGATCATAATCTCTTTTTTACCCGACTACGGTAGAGTTATTTGGTTGATTACCATATTCGCAGACCGAGTGCAGTTTTTACTCGATGCTTACCGACCTGTGTGTTAGTGGCTTAAATAAAAATTAGCTACAGAAAAAAATATTGGTCAACAATCAAGCCATGACGCCCTTTTCTTTACTCATGTGATGACGCGGTCTACTAAAAAGCGGCTATAGCCCAATTGCTAAGGCGTCGGCCTGGCGATCGAGAGGTCGTGAGTTTGATCCCCACCTATTGATATAGCACTATTGATATAAACCCACTCCAGACACAATCATATTTAGCTTAGTTGTAGGGGTTAACAAGACTACATAGTAATGTGCAATCCATATTGCTAGTGAGCTTTAAAAAAAAATCTACCAACCGTGGTAGTATTTTTTTATATATATAATACATTAATGAAAATGCGCTTGCAACATCGGTATGTTGCAAAGCAAATCTTCCATATGTCTACTGTAGCAACTCCGAAAAAGTACATACATTTCCATCGTAAATTCGCTTAAAACCAAATGCACACACGCAATACAAGTGAACAGACACGAATGTGGTCGTCTCATATAAAATGCACGAATCTATTGGGGTGATTTTTTGCCATGAGACTTTCCAGCTGCGTCCCAGATTCTATAGGGCTGTTTATGTTTCGTTTCACGGCTTTTGTGTGTATTCACGCAAATATAAAAATTAAACTTGCAAAGAAGCTTACCGCGGGGCTTAAAAAAGAAATAAAATGCTTACGCAAAGATAACTATTGTTTGCATTTACTGTTGTTAAATATTATTGGATGTTATGCTCTGATACCATATAGTAAATTTTTTTTTACGTCTTCCCGTTGCGTTATGGTGACTAAGATGTATAAAGCCCATTTACATTTGTAAGCAAACTCCTGTCTTGCCCATATGAAAAGGCTTCTTACCATAGATATACTAGTTGCTCTACGATCTGTAGACCCTCGCGATTCTGTCTTTGTATAACATAAAACTTAAAACAACACCTTAAAACAATAACCTTTTTACAGAACTCTTTTCAATACAATCGCTCATCATTTAATCATCCGAACAGATCTTCATATGATTAAATTAAAAATCTATATTTGAAAAGAAACAATTAAAATCTGAGTTTCGCATATCGTCTCAAACACAAGTATACACAATATCATGTTTATGATTTCTTTTATTTTCACTTGCTTATCGGTTTTCTATCGAATACATTTCGGAGAGTGTGCAATGGAACTGCATGATTTGATTCCACCATCCCCATTTTATAATCGGACATCCAGAGACACTAAAAGGCGCCACCGATTTATGGTGGATATACCATCTACCCGAACGAAGCGATTTACTTCTTTGTTCATCATACGAACCGCCAAAGAATGGAATACTCTGCCTGAGTCTGTGTTTCCGGTTAAGTACAATATGGTGGTCTTCAATTCGCGAGTGAATAGGTATCTTCTGGGTAAGCACGCTCCATCATCGATCGCATCATCACTTAACATCAGGACTCCAACCATAAAATATATTTCTACGAATATATTAGGATAATAAAATAAAGTATCGATAAAACTTTCCTCTATCTAAAACTTAAAATTTGAAAACTTTTTCAATCTATCACAATTTTTAATAAAATATTTCATGAAGAAAATATTACGAATCTACCTCCAAAGAAAATTATTTTCAAAATAAATTAGTTTTTGAACTTTGCAGACCTACCGAAAATAAAGTAAGTAAGTAATATATTTATTTGTGTATTTATTTATTTGGTGCATACCCAGACTACAGAATAATAATTACTAAATAACATGGTGATATATCAATACGATTCCGAAGTCCAGTATCCATACGCACATATCGAGATAAAACAGCATTTAAAAATACAAATAGTCCTAGTCCTAAATACATAAAAAAATATATCGTATTTTACATGTTACAATTAAGCATTACAATTAATTATTAATGACCCTTGAGCGATCTTAATGACCCTTGGGCGATCTAAGCGAGGATTGCTCAAATGTAGCAGGTGACTTCCACAAAGCTTTCCAACCTACGATCTTTACAGAGAATGCCGAGTCCTTACAGTCAGACAGCTTTATATTCAACAAGCTGTACTGTACCAGCATACTCTTATTATATTTGATCTCAACATAGTAAAGCGAATATCACACAATGTGTGTAAAATACAAAAGTGTAATACGGCTTTTGCAAGAAAATTCTTAAACTTTCTTGGACCGTACCTATACAACAATATAAATAAAGTTAGCAATATCCATAGTCTAACAGCGTACAAAGTAAAACGAAAAATATTCGATCATCTCATCCATATGGACTACACTGCCACAGAAAACTTACTTACTCTTATCGAATAAATAATAAGTTATTTTTCAAAAAAATAAAACCGACTTCATAACCACAAAAAGGCACTCAAAAGCGAAAAATAATTTACTTAAAATTATTATAAGCGTTACCCAATTCTCTATTTGAAGTCGGTGCCAGCCAAGTCTAATAGGTAGTAGATAGATAATACCTACATGTATCTACCTACTTACTAACCTACATGTACCTACTTACTACTACTACATACATAGTATCTATCTAATATCCAATTCAATCCAATTAACGTAGTAACTATTACATAATATGTGGTTTTATGCTTATAATTTTTTTTTTGCTGTGTTGATTGGTACAATGTACTTTCATAATTCTGAGTTATTTAATTATGTATGCAGTGCCACGGGACTGAAATGTCATGTCAAAAAATATTAGGTATGTTTAAAAAAGTTTGCACCCTAACAAGACTTTGCCCGGTAGAACATTCCTGTCAAGACAAATTATTTATATTTATATGTAATTATTTATTATAATTATTAATATATAATTATTTATTGAGGGCCCGGTGGCGTAATTGGGAGAACGGTCGGCTTTGATGCCGTGGTACCGAGTTCAAACCGCCGTGCACCAATGAATTTTTCTATCGAAAAATATATGTGCGCTTCTCACAGTGGCCCTCCGGTGAAGGAAAACATCGTTAAGAAACCAATAAGGCATGGTGGTAGAACATATCTAATTTCCGCCTGGCCAGCTACCACCCTCAAGTCCATAGTAGTTTGAATTTATTGTTGAGGTGGAAATCTTGTTCAAAGGATGATTCAGTGACTTTTCTATTTCGCAGTATAAACTTTCGGATATTCATGTGTGGGATATATATATGTGTATTATATATTAATATATTATTATTGTGAGATATATATAGTAGATATAATTGGTATACAATATAAATATAAACAAATATAATTATACTAAAATAGGCTAAAGCTATATCAAATTGTGACACAAAGCAGAGACTGAGAAATGTTACGCACGGAAGGATAATCAGTCATTGAGAACCGTTGTCCGTCATAGCCTTCAAAGCAGCAATCTGTTCAGAGCTACCTATTAAGATTGCCGCGGACTCTTCATTTTTCTTTAAAAATACTTTACCGCGTTTTGTCCAGCAGAACTTGTAGTTATCTGATTTGGCGAAAAGGCGGGCTAGATAGAACAGCTGTCTAGCATTAGGTGTTAGAAGCTCAGACACGTACACTATGGAGGCTGACTTACCCTGCACGCCAAGATCGTCTGAGCTGAGTTTCTTATCAGAATGAGCCAAATTATATTTTTTAAAAGAAGACAAAAACGAATTTTTTGTCGTAGAAGTATTAAATTCGACGATAATGTGCATCTTCTCTTTGTTCTTGTTTGGAAGTCGGTAAGCATTCCTGATATCGCTCTGGCTGATATTCTCTTCAATTTTGCGTCCCATATTTTCGATGATTTGATTGATATTCTCTCCAGAAGAGGCTGGAACGTTTTTTATTTCAATGTGATTCATCCTTTGTATTCTTTGCGTGGACTCAAGTTGATCCTTCAATACCTGTATGGTTTCGTCACGCTTTTTATTTTCGCATTGTAGTACTTCCATCTTGGCTGCTAATTCTTTAATCTCGGTATCACGGTCAGCTTCCCGAGCTGCCATCTCCGTTTTTAATTCGTTGAATTGGGTGTTAAAAGCATCCTGCATGTTAGAGAGCTTAATGCTCATATCTTCTCTTAAATTGTCAATTGCTTCGACAATTGGATCTACTTTCCTTTTTCTTGTTGATGTAGATTCTTCCCTATAAACCATTTCTAGGTGACTGAGAGATGAACTTTTCTGAGGTGATCGCAGCATTTTTGGCATTGGTCACTTCAGGTCTTACTTAGATCTTTGTAACTTAAAAAAGGTATTTTAAGTGAAGCAACTGAGATGCGCGCAGCTAAACACACGTCCGCTTTGTAGTACGTTCGGAGACAGGGGACAATTATAAACTTATTAAGAACAATGCCTTTTTAAAGTAGTTCAGATCACCAATATGACCAAAGACATTACGTATGGAAACACCGCGCGCTATTTTCAGTTATTTTTTAGTGAAAAATATTTAGCATCAGGAGATTTCCTTACCTTGTTTCCGCGAGACTTACAATTTGATGTGTACCTATGCATGTATACGTGTACCTATACAACGTTTTTGGAGACTCGTTCACCACATATTTGATTATTTGTCAAATATTGTAGTTACTAATTGCTACCCAGATCACCACCCTAGACTACTTAAGGTACGGATACACCGCAGCGTCCTGCGTGCGCGATCTAGGCGGCGATCAGATAGCGCAGTAGTATTTGTACCGACTGGTTCACACCAAACGCGTCGAGAAAACAATTGAAATGTACTGTGATCGCGCCCGCAGGTTGCACGACGCCGCGGTGTGGCCGTACCTTTACTTACTAAAGAAATTCCGATAAAAATCACAGAGATATGAAAACACAAGAAAAGATCATTTCCCACACTCCCCAACAAAGATAATGTGTATTAATAATCCAAACAGTTGGGTAGAGCTCACGCCAATGATAACTCATACATAGAAACCATGCAGATAAAGCCTGGCTCCGTTTATACTAACTACCTAGTAAGACTGACTCCCGGTTTATGGTACGTCAATAAATATCTCGAATCAGCTGACCGCTTTGTTGAGTTAACATAGCAGTGTTCGTTATAAGTAATTAGCCCTTTGCAACTCAATCTATACTTGACAAGAGTCTGATGTAAGATTAGTAATTTCTTTGATTTGCGTACAAAAAACGGTACATGCCACTACCTCAACCACTAATTATTTTAAGTCACTGGCCTATCGACTTCCACCGCAACGCTGCGCTAATTTTACCAGAGCTTACCTTAATCTACCTAATTAATAAGATACAAATGTAAAACAAATGTAACTGGGAATAAGGTGCCCACATGAAACTCATCACGCAAAGGTCGAAATTACCACATTACTTCAAGCCTATCTCAAATCTTCTAACCAAATTAACGCGCATGTTTACACAGTACCGTGTACCGGTACATGATTATCCCGGTAGAAGTAACGGTATATACCGAAATACCCGAAACACGGTATTCCTCAACCGTGCACCTTCACTTGTCATCAGAGGAATCCATTATCGCATTTTATGAGCGCCCAACTTCTAGGCCCAGTGGCTCTCAATCTGGTGACATGACGATATACAAATGGAGGACAAAAATGTAAATCATCATCATAATCAGCCGGTATCAGGCCACTGCTGGACATAGGCCTCTCCCAAGTCATGCCACTGAGCCCGATCTTCGGCTCTTTGTTTCCAGTCACTGCCCACCGCTTTACGAATGTCGTCGCTCCACCTGGTAACAGGGCGTCCTACGCTACGTTTACCGATTCGCGGTCTCCACTCTAGAACCAGTCTACCCCAACGGTTATAGGTCCTACGGCAGATATGACCAGCCCACTGCCACTTCAGCTTGCTAATCCGATGAGCTATGTCGATCACTTTAGTTCTCTGGCGAATTACTTCGTTCCGGATTCGATCCCGCAGAGAAACACAGAGCATAGCTCTTTCCATAGCTCGCTGAGCGACTTTAAATTGGTGGACCAGTCGAACCGTGAGTGTCCACGTCTCGGCTCCGTATGTCAAGACGGGTAGGACGCACTGATTAAAGACTTTTGTCTTTAGGCACTGTGGTATATGCGACGAGAAGACCCGACGGAGTTTTCCAAATGCTGCCCAGCCCAGCTGAATTCTTCTCTGGATTTCCTTTTCGAAGTTATGTTTGCCTAGTTGGAGCGTCTGCCCTAGGTAAACATACTTAGTGATAACTTCGAGTGGGATTCCATCTACGGCAATCGGTTCCGGAACAATGTGCTCGTTGTACATGACTTTGTTTTATCCAAATTCATCCGGAGACCGATGCGACGAGAAGAATCAGCTAGGCCATTCAACATCCTCTGTAAGTCCTGCAGCGTCTGCCATAATGACGATGTCATCTGCGAATCGTAAGTGAGAGATGTACCTGCCGTTGATATTGATGCCACAATCTTTCCAGTCCAGCGTCTTAAACATATCCTCCAAGGCGTTAGTGAACAGTTTCGGGGATATGACGTCCCCCTGTCTCACTCCTCGACGCAGGTGGATATGATTAGTACGCTGGTTCTGTACTTGTACACTCATCGTTGCGGCATTATACAGACATCTCATCACTTCGATATATCGCCAGTCGACTTGGCAACGCTGCAAGGACTCCAGAACAGACCAGGTTTCGATTGAGTCGAAGGCCTTCCCATAGTCCACAAACGCTAAGCACAGGGGCCGATTGTACTCTTCGGTCTTCTGTACAATCTGCCGCACTGTGTGGATGTGGTCCATGGTGCTGTAACCGCTTCGAAATCCGGCCTGTTCCGGAGGTTGGAACTCGTCGAGTCTTCGCGCAAGACGGTTCGTGATGACCCTTGAAAACAGTTTGTAGACATGGCTCAGAAGCGAAATCGGGCGGTAGTTTTTCAAGAGGGTTTTGTCTCCTTTTTTGAAAAACAAAACCACCATTTTCCTGTTCCATGCCTGTGGAGTTCTCCCAGTGAAGAGAATAGAATTGAAGAGCTGTTGCAGCTGGCTTACAGCTGGGGCTCCTCCAGCTTTTAGAAGCTCCGTTGTGATTCCGTCTTCACCTGGGGCCTTTCCATTTTTGAGCTGTTTAAGGCCATCACGATCTCATCTCGGCTGACTTCGGGCAGGTCTTCTGTGAAGTGGCGGGTCAAGGTGGCTCTAATATCCTCAGTATCGGGTACGGGCCTTGAAGCATGCGATGCGTAGAGCTTGCCGTAGAAGTCTTCAACTTCTGACAGAATCTCCGACTTGGATGCGACGACGTTCCCCGTTGACGTTGTCAGTTTTGTGAGGTGGCTTCTACCCAGAGGCTGGGCGAACACTTTTGACCCCCGATTCTGCTCAATTGATTCTTTAATCAAGAGCGTGTTAGAGGATCGGAGGTCTTGTCGTACCAGCTTCTTAATGGTTTTGTTGCGCACCTGATTAATTGACAAAGCTGACAAAGGGTCTGTTCGTCTCTCTTCCATTAGTCGAAGTGTTTCTGCCGAAAGTTTGGACTTTTTGCCCGTACGCTTGCTCTCGCAAAACTTCGTCCTTTTTCCACCACTTCTTCGAGTTTCTGGTCTACGTCATCTGTGGTTTCCAAGGCAGCGAATCGATTTTCCAATTTTAATTGGAATGTTTCAGACCCAACAACGGTTTGGAGTAGGTTTGGTCGGAGTGTGGACTTCATCAATCGGAATCTCTCGGCTTTGAAGTCGATATCCAGAGAGCCTCGTACAAGTCGGTGATCACTTCCAGTATTGAACCTACTGATCACTGAGACGTCTCTGAATATACGCCGTTTGTCCGTAATGATGAAGTCAATCTCATTTTTAGTCACAGTGTCGGCGCTTTGCCACGTCCACTTCCTTTGGGGCTGTTTCTTGAAGAACGAGTTCATCAAGAAAAGCCCCTATTTCTCGAGAAAGTTGACAAGCATTTGCCCCCTGTGATTCCTACTGCCAAATCCGTGTGGTCCTATTGTCGATTCACTGCAGGTCTGTACTCCCACTTTGGCGTTAAAGTCTCCCATGACCTTAGAGGTGGTATGTTAAGCTCTAGAGATGTCTTCATACATGCTCTCCACCTCTTCGTCCAAGTGTGCCGAGGTCGGTGCGTAAACCTGGATAACCTTGAGGCTGTACCTCTTGGTTAACCTAATTATGAGGCACGCTACCCTGGTCGACACACTGGAGATTTCTACGACGTTGTCACTGAGAACCTTGTTGACCAGAAACCCGACGCCGCCTTGGGATGGTCTCCTTCTCTGTAATACATAAGATGGCCCGATTCTAGAGTTATGGTATCCTCTCCCTGTCTTCGGACTTCACATAACCCCAGAATGTGCCATCTTATGTGTCCCAGCTCCTCCTCCAGCTGCGCCAGATGATCATCCAGCCGAATCGTGCGTCCATTATATGTTGCGAAGGTCAGTTTGTTTTGGTGGCCTACCGTAGCCCGGAGATTCTTAGCACCCCCTGCCCTGCCGTTACCGTAACCGCCGCCGTGGTCAGGAATAGCAGGGCGGCCGGGAACTGGGGGCCGCGGCATATTGTGACTTTCCATCCTTCTTTCATCCCTTGGGAGGGATATGCCCTAATCGCCATGCTGGGCAGGCGTGTTGGCGATCGCAGGACGTAGCTTCTCGCACCGGTGACGCTGCTGCCCGTCACCGGCCTGTAGTATTTAGCTACGCCATAATTTGAAATGGTTATACCGCCATTTGTCGGTCGCCAGAGCCCCGTTCGTTGGTCAGCAGGATGCACCACGGGCAGGTGAGGTTGGCTGGGAGCACTTAGATGGTATGTGTGCCCCCTTACATTCCCATATATTTACATAAAATGTAAATATATAATTCAATTTATTAGATAAATATGTTTTGAAAGTATTTTAACCGAGTTCAAAAAGAGGATTCTCAATTCGGTGAAATCTTTTATTTGTGTATGTTCTCCAATTACTCAAAGACGCCTGGCCCGATTTGAAAATTCTTCTTTTATTTGAAAAAGGTATTCATAACAGATCATCATCATCGGTGAGAGTCTACTACTTTGTGAAGGCCTCTTCCAAGGTGCCACTGAGCTTTTTACCAGGAGGTCTCATTTAAATTTCATTGCGATCTGATGAGTATCTCCAGAGATATGGAGATAGATAAACACCTCAAACTTGGTACTGTAAATGACATGTGAAGTCGATTCTTTAAGTTTTTTTCAACAATTTTAAATTATAATAAATACATTATGATTTTATAATTTAAATTTATTGTTGCATAAAGTTTAAGTCAAATAGATGTTAAATTTGTTTGTATAATAAATTTGATTATTAAAACACACTTTTTAATATATTATGATTAACACTATTTATTAGTTCCATCACTCTACTCTTAATAATATTCCGAGAATGGCGTAGAATTATAATGATTTAATAATTCTGTTCCAATATAAATTAAATGTAAGAGCATTAACTTTGGTAACTACTTTGCTACAAACAATGTCACTCACAGGTCCATTTTCAAAACTTGCAACAAGGGGGTTTCATGTAAAAGTTAGACATCCAGTGCCTCAGACAATTACGTCGGCCGGAAATTAAACAACGGCTTGACCGCTCTGAGGGAAGGTTTATTAATACTGAAAGAGGATCCCTAAGGCGGGTTTGCATGATATAAGCTATGATGTACTGAGTGCGCTTGAATAGACTAGGACGCTGTTTACAGTGTGATTGATACCATCGCTTGAAAAAGTATTTGTCGTTTTCGCTCCGAGTAGCACCCAAGTCATCCGAGTGTACTTGGATCGTGACCGTCCTTCCAGTGAAACCTCGGCTTTAAAAGCCGCTGCTATATTTAATGATTGCGTACCCTAATTGAGCTCGGTATTGGGCTCGGGAAATTTTTTAAAGACATTTCTGGAAAGTTAATTAAGGCGTTAATAGTCTAATTAGTTAGGAACGAACGGATCTGTCTTTGTTGATGACATTTTCGCAGGACGCATGATATGTGGACATATTATGAAACTGTAAAAAGGGGACTTACTTTATATGAAGGGGAGTCACCTCAGTATTACTAACGTATAATACCTACTTACTCACCAATTTATGTATAAGTGATATGTATGGGCGATAAATGAAACAACTGAGCACGTGGAACCACAGAATAATATTTATATATTAGTTCTATTAGTACAAGTAAAAACAAACAAGTAAAGTGGTGGAACGCTGGTATATTACTGACTTGCTATTGGCGGGTTACCCGCGGTGTCAGCGTCGCATGCAATGCGACCGTTAGACAATACAGGTATAGATTATGATTCCAGTTTGCATTAATTCCCGACAAGCTGGATTTTTGTGCAGGCCTTGGATGCGTCATTACAAATGACATGTCAAAAGTCCCCATCGATCCCGCTTGTGCGTTGTTTTTTATTCGAGGTCAATGGTCACAAATTTGCGTTTTTCGCGATTTTCAGAAAAACGTTAAGTTTTATCATAAAAGTACCATAGACAAAATTGTAGACCATAAAATTATCTATAAAAATTGTATCAATACTAATTTCCTACGAGCCACCGTTTCTGAGATATAAGGGGGGGGGAGGCACTCCCATACATGGAACTGACCTTCAAACATAGGTTATATAGGTTCATGTAGACGTGTGGGGTCTATGGATAGGTCTTTAAAAATGAAATTGAGTAAAATTATTTTTTCTCAAAGTCAATCATTTAAAAGATAGGCGCGTCTAAAGTGGTATAATGTGTGTCCCCCTCCGCCCTTTAACTTTTAAAGTAAGGGAATGAAAAATATAGAAAAAAAATATTTTGTAGATCTCAATAAAAACTTTAAACAAAAATTGGTTTGAACGAGATACAGTCAGCAGTTTTTGAGATATAGCGACCGCAAATATAACTTGGATTTTCATACAAACACTATGAAAAACAAAGTTATTTTTGTAGTTGCGAAAATCAGACATCATATATCATACATCATAATATACGTGGCGTACTCATGCATATTATGACGATAACAACTTTTATAATTTTTTGAATCGTTATATCTGAGAAACGGTGGCTTGTAGAAAAAAAAGTATTGATACATTTTTTATAGATAATTTTATGATCTACAATTTTATTACAGGTACTTTTATGATAAAACTTACCGTTTTTCTGAAAATCGTGAAAACCGCAAATTTGTGACCTTTGACCTCGAATAAAAAACAACGCACAAGCAGGATCGATGGGGACTTTTGATATATCATTTGTAATGACGTATTCAAGGCTTGCACAAAAATCCAGCTTGTTGGGAATTAATGCAAACTGTAATAATATCAATAGGGCATCTAGTTTAATGTAGGTTTTATTCAAACGTGCTTGTAACTTTTTTATATCACGATAGTTTTTTGTTAAACATGAGTGTGAGGAGTATCTATCTAAACGCATTGTTTCACAATATAAATGAGCGTATCAGTGGTATTTATATTGTGAGGAACAGTGGTTCCTCTGGTTTTTGTTTGATCTATCTTGAATATTTATAAATGCCAACAAAAAATCGTCATATCCTTTTTCTATAACATTATAGCCGTTGCTCGCATGAAATGTCATGATTTGCTTCGTTTCTTTGATATTTTGCTCTCGCTGTTCATGTTGAAGTGTCACCCATAAATTCACACAAGGAATATGTTGTGACGTCACTCAGTGCTGTACTTTTGGAGTTGTCGCGGCAATTGTGGGCGAGGTATTGTGAATCTGTATGCTATACGTTAGACAGTATAGTTGTTTTATTCCAAAGCATTATGAAAATTTAACTATTTAATAATAACTGTTTGACACTGTGACAAACTCGTGATGGGAATGACCTCATAATATATCTTAAGGACTTGGAAGTCTTGTACTGACCGTTTAAACTGTGACTTCCTGCCTTGTACCTGTAAGATGTGGAATTACCTTCCCGCCACGATCTTGCCCTTGAGCTATGGAATTAATGTTTTTGTAAAGGGTATCCATAAAATCCTTAAAAGGTTCATGGTGCCAGCGCCCATGGTGTTGCAAATGTTTATAGATGACGGTGACCGCTTAACATCAGGCGGGCCGTCAGCTTGTTTGCCAACTTTTACAAATAAAAAAAAGTTTAACACCTCTGCTTGTGTCAGAAAAAAACACATAAGGAATTAAAAAAATCAAAACGATACCATACCATTTGCAGTTTATGATCAAAATTTCTCCGTTTTCCTCCATTCAAGTGCAACCTTTCACAAGACCGGTGCTCCAATTTCGCGGGATGAAGGTCCCACTCGTGGCACTCAATTATGCCGAGACAAGAAATGCAATAATGCAAATTGCTCTCTCTATGATCAACAGCTCGCATCCGCTCAAAGCAGATTGGTTCTGAATAATATGCTCGATGAATAGACTTTTTTTAAACTACTTTTTTGATGCCTGTTTTAATTTGCGCTTTTGGATTTCCATTGAGTTAGATTTTTGCTACTTTTTTAAAAACTGAATAATTGGATAACTGGAAATTGGTATTCAGCACGTTTTTTCAGGACACAGCTTTCAATAAAAAAATTCGTCGAACGGCAAGTTAATTGAAATTGTGATTCAATTTAGAAATTTCATAAATTTTATACATTAATCGACATTATAGCGAATTTGATACCATGGTTATTAATATTAAATATTTAATGTTTTAGTGCGATAAGTCCCTTATTACAATGTAATTATGTGTATGTATATGTGTAAAAATAGCGATTCTATAGACTAAACACACATATTTGTTTACTATAGCACGTCTTAAATAATATAATATATTTTAGCGAGACTAACGAACAGCAATTGATTTTTATGTATAATAAGTTATTATTCAAAAAAATAAAACCGACTTCATAACCACAAACAGGCACTCAAAAGCGAAAAATAAATTACTTAAAATTATTATAAGCGCTACCCACTTATCTATTTGAAGTCGGTGCCAGCCAAGTCTAATAGGTAGTAGATATATAATACCTACATGTATCTACTTACTTACTAACCTACATGTACCTACTTACTACTACTACATACATAGTATCTATCTACTATCCAATAGACTTGGCTGGCACCGACTTCAAAACTTCAATTAGATAAGTGGGTAGCGCTTATAATAATTTTAAGTAATTTATTTTTCGCTTTTGAGTGCCTGTTTGTGGTTATGAAGTCGGTTTTTTTTTTTGAAAAATAACTTATTTTACCCTTTTTAGTGCAAAACAAGTTTTAATTAAATTACATGCATATATTAAATTTCGTGTCTGAGCCGTTATGCACTGACGGATACATACTTATTTCAAGTATGTACCTATAACGGTTAAGAAGATACAGATCTGTAAAGTGCGCACATATGTATAGACACACGGACGGATGGACGGACGGACGGACGAACGGACAACAAAGTCTCAGAAAGTGTTCATTTGGTACCCTTTGGGTTCGGAACCCTAAAAAAATTGACTTTAAATGCCGCGCTATAGTGAAAATATTCACTAGTAATAATGATGTCATCAAGGTATCAAAGGACAATGTCCAAAATGGCCCTGTGCAATTAAAGCATCTGACACACAAGATAATTAATTGTCTATTTTATTACAATAATTCCAAATACTTTTATAACACGGACTAGTTGTATTCCAAAATGAATATTAAAAAGTATTATTTACGATTATTAACATTGATTGCCGCCATATAGCCAACAGAGTACTGAATCACTCTACTACGTTATAAGAGGCACTTCCCTATATTGTTGAAACCCGAATTATGAAAGCACTGTGTAGCCAACCTAACCACGGAAAGTATTATTTACGTAGTAACTATTATATAATCTGTGGTATTATACTTATAATTTTTTTTTGCAGTGTTGATTGGTACAAAGTACGTTCATAATTCTGAGTTATTTAATAATGTATGCAGTGTCGCGGGACTGAAATGGCCAACATCTTCGCCAAACGTCATGTCATGTCAAAAAATCTTAGGTATGTTTAAAAAAGTTTGCACCCTAACAAGACTTTGCCTGGTAGTACATTCCTGTGAATACAAATTATTTACATTTATATATAATTATTTATTATAATTATTAATATATAATTATTTATTGAGGGCCCGGTGGCGTAATTGGGAGAACAGTCGGCTTTGATGCCGTGGTACCGAGTTCAAATCGCCATGCACCAATGAATTTTTCAATCGAAAAATATATGTGCGCTTCTCACAGTTGCCCTCCGGTGAAAGAAAACATCGTTAAGATACCAACAACCACCGCATGGTGGTAGGACATATCTAGTGTCCGCCTGGCCAGTTACCACCCTCAAGTTAGAAAATCTGTCGCCAAACATCTAATGTGTACAGGCAGCTATCCTTGAGAGCCAGTTCCCAGTTCTAGTCCACTTCTCTATCTTCGACCGCATCATCACTTAGCAATAGGTGAGATAGTGGTCAAACGCTAGCCTATAAGATATAAAAAAATAAAAAATATTAATTATCCCCACCTTTATTTCTATCTCGCTCACAGTTACCGTAAGAATATCTGTCAAAAACCAAAATCAACGAGAAGAAAGATGTAAAAACATTATTCAAGGTCATATATTTTTTAGTATATGCAATAGCAACCTCCATTGTGTATAATTTTCTAGGGACTCTTCTACTAAAACCAGTACATTCTCCTATGTTTGAGGTATTTATCTCCATATCTCTGGAGATACTTATCAGATCTCGATAAAATTAAAATGGGACTACCTCGGAAACGTATCCTACCTATTAAAAAAAAGAATCATTTGAATCCGTTCACAATTGACGGAGATAACGCGTAACATACACAAAAAAAAAAAAAACATACAGACGAATTGAGAACCTACTACTTTTTTGTAAAGTCGGTTAAAAAGATTTTTTTAGCACGCATTAAAACATAGGACTTATCCTATATTTTAATGTTTATGACAATTGTTGTGTTATTTGAATTATTTAATGTTTGTTTATTTTTATTTACTTCAAAAGCAAATAAGCGCCATAATAAAAAACTACCGACCACGTGGGTAGAAAACGCTTATTTCGTCTACAAAGAACCCACATATTTTCTAACTTCGTATCGAAGTACAAAGATAATAACTTTCCAGCGTTCAAAGCTGAGTTCACTCACAATAAAGCCTAGGAGAACACATTAAAAGTAAACGACAAAGTCACGTATTTATTGTTTTATAACTTTTATGGCACTTATAAAAGTATTGGAGTTGGCGATAGTTCCCGAAACTTTGCCGTGGGTTTTCAGCCTTTGTGAATACCATATCGTTCATTGCATAATACAAGAGGCTATTTACATAGGGTGGGGTAGGTTGTGCTGGTACTTACAACGCAATGGTTGGGTAAGTGGGTCAATTTTTTTACGTTGAGTGAAGTATGTTTTCAATACAGAGTGTTCATGTCATGCTTAGCATAATACTACGATGCATTGATAAGATTGTAATGGTAAGACAAAGTTAGCCCGCTAGCGACAGCAAGCCTATTTTTATCAGTTATTAACCGATGGAAGACGATGTATTTTTTTTTGTGAAAGTAATATATAAAAATGTGATATTAAACAGAAAAACAAGTATTAAGTATTATAATTTAAAATATAATAGAATAAAATATTCTTTTCCTCAGCTTTATTTATGCCACCTAGGATGATTTGACCTTCCTACAAGACCTATAAGTCAGTTCTTTCTCTCTCGTCCAATGCTAAGCACTTACTTTCTTTACTTATTTTTACTTCCACACTTGTAAAATGTGGAATAAGCTCCCATTTTTCTGTTTTCCTGCAGAACTATAACATGGAGTCCTTCAGAGGGGCGTTAAAAGAATCTTGACAGATCGACAATGCACGAGTGACACCTTTAGTGTTGTTCATAGGCGTGATTGTTCTTCCCAATAGGTGAACCGTTTGCTTGTATGCTACCGTAAGGTACCTAAAAGTATGATAAGCCATAAAAAATAATTAAGCACCCCGAAAACTTTAAAATGAACGTGTATCTACTCGTAACTAACACCTTACTAAAATGGAAACGCGTAGTAATTAAACTAATCATTGGCGGGCACCTGAAAATCCATGATTCGATCCATTCCAAAGAAAACTACTCTGCCACCTATCTATCATGAATCGTCAACATTTTCCACTCAAAACAAACACATAGTGATCCTTTTACTGCCCAAGTTTATTGGCTCATACAACACCGTCAAACAGTCGTGTACAAAATGTCCACTCGCTAATGTTTCATGCACGTGAGTTGGCCGACCTACGTGACCCGACAAACTTCCTCAGCATACGTTTACATAATGAGTATGCGAAACGTTTACTGTTACATGTGAAATCTACTATTCATACCTTTACATGAGACAACTTATGCGTCGGCGAGAGTGTATATTATATTGTGTGTAGGCTTTTGCATTTACTAGTCACCCGTGTTTAAAAGTATATCATGTCATATTTAACTTTTTTTAAAGCGTGAAGAGTTAACAAACATAAATAAACTAACTTTTGGATTTATAATAATGGTGTTTATATGTAACACAATACATAAAATTTTACGAAGATTTTCGTTTGCTCTTATGTGATAAAATCAGATGCGTTAACTGTGCAACAATTACAAATGAAATTTATTTTTCAGAGAAAACAGAAATATTCAGTATGTAGAGCCTCAATTACTCATTAAGAGGACAAGGAAAATTCCTCATTATTTTTTTTTCAAATTTTAAACGCAAATATTCACGTTAGATTAACTAACGTTTGCCTTTATTGTGAGTGTGATAATGTAACAAAAGATTAACTTACAACCTAGTCTTTTAAACTTTGTAAATAAATATTCACAAGATAATTTGAACGGGATATTTACCTTCCGATATTTCGGCGCTGTTGCAAGCGCCAAAACTTATATTTGTAAATTAAGTTAATGATAACAATACAATACAATACGAAACAGTTAACTCATAAAAACTATAGTACAATGGGCAGACTTATCGCTAAGAGAGATCTCTTCCAGTCAATCTTTGGATGGAGTGAAGGGAAAAAAAAAATGAAATAAAATATATGTATATATAATATATACATATAATATATTATATTATAGTAATAAGAAATACTAATTATAAAACAAAACAGGAAACATCATGATAACTTTTCGAATAACATTATAAACATCAAATATCAAAAATATTATGAGCAAGTCTGTAAAAGTTGTGATGTGTAAGGGGTCATAGCGCTAAGCTACAGTTTCTGCGTAACCTTTGGTAGTAAACTTTGAGCATTTGTCTGCTTAATGAAGCCTCACAACTCTTACAACTCGCTATGCCAGTTCTTTGCATATTATACTGGAATTAAACTACTGTTAAGTGAAAATTAAAGTGCTTATGATAAGCAGTTGTGTTTTATTGTGATTGAAAATTTCTACGCTTAAAAAAACCTTTAATATATATAGCTTGGGTCTGTATCCGTATGATGGTTCACGGTTTAACGAAATTACATGATATTTTTTGGAAGGCGGTTTTAGGTGGTGTCTGGAGGTGTCCCAATAACGTTAGAGATATATCCGTTGGATTTCAATAATATTAATATTAAAAACAAAATAGTTAAAATGGATGTAATAAGTCTTTTCGTATTTTGTATGCATAATATTGAAGAAAAATCTCTTTTTGATTAGTATAGTGCATGGCTAATGAGCCATGCAGTATAGTGGAGACATAGGATTTATATTTTTTTAAAGCCGCAGGCTGCAGATCTTCATTATTTATCGTATATTTATCGTCATTAAGGTCCTCGTACGATTCTGCTCTAAGCAGCTCTGAGTGCAGTGGAGTACATTTTGAAGTCAAAATAAGTCTCAAGACTATTGTAAGAGCGATGAGGGCTGTCGTAAACAAATGCGCCCTCGGCTCGGCTGAGTAGCCGTGTTTTCGGTTCAACCTTCTAGCTGTAAATTAGTTTGTAATTAGCTTGGTTGTATTTATATAGATTAGCTTATTAGAGAGTAGCGACTTGTGTCTTATTTCGCTTTAATATGTTTATGCTTTGTCTTATCTACTAGACTAGCAGTTCCTGTGCAATTTCATTCACAGGGCGAAACTCTTTAAGTTTTTATGTTACAACATGGTTGTTCGCAGTGATTGCATCTTTGAAATTATTACACAGTACGATAATATATAATTGCTTTCACCAATCACGACGCTAATAAAAAATAAAAAAACGCCTATCTGGACATCACTGAGGAACAGCTAAACAAGCTCTAACGACTCCAAAACTTTGCGATTAGGTTCATATTTGGCCTACGCAAATATGACCACGTCTCCGAATTCCGTTCAAAGCTTAAATGGCTACCCATCCGCCTTCGTCGCAATGCTCATATCCTTACCCTCCTGTTTAATATTTTGTTTAATCCTACTTCTCCTCCCTACCTTAAAGACCTCTTCCAATTCCTACACACTGCGAATTCTCTCTCTTTACGGTCTTTAGAGACTCATACATTATTGATCCCTAGTCATCATAGCTCGTTCTACGATAAATCGTTCGCAGTACAAGCTGTAAGGCTCTGGAATGCGCTTCCAGTTGAAGTAAGACGTTGCCAGACTACATTCAAAGAACGTGTCAAAGCTCACTATCTCTCGTAAGATTAAATTGCTACCTACTGTAATTTTTGTTTTCTCTCCTTGTTATATTTATTTATATAGTATATGTATTGTTTATTGATAAATATATTATTTATGTATTATATGTATCTGCAGTGTAGTGTTTATGTATTTACTTATTTATTTTAGTTTAGGTATTTAACACCATATTTACCCCGCCATGTTCATTAAAAAAAATCTTCATTACCCAACGGTTGTCTGGAAGAGATCGCTCTCAGCGATAAGACCACCTTTTGTAACACATATTTGTAAATGTTTCCGTAAGTTTTTTAATGTTTTCTAAATGGTGTTCAATAAAGAGTTATTCTATTCTATTCTATTCTAAATAAGACTACAAATCCGAATTATTAGCTACCAAAATAATATATACATCACGATACAATATGAACACAAACTAACGTAACATCTTACCCTATTTTCCATACCCCGTGCCTATTTTAACTTAAAAAGCTACAGGGCGAGCCGAGAGTAAATAAATATGTCATCCGGTAAGCCAGGAGAATCTCGTGAAAAATGCAGGTCTTACTGTCGCGAACAAATTACGTACGCATTTTTTGAAATACCTATTTTGGTTATATTATATATATACTTATTTTCGCTGCGTAGGGGAAATTTTGCGGAAATTAATACTGAATGAAGGATTTTGTGCAGAATCGCGTGAAGGAGTATTTTTCTTATGTTTTATTGTACGTGCTTATATTACGCGAATCGCAATGTTATACCTACACAGTAAGAAATAAACTTTAAGATATAATATTTATTGCAAGCTTGACTCGGCTTACGTTGCAATGCTTTTTTTTAAATGTTATATCACAGAATGTATATGAGTACAAGCTATATTCAACCGTCAAATAATTATATTTTCGGTTGGTATTAATAAACAGGGCAAATTACATTTAACTTATAGACTTTTTTATTGTTGATAGACAAACTATCTCATGGTATTGGTGTAACATGCTTGGCTGGAAGCAATCTGCATCTAGGTGACGCACAAAATTGAGGCATTCTAGAGTTTTGCGTGCCACGTATATGAAATTCGCAGACAAAAAATAGAGGCAGGCAAGCTTCTAGCATTTCCTATAACCAATAATCGTAATAAAATTATTGTTATACAACATCAATTACTTCGATTGAGTTTTCAAAGGAAGAATAGTTAAGTACGGTTATAATTTTAGAAGGGTTGTCCATACAGAATTTCTCAGCAATCCATCATTTATTCAGTTTACTTAACAAGTTTAAGCTAATTTGTCCTACACGGGACAGTTTGTCAAACTTCCGGGATTGACAAAACTCGTTATGCGCTTCATCGTTATTTGGTAGCTATAAAATATTTATAGGCTTACTAGCTGAGACCCGCGACTTCGTTCACGTACAACAAGAAGTTGGTAGCCCATGTTCATTGTCATGCTATAAAGCATCTGCTTGTTAAATTTCAGTAAGATTGGATCGTCCGTTTAGGCGTGATAATGTAACAAACAGACAGAGCTACAAACGTTTGTATAATTTTAGTATGGATTTACTAACCCTAACAAAAAGGAGAGGGTTTTAGATTCGCTTTAAGCTACGGCCACACCGCGGCGTACTGCGATCTGCGGGCGCGATCTCAGTACTTTTCAATTGTTTACTGATCGTGTTTGGTGTGAACCAGTCGGTACAAATACAACTGCGCTATCTGAGCGCCGCCTAGCTTGCGCATGCAGGACGCTGCGGTGTGTCCGTACCTTTAGAACTCCGTCATTTATTAACCAATAGGATTTTTTGGGACGTTACGATCCTCAGACTCCACTAAATATTTTATTCATTTCCATAACAGTCAGTGATTTTGTATAAGATTTTGGTTCTCCATAAGATCACTCATCCTTGATTTGATCCTTCAGAGTTAATCCCGAGCATAGTCTTTTCCATAATTTGCAAAGCGATTTTAATTAAGTTCCCCAGTGGAACCGTGAGTTGCAACTCTGGATGTCATAACGATTACTACTATAGAATGCGTCGATTGAATTGACGTTATTTCCCAAATTCAGCTCGGTCAGTACAATTATATAAGTACAGTATTATTGTATCGTACCAAATTATATAATTATCATCAGAATAAAACAGAATCGCCAACATTTCATGACATTACAGCCGCTGAAATTAATTTAATTATTCAATTCATTCAAAAATCATAGTCATTAATTGCAAATTAACCCACAAATGCATTTCAAAAACCTTTTTCCGATACGTAGGTTTACGTGAGCAAAGGCGTAAAAGCCTCGCATGACAGAGATAAATAGAAAACAGTTATCATCCGACTAGTTACAGCACCGGAGCATATTTGTATTTGTTCACACACTGATCTCACCAGCTCGAAGCAGACTTCCCATTTGTTTTGGTTAGAGTTCGTTTGGTCGACACCAATTAAGAAATATCCTTTATTTGCTCGGATTGAACCCGCCCGGCTGAGCCGAAACAACTGCCTAGTTGAGAAAAACAACCAATGCCGGAATCACAGTTGGGCTGGTTCAGTCTATTCGTAACAAACGTATTAGATTTACTGAGAAGTTCGACCATTTATTTGTACTTAACAGAAAGAGATATTCATTGGCTTAACATTAGCCTTGTCAGCTTAACAGCGATACACTGACTAAGCCAAATGATTACATAAACGATACATATGTGCATGAATAATTCTTGAGAAATCTCTTATAAAGGAATACATATGCCGAAAAGCCTTATCTTACATTTAACTAATATTATAAATGCGTAAACTTGTGAGTATGGATGGATGGATGAATGTTTGTTACTCTTTCACGCAAAATCGGCTGAACGGATTAGAATATAATTGGGCACACAGCAAGTATATAACCTTATGTATTCATATACATAAGATACTTTTTCAGCATGCAAATCTGTGGGGAACAGCCGGCTAGTATTTAACGATTTCATGACGGTATGCTCGGTACGTAGATATAACTACGTCGTAGCAAAAAGGCTACGACACAAGGCTACGACAAAGGCTACGAAAACAGCTACGCGTATCTGCAACGTAGCATCCAGTCCTAATACGTATAATATTAACTAAATAAATACCACCATAATACTTTGACATGCTCATAAATCAATTATGCCAATAGGTCATTAACTCATTATCATTCGGTCATAGTAGGTCATCACGATATGTATATGGCTTCACTAATTAAAGTAAGTTTACAAATGTAGGTGGAGCATATTACTTTTTGGCAGCTGACTTGCTGCAAAAAAGTAGCTTACAACCACAGAAATATCAATAATTATTTTTAATATTTCTGTGCTTACAACCATCAAGGACAAAATTTTTAGACCATTCTAGGCCTAGCGTGTTCACATCATCGCTTATCACCATGCGTGATCGCAGTCAAACGCCTAGCCTTTGAGATTAAAAAAAATATATAAAGTGTTGGCAGATCATCGTTCCACTCATAAAGGTTTTAAAGATTGTTAATACTCTAGTGTTTTATTAGCCTATTATGTTATAGAATGAATAATAAAATGATGACGTAAGCGTAATCGCTGTGCAAATGTGCACAAGTTTTTTTTGTTTACAGACTGATTTGTTGTTAGATTTGTTAGAGGCAGTATTAATATGAGTACTTATACAACTTGTTCACGGTACGGTAAAAATTTTGAGCACAAAGAATGCGATACATCTTTCAAATAAAAAGCCAACCCGTGTTACCACTGCTACAAAGATCAGAAGGTAATGACAAATTTACAAAACAGCAAACGGCATCTATATACTCGATACTCAGCATCAACATTTCTATATTATTTATTTTATCCTGTTCGCATATTTCGTCCGACTGCTGGGTATAGGCGTCTCTAAAATGATACCATTATTCACGGTCCTGTGCCTTTCTTATCCAAATGCCATTCACGATCTACCATATCGTCGACCCATTTTTCTACAGGTCGATCAAAATATTGACTTTTATTTATAAATACGGGACTTATCTCGCTTAAACATTAATTTTATTTACCTCAATGTTTCGACTAATTGCATTGAATTTATATTGCATAATATTTATATTTATAACTATCTATTCAGATCGCGTGGTGGTTTAAGGCGACTGGCAAGAGCTGGATGAGAGTAGCCAACGATCGTGCTCGTGGCGTGAAATTGGAGAGGCCTATGTCCAGCAGTGGACAAGTATATATGATGATGATGATGATGATTTAGATCGTAAAAGTTAGAAGTTTACAATTACTGACTTTTATTAGAAAATGTTATAAGTATCAATTCTCTCCAGTTTCACTACAAATATTAAGAGCTAATTGCTTTAATGTGTCCCAATTTCGTCAGTTATAATTTATCCTATATTGAGACAGTCGCGATCTATCGAAAACAGAAAATATATGTTTATAAATCTCATTTTATTTTCACAAAACATTTTGGTCAGTGTCGATATATTAAGCGGACTTTGTAGAGGGACAAACAATTTTATATTACTTATTTTATGAGAGATGTGGTATCTGGTAATAGATGAGAAATGTTTTATGGTCTTCCAACTACATATCAGTAAGTAACAAGTCCATGAGGGATTTATGGTACTACTCTAAGGGTTTCCTTATTGTTGTGCAAAAGCTTGTGAAAATATATGTCAGAATCTACTAAAAGATTTTTTGAGGTCATTACCCAAAAAAAAAAAAGAATCCGTATTAATTTCTTGGCAGAAAAAAAGGGCGCGCTTTTTGTCTGTCTCTTTGATTGTTAATACTTTTTAGAAAACCTTAGAAATTTAAAGGTAGAATAAATACCTAACAAAGTGTATGAATGCTTGGAGTTGTGAACAAAATCTAAGTATACAAATTGATGATGTACACATAATATATATAACCCTCAGTGCAAGAGTTAGACTCGTACTTGTTTGGTTTTTTTTAAATGGCACTTGATAGAAAGCTAAAAAATACTAATCAGCGTTCTCGTTAGTTACTTATATTTTAGAGAAACTACACCTTTTAGGGCCACTTTCACGGTTCCTGATAAGCCTATGACACACTTATATAACAGATTTTTGACAACTTTTATATGGCTTTGAGTGTCAGATGTGACACTAAATCACGAACCACAGAAACGGAACATATGTCAAAGCCAAAACTTTCACGTCACTGCTTTAGCTGTTCCTTTAACAGCCTAGCCTTTTTGATAAATGATAAATGATAATATTTATTTCCAGAAAGGTTAGGATACAGAATTTTCATACTTCTTATTATATATACGATAACTTAACCAAAGAACAGAAAGTTATTAATACGTGAAAACCAAACTAGACGGTGAGCCTGTGTCTTGGTCTTCAGAGTGCGTAACAATACAACGTAATTTATCTATTTTCAAAGCGTGTGAAAGAAGTCATTAGTCCGTCAGTAGATATATCCATATGTAAACGTATCTACAATACATACATTTTTACTAAACAACATAGTTTAAATCTAGAATTCATCGTCCTAGGTTTAAATAGTCGCCCGAATGACATTCACCCGAAGCTCGGTGGCATATAATACAACATTTGATGAATTATGCTTAGATCATTCATAGAATGGTTTAATGTCCTGCAAATTTTTGTTAATTATATACGACTAGCTGTGCCTGCGACTTCGTCCGCGTGGAATAGCATTAACAAATAAGACACATAAGTATCCCAACTACAACGCGCCGTACCACGCCACGCTAATCCCGCCTTCCCCCATCCCCCTCACTTCCACATCCCCTCCCTCTTCCCCTTTACCCCCCTTCTCCCTCACAAACTTTGAATGTCATATTTATTTATATCGAATCAACACCTTAAAAAATAAGTTAAGTAAATTAAGTAAAAATAAGTTTAAAAATTACGATATTTCCATACAACTTTTCATCCTCCCTTTTAACCTCTTACAACCCTCTTTTTGCATTAAAAAGTAGCCTATGTCCTTTTTCAGGCTTTAGACTATCTGTGTACCAAATTTCATTTAAATCGGTTTAGTAGTTTTGGCATGACAGATGGACAGACAGACAGAGTTACTTTCGCATTTATAATATTAGTTAGGATATAGTACGGATTTCACTTTTGTTCGTTAGTCTAGGCGTCGCACTGTCATCCCAAGCATCAGAACTCAAAGGACAATGTTTGCTGAGTTGTGTAGAAATTAGGCATGTTTCATAGAATGAAATATGTTCATTCTATGAAACATGCCTAATTTAATACATTAGCTCGCCTAATTTCTACAGCCACTGAGCCATATAATTTACATATAATTTAAATTATATCACTCCGTGGCTTCACCCGCTTTAAGAAGTATCAAACAACCTATTTAATTGCCTATATAATATGTGTAAAATTGTAAGTAAGTCGGTCAAGTTATACGAGGTAATTATTGTACAAATATACACAATTTAGCATTTGTAAATTATATGATTGATGATGGAAGCAATCTTTGATGTCTTATCAAGGATATAACCAGCATTTGTATTGTATTGTATACTCCATTTATCAAAGCAAGCGGCTATAAATCAATATAAATACACTTAATACTACAAACAAGTATATATATCTATGATCAGTGAGAAGCCAAAACCTAACCACCGATGGTAACTTATTCAAACCTACAGTTGCAAGCACAATAAAAATAATGATAATTGTTTAATTCAAAAACGATATTTTATCAATATCAGTAGTAGGAACTTTTAATTAATCTGTACTGACTGCTACTAAAACGGTAATTTCTCAATCATAGACCTAACGATTCAAACAAAGAGAAAATACTTTGTCTGATGTGACTCAGTCTATGTTTGCTCGTGCTAGTTTGTAATGCGGGCTACCATACTTTAGGGGTCTGCCACTACCTATTTGTTGAACTTCACATGATGAGGGCTACTGTTGCAATGTCTTATCGTAAACACCGAGTTTTTAGGAATAGCAGTTTAAGCCGTGCTGATCTGAAGCAGAAGCTAAATATTTAATTCCATCAAAAACATTTTCATGTAAAATGTTGTAAAGACGAGATCATGCGGCTCTAACTGTGAAAAAGTTATCAGATCTAATGTGGAGCCAAGCTTCTAATTTTACACGCCCTAACTGTACAAGCCTTAACTTCACAAGCTTTGTTAAAATATGATGAGGCTTTGCCATTTCATGTCAGATTTGGAAAGTACATTATTAATAAAAGCACGTCGAACAGCAGTTAAACTTAAAATATTACTAGACTCCCTTATTTATACCCACATATAACTTTATTTTCAATAAGATTCTCAAAATTCATAGAGTATCTAACTTTGTAAACCGTTAAACTCATAACTTCAAGTAAGTCAGCCACGTGTATCGATCTCTTTCTAACAGACTTTTTCATTTAACATTTTATCAAAATAAAAGTATATAAACCTCTCTTTTCTTCGGATCTTGTTTATGCACTATCAATCTCAAACTCTCATGAATAAAGACGTTCCCACTTAAGATAAATCAGGACAATCCGTCACAAGAGAGAGGACTTCAATCCTATAGGGCTTAAGCGAATCTAGTTGATAGTCTGCTGGATATCTGTTATTTTGTCGATTTTTAGAAAGGCGCGAGATGTGATGTATTTTGGGAATTCGAGTCTGGCATAGAGCTGTTAAAACCAACCTTTGTGATAGATTTTTATTTTGCACGAAAATATCAGGACGCTTGCCTAGAAGATACTTTGTTACTTATTTACTTATGGCTTTAAAATAATATGGAAACTGCTGAAATTTCTTTCCGATATTTTCACAATATTATTTGAAAAGGTTTAGTTTTGACATAAAGTGCTAGTACATATTAGTTGGTATTGGTCATATAAGTCTTAGTGGAATATCAATATATTTTTTTCAAATATGACTGTAAGATTAAAATAGACGTAAGAATTCTATTTTGATAACCTACTTAAATTTTGTAGTTTAAACACTTACTACAGTATAAACACTAAACCAACGGTGAGATAGTAATTCAGTTAATAAAAATATTTAGAACATCTAGCGAAATACCTACACAGTTTATTACGAAATAAATTAAAGCATTATGTTTTCTTACAGAGTAATGTAACATTTTATGTGAACTTTAACACAACCTAACTATAAAGTTATTTCATTAACATTTACTGAACGACAGACTAAAGTCAATATAATTTTAAATCGGAGGTCACCGAAAGCCATCCAGTACTTCTCTTAAAACTCTTCAAAACTACCCAACTGAAAGTTTGTGAACTTTTAACGAGAGTCTTTAGTGACAGCTTTCTGAATCATAACCGAGCGAAAACCGTTAGAATCACTTTGAAACAATTTAAACTAGATAGCTCCTGCATTTTATAGTTCTTCGTGAGAAATAGAATTCTTCCACATATTTTTACAGACATTATTATTACGAGAACAGAAGAATGTTATAAGAAATTAATGCTTCGACGAAATTGCGCAATATTTTAAATAAGAAATTTAAATATCGTAAATTATAAAGAATTTTGTGTAACGTCTTTTGGCAGCTTAAATGTATTTTCAACAACCTACCAATGTTATAAGTCTGAAATTAATTAATTTAGTTACGGCGATTAATTTAATGATTTTATAATATTCTGTGCACGTTTACTTTAATAGCACTAACAGCAAAAGTTTTAGCTGTCTAAGTCTAATTTTAAATGACCTTTAAAATGTATATTAATGAACACATAAACTTTACACCTTATGATGTGCACGCATGCCTACAAAAAACCTGTTCATATTACAATGGGCCCTAAATGGAAAAAACATTTAGCGAAAAAATGTGTACCTAAAGTTACGACCACACCGCGGCGTCTTGCGTCCGCGTGCGCGTTCGGGATCTAATTTTCAATCGTTTTCTGATCGCCTTAGATCGCGTTTGGTGTGAAGCAGTCGGCGCAAATACTACTGTGCTATCTTATCACCGCCTAGATCGCGCACGCAGGACGCCGCGGTGTGGTCGTACCTTAACTGTAACAATTAGCAGAAATATATTTTTTCTATAATTACAATTCTATACCAAGAATTTAGTAGGTATAAACGTTTGAACAAATTCTATGAAAAACAAATGAGTATTTAAAAAATATATGAATGTTTATTCTAAACATAGTTAAAAATCTATAATAATTATAGATTTTGAGACTTTCCCATACTAGCCCATCTTAACGAATTACCCCGTAACCCAATACATTCATAGTAAGAGTCGTAAGTCGTAACACACAATCCATATAACCCGCACCCGCAAATTCATCATCAAATATTAACGTCACCAAGACAGTAAAACTACTTGACCGTCCGTGCAGAATTACTCGCTTAATTGCTGCCCCGCCACAGGGATGGCCCTAAAACGTTCACTTTCTAACACTAAGTGTTATTCAGTTATTTACGAGAGTTACGGACAGCCCTACCCATTAGGAAGGTCTCGTTAACGCGCACGTAAACAAAATCAACGGCATATTAAAACGTGTAGGCATAACTTTAGATAGCATTAGGTTTTAAGGGTTCTTGAGCGATTAAAACAAGGTACAATATTAGGCATGAGATAATTTTAGGCTAGATAGAGCTGGTTCTGGCAATATATAGGGGTCCGGTTAACGGCTTAGCGTGACGTAGATTTACCTTCTAAAGAAAATTTCATTATATTGATTGACATTACATGATATATTTGACGGAGGAGGCTCCTCTCCATCATCATTAGCAATCATCGTCGAACCTTTTAACTGTAGATAGGTATAGCAATGTAGGTAGGTACGTATCACAGAATGCGAGATGGTTCAGTGACGTCCGTACGCGCCGCCCGCCAACAAAGAAGTGTGTCCACTGCACAGATCACTCATACGGGGTATGCTGTCAACTGTCAAACCGAGAATCTTATCTACGGCGCGCGCGTCACTATCTCCATCGAGTGCCACTAGGTGGCGCTGGCGTCCTGGGTACGACTCGATTGCGACATATTAATCATTACATAACTGTACGATATCTGCGATACTATGTATATAAGTATAATTTGTCTAATAAACCACATGAATAAAGAAATTAGCTGCAGATGGCACTTGATATCCATAACGACTCCGCCACGTCCCATTCACCCCATATATGATTGATGTAATAAAAAATATAAATTGCCAATGCATACATTACGCTGGATTGTAGCAGGCGTACCAAAGGGACACATATGCATGGAAATTCTCTATTTATAGCGGAAACGCTGCCAGTTTAATGTGAAAAATACACGCTATTTCCGCTTAGCTTGGTATTGGAAAAATGTGGGATGTGGGACGGTAAATGGCCGATTAAAATGCTATGTTACAGCGGAGGATACTTTGTCGTCTATTCTGATGAAACTATGCTGCGGAGTAATAATTATACTTCTTGTACTGCTTTTTAAGCAGTGAAGTACCTAATTTTCTGAATGCCAGGCACAAACGAGACAATTTGAAGTTTAAAGTTGTGTTTAGTACTATATACGTAAGGGCTTGACCACTATCTCACCTGATGTTAAATAGATCAAAATCAGGAGTCCAGCGCCTCTTGCTGCTTTCCTCCACTTCTAGAGTAGTTGGCAAGATTTTTTACCAACTTTACAAAACAGGAGGAGGTTCTTATTTCAACAGTGTTTTATGTCTATTACCTCAGAACTTCATATTTTATTAACCGTTTTGGAAAAAATAATTTGTCTGAGAGAGTTTACTCTTAAGAATCTCTTCTTCGCCTCAGGAATATTATAAACTCTTTAATATATTAAATAAAACGGCCCATAGTTGACACATAAACTTACACTTAAATAACAATTTAAAAAAAACAAAGAATGCATACAGACGAACTGAGTAAGTACCTCCTCCTTGTTGAAGTCAGTTAATGACTAGCGCGGCATTGAAGTCGGCTTTTTTCGTTTAGAAACGTTAAATCTTAAATTATTTTATATCCTGATAAGCACAAATCATTATCAGACAGCATAGTCGCTTCTGATCATGTCAGGCATCAGTAAAATACATGTCTATAATCCGCGTTAAAACAATTCTCAAACAAACTCAATTTTTTAATGAATCATTATGATTTATTAAAAATATTTATACTTCTCTTGTATATAAAAAAAATCATATTAAGGCCCATGCAGCAACATAAATCAACAAATTACTTGAAAAATGACAAGCGAGCTCCGTTATTTTTAAATGGACTAGGAAAAAAAATTATAAGGTTTTTTGCAAAACCCTTAGCACCACAGACTGGTATTTTGAATCAAAACATAATCAGCCCGAGTATTATTACACAAAGCGTTTTAATTACATAGCGTTAGTTTTGCCATTGTAACAACCATGGTTTTCATTACAAACTTACCCTCAAAAAGGGAAAGGGTTTGGACACCGGACCCTACCAAATGTAGGGCAGATAGGCAATATTTTGTATCTGGGATTGTTCTTGGAATTAGATTAGTAAGAATGGCCCCTGTTGTACTGTAGGTTCATTTGAAATAGTTATTTTATCTCGGAAAACCTTGTTTGTACAGGACTACCTTTTACAAAAATAAATTCCAAGTCAGTTATTTTTTTTTTTCAAATCAAAGATTTGTTTTTAAAGAACAAATTAACATAAAAACCAAAACTACAAATCTACAAATAGTTAACTACTAACTACAAATAAAAAACAAAATAAGGTCGCTTTCTGCAGAAAGTAGTAATTAATTAATTTAGCTCCTAGTTGTAATAACATACGGTTTGACCGATTAGCTAAAATTTTGCACAAGGATAGCGGATAGAGTTGTATAATAGGACAAGGGATACTTTTTAACGCGGATGATACCGCGGGGCGCAGTTAGTTTCTAATAAATGTAATAGGTCCAGTACATACTGGTCTGTGGTTGTAGATACAATATGTGGTGTATCAAATAACACTTCAAAAATATAAAAAGACATGAAAAACGTTTTTCTTTCTAGATTAACATTATACAGTTTTCGTTGTTATAAATTTTGCATGCAAAATTCTTACGGAACTAATGATGGCTCAAGGATGGATCAAGGACATGGGCATTCATTAAATTTACACAAATATTACAAAAACGGCCGTTCTACCTCGAATGCATCCGTAAGTATCCCGCACCCCATGCAAATATTGCAGATCTCAATGATTTTTCGTACTTTCGGCAGAATATACAACACAAATACTGTTCTTTGCGATCTTGTTTGCCTTTTATTTATCTGGATTATCCGGGCAGGGGCACAGATTATATAATAGAGGGGTAGAAATCTACTGCGATTTGTTGTTTGTTGTTGGACTCATTTAATATGTAGTGTCGACCGTTACGCAGCGCAGGAATGATAAAATATTTTGTTACTTAACAACTTACAAAGGTTTTCTAACTCGTGAACTTTATATGTATATATTACTGATAGCTAGAATTAAATAAATTATTTTTACTGATGGTACTGGTTCTTAAACTTAAGACAGTCAATTCCAATAATTAATGGCTTTCTACAGAAAAGACGGTAATGTTTTAAGATACGACCACACCGCGGCGTCCTGCGTCTGCGTGCAAATTCACGATCTGATTTTCAATAGTTTTCTGATCACTGTAGATCGCGTTTGGTGTGAACCAGTCGGTACAAATACTAGTACGCTATCTGAGCGCCGCCTAGATCGCGCACGCAGGATGCCGCGGTGTGGCCGTACATTTAGTGAAAATAAAGTTTTGTGTGTGACTGAGCTCAGACGTTTTTACAGTCGTTCTTAGTATCAATGAAGAGCGAAAAAAGCAAGCCTTCACAAGAACGTTACATATAAGATCCCCTTTCGTGTTACAGATAGATGGCTGGAATTCTAAGCAAGAGGTCGTTGTTCAAATCCAAGCAAGGTTTACGACATATCATAGAGCATATCATACCGATGTTCTGCCTGACTTGCTATCAAAAAGTAGCTTACCACCATAAAGGCGAAAATCTGCCAACATAACCTTACGGTGTGTTCCGGCAGCACACCTTAAGCAGCCCTTAAGAATAAGAGTATTTCTAGGCCTAGCGTTTTTACCAATTCAACCACATCATCGCTTACTACCAGGCGAGATAGTGGTCAAACACTAACCTATGAAATATTAAAAGCACAGTAAGTATGCGAGAATTTATTGCATTTATTTTTTTACTGGTTGCACCATTGTCACACCAACAAATGTATTAAGATGCTTGCAAATGCTAAACGACCATTTGTTATTGCTTTAAAATACCTACATCGATTTATAAATCATCTACAAGATACGTTCTTGTTGAAAATCCAATTACAAAAATATAACTTAACTTTACCAATCCCAAATACGAGTAATTTCTTCTAAATAAAATATCGCAAAAGAAGTCATAAATGATTATTAAATTTTGTTCTTCGAAAACAAGCCAATTTATTTATTATAATTCTAGTTCTTAGGTACTTCTATGACTTTTAAGGACAATATTTTAGTCAAGTATAAAACTTGGCAGACGAAGTATCTCTTTGAAATCCTAACTAAGTTAATTATTATTTATAATATTGACTTCGAACTTATTGTTATTAAATTAAACAGTCTTTGAATACTTATGACTCTTAGCTACTAAACTACTTAAAAGTTTTTGTAAATTGTTACTTAAAAGTTTGTTTTAATTAATTAATGTTCGAGTTATAATTGTAACATCGTTAAGAAATTCTTCTTCGGGATCCTTTTTTGTTAGAGTTCCTTTTAAGTATTTTTTGTAATCCTACTCGCTTTATAAACTAGTTGTACCCCTTGACTTTGACCGCTTTAAAAAGTACTCAATTCACGTAAAACGGCTACATGGATTTGTATGTAATTTGTCACACTTAATAATAGTTTATAGTCTGTAATAACATAGCGTATTTTTGAGTCTACGCTTACTTTATGCTTGCGAACCCGCGGGCATAAATAGTTCTCAATATATTGGGTCATGTTAGTTAAGATATTTGAACAAACTTGTACTTCTCAAAATATAAGCAAGAAATTATCTTCTTCTGTATTTCCAAAAAGAAAACTGACCGACTGACCGACTGACTGATCTATTAACACACAGCTCAAACCACTAAACATATTGCGCTGAAATTTGGCATACAGATAGTTATTATGACGTAGGTATCCTCTAAGAAAGGATTTTCTAAAATTCACCTAATGGGATGAAACGGGGTACAAAGCTTAGATAGTCTGAATTGCACAACACAGGATTTTTCCTAGTGTGGAATTTCAGGGTGCCAAATGATGGTTTATTTGTGTCCATATATATAAGACTTAATGTAAAAACTAGTTAAATATTTTGGAAAATAAATCATTCATTCATTCAGTCTTTTTTACCCGACTGCGCGACGCAAAGGAGAGGTAATATGTCTATCAATCTATGTTTGTTCCTTTGTAGCACTCTAGAGACCAAACGCGTGGGCCGATTTTTCAACCGACTTCCAAAAATAAGGAGGTTCTCAATTCGTCTGTATATTTTTTTTCTTTTTTTTTGTGTGTATGTTACGTGATTACTCCGTCAATTGTGAACTGATTCAAATCATATCGAGTGGTGTATAAGGTCATAGGTATACATAGGTCTTGAAAAAGGTGATTAAATTATAAATTTATTTTGTCTAAAAAATATTGTGATCATACGTGCAAAGAAAAAAATTACGGACAATGTGTTAAGGATCATATATATATCATCCGCAGTCGGGTCTATTGTTTTTTTAATAAAAAAATTTTTTAGCAAATTATTAATTATTATTTTTTATGTTTAAATTTGTTTTTAAGTAAATGTCTTGTTAATCGAAACTTCTCACAAGCACTTCAGTAAATAAATGGTAAATATGTGGTACAGGCTTTTTCGAAATTCCACCTCTGAGAGGGTGAAATCGGGTAACAAAGTCTAAAAAGGAATAAGTATAGTTATTTTGGAATTTATAAAAATGAATCCCTATTTCTCTTGGTCACGTCTTATCTTGAAAACGGTTGGACCGATTTGGAACTCTTGATTTTGATTTGTTTCTATTAAAGAAACGTTTTTACTGAAGAAAAGTTTCAAATCGCGGGCGAAGCCACGGGGCCCTTCTAGTTTATTCTCATATTTTCTGTATTCGTTATGACAAACGGTTCAGAGATGTGACAATCACCGTGGGGCTCAGTTAATACGCTTATGTACATTCGGCAATTGATTTTTATTTATGCATAGGTATTTATAGTTAGACATAATATTTAAATTTTTATGCCTTAACTCGTAAATTAAACTTTATTGACATGGAGTATATAAAATAAAATTTTCTGAGAGAAAATCGTATCCTTAATGAGTATGAAGATATCTATTTTTATCAATACTCGTAGAAGATGTAGAACTGCTAAGCAACGTTTTCCGTAGACCGTAGAACTTTACTACAGCTACGCAACGGTTTCCGTAGACGGTAGAACTTTACTATAACAGTATTTCGTTGTTGTACCAGAAATCATAACAACAAACAGTAAATAAAATTAGGTTTTATGGCGAAAATATTTAAAGTTGTAACTGGCGTAACAACATCTATGAATTTTAACTAGTTTTATACAATGCACTCCACCCTAGTTCTATTAAATATAATTGTCTGAGTTATGAAAGCCGAAAAACAAGTAAATTACACAATGGATTCCTTTCTTTAATCAAACCAGAAAATAGGCTGGTGTTGCCAGGAAACTTTGATTATTATCATGGAGGATCTCTTATTAACACAAGTTATAAAATGTGTTAAGGTCAAGAAATTTGAATACATGATTCTATACAAGTTTGGAAGCTGGGATTGACTGAAAGAAAATAGCTGAAGGTAAGGACCCACCGTGGCGTCCTGTGATCTGTGGGCGCGATCTCAGTACATTTCAATTGTTTTCTGATCACGTTTGGTGTGAATCAGTCGATACAAATACTACTGCGCTATCTGATTGCCGCCTAGATCGCGCACGCAGGACGCCGCGGTGTGTTCGTACCTTAAAGAAACAACTCAGTGGCGTGCTTTGAGATATCGAAGAGTGGAATAATGTGGGCTATGACGATAATAATGATGACAATACAAGTTTAAGGAAGACCATAATATACCTAAGATAAAATGAATACAGCTTGTCCCTACGACGAGCATCTTTTTACACGAATTGTATTTAGCTATCACCCTTTGCCGCCGTAAATTGGTAGTGGCAATAGCCCAATGGCTAAGGTGACGGCCTTGCAATCGAGATTTTGTAGGTTCGATTCTCACCCATTGCACAATTGACGTAAACCCACCCTCTCCAGACACAAGCACGTTCAGCTCAGTTGGAAGGATTAACAAGACTACTAGTAATGTGCAACCCGCAATGGTAATAAGCTGTTAAAAATAAATCGCTTTAATTTCCAAAATTGTACCTTATATCATATGCATCAAAATTGTAATCGTTATATAAATCTTATATTCATTTTGTTTTTATAGTTTATATGAACAAGACCAAGTTGTTCGTGTGTCTTGGCTGACAAGTGTTCCCTACAAAACCAAAGCTAGTAAGCATGTCAATGACGTTGTAACTCATGTTTATAGGGGCGTAAAATAGACTTAACCTAATTTGGTTCCCTCAATCAAATTGAGATGGATAGTAAGTCTATGCATGTTATTATTTTGGTATTGTGTCGAATACTAAAATGTAGACACGATAACATTAAGCCCTGGCGTTCAAGATATGTTACTTTACGTTAGTAAACAATTCTATTTATAGGTTATAAGTGAAGATTTCAATGAAAGAGTGTATTTTCAAAGATTTACGACAGTCGAAAACAATCATGAGGCGCATTCTTATAGCCTCAGGCGTTCACGTGACATTTACCAGGAGGCATAGTACGCACTTTACATAGTGTGAGCATAGTTCTATGGGGTCTTACATACCAGTTTGTTCAACTTTCTCGTTTTATCTGTATTAAGGGGCACAAAGCCACTAGTTTCGTTGAATTCTACTAGGTTGACATTAGACCTGACATTTTTTGGTTGACAGAATTTTCGACTGAGCCAGCTTAAGTTTTTTTTTTGCATTTATTTTTAACCACGACGGCACGGAGACTGTATATGCGTTTGGGGTGAGAGGATGTTTGTTTTTTTGTTTGTTTGTGTGTGCAAATCAATGTTGTATTTATTTTTCTCGCGTCAGAGTCTTCAAATATTGCAGTTTCGCTTACAAATTAATCGGTTTTCTGACAAATATCTGAGTCCTTTAAGATTCTTACGGTATCAAGAAAAGAAAATACTTTTTTCAGAGCAGGTTTAAATTATCAAGTACAATTTTAATTACTATTAAAATTATTTGCTTCGTCACGGGCTGCACAAATACAGGCTGCGGATCACATGCGGCCCGCGGGCCATAGTTTAACGACCACGTATGTACCACGTTGTTGACGTTGATATTTTGAACTCAGAAACTGTGTATCGTTAATAAAATGTATTGCTTTTCTGATAAAGTAGTCTACGCTATGAAATATTTTCTACTTTCATATAGATCTAGAAAAAGGCAGTGTTCAAAACGAAACAATTTTTATCTTTTCAACATGATATGTTTATGATCATTACTTACCCGCAAAATACCTTAACAAAAGATTGAATCTGTAACATTATTTCGCTGCCGTAATTTAGATTGTGTCGAGCATAAATTCTTTATTACACCCATCTGATTTATGCCAGTGTTATCAAAACGCCGAACTTTTGTAAAAAAAGCCTTGTGAAAGTAATTTTTCAAGGCGAGATTAAAGGGCTCTACAAGACCCCCAACTTCGGAAGCTGATGGCTCAGTCATTACCTATAAATGAAGTTGTGTTGAAAAAGGGCTTATTTTAGATTTCGGGGTCAATTTTTTATTAGAACTCGTGTGAAGGTGGAGTATTTTTATACTGAAAAGATCGTTTCGATTCCCGGGAGTGGATTGCGGAAGTTGTATGGAAGGATTGATTTACAAAGAGGGTAGGTTTTTGGAAATCAACATTGGAACTATCGGGAGTAAGATTTTTTAGCTTCCTGTATTATGTCTATTGTTGATTTATACATGATTTAATAATATGTATTCTCATACATTTGTTTATTTTTTTTTGGCTTGTAAATAATATAGTCTCACGGCTGTTGTCAAAGTGACTACCAGAAAAAAATTATATTCATATTAGCGACCCGCCCCGTCTTCGCACGGGTAGAGCATAATATACCTGCATTTTTGCATCAGTTTGTTGCGTCGAGTAGGAATTAACGTATTCAGTAATCACCGTCATATTATAAGCAATTTACACAAAACCTTAACAAATTAAACACAAAAACGAAGCAAAATTAAAATTCTCTCAAAATATTTGACATCAAACATATTAATAAAGATCGCGTTGAGATTGCTTACAAGATAATAATTTTACCTACTTATTATGGAGAACGAATTAGTCTGGGATACATCACTTATCCCCAGACTTATAACTTACGGTATTACATTTTTATAATATTTTTAAAGCATTAGGTCTCGAAAATATTAGCTATGTAGCTACAAAAATGAACTGAGTTTCATACCTATTGAAGCTTTTGTAGTTATGATGTTAAGAATTTCTTTTGTAGAAAACTGGTCCAGCGGGACTATTAATATTGAGATTTATTTTGAGATTTTTTACTAGAAAATAAATAAATGTAATATCCCGTCTGTATAAGTTCAACGGGTTTTTCTACCTATATTTGAATACAGAACTTTATGATTGGCAAAGTATACTATTGAGGGATGTATGTTTAGGCAAGTTGTTAATAAATATTAAAAAAAAAACAGCGGACCTAAAATGCTTTTCTGTGGAACGCCTTTAACATTTTCAAGTTTATACAGAGTGTATAAATATGTACTTATCGAAACTATGAATCATTGAGTTTTATTCAAGCGGTCAACCTTTATTTTATGTAATACTTGAACTTATTTTATAGAACATTGATCGAAAGGTTCCGCTATATAAACTCTATGTTTGCCAAGTTTCATTCTAATATCGGTAGGTAGGTAATTCTACCCGTCATGACATATTGTATTGAAACGTGAACGCTTAAAGGTTGGGCTGGTTCACAAATATAAAGTCGCTCTGCTAGTTATGACTGTGCTCTTTACAAGCTTTTATTTAGTTTCACCTGTCCCCAATGTTTGTCATCAAATCTTGCAAATTAAATTTGATCCACTTCCCGGTTACCGATTGAGCTGAAATTTTGCATACATGTGTAAATCGCGTCACAATGCAATATTATGATGACACATGGTTCTGATCTGATGATGGAGCTGAAAAGTGGCCAAAGGAACTCCTAAACTACACATGTTATACCCGTCGTGTTTGGGCTCGTTGGATTTGTCTTGACTTACTCTGGTCCTAGGTGATGTTAAAGCTTGTGTTTAGAAGTTATTTTTTTAATATTGCTTGTTTGATTATCAATTCTGTAATAAAGTGACATCTGAAATAAGGTGAGCATCCGACAAAAAACTGAAGTTAAAGTCAAGAATATAGCTTAGCGAATAAGCAAACTGAAGTGGCGGTGGACCGGCCATATCAGCCGAAGAACCGACAACCGTCGAGGTAAACGATTTCTTGAGTGCAACCCACGGATCGCCAAACGTAGTGTAGGACGTCCTTAGACTAGATGGAGCGATGATATTTACAAGGCGGCTGGAAAGAGCTGGATGAGAGTTGCCTAAAACCGTGCTCAGTGGCGTGCAATTGGAGAAGCCAAGTCCAGCAATGGACTGATATAGGCTGATGATGAGGCAGGCAATAGTGTAAATTATAACATACATATACAAGTAGTTTATCAAAAAATTAAACATAAATATTATGACTAATTCTGAAAAGACCGTAACTATTCAGAGCATTTGAAATACTGACAAAAAATGCTATTAACTTTTCTATTGGTTTCTTTGCAGGTGAATTGAGCGCGTGCCTTTTTAATCTTTTTCAGTGCCGTTTGAAATACGAAGCCGGAGTGTACGAAAATTTCAGACGAGTATATGCATCCATGTTTCAATGGAATTAAAGTTCGCACTACCGGACTGCGGCGACAAAGATCTGTATTCAGGGTAGAGCAAAAACTACGGTAGAAAAATTTCTACCAAGCTGTGTTGCCTGAAATTATTTCTCGTACATTGAACTGTTGAAATAGGATTGAGCTTGGTTCTTTATACAAATTTAATTCTCTCATTTTAGTATGTTGCGTCTATGTAGAAATGTACATTTAGTGCCTGTAATATTATTTGGCATCTTAATTTATATCTATGATGCAGGGTCAATTAAACGTATATTCTCACGATACATTCGGAATGAATCTACATATATCATCTTTCTTGTTTAATAATTGTTACTTGAGATCGTTTAAATCTCTAAGACTGAGTTGCACCACCTTACTTTAACTATAACAAACGTCAAAAATCAGTCAAACATCATACAAAAACAACGGTTAATAGTTTTCGACATCAGAGGCATTAGGTCGGATGTATAGATCCGTCCAAAATGACTTTTAATACCGCGATATTAAGTTTTGTTTCTCTTTCTAGCAATCTGACCTTGATATTTCTATCTTATACCGTTGACAAGATACACAGATGCATAAAGTCGGATTTACAGACTTTTTGAAATGCCTGGGAGCCATAAGTTTTCATGTTTACTTCCAGCTCTACGCACCAAATAATTAAAAGTTGTATGAGCCGTATTTCAACATACACTTTTATGCATTTAATATTTTTGGTCTCACATACTGGACGTATCAGCAGATAAGCCTCAATGCATCAAAAGATAAATATGGAGAAAAAAGTTTGTTCATTTTAATTCTGCTCGCCTGTAAAGTAATTAATACTTACAAAATCCTCGTTCTAATAACAATAAAGCTACTGATAGCACACTTTATGCCTTAGTAGCGTTAAGCAAATTTTTTTGAAGCATTATGCTTTTTTTTTGAAGATACGCACTATTATACTTCCAGCCTTATGCATCAAATAAGGCCATATATTTCACCATAAAATTTTATGCATTTTAAATGTTTGGTCTTACATACTGGACGCATCAGCAGATAAGCCTTTGTGCATCAAAAGACAAAAATGACGAAAATAAAACTGGCCAAGTGCGAGTAAGACTTTGTCCCGCACACGGAGGGTTCCGAACGCCATCTATCGAGTTTCTAACGAACTTCTAACACCAACTAAGTAAACGTTAACGCAAAGGTAGAATAGTATTATATAGTAGTAATAGATAATATATAACAGTAATAGTAATTGTAGTAATTAATATTATTAAATATCTGGTTGACCGGTATTTTTTGCCGCTTAAACAGACAAATATGACTCTTCCCGGCATCTATTGACGAATAATAATACAATTTTTTTTAATTGAGAGCAACTAACTGCTTTACTGATACAGTACTTCTACTCGCCAATAGATGTCGGGAAGAGTCATATTTTAAGTTGATTATCAATAAAGTTGATTATTGAAAACACGAATAAAACAACATTTTCTGAAAATGACTCCTAGCTAGATCGATTCATCGCCCCCGAAATCCCCTGTAGGTATACTAAATTTTATTTAATCGTTAGAGCCGCTTCCGAGATTCAGATTAAGGTAAAGACGATAGCGCGCCATCTTAGCAACTAGATAGGTGGCGCTGCGCTATCGTAAAAAACGTTTTTTAAACTTTTCTTTAATTTTTAACTTTGTTCTGTTCTTAGTATTTGTTGTTATAGCGGCAACAGAAATACATCATCTGTGAAAATTTCAACCGTCTACCTATCACGGTTCATGAGATACAGCCTGGTGACAGACGGACAGACAGATAGACAGACAGACAGACAGACAGACGGACAGCGGAGTCTCAGTAATAGGGTTCCGTTGGTACCCTTTGGGTTCGGAACCCTAAAAAGATGGTTCAACTCAGCCTAAAAGAACTTCAAATGCCACGCTAGTCATTTTCAGTGCCAAGTTTGAGGTGTTTATATCCATATATTTAGAGAAACTCATTAGATCTCCTCAATAAATTTAAATGGAACTACCTAGAAAGTATACCCTTTCAAACATAAGTGGAATTTTCCAAATAGTTCTAGGCGTCTTTGAGTTATTCTCATATAATAAATTTAAATGGAACTACCTAGAAAGTATATTTTATTTTATTTCTTGGTATTTTTAGTGCAAAGTTATTTTGAATATACTTATTTATACTTATACATTCAGGACCCACCCTCTGTATTTCCGTTGTAGTATAACGGAATTAGTTTTAAGCAGATAACACTGTAACGTCTTTTGTTCTTAGCACTAATGGTATCGTTTACAAAAATGACCTGACATTCCAGTTAAGTTACGAAAAGGGAAAAACTTAAAAGGTAATTGTTGACAATTGTCTAATATTATTAGGTATATTATTAATATTATCAGGTTTAGCAGCAGTTGATTGAAAATTACAATGTGTTTGGTAAATTGACATTTAGAACAATTAAGATACGGACACATCGCAGCGTCCTGCGTACGCAATCTAGGTGGCGATCAGATAGCGCAGTAGTATTTGTACCGACTGGTTCACACCAAACGCGACCAGAAAACAATTGAAAAGTACTGAGATCGCGCCCGCAGATCGCAGGAAGCCGCGGTGTGGCCGTACCTTCTGAGTTCATAGTTTAGAATACTTTTTTAGGGTTCCGTACACAAAGGGTAAAACGGGACCCTATTACTAAGACTCCGCTGTCCGTCTGTCTGTCTGTCTGTCCGTCTGTCACCAGGCTGTATCTCATGAACCGTGATAGTTAGACAGTTGAAATTTTCACAGATGATGTATTTCTGTTGCCGCTATAACAACAAATACTAAAAACAGAATAAAGTTAAAAATAATAGAGGGTCTCCCCATACAAGAAACGTGTTTTATTCGGCATTTCACGCCATCTATGAACGCTTAGTTAGGTTAACGTCCCATAGATGGCATTATATTGAAATGTCGATCCCTAACTCTTTTGTTAGACGTTAGGTGGCGTTATAAGAAATAAAATGTTTATTAATTATTATTTTTTGCTGGCGAAAAATGATAGTGGTATTTTTTGCTCGATCTTATAAAATACTGTAGTGTGGTACGGAACCCTACTAGTGCGAGTCCGACTTGCACTTGGCCAGTTTATTGTATTATTTGTAGTTAGTGCTATATGCTAGACAATACGGCTCAGGGTTTTTTTACCCACGACGGAACGGAGACTGTATAATATGCGTTTGGGGTGTTCGTTTGTTTGTGTGTGCAAATCCATGTTGCCATTTTTCTCCAAAACTACTAATTTGATTCTGATGCAATCTTCAGTTATGGGTTTGGCAGTGATTGGTGCATGTTTTTAGATAGGTGTTACGGTGACAACCTCACCAGGGGGCGCTGCAGTAATCATTTGTTGGTGCAAATCAATGTTGGCATTTTTCTTCAAAATGTCTAGTCCGATTTTGATGCAGTTTTCAGTTATGTGTTTGTGTTTGATTGGTAGATGTTCTTAAATAGGAGTTACGGTGTCAACTCACCAGGGGGCGCTGCAGTAAACATTTGTTTGTGTAAATCCATGTTGCAATTTTTCTCCAAAACTAGTTGAGATGTTATGACGTTAATTTTCTAAAGGACATTGTCATAGGTGTCTATTCAAAATTTTTATTTTGTTACTTGTTGTATATTGTGTATAATATATTAGTACCAATAGTGTTATACAAACATTGGTACTACCATATATAATAACAACCTAAATTTATACGTGTGTATTTTTTACAGATACTGAGTTTAATATATTTTCACCGAAACAGCTTTGTGCACGTACCGTTCTTAAATATTTAATCTTTAATATTTTCCTCCCTGAAAAATAACTTTCCTCATTCACAATTTATAAAATTATTATTATTGTTCACTCTATCATCCATATTGTTTCAGCCCCCTCAAATTTGGAATTTACCTTAAAATTAATTCTTAAACACCTTAAATTCTTGCCTCATTAATTAACCCGACGAAAACTCAAACACAAACTCAATTTACCAGCGACACAGATTAATGCGAAGTTAGTACAAGGGGACCTCAAGATGGTGACTGACTTCTTAAGGGTTACCGAAAAGTTTCAAAAGGGAAACATTATTTACCACTGGCAGTGGATTGTTTCTTAATTAACACTATAGGGCTGGATATTGTTTGGTTAAATCGAGAACAGGGCTGCGGTGGAATTTGTTTATACAAACTTCAGTTGCGTTTTGCGGTTTCACCCATGATAAAGTGATACGTCCCGTCCCTATTTTTCAGCAACAACATTAGAATTCAAAGAAATCTTGCGTAATATAATCATAGCTTTGCGTGGTACCAGATAAGTATCTCTATTTTTCTATGGAGCTACCATTCTTGACTTCATATCACTAAACAAAAGGTACGGAACACGCAGCGTCCTGCGTGCGCGATCTAGGCGGCGATCAGATAGCACAGTAGTATTTATACCGACTGGTTCACACCAAACGCGATCTACGGCGATCAGAAAACGATTGAAAATCAGATAGCGAACGCGCACGCGGACGCAGGACGCCGCGCTGTGGTCATACCTTAAGGGTCAAAAGCTTGTTTACCTGCTGTAAAAATACTGTTTGCGGTCTTTTTACATTAATTTGCTTAGACTGACGCTGACCTAAAGGTCATCGTTTAGGCCGAGTTATTGCAATGAAAACACGATGCGACTAATTATCTAAATACAAAAATATAAATGAGATAGTAATCAATGTTCCCTTTTGTTGCAGGTGAGTATCTCGGCAGGAAAATGGGAAAATAAAAGGAAATTAAGTAAGCCGAGACAATACCGGGACACACTTAATGAGTACACAATTAAGGTAACATATTTTATCTTGTTAATTGTATTCTTTACTGTTATTTATGGATTATTTATTCTGCAAGTATGCCGATTGTTTGGGTATATATCGGTGACAAAGCAATAATGTGGTACCATCGAGCCGAGAACTCCGTAGTGGTATATGGTAAGGCAGTAGAATTAGGGCTAGTATTGATATAATTAGTACTTTTTATTACATATTATAAAGTTTCTACAAAAAAAATACATCCTCGACGTCAGTTTCCAGTACCACAAATAAGTAAATAAACAAAAAATAAAAAACGAAAACAAAAGGAACCAGTGAATTAAAATTACACGGCTCATACACCACTCCATTCACGTATGCATTTCCCTGTTTTTTATGTGATCTTGGGTTACTCTCGCGGAATTGTACAAAAAAAGCTTGTAAATACACAAAACTTTGTTCCAAGTCATTCGTATGCGAAGTCCCTCCAGAGCGTATTTCTTTTGTTTTACTAACAATCGTGGGCAGGGAGTGGCAACCTTTTATGATGAGGGTGCATTATCATGTACCTATGTCTGTGATTTTATTGTGGAACTTTTGAATTACAAAATATAGTTGCATTAGAATTTTGATTTCTTAGGCTTACGGTAGGGTTTCGGTTCAAATAACAACGTTAAAAGTAACTAATCTCTTGTCTATCTCTCGTTTTTAGGCTAGCATTTGACCACTATCTCGCCTGGTGATATGTGAAGATGGTGGCCTGTGAACACGCTAGGCCTAGAATAATCTCACACAGAAGCGCTCTACCGGAACAACGTAAGGTTACGGCGGCAAATTTTCTCCATGATTGTGCTAAACTACTGTTTTGGTAGTAAGGCGAAGCATTTCTTTTTTATATCTTATAGGCTAGCGTTTTGACCACTATCTAAACTACCAACTACTACTACTACAGCTACCAACACCTGTTGGTTAGTGATGATGTGGTCGACGATGGTAAGCACGCTAGACCTTGAATGGGAACTGGTTCTCAAGGATAGCTGCCGTAACACATTAGATGTTTGGCGTCAGATTTTCTAACTTGAGGGTGGTAGCTGGCCAGGCGTACACTAGATAGTGTCCTTACACCATGAAATGCTAAGAGCATACTTCACCTGACAAAAAAGGTCCTCGTTAAGTATGAATGGGGTTGTACAAAAGTCTAATCTAATACTATACGATCTTTGTCCTGACATACTGACTGACTGACTGACAGACAACGCACAGCCTAAACCGCTGGTCGTAGAGACTTGAAATTTGAAGAGTATATTTGTCTTAGTATGTAAGGGTGTACTAAGAAAGGATTTTCCAAAATTCACCCTTTAAGGGGATGAAATGGGGGTTCAAAGTTTGTATGGAGAAATAAGATCAGATAGTCGTTTCTATTCGAAACCTCACACAAGTGCTTCTATAAAAAATTAAGTCAATACATGTTTCAGGCTTTTTCAAAATTCCACCCCTAAAAGGGTTAAACGGGGTAGCAAAGTCTGAAATCAATATTGTTTCGGATTGCGGTGAAATTTGGCATGCAGATAGTTATTCTGACGTAGGTATCCGCTACGAATGGATTTTTCAAAATTCACTTTTCAAAGGGATGAAGCGGGGGTTCAAAGTTTGAATAGTCATTTTATTCGACATTTCACACAAGTATATAAATAACTTCTGTATATAAATAAGTAAATACGGGTTGCAGACTTTTTCAAAATTCCACCCTAAGAGGGTGAACTGGGGAAACAAAGTCTTAAAATCAATATTGTTTCGGATTGCGCTGAAATTTAGAATTCAATCATTATGGCGTAGGTATCCGCTCAGAAAGGATTTTCTAAAAATTCCTTCCCGATACGGAACGGGGATTCAAAGTTTGTATGGCGAAACCAGATGAGATAGTCTGTTTTATTCGAAACTTTACACACAAGTACTTCTGTAAACAACTAAGTAAGTACGTGTTGTAGGATTTTTCGAAATGGGGTAGGTAACAAAGTATGAATTTTTTTTCGGGTTTTATAAATATGAGTCCCGATTTGCCTTAGTCACGCGATAACATGAAAACGGGTGAACAGATTTGGCTAATTCATATTTGGTGTCTTTAATGATAGAATTGTTTTTACAAAAGAAAAGTTTAAAGTAAATAAAAGGAGTTTTTAACGCGGGCGCAGCCGCGTGGCTCTCCTAGTTAATAATATGACAGACATTTAGATTTGCTGCTTTATTTAATGTTAATGTATAGAGATAGATTTCGATCCAGATTATTAGTCATGATAACTATAACCACTGCCACCAACATCTCAATGTTTTTATTCTCTACAAATTATTTTAAAAATTGCTTAAAATGAAATTACATTGTTATTTTACCTTATTTTTTGAAATTTTATCTTAAACGCACAAACTTGTCGAGATTAGATGGTATTGATCCAAGGCATTCAGGTCATTCATTGAAATGGTTTGCGAGTGATTAGACAGGACTTTGTAGTCAAGAGAAGCTCGTGTGGACAGTACGTTGCATAAGGTACGCCTACTCGAGCTGAGCAACAACCTCTCTAATGGAACACAAACCTTAAGGCATCGTTAGTCAGGGACAGACTTTATGTCAAGACGCATTTGTAAGAGAAATCTATATCTGATGTAGAGTGTAGTTGGGTAGTATTTGATTTAATAACAAAGTGATTTTAATAATACCTCAATTAAAAATTTTAAACCACTCTCTCTGTTTAATATATTTTTATGGAGACCCTTTGAATGCGCTCAGATACGACAAAGCTGCTATAACTTGGTGATATTCTGCATGCCAGCAGATTACCCATTATCAGGTTTTTAAAATCTTATAGGCTAGCGTTTGACCACTATCTCGCCAGGTGATAAGCGATGATATGATCGAAGATGGCGAACATGCTAGGTCTAGAATATTCTGAATCTGAAGGGTAAGCATCATGCTTGTCTTGTTACCTTTTATCATATAAGAATAACAACTTTATGTACTAGATGATCTCTGCTATGTTTCCCCGGATATTGCAAAAGATAGCCTATGTTTCAATTCAGAGTATAAGCTACATTAATACCAAATGTTACTAAATCTATCCAACCGTTTAGCGTGAAGGAACAACCAACACTCTATCTCAAACACTCACTCACGCTTTCCTACATATAACTAGCGACCCGCCCCGGCTTCGCACGTATAGAGCACATGGGGTTAAGGTTTTGTGTAAATTGGTTGAAATTTCACGATGATTGTTGAAGACGTTAATTCATACCCGACGCAATAAGCTAATGCAAAAATGCAGGCATATATGCTCTACCCATGCGGAGCCGGGGCAGGTCGCTAGTAGATATATAAAAGAGGAATATTCCACCATGCATTGTTTTGTTATATCTCAAAGGGATGAGGCAGCGTTTGGATGAAAGCTCCCAGAAGGCCTAACTTTTTCCGACACTGCCAACATTATCGTCATAATATTTGAACTAATGTGCACTAAACCTTCACAAATTATATATCTAAACCTTTTTCATGAATTACTCTATCTATTCAATCTATTCTACTATCAAAACCGCATAAAAATCCGTTTAGTATTATTATATTTATTTTCAACCGACTTCCGAAAAGGAGAAGGTTCTCAATTTGTCTGGAATTTTTTTTGTATGTATGTTACGCTATTACTCCGTCTATTGTGAACCGATTTGAATGATTCTTTTTTTTTTATCGGTAGGGTACATTTTGATCGGTAGGGCATGGAAGGTTGTTTTATTTTTTAAATTTTTATTTATAATATGTAGTCATAGTGTGAAAATAACAGCCAGCTCTCCCACTACATTCGTCCTTGTAGGCGTTTCAGTGTTCGCTCTCTGTATAATTTAAAATTTACACAAAACAATGCGAGTATCTGTATTTCTACTGAAATTATTGATGAGGTAAAGGTTTCTTAGAGCAGAAATTATTTGTTCGCTCGGCTGAGGGGAGGAAAATGACTGAGCTCTGTTTTGTCATCGGAGAAATTAGATTAGATCCGGAAAATGTTCTGCGGCCCGTTTCCGGTAAAAATGATTGGACTTGAATTGGATTAATAAATATCGTATTAGATATGGTTTTACGTTTTTTATGTTGTTGAAATTTATTGTGTACGTTTTTGGTTTAGTGAAATGGTGCTTATGATAAGGTTAAGTACATAGTATAGGTTTTTAAATTAAATATAGAGTGGTGTAAGTGAAAGAATGGTCGTCTTTGATGCCAGAGGTACCGAGTTCAATCCCCGCCGTGTACCATTAGATTTTTATACCAAAATTACTTACTTTTCACAGTTGCCCTAAGCCCCCGCATGGTGTTAGGACACTATCTATTGGCCGCCTGGCTAGCTACCACCCTCAAGTTAGAAAATCTGTTGCCACACATCTAATGTGTTCCGGCCGCTATCTTTCAGAGCCAGTTCTCACTCTAGGCCTAGCGTACTTACCATTTTTGACCGCATCATCACTTACCAACAGTCGAGATAGTGGTAAAACGCTAGCCGAGAAGATATTTAAAAAAAAAATCTTACTATTAAAAACTTTTTTTGCGCCTAGCCCTACTCTACAACTACTCGTATATTGTTTTACAAAAAAGCGTGAGTTCAAACAGCGTTTTATTTTATTAAGTTATTTTATATCATTAAATGATGCTTTCTTCGTATCATGTCAAAAATTTAACTTATACAAAACAAAGTTTAAAATAAAGACAACACTTATATTGTATAAAAAAATGCGGGTACTCTTAGATAACTGTTTATTTACGAGTACGCTAGATAGACGGCCCAAATGATGTGTCACTTGTGAGTGCTTACAGGCAGATCATTTAGACCCTCATGGTAATGATTTGGGGCCAGTTTCACCGGTTCCTGATACTGTGGTTGTAACTTAACTGACAGAAAGATTTATATGGCGTCGTATGTCATATAATTAATTATCTGAAACTTTATTAGGAACCGGTAAAACTGGCCCTCAATAATCATATCCAAAGCTCCTTTAGCTTTGGATATAATTTAATTGAAAATTTCATTATTTAACCCTTAAATATTTCCAACATTTTAATTTCAAATCTGATTTTCAAAGGGCTGTTTAACTGAAAAATAATCTCGACCCAATTTCATTTCATAATTCTGTATGCACTCAAAACAAATAGGGACGAGGCTAGGGGCTATTGTGCTGAATGAAGTGGGGTTGAAGTACAATAACATTGAAATATCTGCGGTAGCACACCACACACCAATTTACACCAAAAATCCAACCACAGCAAAGTAAAAAGCATTATGGAGTATTAGTGGCTTTTAATTTATTTTACTGAACGATTGACCACTATGTTAAGCTGTTGTTAAGCGATGATTTGTTTTACGTATAGACAATCAAATGTTTGGTGACCCCTCACCTGGAGTTCCATTCCTTGGCAGTACGTATGACGAAAATAGACAAAACAGTTCTAGTTGTAGGCTTTTTATACGCGGTGATGGCAAATTTAAATATTTAATTGATTAGGACAATCAATTCTCAAATCATAAGCATTTAGATATAAGATTTTTTTCACTTAACATCTGGTGACATGGCAGTCAAATGCTTAAAGGTACGACCACACCGCGGCGTCCTGCGTGTGCGATCTAGGCGGCGATCAGATAGCGCAGTAGTATTTGTACCGACTGGTTCACACCAAACGCGATCTACGGCGATCAGAAAACAATAGAAATTCAGATCGCGAACGCGCAAGCTGACGCAGGACGCCGTGGTGTGGTCGTACCTTAATTGTAAATGACATAAAAATTATTAACATAGTTCTAAAAATAAAAAATAAACCTACTACGCATACAGCGCGTGTCAGTTTCAGTAGCAAGTTTGATATTTTTGTCATAGCCATATCTGGAAATACTCATCGAGCCTCGATAAAATTTATGAAAGGATGAAATATTCAAGAATAATTCAAATCGGTTCATTTTCAGTGATTACTTTGAGATGTTTACCTCCATATCTCTGGTGGTGCTCATAAGATCTAGATCGATTGTATTATGGGACCACCGTGGAGATGTATTCTACCTTTGAAAACAATAATGATTCAAATCGGTTCACAATCAGCGGAGTAATCGAGTAACAAAAAACGTACATACGAATTGAGAACCTTTTTCTCATTGGAAGTTAAAAAGATAAGATAAAACTGAACTGTTTATAAACAAAGTAACTTATATTACAGGAGCAACAGTTTTCCCATTTAGGGTGAAAACAAACGCGTTGTTAACGAGGATTATTTTTATCATGTGCGAGTTTTTCCGATAAAGCTAATATGTACAACATGTTTTGCAGACAAATCAAACAACAAACGTTACTCTTAGCGATACAGAGCTCGAGAGTAATTGTCTTGAGCGAATGAAATTAGTACACCGCAGCCGTCGGCGGCTGTAATCACAGCGCCTTCGCTTAAGTTCCACTCAAAGTGTTCCGTTTGTGACGTCACGCCCGTTTTTCCACTTTTGATAGGGTACCGCAGCTCTGAATGGATTATGCCTGGGCGGTATAGTTTTTTTTACTATATAGTATACTTCTTGTTTGGTCCTATTGTATTTTTATCGAGATCTGAACAATAACTCCGGAGATGTGGAGATAAACGCCTTAAATTTGGTAGGTATAGATATATAAAGCCTTTCTGTCTTTCTTATAAGCTGTCTCTTAAAGGTTCTGTACACCGTAGCTAAATGTACATACATTAATTGTGTTATTAGTGTCATTACCTACATTAAGAATGCCCGTTTTTAATCTTATAGGCTAGCGTTTGGCCACTATCTAGTCGAACCTACCTACCTGGTGGTAATAAATGATTTCGAAGGTGGTAAACGCTAGGCTTAGAATACTCTGACTCTCTAGGACTGTGTGCTGTCGGAACACCAACAATTATGTTACTTATTATATAAAAATTATGATATTAACTTTTTTGACAGACAACAAATAAAATTATACAACGTGATTTCACTTAATAATCGGGATGTAACGTGCAATTACACGATGTCGATAAAATAATCGACACAGCTTCGTCCGGAAGTTTTCCTCAGGATCTTGAGCGCTTGCTAATATCCTGTTTAATTTTAGTAAAAACAGCTAGTAAGCTATACCCTGCGGCTTCGCCCACGTTCAAAACTCCTGTTAAAAGGTATTCTATGTGAGAATTCATGTTATTAACTGTTTGTGTACCAAATTTCATCTCAACACGGTCAGCAGTGTTTGCGTCATTGAGTAACAAACTGCCAAATTCACACATTTGTGATATTGTGAGGATAAGAATGGGATTTTATACAAAATAAAAGACTTTAAATACTATATATACATAACTATAAAACTGCGCAACCTTTAACAAAAATGCTTGAACTAAATGTGATGTGAAAAGTATGTTAAGCGTATGCAAGGTTTCATAAATTTTTATTTTCTTTATATACAGAACCCGAGTGCATTCCGCCAGTTCACTCCCATCCGGTTTTATTTCCATTTAACTCCGCTCTGTGGCTTTGTCTCGGAGGCTGCAATGTGGCTTTTGAAATGCTAATCCTTTCGCTGCAACGCTGCCGTCATTCATTTATTAATGACTTTTGAAAAACTTCGCCACAAGTGAAACGAGAGGCTTTCGGAATCCACCTGTGGTGTTTCTTGAAAAAGTATAACGAAATCTGTATAGCGTTATTGACCTACATTGTTTGGGAAATATATATATATAAAGCCATGGACACAGGTTAATTTTTATATTACGTATGTATGTGTTTTATTTGGTGTTTATTGAAATTTAATTAAATCTATAACCACGTTTATTTGGTGTTTATTGAAATTTAATTTAATCTACAACCATTAATTTATGTTATTTTTATCTTATAGGCTAGCGTTTGACCACTATCTCACCTGTTGGTTAGTGATGATGCGGTCGAAGATGGTGAGCACGCTAGGACTAGAATGGGAACTGGCTCTCAAGGATAGTTGCCGGAACATATACGATGTTTTGGCGACAGATTAACATTGTCAGATTATTTACTTGTAAAAATTCATGGCAATCCTTGCAAATAAATATCAAATTGATAGTCCCTTGGCGTAAAGGACAGATTGTGCGTTCATTCACAGGTAGTAGAAGCATTATATCAATGCTCTGCTTGACTTGTTACCAAAAGGTAGCCTACCACCATCAAGGAGAAAGTCTGCCGCCACAAAATTAAGGTTTCGAGGTTTCGAGTCAGACCATTGTAGGCCTAGCAGGTTTAATCTTTGACCACATTATCGCTAACCACCGGGCGAGGTACCAGAGCTAGCTTACCAGACTTACAAAACATCATAACGGGGACAAAGCTTCGATTCACGTTTATAACAACCGCTATCAATTCAAATCTACTAATTTATGTAATGCACTACATTAAACAACGTACAAATAGATCTCGTATAAAACAAAAACTAAATCATACCAATGTCCACACAGCAGGTTTGCTAACCAAATCTAATTGCTATGCGAACAAATGTTACAGAATTCCCTGATTCATGACCCTCTGTCATGCATATTGACATAACGGGCTATTTGAAATACATTGCAAAACATTACGCTGTGATTAGGGTGGACTTTACACTTCAGAAAATGTTATAAATAATGCGATAAAACTTAATGGCGGTGGTAAATGTAGGCGCAAGTCACTGCGCAGCAGCAAATTGTACTATGGTTCAGGTCACAGAGAGGTCAGAGGTTTTTTTTAAATTTTTGTCTTATAAGCTAGCGTTTGACCACTATCTCACCTGTTGGTTAGTGTTAATGCGGTCAAAGATGGTAAGTACGCTAGGCCTAGAATGGGAACTGGCTCTCAAGGATAGCTGCCGGAACACAATTAATTGTTTGGCGACAGATTTTCTTACTTGAGGGTGGTAGCTGGCCAGGCGGACACTAGATAGTGTCCTACCACCATGCGGGATTTGTTGGTGGTGGTGGTTGGTGGTTTCTTAACGATGTTTTCCTTCACCGGAGGGCCACTGTGAAAAGTTCACATACCTACATTTTTTATAGAAAAATCCATTGGTACACGGCGGGGTTTGATCTCGGTACCTCTGGCATCAAAGGCGACCGTTCTCCCGATTACGCCACCGGGCCCACAAACGGAACGGACGTTATGAGAATTTAACTAAAATCAGCTAATCCAGAGTCTTGTCTCCTTCCATTTCGAGATATGTCAAATTACATTATTAGTAGAAGTTTAGGCACTTGCCACCTATTTGTGACTTTTGAGGTTGAGACTTTAGGACTAGGAAGAACTAGAACCGTGGGGAGCCACAGCAATTTTAAAGATCTCTCCGCACGTCTGATTGAAACGACACGGGCCCAAAATGCTGGCATGTATTTAGCCCGGAAACTAAGCGTCCCTATTTAACGGGGGAATACAGCCAGCATTTTGGGAACTTTTCCTGCTGGCTCAATTTTAGTTTTCATTGTTTTTGTTTAAGTTTATTGTTTCATTGGGTTTCATTATAATTGTTTATAGGTAGTTTCAATGTTATATCTTCTAATATTATAGGAATCTTTGTCCTGACATACTGACTGACTGACTGACAGACAACGCACAGCCTAAACCGCTGGTCGTAGAGACTTGAAATTTGAAGGGTATGGGTGAATTGGATGTATGGATGGTTTTTTTAGTAGTTCTCCCTTACGGACTAGAACTACTAAAAAAAAATTCCAAAATTCACCCCTTTAGGGGATGAAATAGGGTTCAAAGTTTGTTAGGAGAAACAAGATTAGATAGTCTTTTCTTTTCAAAACTTACAAAAAAAAAATAAGCAAATACGTATTTCAGGCTTTTTTGAAATTCCACCCCTAAAAACACACCCCGGACACTCGACTAAATCTCCATACAAACTCGCGTTTTAACGACCTATACACAGACACTACACATGTCGTTTTTCTACAGGCGCAATTGTGTGCGTGAAGTCTAAGGATGTCACCGTAAGAACCTACCCCCCCCCCCCCTTCATTTTGAAGACGGTTTAGACTTGCTAGCCTGTACTTCGCTATGGTTTCAAAAGTATATAGATAATAAAATTATTCTCATTTACTCAACGCGATACGCCATAACTAAGATATAGTCTCGCTGCGAACGAAGACCGATACGCGTGCGAGTGACACAGTTGCGAAAGTTTTTGCAAACTAAAATCTTCTAAATATTTGATTACGTTATTTGAATAGTGTAGAGTTAGGTAGGGAAATTTGTATACTTAAGTTACTTGATTTGAAAAAGTGACAAAGATAAATAAATTATTAAGAAAGTTTTTATTATATATTTAAAAACTAAGGTTTATTTACGCACGAGTATATCGTTCTTTCATTTATGAAAGTGAATTCTAAAATACGAATAAATAGTTAGGTATACAAATATAAGTGTATTAGTATATATATATTATATTGAAACTACGTAAATTTGAACCTCCTGTGTCTACCTGGTCCCACAGAAATATTCCGTAATACTTATTATTAATATTTCTGTGTTTTATATTCATACATGCATGAAGTTGATGTTCATCTCCCTGTGAGGTAGTATTGTTCTGCAGTGGTGCGCGTATGGCGTCCTTGCTCACACTAGCTCCTTGACAGCTCCAGAATCGATGGCGAGGTGAGGTAGCCCGGATTGGTGGGGGGAACTAAGAGGGTGAAATGGGGTAACAAAGTTTGAAAATCAATATTGTTACGGCTTGCGCTGAAATTTGGCATGCAGATAGTTATTACGAAGTTAGTTCCTTCTGAGAAAAGATTTTCTAAAATTCATCCCTTAGGGGATAAAATAGGGCTTCAAAGTTTGTATGGAGAAACAAGATTAGATAGTCTTTTCTATTCGAAACTTCACACAAAGCAATTCACTAAATTAATAAGTAAATACGTGTTTCAGGCATTTTCGAAATTCAACCCCTGAGAAGTTGAAATGGGCCAACAAAGTGTGAAAATCAATATTGTTTCGGATTGCGCTAAAATTTGGCATGAAGATAGTTATTATGACTTAGGTAGGTAGGTATATATAAGAAAGGAATTTCCAAAATTCACTCTTATGGGGGATGAAGCGGAGGTTCACAGTTTGGATAGTATTTTTATTCGAAACTTCACACAAGTACTTCTGTAAATAAATAAATAAATACCAGTTTCAGCCATAATGCCACCCTAAGAGGGTGAAGTGGGGTAACAAAGTCTGAAATACAATATTGTTTCGGATTGCGCTGAAATTTAGAATGCAGATAGTTGTTATGACATAGTTATCCGCTTAGAAAGGATTTTCTAAAAATTCCCACTTATTAAAATTTTTAATTTTATTTATAAACTTATAGACTTACTTAAGCACTTCTGTAAATAAATTAGTAAATACGTATTGCAGGATTTTTGCAAGGGCTGGTAAAATAGTCTAAAAATCAATATGGTTTTCGGGTTTTATAAGTACAAATCCCTATTTTCCTTAGTCACGCTATTGCGTTTCACCCGTTTTCGAAACAGGTGAACCGATTTGGCTTTTACTTCTTTGATGTACTTAAAACGTTTATTTATATTAAATAACATTTGTATTTGCACATATTATATATTTATGTTTAAAAATGTTATTGTGTAAAAAACTTTCTAAGTAAATAAAATAAGTCTTTAACGCGGGCGAAGCCGCTGTGCACTTCTGGTTGATATATATTTAAATATTGATTTTCACACTTTGTTACCCCATTTTACCCTCACAGGGTACAATTTCGAAAAGGCCTGAAACATGTTATAACTTATTTATTTACAGAAGCACTTGTGTAAAGTTTCAAATAGAAAAGACTATCTAATCTTGTTTCTCCATAAAAACTTTCAACCCCCATTTCATCCCCTAAATGGGTGAATTTTCAAAAATCCTTTCTTAGTACACCCTTACGTACTAAGACAAAATATACAAATATACCCTCTAAATTTCAAGTCCCTACGATCAGCGGTTTAGGCTGTGTGTTGTACATTAGTCAGTCAGTATGTCAGGACAAAGATTCTTATAGTATTAGATAAAACTGTCAAATTACACCTTAGATTTTATATTTGCATAAGATCAAAAACTATTGGTCAAGAGCATGTAAATACACAGTTAAAAATGTTTTTGTGTTGTGTAAGCGCACCATTAAACGTAACAGTAACTTTACTGTAAACCGCAGTGAACATAAATCGAATATGAAATTCAATTTAAACTCCCATTCGATGAGTACACACTAATGGTAGAGAAATAAAATGAAAATTACATACAAATAACTCTGTGAGGTTTATTTCCAAGCGTGGGCACCGGATATTGACAACCCTCTACTAGAGTACATAGCAAGTTTCACCGGGTCCAGATAAAGTTGCCGATAATTATCACACAAGTAACGCCATATAAAAGGTTGTATTTTATCTTGGAGATAAGTTCCTAATAGGCTATCAGGACTCTATTGAGAACTGTTGAAACAGCCTATGCGGTATCGCACACTACCTGCTATACGTTAAGGAAACGGAACGTCACCGTAGCGCCAGCAAATCGGCAGCGACTTCAGCTCTACGTGACGTCGCCGCGTCGCGCTTTCAGCAAGGCGTTACTTGGGGAAAAATAGCGTAGGTAAGTATTAAAATAAGTTATTTTCTCTTATTAAATTAAAACCTAAAATGTTTTCTTTGATGACATTGCCTATATATCACTTACCCTATACTATATAAAACTACACAACGGGGTTATTACAGTTTTTATGAATAATGGAATGATTTAAGGGGAAGGTTTCCGACTAGGATAAAGCCTGGGGGTGCAACTAGTAATATATAATTTGAAGAGTGAAAATGCTTAGTCTGCAGACGAACACCGTCATTACAGTTGCAAGTTACAAAAGCAATGAACGTGGAACATTTCTCAACACCTGGGGACGGAGGAACTTTCTTCTATTGTGTCTAATTACAGAGCTCCCTGTGTTTCGGGTAAACACTAAGACGGTACTTTTCTTGAAGTAGTTGAAGGTAATTTCAGGTGCGAAGGAAATTGGAATTAGCCGTCGTTACTTTAGTAAAACTACGGAAAGCTGAAGCAATTAAAGGACTTAAGAGCGAACGTTTCTTTTCTTCTCTGATGGGAGTACTTCCGAAACACCAGTAGATTCAACAGTCAATCAGTTTTCATCTTTTGTTTGCAGATCTAGGGTTACCTGTTAGACGGTATTATGCAGCTGATAGACGGACAATCAGTTCCATTCGGAATATGATTTGTACTGCAATTAGTCTGCGTTTTATTTATTTATTATGTTTCATTATTTCACAATTTTTTGAATAAAAATTGTCTGAACTACTGAAACATCCACTGGGTTGCGGGTGCTCGTAATAGTACGGTTGGCAACCCTACATTAATCAGGGGAATTAAACATGTGTTTTAAGTGTGACGTTCGACGTCTAGATGAAAGCTGAATGGCTCAATACCTTTGTTTTTTTTTTGTAAATTCAAAGCAATAAGTTATGTTTCTGTTATATCTATAATATTTTTTTATTGAATATGGTCTATTAAATGTAATTTTACGAGTGTAAGTGCAAATTTTTAATTTGCCCATATACTGAATAAATGCTTTGACTTTGACTTTGACTTTGACTTTGAACGCGGGGTGCACTTTTTCATACAAATGTATTCCCCCGTTTCCTCCCTGGAAAATGCTTCTAGAGCAAAATTTATTGTTTACAAAAAAATCAAGGTCTTCTGTAGCTATGCCTCTATCATTTGCTTTTTTTGGCCAACTAATCTACACTTCTACACTATATAATATTATAAAGAGGAAAACTTTGTTTGTTTGGTTGTAATGAATAGGCTCAAAAACTACTGGACCGTTTTTAAAAATTCTTACACTATTCGAAAGCCACATTATCCACGAGTAACAAGGCTATTTGGAAAAAAATAGGGTTTCGTAAGATATTTGGGTTTTAGCAAAACAACGTTTGCCGGGTCAGCTAGTATTATATAATTTAAAATGAAATGTAATGGAGCAAATGTCAGTTTGGGATAAATCTTGAACTAACATTTGACATTTTGCGGACCTCGTACTCCACTTATGCTCGGATGCTTAATATATGCTATACGTGATAGCCCCCGTAGTGCTCATTTTGAGGTGAAATTCTGCCGATTCGGCCGATTCACAGAGCGCAACAATCACTTTTTTTTTTCATAAAGATTACTCTCAATGTGGGTTGCACATTACTAGCATCACCAGCCACACATCACATTGCCTGGCCAGCTACCACCCTCAAGTTAGAAAATCTGTCGCCAAACATCTAATGTGTTCCGGCAGCTATGCTTGAGAGCCAGTTCCCATTCTAGGCCTAGCGTGCTTACCATCTTCGACCGCATCATCACTTACCAACAGGTGAGATAGTGGTCAAACGCTAGCCTATAACGTATAAAAAAAAAAAAAAAAATAAAAAAAATAAAAAAAATCAATACCGAGTTTAAACCGCCGTGCACCAATGGATTTTTCTATAGAAAAATTTATGTGCGCTTCTCACAGTGGCCGGTGAAGGAAAACATCTTTAAGAAACCAAAAACCCCCGCATGGTGGTAGGACACTATCTAGTGTCCGCCTGGCCAGCTACCACCCTCAAGTTAGAAAATCTGTCACCAAACATCTAATGTGTTCCGGCAGCTATCCTTGAGAGCCAGTTCCCATTCTAGGCCTAGCGCGCTTACCATCTTCAATCACATCATCACTTACCAACAGGTAAGATAGTGGTCAAATGCTAGCCTATAAGATATATAAAAAATAAAAAAAACTTGTTAACCACTCCAACTAAGCTAAATATGCTTGTGTCTGGAGTGGATTCACCTCAATAGTGCGTTGGGTGGGGATCGAACTCACGACCTCTCGATCGCCAGGCTAACGTCTCAGCCATTTGGCTATTGACACTTTTTTTAAAGTTACACATTACTACAGCCGTCATTCAAATTAAATAACCTCATGCTGGAATGGTGACCCAATGGACGACATTTATTTACTCAGTGGGTGTTACAGGCCAAGGCCCTAAAACCTACGAAAACGCACGATCTAAAAAAAAATTGGTATTTTTAACCGATAAAAGGAGGTTCTCAATTTTCCTGTATATTTTGTATGTTTGTTAACTTAGAACTCCGTCATTTTTTCACCGATTCCGTGTTTGAGAGAGTATGCTTCCCGCTTGGTACCATTGTAATTATATCGAGATCTGATTAGTATCTCCAGAGATATGGAGATAAACACCTCAAACCTAGTACTAAAAACAAGTAGCAGGGCATTTTTTTAGTTTTATAAACGATTAAAAATTATGAATGCCAAAACTGAACGTCGTTGATTAATAGCTGCTGATTTACTAAATGGCTTTATAAAAATGAGGCTTCGAAGGTGTAAAGTGAACATTCGTCAAAATAAGCAAAGAAATAATTATCAAAATGTTGCCTACGATCCTAAATATTATTCTGAAACTTCTGAAAGCTCAAACATTTGTGCTCCAGTTTCGATTCGACATCACATCTCCAGTTCAGTTTCGATATCCAGTAAATCATTGCTGTTCGATGGTGATGTGGCAATAACATTGCAAATGCAGCGGCATCCACGGAATGCAATTATGTCGTGATACGTTTGACGTGCAATCATGTCGTGGCGATCTTGAAACGAAGCAAAATTGAACGTTTCAAAGTAGTTCAGACTACGAATAATTGTAAGGTATATCGATCAGATTATTTTTAATATAGACTTTATTGACAGTGAACTTTTGCAAATATTGATTGCACAAGCTTTTATTTAGCCTGTCCCGATGTTAGTAATCAAATCTTGCAAATTAAATTTGATCCACTTCCCGGTCACCGACTGAGCTGAAATTCGTGATAAAAAATCAAATAAAAAAAAGTCAATAAAAATCGCGTGACAGTGCAATATGATTCGTGTTTAGAACGAGTTAAACATTTAAGCAGTACAACTTTGTGTAACTATTCTGATGATAACCTCAACAACAAAAGCTATCAATCAAGTTTGACCCTTAGATCATCTATAGTGACTTATGAAGTCATAAAATGTCAAGGTAATAAAAAGTCATTTAAAATTATCACGCTTGCATCGCTCGCGCAATCATTCCTTTTGTATATTTTTTCGGATTTCATTAAATGTTTTGCCAGGCACAACGACTCATGCATCAGAATGAGTCATACATTGAAACAGTTCAGCGTTGCATAATCATAATGATTATTGACCTTAAAATCGGAGGATATCAAGTTAACCTTAGGGGTATCGGTCGATAGTGATTTTGGAGGTCATACAACTGCCAGGGTCATAAAAGTCATAGAAAAATGTTTATGCTCGCATCGCTCAAACAAACATTCTATTCGTATACTGCTTCGGATATTTCATTTTTTGTGTTTTAATAAAAATATGCGTCAGATCTTAGGGGCATCGGTAGTGATTTTGTTTGTCACTACTAACCCCAGGCAGGTGTGATGTGAGACCTGATCTATTTCGTCACATTTGCACGGCACTGAGTTGTGCAAACAGTTATGAGTATGTGCCAATATCTTAAATGTATGATTGGTTTTGAGATAGCTTGAGTGGACATAAATAATTTTCGCTTTGCTTGCATTTATTACAAGCCCAGCGTCATTTGACCATTTCAACACCTGATTGAAGTCATGTTGCATCCATTGTGCAGCGAGGTTCATATCTTTACTGGCAGCTAGGAGACATGTGTCATCTGCTCTCGCGTAACTATTGCCATTATATAATGTTTAGGAAATATTTCAGAAATATTTAAAATATTAAAGTAAATGCACTTAACAGAATAGTTATGCATATTCAAAATGATATAAAACTCTTGAGGTGTTAAAATGTAATTAAAATGTTTTTTTTTTTTAATTTTACCTTGGTAGTTATATTTTAGAAATTATTGTAAAAACACTTAGTTACATCTAAATAGGTCATACTTTATATAGTATGTATTACCAACTTTGCGTAACCATCAAAATCATCAGCGTTAACCACAAAGGATATATAGACGTTGACCTAAGAGATCCTCGATCTTGATTTCAAAGGTCATGTAACTGAAATAACGAAGCTGCGGGTAACAGCTACATAACATATTAGAAGAATTGCAGTACTACATCCACACACCAAGACTGAGATAGTATTAATAACTCACACCGGTTCTAGTGCGTCCCGTCTAACCCACAATGCGCCCGTCGAGACTTGTGACGTCATGACCGTGAAAGGGCCACGCGACTTTTAGTTTCATGCGAGCGATATTAAATTATTCAAAACTTCGTCATTTTTTAACCGACTTCAAAAAAAGGAGGATTTTTCTCAATTCGACCGTATATATATTTTTTTTTTTTTTTTTTTTTATGTTTGTTCGCGGATAACTTCGTCGTTTATGAACCGATTTTGATTATTCTTTTTTTGTTCGAAAGGAAATATCCCAAGTGTGGTACCATGGTAATTTTATCGAGGTCTAATAAGTATCTCCAGAGATATTGAGATAAACATTTCAAAATTGGTACTGAAAATGAAAAGCGCGGCATTGAAGTCGGTTCTTTTTTAGTTTTTAAACGATATTATCAAGATATTTAAGAATTTTTTTTGTAAGTGTTTTTTTGTATATTTTTATAATCTTAAAATTTGCATATTTTCTTTTTGATTTTATGAGATTGGAAACTTCCTCATTGGGTCTTATAATTTAGGCACATACTGATTTTAAGATAATATGTGAAGAGGTAATAAAGGAGACTAGGAGTTCAGCTCGTATAAGCTGAGTGGCTAGCCCTATTGTTAGAGTTTGTTGGCCTGTTTGGGTAGAATTGTTGTTACTAAAACAAACAACGCGTTTTTCGTGTATTCCTGCCTAGTCATAAGTTTGTTAATTTACGCACTCTCTATAAATCACTCCAATTAATAGTTATGATGTGGCAAAGTTTTGAAGACCGGCTTGTACAGTTTTGCTGGATCCAGTGTCTAATCTTACTGCCGCCTTCCAATTTCTTCTTCTTCCAATTTTCTTCCAATTTTTACATATAAAAATACATACATATACACAAACTCAGATACAGACTTACAAATAAAGACACATACATACACTTCTACTCATACACACAGAAACACACACCTACATACATACATCCTACACCCTCCCTCACAAACATACGCATAAATACAAACACACACACACACACAAATAAATTAATAATAAAAGTTAGTAATTAGCAATATTATTTGTTAGCAGTTAATAAATTGGACATAAAACAAAGTGATCACATATATGGGAGAAGCCATTGGCTCCTGAGGCACAGCAACGCTAGTTCGGGAGCTTATGGATTCATTATCATATTGTACAATGTCATTATGTCAATAAAGAAATTTTGTATTTATTTGTATTTGTAATTCTAGAGAAATATGATACTATAATAGACTACATCACTTAATATCATATGAGATAGAAGTTTTAAAGTGTTTGTCGTATAAAAAAAATCTTAGACTTCATATACACCAGACCTAAATATGTCACATAAAGTATGGTCGCAAATATATGTTTGGTTTAACGCAGATTGATCCCTCATAAATCAAGTTTACGCTGTATGTACTAAAATAAATCTAGCGCAGAATCATAAAATACCTGATTAGTCGGTCAGTGTGCGGAATATAAAGTCGGGATGGAGAAGAGTGGTCATGACGTAACCCAAAGTTAGGTATCTTCGTGTTTGTGTGATCTTTGAATCTAACTACTGATGTAAAACTTTTATATCCCGGGAAGGAAATAGTCCACTGCTGTTCATTCTGTATTAACATTTATTTAATTATTTAAAATGCATGCTACACTTACAGTTAAAACCAAAGCGTGCAGTATGCCAGAAATCATATAGTTATACTAACTTTACTTAATTTAAGTAAAATACTTCATACATATATTTATGAACATACAAAATTTTGTATGGAATAAGTCGATATCGGGTTCATCAGCAATCAAAGCGTTGAGCAAAATTAGAGCCTGCGATGTGAGAGCATACTGCTACAATAGAATACTACTAATAGCATATAATAACTACTAAATAGAATACTAGTGACCCGCCCCGGCTTCGCACGGGTGCTATGTAGATACTAATGTGGTGACATTGTGGAGTCACAATTCCATCATACATTATTTTATATCTTAAGAACAAGACAGTATTTTCGATGAAAGCTCTTAGTAGACTTGATTTAATTTATGTCGAACAATTATCGTCATTATTCAACTAATAAAACAATATTAAACTGTACGCAACAACCTTCCTTTTGAATCACTTTATCAATTGATGGAAAGCATTCAAATTCGTTTTGTAGTCAAAAAAATCTAAGCCTTACAGAAGACAGGCCGTTGACCGATTCAAACACAATGAATATCCAATAAATATCTTCAGAGATATGGATACCTATAAACACTTTAAACTAAAAACTTAAACTTGTCTGGCATGTGAAATGCCATCAAAAGAGCTTAATATAAGGCAACATAAATTCTTTGTGATGTTATGATTATTTCTCAGCGCGGCTAGATAGTAAGAAAGTCCCTTCGGCAAATGAATCAGCTATCTGGGTTGTTTCACAAAATCCATGTCTTACATCAGCATACCCTTATAACTGTCTGCTCGAACCTCCGGTGCTCCATCATTAGTTATTATTATCTTAGTTGCAAAGTGGATAGCGGTCAAAGGGCTCAACTTCCTAAGTCACTGTAAAGCAGTACTTATGCTTCGGCTAATAGTTTGAATGATTACTTAGATAACGAAATGATAATATCTAAAAGATCTTTACTGTCCTAAAGCTTTTGTTTTAAACAATCCTATTTTTTTTCAGTTTGATGGTATGTTATATTCTGATAAAGACTCAGATAATTGTGACCAATGTTTATATCTTATGCTATAAGGCATTTGATTTTGTATAATTTATTAGCGATCATGCATATTTGTCTTTTAATTTCACTTGCTATTTTAACCTTCATATAAAAAAATGTTAAAAGTTAAATTTCTGACAAAACAGTAGTTCAAAAGCTGGCTCTTGCGAACAATTTGTCGGCTCCGGCAAGAGTTGTACCACTATATATGTGCTTTTGATATAATTATTATATGTATTTTTTTAGAGATTACAGCTAACTGACTTCCAAAAAGGATTTCGTAAGAGGTTCTGAACTCGTCTGTATGTTTTTTTATGTATGTTATACGATTATACCGTCAATTGTGAACCGATTTGAATGATTTTTTTTTATTGGTAGGGTATATTTCCATGGTGTTCTCATTGTAATTTAATTGAGATATGATAAGTATATCCAAAGATTTGACGATAAACGTGATTCTTAAGCTTGCTACTGAAACTGACTCGCACGGCATGGAAGTCGGTTGTTTTAGTTTTAAAACTATCATAATTATTATATCTGATAGGCTAGCGTGTGTCCTTTCTCTTGCTTGGTGGTAAGCAATGATATGGTCGAAATTGTTTAACACGCTTGGCCTAGAATGATTTGAAATAATTTCCATGAACTGCGACAGAGCATCTCGCTTTTCTAATTTTGAATTAGTAATACAAATATCTCATGTACTGCGTAAATAAAATTCTATATCACGAGTTAACGATTGATTAACTAAGTACTGAAGTTCTGTTCCCTAAGGTTACAGTTTAAGGTATCGGCTATACGGAAGTTATTACTAGTTAGTTTAGCTATTTAGTCCTGTGGTTTTACTGGTTTTACTCCATTGTAAAGTAGGTTGAAGTTACCGAATTGTATTACTTATTACGTAGTATTTTGGGGTTTGGACATAGGAAGAGCTAGTGCTACTGCGGTTATATTTAAAATTGTCTGTAAAGTTTACTGTTAGGCTGAATTCACACATGAAAAACTGACGAATAAATTAAATTGTTAAAGGAAAACGAAATGCGGAAACAGAGGTGTTATAAATAAATTTTACAGTTATCAACACACATCTGATAAGATATACATCATCTTCATCATCATAATCAGCCGGTGTCTCTTCTCTCAAGATACACCACTGAGCCCGATAATATATACATCTTAGCTATACATATCTACCTAGCAAAATCAAAGTTGAATCATCATTTTATAGTGTGATAATATTTCGCACGAATAACAGTTCCTATTTCAAACCCGGCACATCTGCAGAACAAGCCAGTTATGCATTAGTCTGAAACTGACAGCAACTTCTCTCAGATAATCTAAGACAAATTATTTTGGATGGAACCGCCACCATTGTACAAGCTCAGCTTTCGTACAAACTTGTTATTAATCTGCAGCTCGGTGTGCCGCAAACGAAATTAACGCTGGTACGTCTTCGCCTATCTCTGAGAGTAATTCTAGCATAGAATAATAAATGCGAAGTACTGATTGAAGCAGTATGAAGCGTTACCTAGAAGATTTTTTTTACACTCTTTTACTAGAGCTTTTGATGTAAATCTCATAAACATCTAGTAATTCTTTTCTGTCTTATAAAGAAGAATGTAAAATTCACTGTTTCAGTATTTTCACTGCAGTTAAGTCGGGAGTCAGGGACTTTTGCTATCTGGATTAGATAAACGTCAGTTCACAAATGATCGACGTACAAAGATTGACATTTGACTTTGACGAAAACATAACGCTTTTTAGGAAACGCTAAGATTTTAGGTAAAGTAATTAATTGCACTCCCCATAAAATTTCGATACCGGGTCTTAAATAAAAACGATTCTGAAGGAGTAAACTCCAAAAAGCTGCAATACTTAGGGCCAGTTTCACCTGATAGCGCTAATATGAAGCAATCTGACAGATTTTTGACAGCTTTTATATGGCGTCATGTGTCAGATAACTATCTAACGCATTATCAGGAACCGGTAAAACTGGCCCTTACTGTATACTGCGCTACAAATGTTTAGTTTCTGTAGGAAGCTACTATGTATTTTTTTTTATTTTGCACCGCCGTCCATTATTGTTAATACTACTCCTGTCCGTCCTAAGGTTGTCTGGAAGAGATCGCTCTTAGCGATAAGACCGCCGATTGTATTACCTGAATATTTTTGTAAATTGTTAAACACAATCCAAAATTTCATCGTACCGTCGGTACGATGAAATTTTGGATTGTGTTTAACAATTTACAAAAATATAAAGTGTGAAACACTTCAAAAGAAACATAATACCTGAATATTGTTATTATACCTTAAGTTTTTTTCTTCTTCTTGGTAATCAATAAAGAGTTATTGTATTGTATTGTATTGTATTGTATTACCTAATCCGGGCTTGTGACTGTCAAAGTTTTGATGAGAACATTAAATGGATGCGGATGCCTGCGCATCGGCAGTATAATTATTTTAGGTCTAATGCAATCATTAATTGCTCAATTAAATGAAAGCGAGTCGGTAACAATATCCTCAATAACTTCCAAAATATTGCATCTAGCTTATGAAATTAAAAGTGAATTTCAGAAAATTTTATTTTTTGAATTCATAAAAGTCAATATTATTTCAATATGATGATTATGGCGTGCCATAGGAGAGGCCTACGTCCAGCAGTGGACAAATACTGGCTGTTAATTATGATGATGATGATTTTATAAAAAATATAATTATGATTAGGTCCCAATTTTTTTTTGTTTATTTGTATCTTATAGTAGTGAATAGGTATATAAGTAGACCTAGTTAGCCCCGTTCGGAAGCTATTGAGATTCTAAAATCAAACAGTATTTTGGGGATACTAATATCATCGTATTATATAGATAGGCAAGCTTTCAACCACTATCTCACCTGATGTTAAGTGACGATGCGAACGATGATGAACCAAGTTTGCCTAAAAGTTATAGTTATTACACAATAACTATAACTTTCCCTCGCGATTTAAAGACCCCTGGGTTATTATATCACTACATATTATAAAACAAAGCCCCGCATCTGTCTGTGTGTTCGTAATAAACTCAAAAACTACAAAACGGATTTTCATGCGGTTTTCACCAGGCATATTATATTAAGTACATAATATAATCTCACGGGTAGAGTATTACCAGAGCAAAGCTGGGGCAGCTTGCTAGTATATTCTAAATGCAATTACACCCTACGGCTGATTTAAAACACCTACCTAATTACAGATCCTAACAGTGTTATAATTAATTAGCAAGTGAAATATTAATTAAAATGTCTGTCAGTACATGCCGAGAATGGAACGCGACATAATTTCCCGCCAGTGGCTGCTATAACGACAGAAGATCAAGTTATCATGTCCCGATTGACATATTTAAGATCAAATCATATTGTTTCTTTTAAGTGTTATCTACATTTTAATTTTTTGTACATTGTATTGTGTATTTAAGATTTTTTAAAAAACGGACTTCATATGCTGAGCTAGTTATTTTCAGTAACTAGTTTGAGGTGTTTATCTCCATATACCTACCTTATATTACCTACATATAGTAGGCAGAAACTTATCAGACAACGATGCGTTAAAACGACAAGTTTAGGCCATACTTCCTGTTTAGATCCATTGTACAAACAAAGAAGGATTCTTCCAAATCGGTTATTAAATTACGGAGTTCTGATGAAACAAATAATTGCAATATTAATGAATGAATTGAAATACAAACGAATTAAAAACCTTCCCAAAAGGTAACCGACTTTAATAAAAATTGAAATCGGTTAAAAATAACACACATTGAGTCTAATCAATACACACAATATTTAACATAGGGTCATAGGTACTTTTTTCCCAATCACCAAACAAAAACATGTCACCAATCGGAACACCAAGATTATAAGACAGGTTGGGTTGGGAGTGTTGCACTGTATAGATTAAATTAAAGTCAGTTTTCTTATTGCCATCTCCTATTTCTAGGCAAGCACGATATTCACTTTACGATACCGTACTTGCAAACGTAGTATTATTATCTTTTCTATGCTTACGATATAATTGAGGGCCCGGTGGTAATCGGGAGAACGGTCAGCTTTGATGCCGTGGTACCGAGTTCAAACCGCCATGCACCAATGAATTTTTCTACAGAAAAAATTATGTGTGCTTCTCACAGTGGCCCTCCGGTGAAGTAAAACATCGTTACGAAACCAACAACCCCCGCATGGTGGTAGGACACTATCTAGTGTCCTACCACCGTAGCTGGCTACCACCCTCAAGTTCTGTGGTGTTCAAAATCTGTGGCCAAAACATCTAATGTGTTCCGGCAGCTATCCTTGAGAGCCAGTTCCCATTCTAGGCTTAGCGTGCTTACCATCTTTCACCACATCATCACTTTCCAACAGGTGGGATAGTGGTCAAATGCTAGCCTATAAGATATAAACAAAAAAAAAAAAACAAAAATACCGTCTCCGCATCATCATTTAACATTATGATATGGTTGCCAAAGTGCTTGCCCATCCAACATAACAAATATATTTAAAAGAATTCATTTTACGACGCGATGCAACATCGTCATAAGCAAGGACTCATACTGGTATATGTAAATTGTATTACTTGCCTTATTTTCAATCTTGAGCGAATTTCCGCGATACTAGGTCGAGCTAATTAATAATTCAATTCCAGTGGATTTTGAAGGGATCTCTGGTGCATTTTGGTTTGTAAACAATTTCGGATAATATTGTGTCGCACTGAATGTAAAAATTAAATAATTTAATTTTATTTAGTGAGTGATTTTCACTTTAATTTGTTATTAGATTCACATCAGCATAATCGAGCATGGGGAGTAAAAGTGGGTATTGGTAATACTATCTTGAGCGTTTTAAGGGAAGAAGAGGAGGCAAAAATCTGACGGCTAGTTTCTGCTATTTGTGGTATCCAGGACAACTTGCGATCGATATAAATACTAAAGGTACGGCTACACCGCGGCGACATCTGCGGGCGCAATCTCAGTACCTTTCAATTGTTTTCTGACCGCGTTTGGTGTGAACCAGTCGGTACAAATTACTACTGCGCTATCTGATCGCCGCCTAGATTGCTCACGCAGGACGCTGCAGTGTGTACGGACCTTGAGATTCATGACATTCACAATAGTACCTAATATTTCATTATTTTTACCTTGTACTAGCGACCCGCCTCAGCTTCGCTTGGGTAGAGCATATATGCCTAAATTTTTTGCATCAACTTGTTGCGTCGTGTATGAATTAACATCTTTAGTGATAATTGTCATATTTCAACCAATTCATACAAAACATTATGGAATTAAACGCTTAAACCTCCCTTATGAAAATCTGTCTTCTGATGAAAACCGCGTTAAAATTTATTTTTGAGTTTATTGCGAACAGATAGGCAGACAGACAGACTTGGTGGGGAACTTTATTTTATAATATCTAGTGATAAAATATCTTTAGGTAAAAACAAACCTCTCATAAGAACAATTTTTACGTACGGTTACGTACGTAATTTCTACTACGTAGAGAAAGTATGCACTAAAAAACACGTAGCAGCTTTATTATGAAATAACTACATCACATTCTTAAGGTTTACATTTCCTCAGAGTTATAAAATCCCTGGTACATGGGTAGAGCAAATTCATTTAAGCGCCTTTGTCTCATAAGTGAGTAAGTCATCTCGGTTAAGACAAAGGGCATCTTAAAAGAGTCCTAGTGAGTCCACACCGTTACTTAAGTACTAACTAACCAACCATTGTGCTGGATGCTCCATTAAAGAGCTCTTGAGTGGACATTCACCGCAGATGCCGCAATTGAGCGACAGATGTCGCTTTATTACCGTCTTTTATTATTATTCTATTTTAACGTCTGCATGTGGACATCTGCAATTTTGCACTCTGTGGCATTTGTGGTATTATGCATTAGATGATTAGATTTGAATAAAAAGTTGCTGTTAGTTAGTAACTTTTAAACTTACGCGATTTACACACTTATTTTTTATTGTAATACGGGACTTCTCGCGCTAAAAACATAATTTTAATTACCTCGACGTTTCGATAAAATTGCATTGACCGTGGTCACGAGAAGACTCGTGGTAAATAAAATTTAGCGCGATAAGTCCCGTATTACAATATAATTAAGTGGCTGTTGTTGTAATAAATGATTAATTGGTTGACGTAACTCTGACATGATGATAAACATGCCTACAGTTCACGATGTCATTGATAAACATTCTACGCTCCGATATTTTTCCTTTTGTGATAGTCATTGTTTGACCCCTAATATATATATAGTTATGTCACAATGCGGTTCAGGATCAAGCACGTGTTACATATTTTCATAGTACATACAGATTTGCGACATATTTCCAATGTTTGATGATGATTTAATTATTATTTATTTATAAATTATTAATTTTGCCTCAAATAAGAGTAATTATTTTTGTAAGCTTTAAACTTTCGCGATTTGAACATATAGTTATAAATATGAAGTCGTCTTGTGACCACGATCAATTCAACTTGGTCGAATAAAATTAATGTTTTAGGCGCGATAAGTCCCGTATTTTCATATTTATAACTAAGAGTATTTATTCTGTGATCTTAGAGCATCTCTTACATTTGAGGGTATTCTAAACTTCACAAGAAGTGTCAGAGTCGCCATCTTGGTTTTCTGTTTGACTGATGCTTTAAAACGGCGGTTAAAACGTTATTTGAGAAATTTTTGCTCTAGCAGCTTTCGGGCTAACATCTTTACCTTTGCTCTGTTGGGAATATCGTTTAGACGACAAAGTGCTGTCCTCCAACACAATGAAGCTAAATATTTGTTTTTCATAATGTATTGAATAATTGTCTCTAGAATGTGGTTTTCTAGGATATGTTTTTAATAATGATGGTTGCACCTAGAAATGGTGATGGTAAAGCAATTTAGCTTCGTTGAGGGTGGTAAGGAAAGGCTGTGAGGGGTGGTGGAGGCCTTTTGGAGGAAACCCCATAATATTTTGTATAAATTATGTATATCGGTATAGATTTTCAAATGTTATGTCTTGTTGAAACTTGCTGTAAAATTTGTGATTTAACATTAAATACTTTTTGGTATGTTGCTGTTCTGTTTGTTCTAAAAGTATCTTTAACGATAATGTCTATTATAATGGTCCTGAGTCTCCTGATGGTACATAAAATGTTGTGATAATGATGAAGGTACAAATAAAACGCTTTCTCGGTGATGTCCTGACTTTTCTATTTAATTTATAAGTCCTACCTAGTAGCTGAAATATAGGCAGGTAGTGTTAGATATAGTTCCAAGTGAATAATTAGTCTACCATTAAGTCCAGACTCATTAAGTTTATGGTAGACTAGACTATTAGACTTCTGCCCGGCCACCCTTGTCATCGGTAAGCTACTCGTAACACACCCTTGTACGTGTATAAACGATGAATTGTGTCATTTTACGTATCGTGAAAGACTAATTTAGGCAAAGGATGGCCAACGCTAATTGTACTATTATTTATTTTGTGGCATATTATGTTCCATGATTATCGCGATCTTACCACGTGACCTCACTCCTGAGGAAGAGCGACGGATTGACTTAAAGCCTAGATCGAGAAAAATCTACTAAAGGTACGTGACTACAGCCGGTATATAACATCAATAATGCTACAAATTCACGATAATTTTAAACAAGATAGTAAATTTGTTCGTCAAATCAAAGCGCATGGTACGCCACCATGTCGTAGATATGTTTTATGACCATGTAGTGTTACCGTTTGTCTGTAGGTAGGTACGACTCGTGGTACGTCTTTATCCTAATGTCAGTTTAAAAATAATATGTCTAATATATTTTCATCAACACTCCCGTTATAATACATTATTCAAATATCAGCTACCTTTTTATCAAAGAAAACCATAATTTAATTACAATAAACATTACCGTCCATACAAAATGTATGCACATTTTAATAAGCATCTATCTCTTCTTCCATTGAATTAATTTTGGCTTAATCAAAATACATAATTCTATACCAATGCGGCCTGCTTACATCTCATTTATACGATCTTGTGAGCGCGTATTTGCATTTATCTATATGTATAATTGGTAGGCATGACTGTACATATAACTGTATACATTGACTGTAGATTTTTCATTCGTTATGTTATAATCAAGGCAATCCAGCTTTGCGTCCATTCAGACTTATTAAGAAGATCAAAGGTTATCAGTTATCACACATTATAACCACCCGGCACCGAAAGTCTCTTCGTTTGGTGTTAACTCGTTGTCGACAGGTCGTTAATGGGAGGACGCCGCGTGGTCAACTAATGCACGTCGACGAGCTGAAATTAAAGACGCATCACCGACACCCGACCTGCACTCTCGGCAGCGCGTGGTCAAAGCGAGATAAGCATGCAAGCAGTGGGTTGTCACCAAGTAGTCCACTTGCCGTCCGCGAGTGGACAGCTTGCGAACAAAGCTATCCGGTGATGTTAAGGTACGGACACACCGCGGCGTCGTGCGATCTGCGGGCGCGATCTCAGTACATTTCAATTGTTTTCTGATTGCGTTTGGTGTGAACCAGTCGATACAAATACTACTGCGCTATCTGATCGCCGCTTAGATCGCGCCGTCCATACCTTTACAGAGTTGATGTAGTGAGCGCACGATTAGTCCATACAATTAATACTAACCGAACCGGGTGCCAGGTGGCTATAATAAGCTGCAAACCAGACAAAAGGTTTGCAGCTCATTCAGTTAGTGTCTGTCAAGTGTCTAGTGTAACTACAAAAATGTTGTAGTTATACTTGACACTTCTAATTGAAATCTTTGTTACGGCTGAGTAACTAAAAAAATGTTGTACCGCCCTAGTTGAACTAGCAAAAGTCTAACCACTCTAAGAGGTACTTACACAAAGTAGACAAAACATCCTGCATTCAAAAACAATGTGCATAATTATGAATAAGGAACAGAACCGAAAGTTATTTCCGTCATCTGGGTGGGAATAAATTCATTCTTTATTCATAAAATGTTTTTGTTTTACAACGACGAGTAAAATCTTTTGTGATATCCACTGACACTTTCGTTCTTGGTATAAAATTGTAAGGAATCCTTACATAATTGAAGCTTCATAAATGGCACAGCTTTTTTATTCATAGTATTCACGTAGTAGTAGTACGTGTCACAATGTTGGTTTGTAGGTTTATTTGAGTGATTTGAAATTTATATGACGATTCCTTAGTAAAAAAGGTTGTGAGAGTTTTAGCCGATCGGTGTATTCATAAAATATAGAGCAAGTGTTTGAGCATCGGAGGTCTTGTCGTATCAGTTTGCCAATTCTCCTGTTCAGAGTATGCCTGTTTTTTTCACATCGCCAATTCCACAAAGTCTAAAGACTTAAGTCTTCAACCAGTGCGTCCTAACTCCTACCCGTCATGACATACGGTTGGGTTGGTCCACAAATTTAAAGTAACTCAGCGAGCTATGGAAAGGGCCATGCTCGGTGTTTCTTTGAAGGATTGAATCCGAAATGAAGTGATCCCACAAAGAAATAAAGTCATCGACATAACTCAGCGAATTAGCAAACTGAAGTGGCAGTGGGCCGGCCATATTAGCCGAAGAACCGACAACCGTTGGGGAAACGAGTTCTTGGGTGGAGACCGCGGATAGGCAAATGTAGTGTAGGACGCCTTCAGACTAGGTGGAGCGATGATGATGATCTTCGCAAGGCGGCTGGAAAGAGCTGAATGAGAGTAGCCTAAAATCATGCTCAGTGGCGTGCAATTGGAGGGCCTATGTCCAGCAGTGGACTTATATAGGCTGATGATGATGATGATGATAAAATAGCTTTTGATATTTGCGCTATGTATGTAGGACAAAAGACAGTAATTCAATGCGTTATTATACATCAGCAAACACTATACTATTAAATAACATTGATATCTGAAAACATGCTTCGTGTTACACAGGAATCATGATAACAAAACGTGGTAGCGCAAATTCGACTGTCCTACCATTTGTCATTTTGTCATCAGAGAGTTCCAGTCCCTATATCCCGGCTCTACCATCAGATTACCTCGATGATTCCATATATTGCTTCGTCGCTGAAATTACATAAGTAGGTATGCCAAATTCCAGCTTAATCGGATGCCAGCATATACATTGTTAAAAATGGTTTGCTAATTCTAGCTGACAATTTAGATAGTACAAACATTGCTCGTATTAAATTTAATCATTACGCACATTGTTACCTAAAATAAAAAATTATATTGGAATTGTAAGAATCTATCAAATATATTAGCTAAGCTAGTATTATGGAAGATTACAGTCCGATAAGCCAATCAACACCAATATTATACGAAAGTCATCAACAATTTATATAATTAGTTTGTTTGGGACTTCTTCATGGATAAACGGCTCGACCGATTTAGCTGAGATTTTGCACAGGGATAACCAATATAAGGAGTTAGGGCATAGGATACTTTTTACGTGCGCAAAGCCGCAGTGCACAGCTAGTTATTAATAAAACAAGGGTAAATAAGTATATAAATATATTTTTCTCGGAAGAAATTAATTTATAAAAAACAACACTCTGTTTCCATCCCTTTATTGCTCTAAATAAATCGTCAAAAATAATATCAGACCTTCCTTTACCTACCTGCCTGGTGAAGGCTGACATAAAAACTGTATTAACCTTTAAAATGATAACGCTAACAATGAACAACCGCAATGTGTCTCGACAATTGCACGAAACCATCCTTAGGCATCCATTGCTGGTTCAGTACCAGATATAAGGTAATAATTTTGTTAGATTCTATATTAGAACAGTAATGTACTCGTACATGAAGCTAGAGTAAATCCCTTTATTAAAACGAGGCGGAAGTTCGCGCGAACCAATTACACAACCAACACCTGCGGAACATGTGTGAAGTTGCCGAAATGTTTGAAGCTTAATGAGTTCAATTTTCATGTTTATTATACTGTTATTCGTATAATTTGGAAGGATTGGGGTGAAAGATGGTACGATTAATCAGATTTCGTACCGTTCCAATTTATATGGGGCGTGAAAGCGTCTGAAACATATTAAAATTTGGAGAGAAGAGTTAGGATTTCGATATGAAATGTTGAATGGTTTTTTTATGGTTATTTACATTGGAGGTAAAATGAGATTAGAATGATATTGGTTTCTTTTAGTGGTTATAATGGTTTTATTTAGTGTGATAGTTGCTTATGGAATCTTTTAGTTGTTGTTAGTTTGTCCTTAATTTTAATAAGGTCTATGTAATAAGGTGAAATTATTAATACTCTTTACGATAAATGTATGTAACATAATGATAATTTTATTAGTGCTCACATGCCGTGATAGCAATTTATTGTAAGAATTAAGTTGTCTCTAAAGGTAAGTACCTACTTCCAAATGACGGTGTCGCGACAACAGAAGTAGTTTTTTAAGTAGTCATCGGTAACTTATAATCATTAACTATAGGACGAAAACAAATCAAACACGAGTATTCTGCCAAATACGAATGAAGAGTATTGTACACACTGTCCACCGCTAAAGAACTTTCATCCTAGCTAGAGTAGTATAATAACGATTTTATTCATTCATTCGATTTTTGCTGTGTTGCTAAAAGAATCGTACAGTATCGCAGTGTGCGGTCTCTAGTACATGTTATATACAGGTCACTACATATTATAAAACAAAGTCCTCGTTTCGCTGAACTTAAAAACTACTAAACGGATTTTCTTAGTAGAGTAATTCATGAGAAGGGTTTAGCTGTTAAATTGGTTAAAATATGTTGATGGTTGTTGAAGATGTTAATTCTTACTCGACGTTTATGTATTTATTTCAATCATTTTTTAATCAATTTGTACACTTCATATCGTGCCAATAAGCCGTTGGCTTGTGCTGGCACTCACACTTACAACAGGATATAATTAGTTAGGCCCATAGCACACGGCTTATTTTAAACGCGCAGACGACGCGCAGATTACGCGCGTATACGCGATTCAAACGGGATTCGATCGCAACCTTGTAACTTAAGCACACGGGGCGATCGTGAAACGCGCCTCTACTGCGCGTATACGTGCAGATACAGCGATACAGACGCGCTGTAGTCGCCCCCCCTGCCTGTAGTTCCCCCCCTGCCCCTACTCTGCTCCTTTGTACGCGCGTTTGTATCGCTTCAAACGCGCGTATACGCGCTTCATGCGCGCGCTTGTATCATCAATGCAAACGCAACAATCAGCGTCTACGGCGCCGAAGACGCGCGTTCCTGAAACGCGCGTCGTCTGCGCGCTTAAAATACGCCGTGTGCTATGGGCCTTAGATAGTGTAAAGTAAGTACATTTGAAGGTTTCAAAGAACAAAAGAACAAAATGCCTCGCTGTTGCCATTCGTCAAATATCAAGACATTGACTACGTAACAAGCTAATATAAAAATGTAGGCATAGGTCATATGGTCCACCCGTGCGAAGCCGAGGCGGGTCACTAGATGATGAATGAAAATCGCAGTGTGCGCTAAGCTTTAGACTCAGAGCCGTGTTAACCAATTTCGGTCAAGCACGAGCAGCTACGTGACTGGCGATGAGTGGCCAGTGTTGCCTCACCTTTACTACTTACTTTACGTGATTCTCCTTTACAGCTGAATGCATTGAGAAGTTTTACAGCTTGGATTACGGCTTGCAAATGGTCGTGTGCTGTCTGCAGTTTCTTTTATTTCCAACCAGGAAATATACTTACACAATTATGCTAAAGAATTTACCTACTGATGTAAATTTTGAAGTTACTTTGAACCGATATTTAGTTTTTATAACCCCCGGTGCAAAATAATAAAGGTACGGCCACACCGCGGCATCCTGCGAATTGCGGGCGCGAACTCAGTACTTTTCAATTGTTTTCTGATCGCGTTTGGTGTGAACAAGTCGGTACAAATACTACTGCGCTATCTGATCGTCTATTAGATCGCGCACGCAGGAGATCAACTTTCGTAGGTCTGATCAATTAGAAATTCGGTATTTTTTACATTTTTTTATTTTTTGTTATATCTTGTAGGCTAGTCTTTGACCACTATCTCACCAGTTGGTAAGTGATGATGCGGTCGAAGATGGTAAGTACGCTAGCTCTAGAATAGGAACTGGCTCTCAAGGATAGCTGCCGGAACACACCTTGTTGGGCGACAGATTTTCTAGTTTGAGGGTGGTAGCTGGCGAGGCGGACACTAGATAGTGTCCTACCACCATACGGGGGTTGTTGGTTTCCTAACGATATTTTTGCCTCACCGGAGGGCCACTGTGAAGAGCGCATATAATTTTTTCGATTGCGATTACGCCACCGGGCCCTCAAACTCAACTTTAGTTTAGTAATTGTTTCTACTAAATTCTCTCTTCTCTCTTCTTCTCTACATTAAAACCTATTCATTATAGTCCACAGCCAATATAACCCATTACTAGCAGCTATAGAACCGCACAATGCAAGGGGCAATACGTTGCGTTATCGTTGCTGATAACGTGTTGGCAACAAAGCCGTTTGTAAATCACGCGTGCGGCCTACAGCCGATCAGTTGTCGGCGTGTTTAATGACATCGGGGAATGGAGAGCGCCCACCATTTACCCGGTAATTCTGGTGCAACTACGAGGAAAGTCAACAGTTATTGTAATGAACTTGAAAATGCTTCAATACTGGAATTTCAAATTGCTTTCAGTGGTTATAATCTTACTTACTTACACACGTCTGTCCAAGATGTGAACTTATATGTGGCTCTCACTTCTCGATTTTTTCGCTATAAAAAGTGTTTGTCCCAAAATATTACTGCAGACACTGTTTGTTAAAAATCGTCTGTATATGACGTTTAAAGGCCATGTATGGAATCTTACCAAAACAAATGTTCCAGCAGCGATAACAAAATGTTTTTTTTTTAGTTTCTTTAAGAATTGACTTTCATATAAGGCCCCCGGTATTATATATAATATTTCTATATTCACGTTAGTTTTCTGTCAAATTTCACGTTAGCTAAAAAGCGTTGTTTTTATCAAAAATAGATGTCGTGTCGTTTTACGTCATATTCGAAGACAATCAATATACATATATCATATAATAAGACAGTGAGAGAGAGAGAGAGAGAGAGAGAGAGAGAGAGAGAGAGAGAGAGAGAGGGAAACATTTATAGAGAGAGGGACGGAGAGAGATAGTAAACTCTAGTCGTGCGTCGGAGCTGACATACATCAACAAATTTAGTGTGGGTTACTACGTTAGTCACACTAAGTTTGTTAGTACTTACTCGCTGGCTGCTACAAACGCAAAAGCCCATTATAGTTATATATTCAAAACTTTACACTCATCATACCTTCTGCTACACACAATAAAAGAGGGACATAAAATAACACCAAAAATGCACAATGAATTGCATATTTTGCACTCGTCAGCACTTCAAACATAACATAGCTAGTTGAACACTGTTCCACGCAACTTACACTTTACCATAACACACACGTTACCTTCCGTTTTCACACTGCGTTGAAGCTCAGGTGAAACTTTAGTCTACCTTATTTTCACCTTATTGATTCTGAATCCCATTAGGATTCTATCAGCGGCCGCCAGAGGTGCATTACAAGAAAGCAATTCGCAGCTCGTTGTGTTCATACGTGACTGCACCGTTTGAGAAAGCCCAAGCGAGCACTCGTTCTATTGCCGTCTTTGTTTTGAACTGTTATAGCCCTTGATCGTGGAATTATACGTGACTTTTGTTCCTGAAATATTCTATTGCCTATTTACTATGGTCTTTATTTTCTTTAAATATCTACAATTGATTGTGAAGATAGTTTAATTAAAAACATTAAGTAAAAGTGTCGCTTAGAATAGGGCATGAAAATCATTTAAATATTTGCTTAGAGGATATGCTTAGTCTATAAAAGAGCAGAGTTTTACAGTAATATGAGGCTAAGTATTTTCAATAGGGCCTGGTCAAGAGTGGCCCGTATCGAAGTCCTTTGAGACTCCTGCCTTAGAACTTTAACTTTAACTTCAATTTGACGAGGTGTGTTCCATATTACTAAAAACTTTGTCTTCGCAATATTTCGTTGATATTCTACTGCTTCTTTGTTACTGGCTGAACAAAAACATATTTACCGTTTATTGTAAAGCAGAAAAATGAAGAACAACAAGGATCTACATTTTAAATTATTTTGTTATTACGTTAGTATGGACAAGTAGTTTGTCGCAAGCGTTTTTAAAATTGACTAGAGAGTCGAGACACTTAAAGAAAATAGGAAAAGAAGAGATAGATACATTTAGCTTAAATAGCCAACCGCCGATAAGCATCTTACTCAATTTCGCATGTCATAAGGAAAACCAATAAACATTTTATAAACCTAACTCCACAAGGCTAATCCCATTAGATAGTTCCGTTTCCACAACTAAGTTATCGTTGCTTTCCTCCATTAAGGCCTGTACCTACGTGACACCACTTATATAATGTAAACTGTACGAGTTGCCTGTTTTGGTCATGTAAACGGAAATTTAATATCAGAGATTTATGCAAGCAATTACTGAACCGTTCGGAACTATGCGAAAGTAAATAATTGACTGAGATAGCAGTTTCTAATTAACTGTGGTGGTCGAATATTTATGGGAAATTTGTTGGGGGAAATTGACTCTCCGTCGTATGCGGGACGGGAAATGCGGTCTTAGTGTGTTAAAAGTTTGACTTCGCAAGTGTTGAGATGAGCTTACTTACCTATTTTATGTATCCTTCGAATTTGGTACAACTTAAGACTATACAGTATGTTGTTAAACGATATTTATGAAAACGAAACAAAAAGTCAAGAAAAAACTAAAAGGTGTAAATGGTAACCAACCGGTAACGGTAATTGCTTAAAAATTAAAACGTTTAAAATACCTGAAAAGGGATCGATGTCACATGCCGCTTGATTCTCTTTCAATTGCAATTTTGAGGTGATTATCTTATATTTCTGCAGATTCTATTGTGTACTTAGATCTTGACAAAACATATACCACCTATGATTTGAAAAAAAAATCCTAATAGGCCATAAAAAGTCTAATGTACACGTGGATTGAATGGGTAAATATTGTACATTATTACGCACTTCAAAGTCATTCAAAGATCATTCAAGCGGTAGTTGCTCTCTTATACTTGTAAAATGTGGAACGAGCTGCCGTCTGCTGTTTTCTTGCAGAGCTATAACATGGAGTCCTTCAAAAGGGGCGTTAAAGAATCTTGACAGGCAACGCATGAGTGACACCCAAATGTTAATATTCATAATATTATTTTATTTATAAATCGTCAAATTTACACGTCTTTTTTCACTTAATACTAAAAGTTAGTACAATGTTGTACCAAACAGCTTACAATTAGTCGTTAATTATTATAGAAGGCGATGGACCACTTCCCATGATGTGGCCCGTTTGCTTGTTTGCTACCTATATCATAAAAAACATTACATTACGATTGTCAGTCATTAGGAAAGAGGTCACTAACCAACGAATCATCATCATCAGCCTATGCTAGTCCACTTCTAGTCATAGGCCTCTCCAACTGTACGCCACTGAGCACGATCTTCGGCAACTCTCATGCAGCTCTTGCTGGCACCGTACGAAGATCATCGCTCCATCTAGTATGAGTGCGATCTACGCTAGGATTGCCAAGTGATTGTCTTTCTTATTGCAACATAAAATCCTTAAAGTTTAGTTTAAGCTGAAGTTTTGTTAAAGTTTATTTTATATACATTTGTCTTTTTTTTTTAAATATATTTTATAGGCTAGCGTTTGACCACTATCTTACCCGTTGGTAAGTGATGATGCGGTCGTAGATGGTAAGCACGCTAGGCCTAGAATGGGAGTCTTTATTTGTATATCTATCTATTATTGAAGAATGAAATGGCTTTGCATCTAACGATAAAATCGATTTCAAAGGTAACTACATTAGGTACCTACATTTTGCAATGCGCTTTCAATTGATCTAGGCTTAGTGCCACAGTACAATTTATTACAATAGATTGCACGATTCGGGAGCTCTAGATAGCAAATTCAGCAGATAGAGTACAAAGTCGCCAAACGTAATCAAATGTTTAGTGAACGGATGAATAAATACTCGTTTTGACAACTGAATATTTGTAAATGTAGTGTAGTGTATATGAAGTGGCAGGACTTCTACTAGTCCGCCTGGGGTGTTACCACCCCTTTGCCAATTATCATAGAAATGTTTTCGGTTTGAATGGCAATGTGTCCAGTGAAATTACAGGTTTTGTGAGATATCTTTATGTCACGGGGTAACAGGCGCAGTGCAGTAACATGCAAAATTCCGGCTATCCAGGATTTTGCATGCCGCTGTTTATGTTATAGGTAGAAGTCAACGCATACCATCAGACAAACAACGTGCTGGTTTTGTTAGCTTACATCGTAATAAATAAAACTTTTGTACCAGACACTCGTCGATTTTGACAAACGGGATATCATTCAAAGCGTCATGATCTTTCGCATTTATAAGCTTTTACTATAGCAAAAGCTTATAATTGTGGAAGATCATTGTTATTTTAAAAATAGATGCTAAGAGTTAATTAGAAATATAATTATTATTATTATTTTATTAATTTTCTTATTATTGTAATAAATAATTTATTAATTATAAATATTTTTGGAATATTATATTGGTTTTTATATACTCATAACGTTAAACATAAAAACTGCTATTTAGTTTTTTTTGTTTAGTATTTTAATTTTACTCTGATGTATTGTGTTAAATTAATATATTTTAAAATCACATTTTAGGAATTTTAACCAACCGTTTATCTTCTATCAGCCGGCCTTTTCTTATTCACTCGTCTTGCCCACGAGGTAGAGTCAGCCTCATGCATCACGGGTTATAGTCGGTTCCAGGACAGAAGTAATACTTTGCCTTACCCAGCAACGGATTTACAAGTACCGCAGTAGGACCGATTTAGTTGCATAATGGATTAGGGGCTGAAGATTTCTTCTAGACTGTGGTTTATATGTCAATGGATTTTGGTTAGCGATGCGAGGTTTTCTTTTTAAATGTCAGGAAAGTAAAGGTTAAAGAATTCGTATGAAATTGCGACTAACTTACTCCTTGACCTTTTAAATGTTTTATAGTTCCATAACGATGGTATAATAATTTGATAGATAGATAAACTCTTATTATACACCAGAAAGAACCTTAATATCTAGAAATATCAATAACCGTATTCGGTGATACAATTGGCGGTCTTATCGCATAAAGCAATCTCTTCCAGACACCCAAGTGTGGAGTAGTAACCAAATCAACGGGAGATTTTTTTATTGTAATAGGTAACAAGACAAGCACGACGCTCGCCTGATGGAAAGCGATGACGTCTACCTATTACAGATACAGCGGCATGCAAAATTCTGGACTGCCAGCATTTTGCATGTCACTGCACTGCGCCTGCTACCTTGAGACATAGAGATGTTAAGTCTCACATGCCCTGTAATTTCACTGGACACCTTGCTATTTCAACCGTAAAACATTCCAATTTTACGGCTGAAAATGTATTTGCATAGTGGTGGTACCGCCCTACGCGGACTAGCAGAAGTACTACCACTACTAGATACCTCTTATGTTGGCAATTTCGTTCATTTTTGCGGTGATTGTTAAGGACTTATGTCTAGTGAACCTTACAGTAAAAGAACTATTTGCTTTGTATAAACATATACCTTAGCAATTCGTGTTAAATACGACTATTAACACTTAAAATTTACTATTTATATTTTTCCTACCTACATTTCTAAAAACAAGAGAGAAACTGCTCAATTACTTACTTACTTAATTTAAGTAACTAAATGAATTAATGCTGTACAATACATAACGAAATTTAGCCTTGTTGTTAGCGACAATTGCTTTTGAAACTCGTTTATTGTGTCGTAAGTTAAATATAAAATAATTAAGTTCAATTTTGGAAATGTGGAGTTTACCTTTAATTGATTGTGCAATTAGCTAAGAAATATGTGTTATATGTTGTCCAGTATAAGTAATGTTGTAACAATCGTTGGTAGACCTTTTTAAATAAATAAATAAAAATAAAATAGATTGTGGATAATTTGGTATGTTTTTTGAATTTCGTAGGTTCGACACTAAAAACACACACCTAATAATTATCTACAACACAATTTAGAAGTAAAAAAAAAAAAAAACATACAGACGAATTGAGAACCTCCTCCTTTTTTGTGAAGTCGGTTAAAAATAGAACAGTTGTCAATTCGTCGTATGTGTTTGTTTTCCTTGGAGACAGCCAAACTTTACAATAGGTTTTACAATAGTCAAATATAATAAAAACTTTGAATAATTTTGAATAAAATTTAAATTTTATAAGTATACCTCTATACCTTATCTATACTATACGTTATATATACTATACTATCTATACTAATATTATAAAGAGAGAACATTTTTTATTTTTGTATTTTTGTATGTTTGTAATGATTTGGCTCAAAAACTACTGAACCGATTTAAAAAACTCTTTCACTAATATATAGAATGGATTTTCGGAATGAAAATAGGCTATATATTATCCCGTTTAAATCAAAGGTACATTCGTGGAGACCTAATTTGCAACCTAAGTCGACTAAAAAACGGTCGAAAAAACACGTTTCTTATGGAAGAATATTTTCTATGGAAGAGTTGTACAACTTAATAAGACCTACAAAAAATCCGCGACAGCATATGTCTATCTCTTAAGGTTGACTCACAGCACATAATTATAGATTAAAATTGTCCTTTACAGTATATAATTCAAATGAAAACTCTAGAAGATATCAAGGATTTCACATACACGCAGCGCAAAATTAATAAAATATCTGCAGTGAAACCACAGATTAGGTCATAGTTACTAAGAAAATATTATTATAAGCTTAGCGATGCTGTAGATCCCCACCGATCACAATCCATTTGAAGTCAATATAGTATAATAATATATTTTTACTGTATACAATTCTATTGTATAATATAGTTATGATCTATATATAAACCACCCCGACTGATCTATGTATAATCTTTTCAATAAAAGCATTCCAATGACTCTAAACACGACATTTAAAATCTGAGCTGTAAGTTGGTGTGGATTTGAGTATTCTGTAGAGTACAGGAGATGTCCCAGCATCAGGTCAATGCTCAATGATCAATGTTCTTACAATATCGTTGAAAAAGAAGATTTTCGAATTGATCAGACCTATGAAAGTTGATTTAATAGCGCAATTAACTAGAAAAAAGCTCATAGTTTTATAATGATTGAACGAATTTTCATGAATCAAAGCTAAGAACACTCTCGATGAAGACATCTATCAAACAAAAAAATATATATCAATAATAAAATCAAAATCGGTTCATCTGATTGGGTGCTAAAATGCTACAGACAGACTCAGATACACACGTTAAACGTATAATACCCCTTCTTTGATCCCATGATTTGATTGATTTTGATTCCATTATCCCACTACCTCTGTACGAAAACTCATGATTCATGAATGCACATAAAACTTTCATTGGTAGGTATATAGCTTGGATTAGAACCAACGACCGTCGGGTCAGAATCAGGGTAACTATCCTTTACGCCAAAGGGCCGTCCAATTTCACTACATAAGTATTTTAAAACAAAGTCCACCACTGCGTCTGTCTGTCTGTTCGCAATAATCTCAATAGCTCCTGAACGGATTATCATGCGGTTTTCACCAATAGCCAGAGTGTTTATGAGGAAGGTTTAGGTTCATAATTCGTTAAGGTTTTGTGTAAATTGGTTGAAATATGACGATGATTGTTAAATATGTTAATATTTTATATTTGATGCAACAAACTGATGCAGATTTTGTAGGCATATATATTCTACCCGTGCGAAGCCGGGGCGGGCTGCTAGTTGTTTATAAAGAAAAAGTGTTCACTGATGTAACCTTGTACTGACGTTTAATTTTTTAGAACAAAAATTGTTTATTATATTTAAAATTAATTATTAGTCAAAGTAAATCGTAAAAACGCTTTCTTTTGTAATTATTAGAATAAACATGTATTTGCAACTGAAAAATGTTAAGTAATTATGCAGTTCTGACTTTGGAATCAACACCAATATTATAAATGCGAAAGTCAGTTTGTTTATTTGTTTGTTTGTTTGTTTGTTTGTTTGTTTGGGACTTCTTCACGGTCAAACGGCTTGACGGATTTGGCTGAAATTTTGTACAAAGATAGTACATAGGGCAGAATAGGATATAGGATACTTTTTTTTTGGCTATCGAGTCAGGGGATCCAGATATTTTTAATTGAATTTTGTAAATATGAGACTTCTTCTCGAATAAATGGCTTGACCGATTTGCCTGAAATTCTATATGAATACATGTCATAGGGTAGAATAGGATATAAAATACTTTTTTTTTGGCTGTCGAGTCAGGGGGTCCATATATTTTTAATTGAATTTTGTAAATATAAGACTTCTTCTCAAATAAACGGCTTAACCGATTTGCCTGAAATTTTGTATGAATACATGTCTTAGAGCAGAATAGGATTTGAGAAACTTTTTTTCTGGCTGTCGAGTCAGGGGGTCCAGATATTTTAAATTGAATTTTGTAAATATAAAACTTCTTCTCGAATAAACGGCTTGACCGATTTGCCTGCAATGTTGTATATAGACAGCTCATAGGGAAGAATAGGATATAGGATACTTTTTTTTTTAGCTATCGAGTCAGGGGGTCCAGATATTTTTAATTGAATTTTGTAAATATGAGACTTCTTCTCGAATAATGGCTTGACCGATTTGCCTGAAATTTTGTATGAATACATGTCATAGGACAGAATAGGACATAGGATACTTTTTTTTTGGCTGTCAAGTCAGGGAGTCCCGATATTTCAAATTGAATTTTGTAAATATAAAATCTCTTCTCGAATAAACGGCTTGACCAATTTGCCTGAAATGCTGTATATAGACAGTTCATAGGGTAGAATAAGATATAGGACCCTGTTTTTTTGGCTGTCGAGTCAGGGGGTCCGGATATTTTAAATTGAATTTTGTAAATATAAAACCTTTTCTCGAATAAACGGCTTGACCAATTTGCCTGCAATGTTGTATACAGACAGTTCACAGGGTAGACAGGATATAGAATCTTTTTTTTTTGGCTGTTGAGTCAGGGGGTCCAAATATTTTTAATTGAATTTTGTAAATATAAGACTTCTTCTAAAATAAACGGCTTAACCGATTTGCCTGAAATTTAGTATGAATGCATGTCTTAGAGCAGAATAGGATTAAGGATACTGTTTTTCTGGCTGTCGAGTCAGGGGGTCCAGATATTTTAAATTGAATTTTGTAAATATAAAACCTCTTCTCGAATAAACGGCTTGACCGATTTGCCTGAAATATTGTATATAGACAGTACATAGGGTAGAATCATATATAAGACACTTTTTTTCTGGCTCTCGAGTCAGGGGGTCCAAATATTTTTAACTGAATTTTGTAAATATAAGACTTCTTCTCGAATAAACGGCTAGACCGATTTGCCTGAAATGTTGTATGAATACATGTCATAGGGCAGAATAGGATATAGGATACTTTTTTTCTGGCTGTCGAGTCAGGGGGTCCAGATATATTAAATTGAATTTTGTAAATATAAGATCTCTTATCGAATAAACGGCTTAACCGATTTGCCTGAAATTTAGTATGAATGCATGTCTTAGAGCAGAATAGGATTAAGTATACTTTTTTTCTGGCTGTCGAGTCAGGGGGTCCAGATATTTTATATTGAATTTTGTAAATATAAAACCTCTTCTCGAATAAACGGCTTGACCGATTTGCCTGAAATATTGTATATAGACAGTACATAGGGTAGAATCATATATAAGACACTTTTTTTCTGGCTGTCGAGTCAGGGGGTCCAAATATTTTTAACTGAATTTTGTAAATCTAAGACTTCTTCTCGAATAAACGGCTAGACCGATTTGCCTGAAATGTTGTATGAATACATGTCATAGGGCAGAATAGGATATAGGATACTTTTTTTCTGGCTGTCGAGTCAGGGGGTCCAGATATATTAAATTGAATTTTGTAAATATAAGATCTCTTATCGAATAAACGGCTTGACCGATTTGCCTGAAATGTTGTATAAAGACAGTTCATAGGAAAGAATAGGATATCGGATACTTTTTTCCGGCTGTCGAGTCTAGGTGCCCAGTTTTGCAAATGTGTGGCCTACTCTCGGTCAAACGGGTTAACCTTTTTAGCTGAAATTTTGTACACAGACAGTCAATAAGACATGGAAGGATAACGAATACTTTTTTTTGGTTGGCAATTTCGGGTGTCTAGATTTTTATTATGGAATTTTGTGAATGTGTGGCCTCTTTTCGGCCAGACGGCTTGACCGATTTAGATGAAATGTTGTACAAAGAATAATAGTATAGTATATAATAGGGCATAAAAGGGCAAGGAATACTTTTTTCGGCAATTAAGTGTGGGTGCCTTTATTTTTTGTTAACTTAACACAGAGTTTGCATAATCATAAAAGTTTGACCTTAGGTCCATCTATAATGACTAAACTTAAGATGTGTCTTAATAAGGCCATAAAACTGTCAGGATCATTATAAGCCATCCAAATTTACGCGATAGCTTTGCTTGCCCAACGTGTTTTATCTGCTTTGTGGGAAGTATTTCAGAAACATTCGTGTTAACAGCCACATTTAACCATAGGGTCATAGGTGTTGACTTAGTAGGTCATCAAAACTAAAACTGTCATTAAAAGCCGTAAAAATTTTTCGCGCTCGCTTCGCTCGCGCATTGATAGCACTCACTGCCCTCGCGCAATCATTTGTTTTGTCTACTTTGTAGGTAATATTTCAGCATTTTTTGTATTTTAATAGCCACATGCATCAAAACGAGTCATAGATTAAAACAGTACAGCCTTCAATAACGATAAAGATTATTAACCATAATAATCATAATGATTATTAACTTTAAAATAAGTATCAAGTTTAACCTTAGGGTCATCGATGTTGACTTAGTAGGCCATAACAACTTTCTGGGTCATAAAAAGATATAAAAAAATTTCGCGCTCGCGCTAGCACTTCTTTTATTAACTTTGTAGGTAATATTTCAACATTTTTTGTAATTTTTAATAGCCAACCACATGCATCAAAACGAGTTTATAAATTGAAACAGTACAACCTTCAATAATCATAATGATTAATAACATTAAAATAATTGGATATCAAGTTTAACCTTTGTGTCATCAGTGTTGACTTATTACGTCATAAAAACGGTCTGGGTCATAAAAGTCGTAAAAAATTTTCGCGCTCGCTTCGCTCGCGCAGTGATAACGCATGCTTTGCTCGCACAAGATTTGTTATATCTACTTTGTAGAAAACGATTCAGCATTTTTTGTATTTTAATAGCCATATGCATCAAAACGAGTCATAGATTAAAACAGTACAACCTTCTATAATGATAAAAATTATTAACCTTAAGATAAGTGGATATCAAGTTTAACCTTAGGGTTATCGGTGTTGACTTAGTAGGTCATAAAAGCTGTCAGGGTCATAAAAAGTCGTAAAAAAATTTCGCGCTCGCTTCGCTCGCGCAAGCATTTGTTTTGTCTTCTTTGTTGGTAATATTTCAGTAACTTTTATATATTAATAACCACATGCATCAAAACGAGTCATACATTAAAACGGTACAACCTTCAATAATCATTATTGTTGTTAACCTTATAATAAATGGATATGAAGTTTAACCTTTGTGTTATCGGTGTTGACATAGAAGGTCATTAAAACTGTCAGGGTCAAAAAAAGTAGTAAAAATATTTCGCGCTCGCTTCGCTCGCGCAAGCATTTGTTATATCTACTTTGTAAAAAACATTTCAGCAACTTTTATTTATTTTAATAGCCACATGCATCAAAACGAGTCATAGATTAAAACAGTACAGCCTTCAATAACGATAAAGATTATTAACCTTAAAATAAGTGGATATCAAGTTTAACCTAAGGGTTATCGGTAATGACTTAGTAGGTCATAAAAGCTGTCAGGGTCATAAAAGGTCGTCTACATTTTTCGCGCTCGCTTCGCTCGCGCAAGCATTTGTTTTACCTACTTTGCAGGTAACATTCCCGCAAGTTTTGTATTTTAATAGCCACATGCATCAAAACGAGTCATAAATTAAACAGTACAACCTTCAATAATCATAATGATTATTAACTTTAAAATAAGTATCAAGTTTAACCTTAGGGTCATCGATGTTGACTAAGTACGTCAAAACAAATGTCTGGGTCATAAAAAGTTGTAAAAAAATTTCGCGCTCGCGCTAGCACTTCTTTTATTAACTTTGTAGGTAATATTTCAACATTTTTTGTATTTTATAATAATAGCCAGCCACATGCATCAAAACGAGTTTATGAATTGAAACATTGCAACCTTCAATAATCATAATGATTATTAACCTTAAAATAAGTGGATATCAAGTTTAACCTTAGGGTTATCGGTGTTGACTTAATAGGTCATAAAAGCTGTCAGGGTCATAAAAGGTCGTAAAAAATTTTCGCGCTCGCTTCGCTCGCGCAATAATAGCCGTCGCTGCGCTCGCGCAAGCATTTGTTTTATCTTCTTTGTTGGTAATATTTCAGTAAATTTTGTATATTTATAACCACATGCATCAAAACGAGTAATAAATTAAAACCTTCGAGCATTTACCAATGGAGATGTTAACGTTGTAATCCGCAAACATTTTTTTCTGCCGATACTTACGGGGGACGAGGTAAACACGCATTGCACACACAAAAATCACACTAACTTGAAACACGCACACAGTATTAAAAATACAGCGTAGTTACGCACGCTCATATGGCCAAAAATGGCTATATGGCCAGCAAAGGGGAACGCCTTGCGTTAACTTCTCAATTGGTAAATGCTCGAAGATTAAAACAGTACAACCTTCAATAATCATAATAATTATTAATCTTAAAATTAGTGGATATCAAGTTTAACCTTTGTGGTATCGGTGTTAGGAGGTCATAAAAACTGTCAGGGTCATAAAAAGTCGTAAACATTTTTCACCATCGCTTCGCTCGCGCATTGATAGCGCTAGCTACGCTCGCGCAAGCATTTGTTTTATCTTCTTTGTAGGTAATATTTTATCATTTTATGTATTTAAATAGCCACATGCATCAAAACGAGTTTATAATTTTAAACAGTTCAACCTTCAATAATCATAATCATTATTTACCTTAAAATAAGTGGATATCAAATTAAACCCTAGGGTTATCGGTGTTGACATAGTAGGTCATAAAAACTGTCAGGGTCATAAAAGATCATAAAAAAAATTTGCGCTCGCTTCGCTTGCGCAGTAATAACGCTATATAGCATATAATAGCGTGTTTTAACAGCCTCATACATTAGACTGACTCAAATACTTAAACAGCAAAACTTGGTAAACCTTGCTTAGGTTTACCAAGTAATGATTAATGACTTTAACAATAGACGATATCGAGTTCGACCTAAGAGTCATCTACAGTGACTTGATTGTTAGGTTATAAAACTGTCAGGGTCATAAAAAGTCATAAAAAATGTTTGCTCGCGCAGCTATTTACCATAATTTCTTTGTAAGAAATGTATCAGGAACTTTTGTGTTGAGTCAAACAATTAAACAGCACAACTTCGTATACCTAACCAAAATGATTAATGACTTTAACAATAGAGGATATTAAGTTCGACTTTGGGGTCATCTATGGTGACTTGGGCTAAGAGATTATTGATCTAGACCTCAAAGGTCATAAAGACACAATAACGCGGGCGAAGCCGCGGGTAACAGCTAGTAATTAATAATTTTATGTGCCCTTCATTACAAGGTCACGTTGTTGAATTTTGATGAAGTGTCAAATGTGATCTATTAAATTGACTTTACTATTGTGCCACGCGCGCTCTCGATCGGACGCCCGCCTTTACTTACTATTCTTATTATTTAAACTAGCAGCCCGCTAGTTTAAATAATATATCGGTAACATTATTTATTTTGCGTATTCATAAATATCTTATTTAATTTTACGTCGCAATCGCTCATATCAAAATCGTGCTCAGTGGCGTACTATAGGAGAGGTCTATGTCCAGCAGTGGGCTAGGTTAAGCTGATGTTGAATTGCTCATATGTACGAGTATCATGGTATCTTGAATGATGTCACATTACGCAAAATTTAGAATAATGACCGAGAGCGAAACGAAACAAACAGTTAACAATATTATTTTTTTTAAGTTACTCACACTATTCTTATTTTTAATTTGTTGAAAATTATTTTCTCACTTTATATTTATTTTTCTATTTTTTTAAACTATTATTTATTTTATACATGATAAAACGTTTGACCTCTATGTACAACGGCCTTCAGATGCTCATGGTAAACTTGACAGTGTTACTCACGAGATTTAAGCACTAAATTTAATGGCAACATCCTTCCATCTAAGTTCTTTATGAAGGACTTTGATATAACAACGCGTAAGGCAAAGTTAAGCAGTTATAAACTTTAGAACTTACACCGTAAAACATCTTTAAACGATTATTACTTTGTACATTAGCTATACAGTATGTTATAAAATCTCGTTGTTCTTTGTATAGACGTGTCGAAATGTAACGTAGATCATCAAGTAAAATCAATTTAATTATTAAATATTCATTTAAACTTAAAAACATTTAGTGCAGTCATCTTGACTTTCAAGACTCCTCGTGCCGTCCGACTTAGTTTTACCCAACTACGGCGAAGCAAAAGGGAGGGTTATGTTTTTGACCATCATTTGACCGTCATAATTTGACAAACGAAGTGTCGTTCAAAGCGTCTCATTTGTCTGCTGGTTATAGGCTATTTGACGTCACATTAAACTGAATGTGGCGCCCTCTAGGGGGCCGAAGTCAAGAACAAAAACATTTTTTTCGCCTCACCCTGCTTCTGCTGCTGTTTGCGAGATATATCCCGTCAAAGTCATGAAAACTAATTTTTTAATCGACTACGGCGTTGCAAGGAAGCAAAGGAGATGGTTATGCATTTAGTAATCAGTATGAAGAAATGTATATAATTGTATGCGTGTATGTATATATTCATGCAAAAACCCCAAAATATTGTAAATAAAATACGTTTAAAAATAAATAAGTTCAAAAACTAAAACCCGACTACTGAAAAATCTATGTAAAAAGTATAAAACAAGAAAATATTCTCATCTGAAATTGTTATGTACAAACTATTCAATATGTGTCGTGTAAGGATAACCGTGGTCGTATGCTACTTGCAGAGTTATATTGATTTGTAGGTAGCAGGTTCGAGACGTTAATCGTCATATATCTGGAGATACTTATCAGATCTGCAGGGTTAATCTTAGTCATTGGAAAGCTAATTCGAATTCTAAAACTGCTTTTACTGCGACTTTTGCAGTTCATAATGCTCCGATCGGTTAAATTTGGTATTGCAATTTAAAAAAAATATGTGATTCTAACCGGAAAGGTATCCACGACGTTATAATATCAAGAATTTATCAATATTCAAAATTAATAATGAAGCTTCCGAATCCGAATAGATTTTCGAATGATTGAGAATCAGGTAATAAACAAAACTTAAAAGATTATGTTTCTTTGAAGTGTTACACACTTTATATTTATGTAAATTGTTAAACACAATCCAAAATTTCATCCTACCGACGGAACTTGAACCCGCAACCTCCGGAATAACATGTTCCGGTGCTTTGCCAATTAAGCCACGGTGCGAAGTATCGTTACGATGAAATTAGTGGATTGCGTTTGTTAACCCAATTATGCATTGGTGGCGCCATCTATCAAGTTAATCATTCAGAAGAAATCATTACAGTTTTCAAATCCGACGAGAGATGTTGCACTGCGTAAATCAAATATTATGTTTCTTTGAAGTGTTACACACTTTATATTTATGTAAATTGTTAAACATAATCCAAAATTTCATCGTACCGACGGGACTTGAACCCGCAACCTCCGGAATAACATGTTCCGGTGCTTTGCCATTTAACCCACGGTGCGAAGTATGGATCGATGGAGTCGGTACAATGAAATTTTGGATTGTGTTTAACAAACTTAAAAGATACCACTTTAAAGAAAACCCTACGTATAAACAAAATAATCATTCACGTCGGTTCACAATTCATCGGGTAACAAACATCCAATAAAGAAATACAAAAAATCATACAGACGAATTGAGAACCTCCTCCTTTTTGGAAGTCGGCTGAAAAATAGTACTTACTTGTTCTGTGGTTATATCTACTTGCTTGCATTGCTTTATAACAGTTGGGAAAAGTAGTGAAACTGACAGCTTCCGGCGAAGTTCCGTTCAAAGTTATGTATACATTCGCTTTTGGTCTTAGTCCGCTGCTTTGCCAGGTGGGTGGAAACTTCTGGCGGTATCTCATTCTATTGCAGAGTTTGGCGAGTGAAGTATATACATTTGTTCTTCCACGTTTAAAGTTTGCTTAACAGTTTGCGAAATCTGATACGCTAGCCTTTGACCATTATGTCACCGGGTAATAAGCGATGATGTGGTCGAAGATGGTGATCACGCTAGTACTCTGACTCTCAGGGGTTGTGTGCTCCGTGTGAACACCGTTAGGTCATAGTGGCAGATTTTCTCCTTGATGTTGGTAAGCTACTGTTTGGTGGCAAGTCAGTCAAGAACATCAATATAATTTACCATCTTTATACTTGGATGAAAATAGGCACACATAACACAGTTTTTAACCTGAACCTGGACCTGAACACAAAAGATAGGTTTACTACTAGGTACTTTCTTTAATACTTGTTATCAAGGACAAAGCCGCGGGGCATATTTAGTGTTTTATAACTTCATTAAAATAAGAGAGCATTAGGTAAGCCTCATTTCGACGAGACAGTTTTTTGCCGGCACCATACCTGCCAAAATCTTTTATGAGATAAATAAATCATCATCATCATCATAATCAGCCAGTGTCAGTCCACTGCTGGACTTAGGCCTCTCCTTAGATACGCCACTGAGCCCGATCTTCGCCTCATTGGGAGGGATATGCCCTAATAGCCACGCTGGGCAGGCGGGTTAGCGATCGCAGGACGTATTTCCTCGCACCGGCGACGCTGCTGCCCGTCACCAGCCTGTAGTATTTAGCTACGCTATAATTTGGAATGGTTATACCAGCATTTGTCAGTTGCCAGAGCCTCGTTTGTTAGTCAGCAGGATGCACCTCGGGCGGGTGAGGTTGGCTGGGAGCACTAAGGTTGTATTTGTCCTCCCTTACCTAAATCCTCCTTTAAATAAATAACGAGTTAATATACATAACATGACAGCACATTAAGACGCAAGACATATTGGGCTTTTGAACCTAAGTTTACTAATAATCCATATATCAAGCCATAACGGATGCTGCTTTTACAGGCCTTTAGAACTTCAATAGCCATCTTATGAGCGATGTCTGCATTCTTGTTTACAAAAACATCTCATATACATATCTAGTGACAGTAGTAATTGAAAAACCGTGTCCAAGACCACACCAATAAACAATCATAACAATTTAGTTTTTCCCCTACATTTGCGACCGCGGACTTCCAAATTGAATGATAAAAGCGTCCGAAACAACGCGGTCTCCAGCGACACATAAATCGTGTTTACATTGCTATTCATATCGTCTACACGCAATTTGCTGGAAGACAAACTTCCCAGCTATTGCAACTATTCCGTAACTGCTCTACTACCGACTAGTTAAGTAATAACTAACGTATATTTGCTTGAAGGTCGTACGAAGTTATGGCAGCAAGTTTCTCTTCAATTAAGTGTGAAGACTCTTTAGGTGAATATCAATTCGAAGGAAACTTTGAATAAATACAAATTAAATCAAATCATAATCATTTATTGCGACAAATTTTTCAAGTCTTATAATTAAAAGTTGAAAACTTTTTAGTTACAGTTTTTGTAAAGATCATATCATATGTAATGAAAAGAACTAAATGACAACAATACAAACACCTATAATTGTCGATGAAGCTTGGACTTGACGATGGAGCCAGTCTGTAAAGGCTGGAATCTTCCAGATTTGGAATCTTCCAGTTTTGGAATCTTCCAGTTCTGGAATCTTCCAGTCTCTACAGACTGGCTCCATTGTCAAGTCAGCTCAATGGTACCATATTTATTATAGAATTGTCACCGAAGATATCTACTCAAGTTAATCAAATTTAAGTCGTATATATGGTTAGGAAGTGATTCTTATTTAGCTTCCAAGATTAGTCCTACTCAAACATACACACTAACACGGCAAGTTAAAAACGTCAAATGCCGACATGGTCAGCAGCCTGTTATTTACTTTACTGGGTACAAAAAAAAGCATTAAGGTAGTTCAAAAACTAAAACAACCGACTTCCATGCCGCGCGAGTCAGTGTCAGTAGCAAGTTTGAGACGTTTATCGTCGAATTAAATTACAATGAGACCACCTCGGGAGTAAACCCTTTCGAACCAATTTTCAAACAAAAATGTTCTTTGAAATCGGTTTACAATTGTCGAAAATATGGATGAAAATACACAAAAAACATACAGACAACATAGAACCTCCTCCTTTTTGGAAGTCGGTTACAATAGTTTACCCTTATCTTACCCATTTAGTTCACGACGGTGCACGGTGAAACCGTACTTGTTTGAAGCACACAGATCCTTAGTTATCATTTGATAATAATTCCCACCTCTTAATCACACTTCAAATTTGCCTGCCTCGAATAAAACAAAAACCGTTGCTTCCCAGTCTTTATAAGAATAATAAAGGACCAAAAGATTTAAATCTAACCATCTTAAACTAGTATTTATTCAGTCCGGATATTGTATCAAGAAATAAACAAAGCGATAAAATAAATAACCAGCACAATAAAATAAATATCTCATCCGATATAAAGTTACTCGTTTAGTTTGTCTACCATCCGTCTAGATAAGGACAATTCTTTTAGAGGAATGCTATAAAGTAAATAGGTACTAGGTATTATCGGCAGTAAAGTAATGTGGGGCGTAGGCTGTTAAAGCTGTCTAGAACTCTGGATCATCAAGGTCGGTGACATAATAATATAATTTACGTCCTAGACCTCAAAGGTTATCGATCATTGTAGCCACCCCGCACCCGGCCAGCACTGACTCGTCGTTCGACGTTTACTCGTTCTTGACAAGTAGTCCACGGATGAACGTCGCGTGGTCAACTACTTGAGGTCGCGTAATGACGAGCTATCATGCTTGATAATATAAGACGCAATACTGGCACCCGCACTGCCAGGTAGCGCGCGGTCAACGCTAGACAAGCATGGCAAGCATACAGTATTAATAAAAAATATCAACATCAAAAACTAAAACCCGACTACTGAAAGATCACACTCTAAAAAGTATGAAACAAGAAAATATTCTCACCTGAGATCGCTATGTACAAACTATTTAAAATGTATCGTGTATTATATAAACAACTTACTTTTTTTAATAAATATTTTATTGAATTTCATAAATATTCATTGTGGTGCTCAGTGGAAGTAAAAATTAGTTTTCTTGACTTCGGCGGGATATATCTCGCCAACGTTACGCCCGACAAAACTTTGATGTACTAAACCCTATCTTCATTTTAAAATCCCTATTCAACGATACCACACACGATGGGGTGTGGTGAATTTTTTTTTTTAGTTCTGGACTTCGTGCCCTCTAGAGGGCGCCACATTCAATTTGTTGTGACGTCACATAGCCTATAACCAGCAGACAAATAAGATGCGTACAACGACAGCAACCTGCAACAACAACCCTGCTGTGGAGGAACAGCGTCTTCCCCCAGGTATCCGTGTTAAAATGTGAAAATTCTCGTGTGTGCGCTATACAAATTACGACACGCAACCGGCCTATTGTAGTTATAAGTATATACATGCCGACCATGTCAAGGGAAAACTTGCCTGAATTCACGGATTGTCTCAGTGCGGTGAGTGCTTTGATAGAGGAGTGCGGTGTAGATTCTGTATATATTATGGGTGACTTTAATGCGGATCCTTCCGAACTATTCTACAATGAACTCATAGCTTTCTGTAACGAGCAATTGTGGTCGTGTATAGACGTAGAAGTTTTAGGTATCCAGTCGGACACATACACGTTTTATAGTGAAGCGCACAGTTCGACAAGCCTCTGTGATGCTGCTAAGGTGAGTCGAGGATGCAAGCGTGCGGGGCGGGATGGACGTGGTTCACGTTTAGCGGGATGGAACAAGCATGTCGTCTGGGCTCATTTGGAGGCTAGGGAGAAGTTTCGTGAGTGGGTGGTCTCCGGTAAACCGAGGTCAGGATGTGTCCATGATGAGATGTGTCGAAGCAGGCGAATATTCAAGTCTCGTCTTAGATGGTGTCAAAACCATCAAGACCAGATAAAAATGGACGCTCTTGCTGAGAAGCACTCGAGTGGGCACTTCCGCGACTTCTGGCAGGGTACCAACAAAGTTAACATTCGGCCTGGTCTTCCGGCGAGCGTCGCCGGTGTGAGTGAGCCAAAGAATATTGCTAATATGTTTAGTGACCATTTTCGGGTTCGATCGCCGCTCGCTCCAGTGAGGGTTTGTATTGATGGCATAAATGCATGAACATAACATTGTCGGTTGGTGAACTTCGGTGGTGGTTGAAGTTTGGTTAATAAATAACTTAAAATATAAAAATGCAAGCAAATATAATTATCAAAGACGGCGAATATTGAGGCATTGCATAGAAATCGACTAAATAAATTATATTATCTCAAATGTATAGTGAAAGCGGCATAGGTGTAAGTTATTGCTAAGTGATATATGATGAGAAATCGTAGTTGTGAAAGTAAATTGTTAATAAAGTGTGTTAATAAGATTTGGCGTTTTCAGACAAATTTTATACGCCATTACGGAAAGTTCAGAAAAACAGAAAGTAATGTAAAGGTGATAAGCACGAGACGAGAGATGTCCTGAGCAGCTGTAGTGTAGTCCCCCTGGATCTAGTTTGGGCAAAATTTACGCGACAGACATAATATGTGCGAATGTATTGGACTACGAAGGCTTCTTATCTGCATCGAAAACAATAGAAGCCACACGAAATATTAATTTATAAGTATACAAAAACTAGGCGATGTGCCGGTTGTGATAATTTGTAATAAGTAATTGTGTAAATTATGATTATAAAGGATCAAGCTTCAATCCTCTTTTCCTAGAGAAAATGAATAATTAAGCTTATAACCTCAAATAATCAATAGGTACGAGCAATTCTTAGATGCAACCAAACGAAACACTCGTTTGGTTGCATCTAAGAATTGCTTTTTGTCAAAGTAGAAAATTGTCAATGAATACGGTTCAATTGAATATAATATCAAATAAAAGTAGTAGTTTATGATATTTCGATATGTTGTAAATCAGTTTATTTAAAAACATTGTTGCTGTGTATTCTTCTAAGTTATACAAATAAATATTTCCTCAAAAACTATAAAGATAACATCACCGTGCTATTTGTTTTATTTAACGTATAACATAGATCACCAATTTACCTTTATTAGCTAAGTTTGTTTAAACAGATATAAAATAACACAAGCTATTAATAATAGTTTTTTTTAAATATTTTATAGGCTAGTGTTTGAACACTATCTCACCTGTTGTTAAGTAATGATGCGGTCGAAGATGATAGGCCTAGAATGGGAACTGGCTCTCAAGGATAGCTGCCGGAACACATTAGATGTTTGACGACAGATATTCTAACTTGAGGGTGGTAGCTGCCCAGGCGGATACTAGATAGTGTTCTACCACCACGCGGGGGTTGTTGGTTTCTTATTGATGTTATTCCTTCACCGGAGGGCTACTGTGAAAAGCGAACATAAATTTTTCGATAGAAAAATCCATTGGTGCACGGCGGTTCGAACTCGGTACTTCTGGCATCAAATCATTACACCACCGGGCCTCAAAATGGCCCTCAAAATTATAACAAAATCATGCACTCGATGGAGAATCGAACTCGGGCCTCCTGCTTACTGACAGTGCTAGGTGGACTGTCGACCACTCGACCAAGATGCTATTAATGACTCATTCGAATTTAAGCATCCGTTACTTGTTGCGTAGCCTACTCGACGTTATGTTACCTTAACAAAAAGAAAACGAGTATACAGTGGAATATTGTTATCTCTATTTGATGTTTACCCAATGTATCTGTCGCTACGTTTCACCTTTTTATTCATCTGTGGTCTGGCTAAGCATGCCATCTATGCCGTACTTACGTGGTATTGTTTGCGTTCGAACATTCGACAGAAATATCGTGCAGGCTACTATGAACATTGAGGTGCTACTGGACTATTGTCCCTCGATAGTACATACATAAATACTTACATACATACATACCCACATACCGGTCAAAAACATAACCCTGCTTTTTGCTTCGCTGTAGCCGGGTAAAAAAGTAGGTTGTCATCGAGTGATCTACTCGCCGTCCGTGCTTGGACACCTTTTGAATAAGGATTGAGGCTATCCGATGACGTCACGGAGTTGACGTAGTGAGCATAGGTTTATGTCAGTCCATTAATGAATACTAATCGCACGAGGCGAGGCAATGCGGGTCGGGTGCCGGCTGGCTACTATTAGCCGAGGGCCCGGTGGCGTAATCGGGAGAACGGTTGGCTTTGATGCCAGAGGTACCGAGTTCAAGCTACCGTGCACCAATGGATTTTTCTATCGAAAAAATTATATGCGCTTTTCACAGTGGCCCTCCGGTGAAGGAAAAATATCGTTAAGAAACCAACAACCCCCGCATGGTGGTAGGACACTATCTAGTGTCCGCCTGGCCAGCCACCACCTTCAAGTTAGAAAATCTGTCGCCGAACATATAATGTGTTCCAGCAGCTATCCTTGAGAGCCAGTTCCCATTATAGGCCTAGCGTGCTTACCATCTTCGACCGAAACATCTCTTACCAACAGGTGAGATAGTGGTCAAACGCTAGCCTATAAGATATATTAAAAAAAGCTACAACCTTAAGCCTTCTTTTCTAATCCCTGAAGGCGTAGCACAAAGTCTAAAATATTCATTTTACATATATGTGTCGAACAGACACCTTATGTTAAGTGAGATTGCGGTCTCCGTTGGCGGGAGTGGTAGACGCAGGGACTGAGGCGAGGCGCTGTCCAACCGACTATAGTTCGATCTCATGCAACCATCTTAATTCTAACGAGTGGATTTTTTTACATGATTAGCCATTCATTTCGGGCGCTGATACTAGCTGATGACGATATACTAATGTGGTAGCAGTGAGGAGTATCAATTCCATCTGACATTATTTTGTTACTTTTAAAAGAATAATTTTCATTGAAAGCTCTCATTCAGCTTTAATTTTTCCGACATCTTGAACATTTATCGTTACATCACAACAAATTAACACAAAACAAACTAAACTATACGTATAAACCTACCTCTTGGATCACTCTGTTGATGAGAATCGCATTAAAATCACAAATACGGACAGTCGGCGGGAAGCGATCATGTTTTACACTATGTAGAGATAACCACTACTTTCTGTTAACGAACTCAAAACCTCAATTAAAGCGGCTTTCCAACATCTGTTCTTAGCTTAAATTTAAATTATTGTTGCATTATATTTCACCTAATTCAGTTAATCCAGGTTCACGGGACTTAAAACTTCACTCCTGCAAATTTGGCTTAAAGCTCTAACTTTGCTTTCGATTTAATATTTTACTTCTAAAACCACTTTGAAAGATTACCAAAACATTCTTAGAAAAAATATCGATATCGAGATACAACAGTCTACCCTTTATCAATATTTACACCCTATCGAATTGCGGTCATAAAATTCTCAGCGGGAGTTGGTTTCGAGCAAATTACCTAATAAAATATAGCCTAATATGTTTAATATTAGAATAGCACCAGGCATCTTCTACATCTGTCGGCCTCCGACGGTTATTTAATCTATATGATTTATGGAATATTTTGAATTAATTACTGTAATTGTGAACTCTAAGGCTAAAGGTTTAAGGGTGAAGGTTATCATGTGTAGTCATTTATTAAGATCTTCGTGAGGACATCGGGAATTCCACTCGATTAGTACGCTTCAAGTAGGCGTGTGTAGATGTGGATTATGGTGGGAGGGTTTTATTATTAACGTTCTTGTATACCAATTTCTGTTTTGGTGTTGTTCGAAATTGTGTGACTTAATTAAGATAGTTTAAAAACTAAAAAACCAGCTTATCATGCCGCACCAGTCAGTTTCAGTAGCAAGTTTTAGATGTTGTTCACCATATCTCTGGAGATACTCATTATATAACAAGGAAATGTATAATGGGACCAACATGGAGATGCACTACCCACGAAAAAAATACATTATACAGACAATTTAAGGGCCTTTTTCGGAAACTGGTCGATAAAAACTATACAAATATCGTTTAAAACTTGAGTTTCTAAATTATGGTGTTTTCTCGATATAAACTAGTCACAACTCAATTGACCCAGTTTGATTACAATTATTACCCTTTCTTTAAATCATCTCTACACGCAAATGAGTATTTTGTTTTATTTTTTTGTATAATATAGACTTGCGATCGATCACTATTTCACATTTTGGCATCAACCACCAAGTAAAGATTATTCGAGGATGGTAGCAATGCTATGCCAAGACTGGAAACAGGCTCTCAAGTATAGCTGACGGAACAAACTAGACGTTTGGTGATTGATTTTCCACTTTGAGGTCGGTAGTTAGTCAGGCGGACACTAGACTGCCTTATACAACAAACTTATTGCGCTAAAAATAATAATACTGTACTACTTTGAAGATTTTGAGAAAGTTACATTGACAATTTAACCCACAGAACAGAATTGTAGTACTGCATCTGTTCTGTGATTTAACCAGACGACTGTTTTAGAATCTTAGGATTTTTGTTAGAAATAAAATATCTAAAGGCAAATAACTATCAGTTGGTTTCACACGTCTTCATACTTTTTACTTAGCTAAAAAGGAGCTATGAAAATGTTTGCTACATTTTTCTCAGAATTCAAAAAAACATGAACATGCAGTAAATACAAAGTCTTGCATACTGTCTTCTCACGAAACATGATGGTGGTATTTTCATAAGGTGCTTTCATTGCGTCTCGCATTTTATCCTAATTGCATTGACAGTGGAATTCTCTTTGTGCCGTCACGCGAGATTTTCTCTACTTGTACAGATTGCACAGCGTTGGAGACAGTTAGTAAGATACACGAAGTCTGTCATGTCTATAAATTAAGGATTCGAGGTCTTTGGTCATATATCTTGTTAAAAAGTTAAGTTAAGTAAAAAAAAAGTTTTTTTTTAAAGTTTTGTCTGTGGATATGTCTTGGTCAAAATCGTTGCACCCTAGTCTTAGCAAGACTTTGCACGGAAGTACATTGCTGTGAAGACAAATTAAATTCACCCCAGCCTTGTTTCTATCTCGGCACTATAGTAAGATCATCTGGTAAACTTCAAAAATCATCGTAAAGAATGGAGCAAAACCATTTTTTTAAGATTTTTAAGACTTACAGTGGAATTTCGCTGAGAACACAAAACGCATGTTTTCCAACGTTGTGTTGATTCCCTACACTCGCACAAATTCACCGACACTTAATGGTTAATCCACATTTTTTACACATAACTCGTAAAAGAACACAAGTTTAAGGTAAAAATACAATAAGAGCACATACTTTTCAACGTTCCAGCCAAAAGCAAAAACATGAGTCAAAGTCCATATCAATCAACACCAATATTTATAATGCGAAAGTCAGTTTGTTTATTTGTTTGTTTGTTTGTTTGTTTGTTTGTTTGTTTGTTTGGGACTTCTTCACGGTCAAACGGCTTGACGGATTTGGCTGAAATTTTGTACAAAGATAGTACATAGGGCAGAATAGGATATAGGAAACATTTTTTTTGGCTATCGAGTCAGGGGGTCCAGATATTTTTAATTGAATTTTGTAAATATGAGACTTCTTCTCGAATAAATGGCTTGACCGATTTGCCTGAAATTTTGTATGAATACATGTCATAGGGTAGAATAGGATATAAAATACTTTTTTTTTGGCTGTCGAGTCAGGGGGTCCAAATATTTTTAATTGAATTTTGTAAATATAAGACTTCTTCTCAAATAAACGGCTTAACCGATTTGCCTAAAATTTAGTATGAATGCATGTCTTAGAGCAGAATAGGATTAAGGATACTTTTTTTCTGGCTGTCAAGTCAGGGGCTCCAGATATTTTAAATTGAATTTTGTAAATATAAAACCTTTTCTCGAATAAACGGCTTGACCAATTTGCCTGCAATGTTGTATACAGACAGTTCATAGGGTAGATAGGATATAGGATCTTTTTTTTTTTGGCTGTCGTGTCAGGGGGTCCAAATATTTTTAATTGAATTTTGTAAATATAAGACTTCTTCTAAAATAAACGGCTAAACCGATTTGCCTGAAATGTAGTATGAATGCATGTCTTAGAGTAGAATAGGATCAAGGATACTTTTTTTCTGGCTGTCGAGTCAGGGGCTCCAGATATTTTAAATTGAATTTAGTAAATATAAAACCTCTTCTCGAATAAACGACTTGACCGATTTGCCTGAAATGTTGTATATAGAAAGTTCATAGGGTAAAATAAGATATAGGACCCTGTTTTTTTGGCTGTCGAGTCAGGGGGTCCAAATATTGTTAACTGAATTTTGTAAATATAAGACTTCTTCTCGAATAAACGGCTAGACCGATTTGCCTGAAATGTTGTATGAATACATGTCATAGAGCAGAATAGGATATAGGATACTTTTTTTTTGGCTGTCGAGTCAGGGGGTCCGGATATTTTAAATTGAATTTTGTAAATATAAAACCTTTTCTCGAATAAACGGCTTGACCAATTTGCCTGCAATGTTGTATACAGACAGTTTATAGGGTAGATAGGATATAGGATCTTTTTTTTTTTTTGGCTGTCGAGTCAGGGGCCCAAATATTTTTAACTGAATTTTGTAAATATAAGACTTCTTCTCGAATAAACGGCTAGACCGATTTGCCTGAAATGTTGTATGAATACATGTCATAGGGCAGAATAGGATATAGGATACTTTTTTTTTGGCTGTCGAGTCAGGGGGTCCGGATATTTTAAATTGAATTTTGTAAATATAAAACCTTTTCTCGAATAAACGGCTTGACCAATTTGCCTGCAATGTTGTATACAGACAGTTCATAGGGTAGATAGGATATAGGATATTTTTTTTTAGCTGTCGAGTCAGGGGGTCCAAATATTTTTAATTGAATTTTGTAAATATAAGACTTCTTCTAAAATAAACGGCTTAACCGATTTGCCTGAAATTTAGTATGAATGCATGTCTTAGAGCAGAATAGGATTAAGGATACTTTTTTTCTGGCTGTCAAGTCAGGGGGTCCAGATATTTTAAATTGAATTTTGTAAATATAAAACCTCTTCTCGAATAAACGGCTTGACCAATTTGCCTGAAATGCTGTATATAGACAGTTCATAGGGTAGAATAAGATATAGGACCCTGTTTTTTTGGCTGTCGAATCAGGGGGTCCAAATATTGTTAACTGAATTTTGTAAATATAAGACTTCTTCTCGAATAAACGGCTAGACCGATTTGCCTGAAATGTTGTATGAATACATGTCATAGGGCAGAATAGGATATAGGATACTTTTTTTTTGGCTGTCGAGTCAGGGGGTCCGGATATTTTAAATTGAATTTTGTAAATATAAAACCTTTTCTCGAATAAACAGCTTGACCAATTTGCCTGCAATGTTGTATACAGACAGTTCATAGGGTAGATAGGATATAGGATATTTTTTTTTTAGCTGTCGAGTCAGGGGGTCCAAATATTTTTAATTGAATTTTGTAAATATAAGACTTCTTCTAAAATAAACGGCTTAACCGATTTGCCTGAAATTTAGTATGAATGCATGTCTTAGAGCAGAATAGGATTAAGGATACTTTTTTTCTGGCTGTCAAGTCAGGGGGTCCAGATATTTTAAATTGAATTTTGTAAATATAAAACCTCTTCTCGAATAAACGGCTTGACCAATTTGCCTGAAATGCTGTATATAGACAGTTCATAGGGTAGAATAAGATATAGGACCCTGTTTTTTTGGCTGTCGAATCAGGGGGTCCAAATATTGTTAACTGAATTTTGTAAATATAAGACTTCTTCTCGAATAAACGGCTAGACCGATTTGCCTGAAATGTTGTATGAATACATGTCATAGGGCAGAATAGGATATAGGATACTTTTTTTTTGGCTGTCGAGTCAGGGGGTCCGGATATTTTAAATTGAATTTTGTAAATATAAAACCTTTTCTCGAATAAACGGCTTGACCAATTTGCCTGCAATGTTGTATACAGACAGTTCATAGGGTAGATAGGATAAAGGATCTTTTTTTTTTGGCTGTCGAGTCAGGGGGTCCAAATATTTTTAATTGAATTTTGTAAATATAAAACTTCTTCTAAAATAAACGGCTTAACCGATTTGCCTGAAATTTAGTATGAATGCATGTCTTAGAGCAGAATAGGATTAACGATACTTTTTTTCTGGCTGTCGAGTCAGGGGGTCCAGATATTTTAAATTGAATTTTGTAAATATAAGACTTCTTCTCGAATAAACGGCTAGACCGATTTGCCTGAAATGTTGTATGAATACATGGCATAGGGCAGAATAGGATATAGGATACTTTTTTTCTGGCTGTCGAGTCAGGGGGTCCAGATATATTAAATTGAATTTTGTAAATATAAGACCTCTCATCGAATAAACGGCTTGACCGATTTGCCTGAAATGTTGTATAAAGATAGTTCATAGGAAAGAATAGGATATCGGATACTTTTTTCCAGCTGTCGAGTCTAGGTGCCCAGTTTTGCAAATGTGTGGCCTACTCTCGGTCAAACGGGTTAACCTTTTTAGCTGAAATTTTGTACACAGACATTCAATAAGACATGGAAGGACAACGAATACTTTTTTTTGGTTGGCAATTTTGGGTGTCTAGATGTGTGGCCTCTTTTCGGCCAGACGGCTTGACCGATTCAGATGAAATTTTGTACAAAGAATAATAGTATATATAGTATATAACAGGGCATAAAAAGGCAAGGAATACTTTTTTCGGCAATTAAGTGTGGGTGCCTTTATTTTTTGTTAACTTTACATAGAGTTTGCATAATCATAAAAGTTTGAACTTAGGTCCATCTATAATGACTAAACTTAAGATGTGTCCTAATAAGGCCATAAAACTGTCAGGGTCATTATAAGCCATCAAAATTAACGCGATAGCTTTGCTTGCCCAACGTGTTTTATCTGCTTTGTGGGAAGTATTTCAGAAACATTCGTGTTAACAGCCACATTTAACCTTAGGGTCATAGGTGTTGACTTAGTAGGTCATCAAAACTAAAACTGTCATAAAAAGCCGTAAAAATTTTTCGCGCTCGCTTCGCTCGCGCATTGATAGCACTCGCTGCCCTCGCGCAAACATTCGTTTGTCTACTTTGTAGGTAATATTTCAGCATTTTTTGTATTTTAATAGTCACATGCATCAAAACGAGTCATAGATTAAAACAGTACAGCCTTCAATAACGATAAAGATTATTAACCATAATAATCATAATGATTATTAACTTTAAAATAAGTATCAAGTTTAACCTTACGGTCATCGATGTTGACTTAGTAGGCCATAACAACTTTCTGGGTCATAAAAAGTTATAAAAATTTTTCGCGCTCGCGCTAGCACTTCTTTTATTATTTTTGTAGGTAATATTTCAACATTTTTTGTAATTTTTAATAGCCAACCACATGCGTCAAAACGAGTTTATAAATTGAAACAGTACAACCTTCAATAATCATAATGATTAATAACATTAAAATAATTGGATATCAAGTTTATCCTTTGTGTCATCAGTGTTGACTTATTACGTCATAAAAACTGTCTGGGTCATAAAAAGTCGTAAAAAATTTTCGCGCTCGCTTCGCTCGAGCAGTGTAAGCGCCCGCTGTGCTCGCACAAGATTTGTTATATCTACTTTGTAGAAAACGATTCAGCATTTTTTGTATTTTAATAGCCACATGCATCAAAACGAGTCATAGATTGAAACAGTACAACCTTCTATAATGATAAAAATTATTAACCTTAAGATAAGTGGATATCAAGTTTAACCTTAGGGTTATCGGTGTTGACTTAGTAGGTCATAAAAGCTGTCAGGATCATAAAAGGTCGTAAAAAATTTTCGCGCTCGCTTCGCTCGCGCAAGCATTTGTTTTGTCTTCTTTGTTGGTAATATTTCAGTAACTTTTATATATTAATAACCACATGCATCAAAACGAGTCATACATTAAAACGGTACAACCTTCAATAATCATTATTGTTGTTAACCTTATAATATATGGATATGAAGTTTAACCTTTGTGTTATCGGTGTTGACATAGAAGGTCATTAAAACTGTCAGGGTCAAAAAAAGTTGTAAAAATATTTCGCGCTCGCTTCGCTCGCGCAGTAATGGCGCTCGCTCCGCTCGCGCAAGCATTTGTCATATCTACTTTGTAGAAAACATTTCAGCAACTTTTGTATTTTAATAGCCACATGCATCAAAACGAGTCATAGATTAAAACAGTACAGCCTTCAATAACGATAAAGATTATTAACCTTAAAATAAGTGGATATCAAGTTTAACCTAAGGGTTATCGGTAATGACTTAGTAGGTCATAAAAGCTGTCAGGGTCATAAAAGGTCGTCTACATTTTTGGCGCTCGCTTCGCTCGCGCAAGCATTTGTTTTACCTACTTTGCAGGTAACATTCCCGCAAATTTTGTATTTTAATAGCCACATGCATCAAAACGAGTCATAAATTAAACAGTACAACCTTCAATAATCATAATGATTATTAACTTTAAAATAAGTATCAAGTTTAACCTTAGGGTCATCGATGTTGACTAAGTAGGTCATAACAAATGTCTGGGTCATAAAAAGTTGTAAAAAAATGATTATTAACATAAAAATAAGTGGATATCAAGTTTTACCTTTGTGTCATCAGTGTTGACTTATTACGTCATAAAAACTGTCAGGGTCATAAAAAGTCTTAACATTTTTCGCGCTCGCTGCGCTCGCGCTGTGTTAGCGCCCGCTATGCTCGCGCAAGCATTTGTTATATCTTCTTTGTAGAAAACATTTCAGCAACTTTGTATTTTAATAGCCACATGCATCAAAACGAGTCATAGATTATTTTTGATTATTACCTTCAATAATGATAAAGATTATTAACCTTAAAATAAGTGGATATCAAGTTTAACCTTATGGTTATCGCTGTTGACTTAATAGGTCATAAAAGCTGTCAGAGTCATAAAAGGTCGTAAAAAATTTTCGCGCTCGCTTCGCTCGCGCAATAATAGCCCTCGCTGCGCTCGCGCAAGCATTTGTTTTATCTTCTTTGTTGGTAATATTTCAGTAAATTTTGTATATTTATAACCACATGCATCAAAACGAGTAATAAATTAAAACCTTCGAGCATTTACCAATGGAGATGTTAACGTTGTAATCCGCAAACATTTTTTTCTGCCGATACTTACGGGGGACGAGGTAAACACGCATTGCACACACACAAATCACACTAACTTTAAACACGCACACAGTATTAAAAATACAGCGTAGTTACGCACGCTCATATGGCCAAAAATGGCTATATGGCCAGCAAAGGGGAACGCCTTGCGTTAACTTCTCAATTGGTAAATGCTCGAAGATTAAACAGTACAACCTTCAATAATCATAATAATTATTAATCTTAAAATTAGTGGATATCAAGTTTAACCTTTGTGGTATCGGTGTTAGGAGGTCATAAAAACTGTCAGGGTCATAAAAAGTCGTAAACATTTTTCACCATCGCTTCGCTCGCGCATTGATAGCGCTAGCTACGCTCGCGCAAGCATTTGTTTTATCTTCTTTGTAGGTAATATTTTATCATTTTATGTATTTAAATAGCCACATGCATCAAAACGAGTTTATAATTTTAAACAGTTCAACCTTCAATAATCATAATCATTATTTACCTTAAAATAAGTGGATATCAAATTAAACCCTAGGGTTATCGGTGTTGACATAGTAGGTCATAAAAACTGTCAGGGTCATAAAAGATCATAAAAAAAATTTGCGCTCGCTTCGCTTGCGCAGTAATAACGCTATATAGCATATAATAGCGTGTTTTAACAGCCTCATACATTAGACTGACTCAAATACTTAAACAGCAAAACTTGGTAAACCTTGCTTAGGTTTACCAAGTAATGATTAATGACTTTAACAATAGACGATATCGAGTTCGACCTAAGAGTCATCTACAGTGACTTGATTGTTAGGTTATAAAACTGTCAGGGTCATAAAAAGTCATAAAAAATGTTTGCTCGCGCAGCTATTTACCATAATTTCTTTGTAAGAAATGTATCAGGAACTTTTGTGTTGAGTCAAACAATTAAACAGCACAACTTCGTATACCTAACCAAAATGATTAATGACTTTAACAATAGAGGATATTAAGTTCGACTTTGGGGTCATCTATGGTGACTTGGGCTAAGAGATTATTGATCTAGACCTCAAAGGTCATAAAGACACAATAACGCGGGCGAAGCCGCGGGTAACAGCTAGTAAAATTATAAAATTAGAAAGTTTATTTTACATTGTGTGTGGCCTACGTCCAGCAGTGGACCAACACAGGCTGATTGTGATGATGATGATGCAGTTATTGCAACCTGCATTGTGTATTTATTATCTTCTTGGTATTTATATTCTTCAAGGTCTGTGGTCAATTATTACTTTTCAATTGAAAGTTTTATGAATTGTAACACTAGAATCGTACTGTGAATACAGTAGGTACTATTAATAATAAATAATATATAAAGCATACGAAGTATGTGTACTAGATCTGAGTATACGTAGAAGCTGGTAGTAGCTTATGTACTGTAAGTTCTTCAAAGACTCTTTGCATGCGACGTCTTCGTTTGAGAAGTAAAGAGACGTAGTGAAATGTACGATTAATTACTGTGTGTAACGGGAAAACGATTATATGTTCTTTCTGTTATAGAAATAATATTATCTAAAGTTATATTAACAGTGCTATAAGTTTACGCAATTAGGTCACTCAATAGGCTACTTCAGTAGCTGACACGATGTCATATTGATAGATTTCGACATCGTGGTTATTTGACAATCTAAATTAAGACAGGATCAAAGTCTTAACATAATTTTTCGCTTCTATAATTTGCTACGCAAGCGGAAGGCTTTGTATAGGTAATGCAACTCATTCACAAATATTTACCTACCAAATGACGTTTTTTTAGAATCGGAAAGATAGCCGTTGTACAGAATTTACCTGACAGTAATTAGGCCTAGCGGGAGGGCATATACTATGACCATGCATAACCAATTTTACACTGTATACTGTTATATCTGTGCATATTATGTTAGCCTGTGTGTTCTAGAAATTCTTGAAACTAAACTTTTGAAACAGTAATATCATATGAGCTATGTTCACTTGATACAAGTAAGCACTATTCAAGTAGAAATGTGGTCAAGCTTCAAGTTCCCTATCTTCCGTATTTTAGCAACTAAATTACATCGCCGCGGTCGACGCTATCGTTGTGTTCACAGTGCGGCAACCATTGCCGGTTTCTCTTAGAGCTATGTGATTAAGTAGCTGAGCCACTGTGTAGTGTTTGCAGTTATCTTTATAGCGTTCTTGATTACGTTGGCTCGAGCGTCGACAATTTGATTAGCAATGTCTCGTGACACATGGAAGCTTAAACTGGTTAATGTTAGTGGTACTTAGTTAATTTGTGATCAAAAAAGTGTCAAGAATTGGCATACGGATTTAAGTTACAATTAAATTTAATAATATAACTAAAGTTTAGCGTCCACTTTTAGTGGCGAGAAAAAGAAACATAAGTTAGGCATAAATGCGTTTGTCCCTATTTTCAGGTAAGCTAGTCTTTAGCATAACCAATTACATTATAATGGATATATTATAGTATTATATACACATTACGTAAACAGTATAACCCCAAAGAAAGTGGACATGGCGAAGCCCAGATGGCATTACAAAAAATGAGATCGACTTTATCATGGCGGATAAAAAGTACATATTCAGAGATGTCTCAGTGATCAATAGGTTCAACACTGGTAGCGATCACCGACTTGTCCAAGGCACTCTGAATATCAATTTCAAACTTGAACGTGCTCGCCTGATAAAGTCCATGCTCCGACCAAATCTGCTCCAAATCATGGCTGGGTCTGAAACTTTTCAAAAAAATATTGAAAATCGATTCACCGCAGTAGATACTCCCGGTGGCATTGACGAGGGACTCGATAGAGTGATAGGAATCCTTACAGACGAGGGCCGAAAATTCTGCAGCTTGTAGAGTAAGGGTAGAAAGTCTAAACTCTCGGATGAGACTCTCCAGCTTATGGCACAAAGACGCAAAAACGCACAAGCCACTCTAACGGAGCAGGTGACTCTAAACAAGAAGATTAAAAAAAACTGACACGGCGAGATCTTCGGAGCTCAAATACTCGCATGATAAAAAAAGCGATTGAGCAAAACCGAGGCTCTAAAGTTTTCCCGCAAGTTCTTGGCAGGAGTCACCTGACAATGTTAAAAACAACCGATGGCAGGACCGTCGTATCAAAGCCGGAGATTCTCGCTGAAATCAAGCACTTTTATGGCCGACTCTACACTTCGCAAGTTCCTCGTCCGTCGATACAAAGTGAGGATAGCAGAGCTACACCGACGCGACACTCCACTGACGAGCTGCCGGACATCAGCTTGGACGAGATGAAGACAGCTCTGATACAGCTGAAAAATGGAAAGCTCTTGAAAGCTGGTAGAAAACCAATTCTGATAGAGCTTCAGATTCTATTTAATGCCGTCATTAACTGTAGGAGAACTCCAAAGGCGTGGAACCGTGGTGTGGTGGTGCTTTTCTTAAAGAAAGGTGACAAAACTCTACTTAAAAATTATAGGCCCCTGAGCCACGTTTATAAGCTGTTCTCGAGAATAGTCACAAACCGTCTCGCGCGAAGACTTGATGAATTTCAGCCACCGGAACAGGCCGGATTTTGAGGAGGCTATGGCACAGTAGACCACATCCACACAGTGCGCCAGATCATACAAAAGTCCGAAGAGTATAATCAGCCACAGTGTCTAGCATTTGTGGACTACGAAAAGGCCTTTGGACTCCATCGAGATCTGGTCAGTCCTGGACTCATTGCAGTGATGACAAGTGGACTGGCGCTATATACAAGTATTGAAATGTCTGTACGATAACGCCACAATTACCGTCAAAAATCAGGACCAGCGTACTAGACATATTCCTTTGCTCAGGGGTGTGAGACAAGGAGATGTAATTTCTCCGAAACTGTTCACAAATGCAATAGAGGATATGTTTAGGACGTTGGATTGGAAAAGACAAGGCATCAATATTAACGGCGAGAATGTCTCTCACTTGCGACTTCAACGACATCGTCCTTATTGCGAAATCGCTACAAGAGTTAAAGCAGATGCTAACCTGCTTAGCTGACGCCTCACATAATATAGGTCTCCGCATGAACCTAGATAAAACAAAAATAATGTTTTGCACTGACATAGTACCGGAGCCTATAGATGTCAATGCCACACCTCTCGAGGTGGTGCACAAGTCTACCTTGGACAGACATTGATGTTAGGTAGAAATTACTTTAAGAGGGAAGCCGATAGGAGGATACAGCTTGGTTGGGCAGCGTTTCGGAAACTTCATGGGGTCTTCACGTCGCCCATTCCCCAATGTTTGAAAACAAACGTTTTCAACCAGTGCGTCCTATCCGTAATGACTTACGGAGCCGAAATGTGGACACTGACAGTGAGACTGGTCTACAAACTCAAAGTTGCTCAGCGCGCTATGGAGCAAGCTACGCTCGGAATTTATCTGCGGGATCGCGTTCGTAATGAGGTGATCCGGCAGGAACCAGAGTAGCCGGCATAGCGTGCAGGGTAAGCAAGCTGAAGTGGCAGTGGGCCGGCCACATAAGCCGCAGAACCAATAACCGATGGGGTAGACGAGTTCTGGAGTGAGACCACGTGTGACCACGTGACCACGACCAGGGCAAACGTAGTGTGGGACGCCCTCCGGCGAGATGGAGTGACGATTTGCGGAAGGTAGCTGGCACCAAATGGATGAGAAGAGCCGAAGACCGGGCTCAGTGGCGCGCATTGGGAGAAGCCTATGTCCAGCAGTGGACTAATACGGGCTGTTAATTGATTGATTGATTGATATTATTATAAAAACAAAGAAGTAAAATTGTTTGTAGTTTAATTATATGCCATGCCTTGCCTGAGTCTGTTCCGTTTAAGTACAATACGGGGATCTTCAAATCGCGCTTCGCATCATTACTTAACATCAGGTGAGATAGTAGTCAAATTCGGTATAACAAAATGTATATATTTATAGGAGATACTACTGATCCGAAATGTGAGATTGATCTTCTTATGCACACTATAAATATTTTATTATACACCTAACTAGCAGCGCTTACAGCGCTTTAATATAATTCAATTATGTGCTACATCTAAATATGAGTATACACTGGGTAACCACAGCACCCATGAGATAGGGCGGGTTAAACCGCGTGGTGCCGCTAGTGTTTTATGCACACTGGCCAAAAAAATCTTGTCTGTACACAATGTTCATTCATGACTTTAAAAATAAATTCAGACTAGGATTTTTTTTTGTTAATTGAAACTTTTTGTGATTCAGTCCCAGGCTGATTTCTGCATGGCAGACGATTCGCGGTGCATGTGTCACGTTTTCTGTACAACCCTTAAGGTACGGCAACACCGCGGCATCCTGCGATCTGCGGGTGCGATCACAGTACTTTTCAATTGTTTTCTGATCGCGTTTGGTGTGAACCAGTTGGTACAAATACTACTGCGCTATCTGATCGCCGCCGAGATCGCGTACGCAGGACGCTGCGATGTGTACCTTTAGAAAAAAAAAAACAAAACCACGCTGCACACTTTCGCCGTATTCGTGAAAAGTTGGAGAGAGACACGTTTAAATTAGCAAGGTCTAGACGTAAAGCATAATAAACTGGCCAATAGCAAGTCGGACTCGCACTCGTAGGGTTCCGTACCACACTACAGTATTTTATGAGATCGAGCAAAAAATACCACAATCACTTTTCGCCAGCAAAAAATAATAATTAATAAACATTTTATTTCTTATAACGCCAGCTAACGTCTAACAAAGGTGTTAGGGATCGACATTTCAATATAACGCCATCTATGGGACGTTTATCTAACTAAGCGCTCATAGATGGCGTGAAATGCCGAAAAAAACACGTTTCTTGTATGGGGACCCTCTATTATTTTTAACTTTATTCTGTTTTTAGTATTTGTTGTTATAGCGGCAACAGAAATACATCATCTGTGAAAATTTCAACTGTCTAACTATCACGGTTCATGAGATACAGCCTGATGACAGACGGACAGACAGACAGACAGACAGACAGACAGACAGACAGACGGACAGCGGAGTCTTAGTAATAGGGTCCCGTTTTACCCTTTGGGTACGAAACCCTAAAAACGTTCCAAAGATGACAGACATAATATATCTTCGTCTACAATTTATGTTGTGATCGTAATGCAAAATTCCTACTTACTAACTATGCCATCCGAGCTTCGATAGCACTCAGTTATAAATTGTAAATCAAATTATACCACATCACCTACGAATGTCATAGGCAAGCAAGATGTTACCTGTAAGTTTAGGAAGCACGTGACCAAACTGCGGAGATAAAGATTAATGAGACCAATTTGTTCCTGTCCTTCCTTCGTTACAGTTGAGACTAGTGATTTGTTAGAGAATCTTGTTTACCTACGTTGGGCTTTAAATTATAATGTTTCTTTCACATTGTTTCATCATAAAAAACGTAAATCAGCTCACTTAGAATCATCATCATTATAATTAGCCGGTGTTAGTCCACTACTGGACGTAGGCCTCTCCCAAGATACGACACTGAGCCCGATCTTCGGTTTTTCTTTTCCAGTCTCTGCCCACCGCTTTGGGTATGTCGTCGCTCCACCTGGTCACAGCACAACCGTTGGGGTAGACTTGTCTTAGAGTAGTAGAGTTATTAATATGTCTGTGAGTAGAGACCACGAGTCAGCAACTTAGAATAATGTTTCGTGTATCCAATTTGGAAAATGGGAAAATAATGCTATAAGAATCAGAATAAATAAAACCGGACAAGTTGGAGTTGAAATCGCGCACCGAGGGTTCCGTACAATTAACTAGGTCATTTTGTCAAACGAGGTTAAAGGACAAACTGGAAAGCTCAGTTCAATCCCCAGACCAATGCCTAGACACGTACAATATAAATAAATAACCGTAAATAATAGGTTTATAATTGTAATTTTTTTTTGTTACTTAACTACATATTTATATTTTATATACTATTACATATTATTATTTCTGTGACTTATCTAAAGCGTTTGATTGCGTCTGTCACAAAACGCTAATTTGCAAATTAAAACACTACGGCGTTAACGGAAAAGCACTTGATCTGGTCTCATCCTACCTCTGTAATAAAATACAGATGGGTGAGGTCAATGGCGTCAGGTCATCTGGATCCCTTATAAAAATGGGATGTCCGCAGGGATTGATCTTAGGACCATTTTTATTTCTAGTTTATATTAATGACTTGCCGTCTTTCGTGCAAAACTTATGTGACATTGTTTTGTTCGCGGATGATACATCCTTAATATTCAAAATAGATAGGATTGCGCCTAAATTTGACGATGTTAACAAATCAATCAGAAGTTTTGAATTGGTTTACAACCAATAACTTATTACTAAACGCCAAAAAAACGAAATGTATTAAATTCTCGCTGCCAAATGTAAAAAAGGGTGTCATTAATATCAGGATATTAATAAACGATGTACCACTAGAATTTGTTGAATCCGCTACATTCTTGGGCATCACCCTGGATTCAAAGCTACAATGGGGTTCTCAAATATCGGCTCTAGCAGGTAGATTGACCTCCGCTGCATACGCAGTACGTAAAATTAGAAACTTGACTGACGAATCCACTGCTAGATTGGTTTACTTTAGCTACTTCCACAGTATAATGTCCTATGGCATTTTATTGTGGGGGAAAGCCGCCGAAATCCAATCTATATTTGTTTTACAAAAAAGAGCTATTCGATCTATATATACCATGAAGTCGCGAGACTCACTTCGTGAAAAATTTAAGGAGATTAAAATTCTCACAGTGGCATGTCAATTTTATATATGAAAATATTATGTATGTACGCAAAAATTTGAATGATTATGATAAGAGGTCCGATGTACATAATTTCAATACAAGACACAAAATAGATTAATTTTACCACAATTCAGGTTGTGGAAAGTTAGTGGTTCTTTTTTGGGGAACTGTATACGATTTTATAATAAACTTCCTAAAGATATTGATCAACTGTCTATGAGCAGATTTAAAACCTTTATAAAATCCAATTTAATGAAGAAATCGTACTATACATTAAATGACTATATGAATGACAAAAATGCTTGGCCTGAATGCCCCAAGCTCCAAGATACAATATAAATTGTATGATAACATAATTATTTGTTGTAAATTAAAAAAAATATTTAATTTGAATTAAAAAAAAAATGAATTAAAATAAGTGATAAGCCCCATAGAGTTTCTTGGTGTTTCTTCTCTGATCCAGTAGATTCAACAGTCAATCAGTTTTCATCTTTTGTTGCAGATCTAGGGTTGCCTGTTAAGACGGTATTATGCAGCTGATAGACGGACAATAAGTTCCATTCGGAATATGATTTGTACTGCAATTAGTCTGCTTTTTATTTATTTATTATGTTTCATTATTCCACAATTTTTTGGATAAAAATTGTCTGAAGTACTGAAACATGCACTGGGTTGCGGGTGCACGCAATAGTACGGTTGGCAACCCTACATTAATCAGGAGAATTAAACATGTGTTTTAAGTGTGACGTTCGACATCTAGATGAAAGGTGAATGGCTCAATACCTTTGTTTTTTTTGTAAATTCAAAGCAATTGATAAGTTATGTTTCTGTTATATCTATAATATTTTTTATTGAATATGATCTGTTTAATGTAATTTGACGTGTGTAAGTGCAAATTTTTAATTTGCCCATATACTGAATAAATGCGTTGACTTTTGACTTTTTTACGGCTTACAGACTTTTTCTTATATAAGTGCTGTCGGTTCTTTTAGTTTTTTAAACGTTCTTAATTATATAAAATATTAACTTAACACTTAAAGTATCTTGCAGATCTTTTTAGCTGTGTGTATAAGATACATAGTCACCGGAAGGAAGTCATATAGTGTCGCTAGTAGCGCTGTGAATAATTAAAATAACCATTTTGATGAAGCCTTAGTAAGCGCTCTCTTGATTTATACGAGAAACATGACCGTCTGGTGTTCTTGTTCATTTAAGACTACTAATAGTGCTATGCCCTGTGGTTTTACCAGCAATAAACTGATAGCAAAAAATACTCAAAAGAATCTTGACCCGATTTTGATGAAAACTAAAACTACATCATTGGATTTTTGAAAAATAAATATTCCTAGCCAGGGATCAAACCTTGAAATTGAAAAAAAAACCATATTCACAAGAAAAGCTACTACTACTGACTACTACAAAGACTACTACAAAAAACATAGTCACATTCCGTTTTTTAGAGTAATAGCACACGCCGGTTATCAGCTAATATATAATATTACAGTAATTTCCAAATGCCATAAATAAATATTTGATTGTGTTAATGCATAGTAATTTTTAATTCTTTTTAATTTTATTTGTCATATTTACTTTATTATGATTTATTAGTTTTCATGTATTTTAAGTTATTGTACCTATATGAGTCAAAGTTACTCGAAATAAATGAATTTTATTTTATTTTATTTTATTATTTCACTTATTACAATAATCATCTACTATTTACAAATAGTATATACATATACAACTTCAAAATAAATTAATCTATTTTAACTGAGAATAAATAAAATGTAAGAGGGCCCGGTGGCGTAATCGGGAGAATGGTTGGCTTTGGTGCCGTGGTACCGAGTTCATACCCCGCCGTGCACCAATGGATTTTTCTATCAAAAAATGTATGTGCGCTTTTCACAGCGGCCATCCGGTGAAGGAAAACATCGTTAAGAAACCAAAACCCCCGTTTGGTTGTAGGACACTATCCAGTGTCTGCCTGGCCAGCTACCACTCTCAAGTTAGAAAATCTGTCACCAAACATCTAATGTTTTCCGGCAGCTATCCTTGAGACCCAGTTTCCATTCTAGGCCTAGCGTGCTTACCATCTTCGACCGCATCATCACTTACCGCCAGGTGAAATAGTGGTCAAACGCTAGCCAATAAGATATAAACAAAATTATATATACTTATAAATGAAAATACTTAAAAATAAAAAACAGAACCTAGGTCGCAGCTGTCTGCCAGTAACGTTCCCAAAAAGCTGGCGACGTTACCTCGTTGAATTGCTAGGCTAATCCGTTGGCCGAGGTAAGCACCAGCTCTTTGGTCATGAGTGACGTCTATTAAGCGTCTGGACAGCTCCTTTACAAAACCCCGGGCATTTCGACCCCACGGACCCATTTTTTCGACCCCAAGCGGAAGAAAAATGTAGTTATCACCAATGGCAGCATATTTCCTCCGTTTGAGGGTTTCTGCCGCATCGTATACCGCACCTGCTGCTCGTGAGGTCCCGTGTATGTGGGACGCAACGTGTGCTGACACGTTAGCGGCGTCCCACATATGCGGTCTCCCTCGGCACCACGGAACCAACGTCATACCGTCGGGCGTCTTACTATCGTCACATGATATACCGTACGGCTCTAATATAGCCGGCATGTTCACGGTGGCAAGGGCCCGAGTAATGACGTCATTCAAGGAGGCGTGACGTTAGAGACGCCCTGCACTACATACTACACAATTTCCAAATTGAATATAGTTTTCATAATTTTTTTAAATGTCTGTCGGTTGTTTTCCTGTTAAAATAATACTTCAATCTAAAACCACCCCCGACTTAAATATGTATAATCAATTCATTGAGACCATTCCGATGAGCCTAAATACGACATCTCCGCTGCGAGTTAGTGAGAAGTTAAGTATTCTGCAGATTCTAGGAGATTCCCCAGCATCACATCAAGTTTGACATTGTTCTTGCAATATTATTGAAGTACCAAATTTTGAATTAATCAGATCTAAAAGTTGCTCTCATAGCCTCATCAACCAGAAAAGAGTTCTTAATCTTCAAACGACTGAAAGGATTTTCAATAAAAAAACTCTCGATTTCGACTTTCAGTGAATGTATTAAAAACCATAAGTAGATTACATTAAAGTATACCAAACCGTATAATAGCTGTAACAGCTCGTAGTGGCGATACAAAATATAAAAATGTGTAAAAACTGCGTATTTGATACCATTTTTTTTTATCTAGTGAAATGTTGTAATTTTTTCGTAACTTACTTTTATTTAAAACACATTTTGTAATCTTGACCTTTATGACTCTCAAAAATAAATTTGCCTGTTATTTCATAAAACAAGCTGCAGTATTTTGGAAGTTATTCAGGATTTTGATACCGACTCTTGTTAGCCCGCTTTCTTTGCAGCCCACTGTAGTTGTAGATGCCCATAATATCTGTAAAAGCTGTGGTAATATTTCAAGAGGTGCCTGAACTACTGTATAATATATGTGGATGTATAGATCCTACGTGGATAAATATTTAATGCAGATGAAACATTGATGAAAAAATATATGTGACCCGTAGGTGGGATAAAAAACAGCATACGAAAAAATTCGCCGTTTGTGCATAGCAAAGCGAGTGGAATGATTGGGTATCGACTGACACGATTGATTGCGCAAAGAATATTTTATGAGTTTGATGTTTTTGTAAAAGGTAGAGGTTTAAATTTTAACCTAAAGAAGTAGCAGCTACGAAATGTAGCAATTGCTACAAAAGCCTACGGAATTAGTACGATTGTTGCGTTGCTGTTATTCTGCTACAACGCTACGAATGCTAAGAAATAAATAATTAGATACCTATGTTGCTTAGATATTAGTAAAACTATCTGTATCACAGTATTGACAAAAAAATCGGTTTGGAGCTAACATGTGTGTGACTATGCAGAATTTTGGTGTTCATGTTCTTTATGTTAGTGTAATTTTTAGGGTTCCGTACCTCAAAAGGTAAAAAAGGAACCCATTGGGTCGAAAACCAATAGGGTACTTCCCGCTGACCTAGAATCATCAAATTTGGCTCTTGCCAATAATTGCCTTAATTTATTGCTTGCCCTAATTTATGCTGTAAGACCTTGCTTCTTAGCAAGGTCTTACAGCATAAATTAAGGAAAAATCAAAAAAATAAGAAAATTTGAAAATTAAAGGGTGCCCCCATACATACATAGTTTACGCCAATTAAGATAGGCTTCTGATTTATATGAGCGCTGATACAATTTAGAGGTCTAGTTTAATTGCTACCAACGTTGGTAAGGAAGCCTCGGTGGGCGAGTTCAACTCGACTTGGCCGGTTTTTTATCTCCATTTTATATCCAGTGACATTGAATACATATTCAAACTCCTAGGCCGGTAGTCTCTACAAGAATAGCGAATAAGATTTCAAGCGATGGAAAGATATTAAGTACAAGAATACATTTAAAATTTACGATAATTAATTCAAACATTGATATATATTGAACCGTAATTAGCGTATTAAGCGCAAAGTCCTCTGTTGACGTTACTTATCCTCTCAAAATAAATACCCATGTTTTTTTCCTGCTATGAACTTCAAAAGCAAATGTAATTATATTTTTATTTTCTTGTACATTTTCCGCAAGCTGATCGCATAAAACACCGTTCACCGTGAAAGCAGGCTGCGTATGTTTCCCAAAATTAAATATTTAATAGCGCGCGTAATACGGTACGATTGTGTTGTGTTAGAACCAGTATAAAACATTTTTAAGCGCAGGGGAAATGTAATGGTATTTATGCCAAGCATTACGGGCAACATTTGTTGTATTATTCATCATTCGTAACAATATAGGGGTCGACTACGACCACAAATAATCTAGGTGCAAATCTTTTCTTATTTTATAGCTTACAGCCCTTGAGAGTCAGAGTATTCTAGGCCTAGCGTGTTCACCATCTTCGATCACATCATTGCTTACAACCAGGCGAAATAACTCAAACGCTTTTAATAGGTCAATAATAATAGTTCAAACGCTAGCCTATCAGATAGAAAAAGTAAATGTGAGGCATCGTCCAGAGATGTTTTGTTGTTGTCGATGATCCAACATCTAAGCTAAACCTAAACCTACAGCACGCTGATACGACTTGCCATTGCAGTTCTGTTCTTACTTTCTATATAATTACTAGAAAAACGATTAGACGAATAAACGAATAAACTAGACGTAAATAGGTAGGTACCTTACGATTTGTCCCACTAATTTATAATCCTTAAGTCCGAATTTAACTTTTCCAAGATTTCGCAAAACTAGAAACGCATTCGGTATAGGTACGCGTCAGTACAGGGTGAGTACCTAAAATCTCATTTGTCATACCACAGTGAGGAATGGCGGGTTTTTCTGTGGGCGGGTAACATATTGTAGCATTACTCTCGTCGATAGACTGTCATGGATAGGGGCTTCAATGGCCTAGTTATTTAAAGAGCTTGTTGACAGTGTTAACATTCAAATTTGACAACGCTTCAAATAGGTCTAGAGATTGGCAGACTTTACACTTTATAATTACAAAATTTTGCCGTACCGATGCATAATTGGTTAAAATGCAATCCATTAAGGTACGACCACACCGCGGCGACCTGCGTCCGCGGAGCTCGGGTGAGATCAAATACTGACGTAGTATTTGTACCGACTTGTTCAAACCAAACGCGATCTACGGCGATCAGAAAACGATTGAAAATCAGATCGGTACAGTGCCTGGGCATGCTCCCCAACAGATGTTTGAGTTGAAGTGGATTTGAGTTTATTTCGTCGGTACGGTGAAATTTTAGATTATATAATAACAATTAACGACAAAAGGTAGGTACAAAAACGTTTTTAATGGACCTTGCAAGAAATAAGATTGCGTTAGAGGAATTGGATTGAAGACAAATTAATTCACGTTTATGTCCCACTTACAATTACTGTAAAACAGTCAGTAATATTCCTTCAAACACTAAAATCATCGTGAAGAAAAGAGTAGATAATAACATAAAATAATTGGGTAAAAAGTGCAATCCACTGATTTCGTCGTATTGATGGATCGAACCGTGGCTTAATTGGCAGATCACCTGGACGTGTAATCCGAGGGGTGCGGGTTCGAGTCTCGTCGGTACGATGAAATTTTAGATTGTGTAACAATTTACAAAAAATATTAATTAAGTTTGATAAGTAAAAAAAAAAATAAAAAAAAAAATATATTAAGTTTGAATTTAATATTAAGTTTGTTATTTTAAGTTTAAATCTCTCACTACCACAATTAAAAATAACTGTCTCACATAGTCTCACTTTAGGCCCGATAATTCTTCCCAAATTTCAAATTCGAACCAACAACATTCACATTGGCAGAATAATTCACATTATAAAAAATCTCATAGTACTTTAAAAAGAGTAGAAACTAAAATAAGTGATGGCGACTTAAAGGGAGCTGCTCAGCTCTTATTTACCAATGACACCATCGCTCCAGACACGCCAGAGACTTTATTAGCCCTGATTGACAAGCACCCACCATCGCTATCACCGCCTTACCTTCCAGTTACCACCACTCCTGTTGAATGTTTACAGGCGACAGAAAAAGACATAAGGGCGGCAGTGATGTCTTTTAAAAATGGATCGGCTGGTGGACTTGATGGCCTAACTCCCCAACACATTAAAGATCTTATATGTAGAGCTACTGGGGATGCGGGCCAGAGTCTACTGCGAGACATCACGGCCCTTATAAACTACACGCTATCAGGTAAGGTGCATGCACAGATTGCCCCTCTTCTATATGGTGCAAACCTATGCGCATTGAAAAAGAAAGATGGCGGTATCAGGCCAATAGCCGTAGGTTGCACATATAGGAGAATAGCATCCAAGGTTTGCTGCCGCCACATACATACAAAACTGACTGAAAAGTTCCAGCCCCTTCAGTTAGGCTTTGGCAGTAAGGGCGGATGCGAGGCAGCTGTTCATGCTCTCCGTACATTTGTACATCACGATTGCGGTGAGGTGATATTGAAGGTGGATGTCAAAAATGCCTTTAATTCTGTTGATCGTACTGTTCTTTTGAATTAAATTCAAAATTTTATTCCAGAAACTTTGGACTACCTTTGGCAATGTTATGGATTAGATTCTAAATTACTGTACCGAGACCATTTAATAAATTCTCGCTCAGGTTGTCAACAGGGTGACCCTCTTGGACCAGCCATTTTCGGACTAGCAATACACCCTGTAATTTCAAACCTAAATTCTAAATTAAACATGTGGTATCTGGACGACGGAACTCTTGGAGGCAAAGCCACAACTGTATTACAAGATTTACAGTTTTTAATTGACAAATTTAAATTGATTGGCCTGGAACAAAATTTTTCTAAGTGCGAACTTTTTATCACAGATATTGTACCATCGCACCAAAGACGATTTGTATAATAAATTTAACAGTTTGGCTCCAAATTTAAAATTACTAAACAAAGAAAGTCTACGCCTCCTAGGAGCTCCGATCCTTCAAGAGTCATTTCCGGTTTTTGTTGAAGAACATCGTCAAAAATTTGACGATACGTCTAAGCGTCTCACCGAAATTCATAACTACATGGCTTACCATCTAATTCGATTTAGTCTTTTTGTGTCAACATTTACATATATAATACGCTGTAGTCCTCTTTGGAATCATCAACCTTTACTACTAAGTTTAGATGACGCGATCAAAAATATTTTAACACAAATTCTAAATTGTTCACTTTCAAATAATTCATGGTGTCATGCCTATTCGGTTTGGAGGCATTGGCATCCGCAAAATTTCAAGTGTTTCACTACCGGCCTTTTTATCTTCTATTAATAGTGTGTCATCTCTTTTTAAAAAAATTATTTCAAATTCATCATCCAACATTTCTATAGCATACATGGAAGAAGCTAAAACCGCCTGGTCTTTGGCTTGTCCAGGTGAGATCTTACCTATAAAACTTAGTTCACAAAAGCTATGGGACGAGCCCCTTTGTAAAATTATTCAGGATGAACTAATTCAAAATAGTGTTGATATTAGGGACCGGGCTCGTCTCCTTGCCACACGTGAAAAAGAATCTGGATACTGGCTACACGCATTACCTTCTTCCAACATAGGTACCCTTATGGACGATGACAGCTTCTCCATTGCTGTGGGATTACGTCTGGGCATCTCCCGGACAGTACCTCACAATTGTCTCTGCGGCAGTGAAGTAGACAGATTAGGCCACCATGGCCTGTCATGCCGCCGCAGTGCAGGGCGTCTCTCACGTCACGCCTCTTTGAATGACGTCATTCGTCGGGCCCTTGCCACCGTGAACGTGCCGGCTATATTAGAACCGAACGGTATATCACGTGACGATGGTAAGAGGCCCGACGGTATGACGTTGGTTCCGTGGTGCCGAGGGAGACCGTTGGTGTGGGACGCGACGTGTGCTGACACATTAGCGGCGTCCCACATATGCGGGACCTCACGAGCAGCAGGTGCGGCAGCGGATGCGGCAGAAACCCTCAAACGGAGGAAATATGCTGCCATTGGTGATGGCTACGTTTTTCTTCCGTTTGGGGTCGAAACAATGGGTCCGTGGGGTCGAGATGCGCGAGGTTTTGTAAAGGAGCTGTCCAGACGATTAATAGACGTCACTCGTGACCAAAGAGCTGGCGCTTACCACGGCCAACGGATTAGCCTAGCAATTCAACGAGGTAACGTCGCCAGCTTTTTGGGAACATTACCGGCAGACAGCTGCGACCTAGGTTCTGTTTTTTATTTATAACATTTTACGTATTTGTATCAGTTTAAATAGTTTTTATCTTCATTTAGTTTTAAGTTGTATATATATGTACTATTTGTTAATAAAATCACTATAAGTTTGAAACACTTAAAAAAATATAATAAGTAATAACATAATCTTACTTCTAGCTTTATAGTTATCGTGAGTTTGAATCATGATTATAAAATACCGACTATTATACTCACTACTGTTTGTTGTCGACTGTCTCGTGTAATAGTCGGTGTTTTATAATCATAATCTTACTTCATTGAAGGTCCTGTTTTAATCGTCAAGGGTTTATTTTACATGCAACCTCCTTTAACCTCCTTACTTTATATTATCTTCTTGGGTGGGTATGAATCTATTAATTTTGTAGTGGTAGGACTTGCTAGTCCGCCTGGGGCGGTACCACCACTTTGCCAATTAATTTTCAGCTGTGAAATAGGAATGTTTTTCGGTTAAAATGGCAAGGTGAGACTCAACATCTTTATGTCTCAAGGTAACAGGCGCAGTGCAGTGACATGCAAAATTCTGGACTACCAGAACTTTGCATGCCGCTGTATCTGTAATAGGTAGACGTCATCGCTTACCATCAGGCGAGCTTCGTGCTTGTTCTGTTACCTTTCACCATAAAAAAACGAATGTTGTTTATATTTGTTTTATTTTTAACCGACTTCACAAAAAAGGAGGAGGTTCTTAATTAATCGGATGTTCGTCGTCGGTGTTCACCGATGAATTCGTCGGTGTTCAATCAAGCAATCAACTACTCGAATGTGCCTGAACCGATTCGGAAAATTCTTTTTTGTTTCAAAGGGTACCAGGTTCCCAGGTGGTCCCATTTAAATATTAACGAAATTGGTCAAGCCGTTATTAGTATATCAACATTTGTATTACGATGCATTCGTATACTTCGATGACATGATACTGGCTGCTGGCTACTTTGACTAGCGCGACGTTTGAAGTCGGTTCGTTTCACACAAAATCACAGAATCCGTCAGCCGATATTGATAGTTAATATAAAAAAATATTGTTGCGTATCTTAACACAATCTAAATTTATTACATTATATATTAATTATATTGTATAATATTGTATTTAATACACAGAACACAAGAAGTGGCTTTAACTTATTGTACTAAGGTATGAATTTGACGTCAATCGATCTTATCACAAGGCCTCATTAGGCACAAATCCCATGAGGCAGAGATTAGCTTTACTGTATTCTTGCTTAATATACACCTACCCTACAAATAGTTATAACTACAATAGACGAAAGTACTGTGTGAGTAAAAGAGATACATAGTTGATTGATATGACAAGTTTCTTAAATTTGTGCACTAGTTGTCGTAGCTATCCCAACTATAAAATTGAAAAAATGAAATTGTTTAATAAAGCTTGGGAAGAATAGTTAGATAGTAGAGAAGATAGAAATATGACCCTTCAAAAATCTTAAAGAGGAAATTAGAAGCCTTATATTTCTTTTTGCAATTGGTTGGTCAAAAAAGCAAACAATAGGGGCGTAGCTACAGAAGACTTTGATTTTTTTATGGGAACAAATTTTGCTCTAAAAGCATTTTCCAGGGAGAAAACGGGGGGATACATTTGTATGGAAAAGTGCACCCCGCGTTTCCTCTTAATGAATTTCTCACAGACACTGTATGTGAGTGCACTTCTGTATTATTTTAAACAAATGACATTAAAATTTCGCGATCCTTGTAGCACACTATCGCCTCTGTTAAGGCTTCAGCTAAGACACATGAGTAAAGACTTTTCTTTGCTCATGTGGCTAAGATTAATGAATAATTTGAAAAGTATGGAAGGGTAGTCACTGCAGCGCTCGTTAGATGCACATATGTTTTAAGGTTTGTATGGATGATAACACAGCACTTGAAAATTCACTGCGGAAACGTTTTTGCACACAAAAAAGGATTTTCTCATTTACGTTGCTGTAGATAGATTTCGCGACTCACAACATAGCGCCTGGCGGCGATTTGTGGATGCGCCGGCCAATCAGTGCGCAGGAGCATTTTGTCGCGAGTTTTAAATGCGGAGTTGGATTATGATAGTGGAGGGATGTTGGCGGGAATAAGGAAAGTTGACTGTAAACTAAAGCCTGAACAGCCTCTAAGCTATTGATAAAAGACTCACAACAAAACACAATACAAAAATTTAACTTACTTCTACAAATAATATTATTATTAAAAACGGTTGTTGTTTTTTTATCGGATGTGCTCCGACCAGTTTCGGACATGTTTGATGTCCTTCTTCTGGGAGCCACGTCTACCGCAAGCTCCTCGCTCAACGAGCTTCGGCACGTAACTGTACACACCGTGTAACAACCGTTTTTAATAATAATATTATGTGTAATCCTCACGATACATTTAATAATCATACATCTATAAATATAAAACACAAAAACTATTTCTGCCTTTGTCCGTTATAGACTTTGACTAACTACTAAAACTAAGACTAACTATCCAACCGATGTGCCCCAAACCGGTTTCATTAGAAAGCCAATAATGCGAAGATGGATTTAGACCACTAAAATAATGATATATTATGCACATTTCTTTTTTCAGCGTAGTAGTATACGCCGGGTATCCGCTAGTTTATTATACCTCCCGTTTTTAAGGTTCAGTAGCCGAATGGAAAAAAACTGAACCCTTATAGATTCGTCATGTCTGTGTGTCTGTCCGTATGTCACAGCTACTTTATTCCAAAACTATTGAGGCTGAGTTGCACCATATTACTTTAACTATAACAAACGTCAAAAATCTGTCAAACTCCATATAAAATCATCGGTTAATAGTTATAGTTACGGTAAAAGTAAGATGGTGCAACTCAGCCTAAGACTTAACAGTTGAAAATTGGTAGGTAAGTGTATTTGTGAACCGCTTTACGATTTTTATACAAAAACAAAAAAAAAGCTTATGGGGGGCTCCCCATACATAGAATTGAATTTTTTTTTCATTAAATTGTACTTGCTGTATGGATAGGTCTTTAAAAATTACATTGAGGTTCCTACAATCTTTTTTTCTTAAAGGCAATCATTTGAAAATATACACTTCTAAAGTGGTAAAATGTGTATCCCCCCATCTAACTTTTAAAGTAAGGTAGTGAAAAAAAATATGCTATAGATCTCAATAAACACTTTTAACAAAAAATAGATTAAAAGATATATATTCAGCAGTTTTTGAGATATACGAGTATTATAGCAAGCGCAAATATAACTTACAAAATTATTTTTCTGGTAGCGAAAAATTATAGTTATAAAATATTCTACTGTGTTACGAAAAACCTACGAGTGCGAGCGAGTCCGACTTGCACTTGGCCAGTTTTTTTATAACTGCAGCTTTATCAAAGAACTGTCGTAACAAAGCTCTGTTTGTATTGACATAAAATATTGAATAAAATTTCAACAATACTTGCGTGAATATGTTTGGTATATAATTGACTTTTAAGGTTTCTGTCCTTTTGTACGAGACACAAACACCGTTGAATGGATTTCATCAGAGTATTCAATATGAGAGATTTCTTGAAAACAATGTCGTCTATAATTTACTCTACATTGAGCTGATGTCGCAGACTGACTTGTAAGTATAAAAATTATTTACGATTATACTAACCAGTAAGTACGACTTTTATTAGTATGCCTAAGTTGGTTAACACTGCTATGAGATGAAATGAATTTGGGTTTGGAGTGAAATTAAAATATGTTCGGCTTGAAGGACAAAGGGCTTGAAAGACAAGTGTACAATGACTATACAGTAAGAGATCAGACGCAGTGCGGTAACGCTCAGAATTTTGGCAATGCAGATATTTTATTATTTTTTAGTAAATTATTTATTTATAAGACATAAAAAAATAATCTATGCTAATATGCTAATTATTTTATTGCATTTGTTAAACCAATTATGCATTAGTGGCGCCATCTATGACTACTTATTACGTAAGTTAATCATTCGGAAGAAATCATTACAGTTTTCAAATCCGACGAGAGTTGTTGCACTGCGTAAATCAAATATTATGTTTCTTTGAAGTGTTGCACACTTTATATTTTTGTAAATTGTTAAACACAATCGTAAATTTCATCGTACCGACGGGACTGGAACCCGCAACCTCCTGAATAACATGTTCAGGTGCTTTGTTATTACATACCAAGAAGTAGCTTGCCACCATCCACTTGCACCACACAGCCCTTGAGGGTCAGAGTATTCTAGGCCTAGCATGTTCATCATCTTCGACTACATCATCGCTTACCACCAGGCAAGTTAATGGACAAACGCCAGCCTACAAGATAAATATAAAAAATAAAACCGGCTAAGCCGAGTTGAACTCGCCCACCGAGGCTTCCGTTTCATCCAATTAAGCTAGAGCTCTAAATTGTATCAGCGCTCATATAACTCAGAGGTTTACCTTAATTGGCGCTAACTATGTATGTATGGGGGCACCCTTTAATTTTCAACTTATTTATTTTTTGGATGTTTCCCTTAATTTGAGCTGTAAGACCTTGCTTCTTGCCAAATTTCATGATTCTAGGTCAACGGGAAGTACCCTATAGATTTTCGACCCAAAACCCAAAACCTATAGGGTACTTCCGGTTGACCTAGAATTGTCAATTTTGGTTAAAAGCAAGGTCTAGGTCAACAGGACAAGTAAAGGGAAAATTCCGAAAAATAAAAAATGTTGAAATATTAAGGTACATTTTGGTACTAAGAAGTTTTCGCGAAAATCTAAATTTGCCCATATCTTTTTATTGTGTTGACTCAAGACCTTGTTTTTTATATACCCAATAGGGACTATAGACTTCAGTATCGGGTATAAATTTCAACTTGCTAGGTACACCTGTTTCTGAAAAAATAAGTGGTGACTTACGGACAGACAGACGGACAGACAGACGGACAGGCAGACAGACAGACAGATAGACAGACAGACAGACAGACGGACAAGAAAGTGATCTTATAAGGGTTCCTTTTTTTACCTTTGGAGGTACGGAACCTTTAGTCCAATGCACATAGTGCAATTCACTGAACTTGTTGTCAAAGGGGATGCAACTAGGAACCTCTGGACGCGCTATATTGCCTTTCTCACCTTCTCACTCGCTTGCCAAGAACTTAGCTTTAACGTTCACATTGTTCTTAGTTTCCCGCACACAAGTTAGTTGAACGTGATTTTATACTTTATCGAGGTCGTCTCTCGTCATCAGCTTTTTTTTTTACAGAATGCTACTGAAATTATTATTGAGGCAATGATGTAGACATATTTTTTATTTGAGCTTGTTATGTTGCAGTGAATTATATCCGCAACCCTGACCATTTATAAACCACCGCAGTATTATGTTAAATTCTCTGCCACCGCTTTTAAGCTGACGCATTGCGATATTGTGTCAATAGCGAATTACAACTTCAACTTCAATTAAAATACTACCCAAAGCAAATAAGCTACACCTATTAGCAGTTTTGACACAGTCACTAGATATAAGACACTGGGGGCCCGAATAAACACCGAGTCGTGTGTTCCACTCTAAATTAGTTCCAAAGTAGATCCCGACGTGTCGAAGTGGGTTGGACTAAATTTAAATTGGACGTGGTAATATGCGAGTTTAAACTATAACTTTCAGTTGAATTCAAGTTTTAGATTGAGTAAGTTTCTTCACGACCGCTAAGGCAGTTTCAGTGCGATAAATAAATCCGTTGTTTGGTTTGGTTTACTTACTGCAAGCATTTGCGATGAAAAGGGTTTAACTTAATTTCTACAACACGGTATCCTAGAGTAGGCTTTTTGCCTTGAGCAACAAAAGACTCTTACACTGGTCCTTGGTATGCGCGGATTACCATCAATAGAGTACCTGAAGTTTTTTTTTCTCTTAAATCTCTTTTAGGCTTGCGTTTGTCAACTATCTCGCCTGGTGGTAAGCTATGATGTAGTCGAGAATGGTGAACACGCTTGGCCTAGAATGGTCTGACTTTCAAGGACTGTGCTGCCGGAATACCGTAAGGTTTTGGTGGCAGATTTCTTTTATAATGATGGCAAGAAGTCAGGCTGAACATAACATAAAAAATGTAAAGTAATGGTACTACCTGTGGATATTGTAATAGCCTGATTATGAGTTGTGCGGCACTTATTACCTTTTGCCTGATCGGGTAGCCTCTAGTTTGTTCTAGGTACGTTCGTTTCACTTCTCAGGTTTTCCCATGCGTGCTAGGTATGCCAGCCACAATCTAAACCTAAGTAAAGGAATATTGTTTGTAATAAATAGTCAAATAATAACACCCATGATGTTTCGACAAAGGCTGTCCTTTTATTAGTCCTTTTCCCTCCAGCAGCCGCCACCTTGCTGAATTGACTTATGCTTATAATTGATATTGGTATCTCTTGAGTTTTTTTTCTTTTTAGGTCAGTGTTCAGGCTTCGTATCTAGAGACTTTGTAAAATTGTATAAATGTATATAACGTATCGTGATAATCACACAAAACATATTGTCAAAACGGGTCCATTATTTCTAGCGGACATATTTAAAATACTTTATCTAGTAGTAACGCCTACCGCAGGATTGAATGCCACGAATATCGAAATTGTACAGCTATTTATGGTTAGTGCTTAAAACTGGTGAAAGCTAATTTTAATAGCCTGATATGAGTCATGTAGTATTTATATAGGTAGTTTTGACCAGGGCTGTAGCTATAGTCAAATTCGAGGTAGGGCATGAGATGGCGCTTCAATGCCATATATACACAGAACATACACAGAATTATTATAATATGAAATTAATGACATTAACTGTGGTATATTCGGAAAAGTTTAGATACGCTACAAATTTTTTTTTATCTCAAACTATGAACAAACTATTTAATTATAATAATTTGTCTACATTTTTGGTATTTCAAGCTAGGGCATTGTGATTTCAAGATAAGGCATTGCTGCTTGCGGCCGTGGTTTTGACGTTATATAATATTTCGTTGTGCGTGACGTGCGGAGAGATGTTTTAAATGCTGTGTGCACCCGGTCCCGCAGTCCTAGAGTCTAAAGTCCAGAAGGCATAGATAAATCATAAAATAATTATGTTTCTTTGAAGTGTTTCACACTTTATATTTTTGTAAATTGTTAAACACAATCCAAAATTTCATTCATTTCATGTAATTTTAACGTTAAAATAATTGTTTACACGTATTGAGTATGGCGAAGTCCGTCAAAAAGAAGACTGGGAGGCTAAGGGCTGGGTAAATAAACAGGGCATAAACTAGTTTTAATATTTCACGAGCTGTGATGCGCACTATATTGGATCAGAAACCACCACCAACAGCTCTCCATTGAAGCCATTAATTAAACACCTGAAACCAATTTGCCGCCGACTTTAACAATACCATAGATTATAGAGAAGATAGTTACTGTTTTGGCCGGAAAGCTCCTACCCACAGACCTGCTACATATTAAACTCGATCGCGTACACCGGCCCCCATAGACCGACCTTGAACGAAGTTAGTCTCTTTCTTTTGAATGGACAACTTATATATGTACTATACATATAGTAGAAAACATATGCACTAGCAGGCAGTAGCAGGTTGTTAGACAAGGAAACACTCCCACCCTGGTGTCTCACAATTGGGACGTTTTGTTCTACAAAGCAATTACAACCTCATTATTAAAGCATACGGATTAAATTCTCTCTCATCCTTTTATATAGGGTCTATGCTCCTACCTGATTAATACAGGTGGATGCAAGACTAACCCCCTTATTCACAAATAACACTATGAGGTCTCACAGTTCTCGCGAACGCATAGTGTAATTCAAACCATTACTTACATTAATGACATTGCTTGTTCAAATCTACAGCTATACGTTCGTCAAAAGCTTCATGAATACGGCCGTGAGTGTTTTTGACTCGACTGTGGTGAAGCCCAAAAGGAAGGTTATGACTGTGTTTGACCTGTATGTATGTTTTGTATGTGTCTGTTTCTATGGCTGCTCGTAACTACTCAACGGCTCAGGCGATTTTGATAAATGATACGTCATTACATTTTTCTTAATAGCGCAAGTGTCACTTGGTATATAAAATGCTTAAAAAGTCAAAAAGGGCGATTTTATGCGCTTTGTGCGAGCCAAAAATATTATTTTCAAGACCCTCGAATAGGGTATCGAAATAAAGGGCTTTAGAAGGCGTGTACAAAAATATATACAATCCTAATTGCTAAACAGCTTGGAGTGACAAATTATAGAAAAAAAAACCTATCTTGTATGTGCTCTTTAATTTTACCTATAAATTATTTAATTTTAAAATTGGTATATCTTGCAATTGTTTTCAACATTTATTTATTACGTGCCAATAATTTTCTGAATTAACTGTTTTGAGTCTTAATTGCTATTTTAAAATTAATGTAAGTAGGAAGAGTAATAAGAGTTTTCTCTAATAAAGGTAGGCGCGACACATCGGCAATACCAGAGTTTTGCAGATATCAATAGGCGACGGTGACCACTTCGATCAGGTGGGCCGATAACTTGCTTGCCGCCCACTCTATGTTATATAAAAAAACATTATACTATTGCTTTTTGATATACCAATTAATGATACAATCAATAAAATAATCACGATGCAAGAACAACGAATTTTGTACCCAGCTTTAAATTTAAGCTTGAACAAACTTTGAATTAATATTTTTTTTGGTAAATTGCGTAGTTTCAAATAAATAAATTATTTACCATAGAAAATAATACATTTAACCTAATGTATTCTCATGAATAAGATCTATCGATGATAAACTATGCCAAGTGACATAACAGACAGACGGACATGACGAACTTATAAGGATTCTTTGTAGTACTTCGGAATACTAAAGATTCGAGACCTTACAAAAATAATTTTATTAATAAATTTTTTTTCACATAATTTCGAAGATGCCGGATAACGTATAGAATATTCCGGCCTTAAATACTGGCCTCATTTCTATCGCTAGATAATTAATATTCCACTTATTACCGAACAACATGTTGTAGCGTGTGCCTCTACCAATAGTTTAATCGCGATTATTGTGCATATGTTATATTAATTTGTAATTAAAAGGCCAATTACATACAATGAACGTTCACTGAAACACGCTATTTCTATTACCTAGTTTGTAAATCAAGCATGCAAGCAAAGCATTTTAGGTGTTTAAGCATCAAATTTGGCAGATAAAGCAAGTGAATTGCTGCGAGCCCTGACGTAAAGGACATAGATTTTGAACTGGTTCAAATCCTAGCGCGGTTGTTCATCCACAGCTGGTAGGGGCGTTTTTATCTTGCTACCAAAAAGTAACTTACCACCATCAAGGACAAAGTCTGAACCATAACCTTGCGGTGTTTCGGCAGCACATAGCCCTTGAGAGTCAGAGTATTCTAGGCCTAGCGAGTTCGACTACATCATCGCTTGCGGCGAGATCTTGGTAAAACGCTAGCCTATAAGATATAATTAAATAAAACAGGCCAAGTGCGAGTCAGCATCGCGTCTCTTATCGCACACTTAGAGAGGGTTCCGTACAATACGAAACATAACAGAGTTTCAACCTCATATATTTGATTAATTTATATTAACCAAGAATATTTGGTTTGGTCGCGATCTAGAAAGACGGGGCTCGTTTACTAGCGCCATCTATGTCATTTTGCCGAAACTAATTAGATAGATGGCGTTTAAAAACACGTTTTTTGTATTGGGACCCCCTTTAATTTTTAACTTTATTTTGTTTTTAGTATTTGTTGTTCTAGCGGCAACTAACAGAAATACACCATCTGTGAAAATTTCAACTGGCTAACTATCACGGTTAATAAGCTATAGCCTGGTGACAGACGGAAAGAAAGACAGACAGACAGACAGACAGACGGACAGCGGAGTCTTAGTAATAGGGTCCCGTTTTACCTTTTGGGTACGGAACCCTAAAAACAACGGGTTGCACTCCAAAAGTGAAAACTTGAACATTAACGCTGTGCATTTGGGTTACCCAAAACGGTGTTTTGGGTACGAAAACCTAAAAACGATATACTTTTGTAAATCTAGGAAACTCATTTATATTTAAAAAGTTAATTTTATTTTTTCCTTCTATTATAGTTATCAAAATGAAGAAGTTTTGGAAATCTATATTTGAATTGTAATCTTTGACTATTATATCAATTGGCTTTATTATTAGTATTAAATATTCTGTGTCGATCCAACACGTGGTCTTGGTCTTTCTAAAAATATGCGTTTAGGTTTAACGTTTCATAATCCAGAAAACCACATAATATAGAGAAGAGAGGCCTACGTCCAGCTGTGGACGCTGATAATGATGATGATGATCGATGATAAATTTGTGCAACAACTGATTATCTAGCACGTTACATTACAGAATATTGCTCGAGTAGAATTTTACTAAAATTATATTTATTTTATAAATTGCTTTAGATCTATGATCTTTCGTCTACGTCCTTTTAGAAAAAAATCTATCTATAATTTATTTTTGGCAAATAAATGTATTTTTTTTTACCACAAAAAGAAAGGTTTTAGTTGAATAAATATAACCCCAAACTGTCTCTATATTGGACTTCAATTTATGTGTATCGGTTTCCAATGACGAGATTTTTCTTTCCAAAGGGATCAGTTCTAAAAATAGCAACTTTAAAAGGATACCATTTGATCGAATCTTTTTTTTATACCAGAAAGACAAACGTTTGACTATCTTACGTGATGTTAAGGGACGATGTGATTACCGATGTAGCACGCTTACCAAGACAATACTTATTTGTTCGCGATTTGATGACCCCCGCGTTGTAGTTATAGGGAAACACAGACATAACTGCCAAGGCATTCCATTGGCAGTTATTAATTATTTATTTATTGTATACAAAACAGATTTCAATTTCATAACATTTAATACGTATGATAATTGATGAAGTAAAACGTTTAGTTGGTAGATGGAACGTCCACCACAAAGCGTTGGCGCACATAAAGAGGTCTGGTTTTCCGAAGAAGGAAGGAAGAAGGAAGGGAATGACGATGCTTATCCATGCAATTGGATGGCACATGCTCCGAAATGTATTCCATAGAAAACCGATAAACTAGCGACTTTTTGCAGCGATCTTGAACTTTTTGCCTAAAAGTTTATCGGAATAATTTCAATTCTGACATAACGTCACATAATTAGATTTAGCACACTGTAATCAACACAGTTATTAATATTTCTATGGTAATCAAAGACAAAAATTAACTAAGGTGAAACAGCCCGTGAAATTATTCTCGGTTTGAAATCCGAACATCTTTTGTTTTATTTTAACTACGGGAGTTAAACCACCAAAATTCCGGTAAATTCCGGTAAATGCCGGTAATTTAAATGTATCAAATGAATGGAAACATTCGAATGAGATTAAGAGAAGCCAAAGGTTGGCATTTTGCAGCAGAAATTTACGCCGTGAAGGCTCTGATTACATTTTCTATTTTCATTGGTCTTGTCTTCATTAAGGATGAAGCTTCTTAAATAGAGTTATTTGTATAAGTTAAAGGGGTAAAAATTTTATATCTAACTATATTTATACGCATCTCTATATTTATATCCTAGAGAGACGGGCCATTCTAGGCCTAGCGTGTTAATCAACTTTGACCATATCATTGCTTACCACTAGACGAGATTGTGGTCTACTTGCGGATACATATGCCACGAAAGATAAGTTTTGTGTATTCTTAATTAATTTCAGAGATAAACGTATTTCGATATTAGCTGTACCTCGCGGTTTTACCTGCGTAGATAATCGGGATAAAACCTATTTGTATGACCCTGTGTTATTTCAGGGCCTAGGCTATCTACGTACGAAATTTCAGCTCAGTATTATTTCAATCGATTTAGTAGTTACAGCATGAAGAAATAACAAACATACTTACACACTAAGAAACTATCGCCTTTATAATATTAGTAGGAAGTAGGATAATCCCTGTACATGTTCCACTTCGTTTTGAAATTTAATAATTTTACGCTTAAATAATTTTAGATTAATAGTATTGTGAGTTTGAATCATGATTATAAAACACCGGCTATTATACTCACTACTGTTTGTTGTCGACTGTCTCGACCAACGCAGTGCTCGTCGCGATCTCGCTGCGTGAACTCCCGAGGATGTGCATCGGACATGCATGAAACCTAGGTCGAGACAGTCGACAACAAACAGTGGTAAGTATAATAGTCGGTGCTTAAATAATTGGCAAACCGGTGGTTAATAACAAAAAGCCTTCCACTATCAATCTTCTAATACTATAAGAATCTTTGTCCTGACATACTGACTGACTGACTAACGGGCTGACTGACTGATAGACAACGCACAGCCTAAACCGCTGGTCGTAGAGACTTGAAATATGGAGGGTATATTTGACTTAGTACGTTAAAAAATCACCCCTATAGAGGATGAAATGAGGGTTCAAAGTTTGTATGGAGAAACAAGATTAGAAAGTCTTTTCTATTCGAAACTTCACACAAGTGCTTCAGTAAAAAATAAGTCATCTTAGTTGTAGTCTTATATTGAGTTGAAAGCCCAGATAGCCTCCAAAAAGCTTTGAATTTTGTCTAAAATGAGACAATACTTCACACCGGGACATTTGCTCAATCTCTACCAAGCACAAGTCCGGTCGTGTATGGAGTACTGTTCTCACCTCTAGGATGGTTCTGCCAAATACCAGCTGCAGACACTGGAAGCTATTGAGAGGAGAGCCAAAAAGCTCATCAACGACGACCAACTAGTAAGCAAAAGACTCCAGAGTCTTGAGCATCGTCGCAAGGTCGCTTGCTAGTCGGTTTTTTATCGGATTTATTTCGGAGAATGTGCATCGGAACTTCATAATTTGATTCCGCCATCCCCATTCTATAATCGGACAAACAGGGATACTAAGAGGCGCCACCGCTTCATGGTAAATATACCATTTACGTGTACAAAGTGATTCGCTTCTTCTTTTATCATACGTACTGCCAAGGAATGGAATTCCCTGCCCGAGTCAGTGTTTCCGATTAGATACAACATAGGGGTCTTCAAGTCGCGAGTGAATAGGTATATTTTGGGTAAGCGCGCTACATCATCGACCGCATCGTCACTTAACAGAAGGTGAGATTGTGGTCAAACGATACCCATTTTCGCAAAAAAAAGTATTTACGTGTTTCAGGCTTATTTGAAATTCCACCCCTAAGAGGGTCAAACGCTACCCCGTTTTACCCTAAAACAACAAACAAAGTCTGAAAATCAATATTGTTTCGGATTGCGCTGAAATTTGGTATGCAGATATGTATTACGACGATAATTCCCTCTGAAAAATGATTTCTTAAAATTCACCCTTTAAGGGGATGAAACAGGGGTTCAAAGTTTGTATGGAGAAACAAGATTAGATAGTCTTTTCTACTCGAAACTTCACACAAATACTTGACTAAATAAGTTAGTAAATACGTGTTTCAGGCTTTTTCGAAATGCCACCCCTAAAGGGTGAAGTGGGGTAAAAAAGTTTGAAATCAATATTGTTTCGGATTGCGCTGAAATTTGGCATGCAGATTATTATTTTGACGTAGGTATCCGCTAAGAAAGGATTTTTCGAAAATCACTCTTTAAAGGTATGAAGCGGAGGTTCAAAGTTTGGATAGTAAGTTTATTCGACATTTCACACAAGTACTTTTGTAAATAAATAAGTAAATACGTGTTGCAGGATTTTTGCAAGGGCTAATAAAAAAGTTTGAAAATCAATTTGGTTTTTCGGGTTTTATAAATATGAATCCCTATTTCCCTTAGTCACGCAATAACTTGAAAACGGGTGAACCGATTTGGCTTTTACTTCTTTGATCTCTTTTATGACAGAAAGGTTTTTACAAAATAAAAGTTTTAAGTAAGTAAAAGAAGTCTTTAACGCGAGCGAAGCCGCGGAGCACTTCTAGTATCATATATATATATATATATATATACATATATATATAGAGAGCCGCTTTGCGAATAAACAGATTAGTCCGCAACGTAGCTACTTATATAAAGTAGGAAGATATACAAATAAACGTCAAACACAAACAGTTCTAACTAGTTACTCTAAGCCGCTGATCAAAGCTCTGCGGTTGTGATGCCTCGTAATCCGAGGCAGGTACGAGTAATCTTACCTGAATCAGCCAATATGTAGTATTCAGCGAAATTACATGGCCCAATCGGGAACAAGCTCTTTGTTACGAGAAGGTGACATTGTAGAGTCATCAATTGTGTCTGCTAATTACAAATTTGAAGTGTATAGATTTTGAATGGGAGTATTGGCCTATGAAGATAGTTTATAAGATTACTAGATACGTGTTTATAAGTCCTCTCTCTCGCAATTCGGGAAATGTTTGATCGTTCGTTACTCAGTCTAAATAAGTTCTTATTGATGTATTATTGACATCTAATTGCCGACGAAAATAAGTTTTTTATAGCTGCCTATTTACTACTAATTAAGGAGTAGAGAATGGGACACCAGTTATACTCGTACATAATATCTATCATTATATTTGTTGGTTTTTAAAATAGCCCAGCGCGTTATGCTGCTGGGTGAGAAATACCAGCAGCTGCCTTTGATTTCAATATTCATTCGTTTATTTCATTACATTAAAATTACTTTATTTTAAACAATCAAATACCGGGCGTGTACTACTTACTATGCTTAAAAAGAATTACGTGATTTTTTTTTGTATAGACGTCGAAAATTTGTGCCTAATGTATTTTTTTTTTTATGGTCTAAAACTAGCTTCGCATTATTGCCTATCTAAAGCCGGGTTTAGACCAAACGAACAAAGAGCTAGAGCTAGAACAAGAGCATTCTTTCGTGATCTTTTAGTGTAAACGAAAGCTGCTTTGACCGTTTACACTCAACGAGCAAGACTGAGAACCAAGAACTAGAACTAGAATACAAGAACACTTTGAAGACCGCTCCAGGGAGCAAGCACGTCCGAACGCTCCTTATAGCGCTACCAGTAACTTAGATAATAGCTGAATAGAGTTAACAGTAGCTTACTACTGTTCGCGCCGCTGCCGCTTAAATCAAGCGAGCGAGCATTCTTAGAATATTCCTAAAATCTATTGCGAGCAACGATAGAACACAACTCTATTCTCTGTTTACACTAATAGAATTTGACGGAGAAGGGATAGAATGAGCATTCGCTCGTCTGATGTAAATCAGCCTTAATGAAACCGGTGTTAGCCACATCAGTGTGGTGATTTCAAAATCTGTAACGGAAATAGGTAAAATACTAGAATAGTCAACGTTAGTAGAAACACAAATATATGTATATGTACAGCATAATTTTGACAAGATCATGAGTTCATGACCCATGACATATGAAACTTTTTCACTAAATAACATTTATTTACTTGCCTCTAATGTAGCATTCACATCAAATAATCTCAAACCGCAAAAGTATAACAACACATCTATCAATATAACCGATGAGCATTGTGTTTCTCAAACTTTTCCAGACACAATATGTCCAATGGCTGTCGAAGTTGGTTAGGAATGGCAAGGCCGGAAATAAAAGGAAATAAGTTATTATGAACCAGTAATCAATACTCACGTAGACTTATTTCAGTTACTTATACTAAGTTCAAATGTGTTGCACACCACACACGTATACATTAAACACAATATTTTTAGCAAGAATAAATATTCTTAGGGTTTCATAGCCAAAGGGTGTCAAAGGGATTGATTATAATCAATGCCTTTGACATCATTATATATATCATTACTAGTTGTGCCTGCGACTTCATCCGCGTGGAATAGTTTCTTTGGATAGCATTTTTAAATATATTGGCTAATTATTTTATAAATAAGACACATGCGTATCCCACCTACACCGCACCGTACCACGCCGCACAAATCCCCCTCCCCTTTCCCCCCACTTCCACTCTCCTCCCCTCCCCTCTCTCTTCCCCCCCACTTCCCCATCCCCTCTCTCTCTCACTTCCCCTCACTCCCCTCCCCCACTTCCCTCTCCCCTGCCCTTTCTCCCCACTCCCCCCTACCCCCTCCCCCTCCCCTTTCCCTCACCTCCTATCCCTCTCCCCCTTTCTCTTTCCCCTCACTTCTACCCTCCTTCCTCTCCCCTCATTTCCCCTTCCCCATCTCCCTCCCCCTTCCCCCTCACAAACTTTGAATGACATATTAATTTATATCGAATCAACAGCCTAAACAATAAGTTTCAAGCTTCTAGCTTTAAAAATGACGATTTTTCTATACAACTTTTCATCCCCCCTTTTAACCCCTTATAACCCTGTTTTCGCATTAAAAAGTAGTCTATGACATGTCCTTTCTCAGGTTCTAGACTATCTGTGTACCAAATTTCATTTAAATCCGTTCAGTAGAACATTCACGTAAACCTTACATATTTCCATACAAACTTTCATCCCCTATTACTTTTTTTTACTTTTTTTAAAAAAGATTACTCGCAATGCGGGTTGTACATTACTAGTATTCTTGTTAACCTCTCCAACTAAGCTAAATATGCTTGTGTCTGGTGTGGGTTCACGTCAATAGTACAATGTGTGGGGTGGGGATCGAACTCACGACCTCTCGATCGCCAGTCCGACACCTTATCCATTGGGCTATTGCAGCCTTATTGTTATTGCTTTTTTTACACCCTTGAGGGTAAAATTTTTACAAGCTTTGAATGTCATATTTATTTATATCGAATCAACAGCCAAAAAAATAAGTTTCAAGCTACTAGCTCTAAAAATGACAATACTTCATACAACTTTCAACCCTCTTTTCGCATTAAAAAACTGGCCAAGTGCAAGTCGGACTCGCACTCGTAGGGTTCCGTACCACACTACAGTATTTTATAAGATTGAGCAAAAAATAACACTATCATTTTTCGCCAGCAAAAAATAATAATTAATAAACATTTTATTTCTTATAACGCCATCTAACGTCTAACAAAAGTGTTAGGGATCGACATTTCAATATAACGCCATCTATGGGACGTTTACCTAACTAAGCGTTCATAGATGGCGGGTAATGCCGAAAAATACACGTTTCTTGCATGTGGACCCTCTATTATTTTTGACTTTATTCTGTTTTTAGTATTTGTTGTTATAGCGGCAACAGAAATACATCGTCTGTAAAAATGTCAACTGTCTAACTATCACGGTTCGTGAAATACAGCCTGATGACAGACGAACAGACAGACAGACAGACAGACAGACAGATAGACAGACAGACAGACAGACATACAGACAGCGGAGTCTTAGTAATAGGGTCCCGTTTTACCCTTTGGGTACGGTACCCTAAAAAAAAGAAAAAAAAACGAGTTAATTATTCATAGAAAATATAATTAGAACTTGAGAATGGGAGACTAGACTAAATTTCTTATTGGTTAATTTTTAGATTTAACGTGACTGATTCATTATAAAATTGCATTATGGCCACACTTTATGTATGTATCAAATTTGATGCCTTAAGGAGCCTGCGACCAACACATTGTTTATACAAACCTAATAAAGAATAATTTAAATATTTAAACTGACTGATTTAGAAAGTGTTTGCCTAGATCTTTCATTATTTAATAATAATTAAATTAAAAAAATAAAAAGCCTGAAAAAGACACTTACCTAAAGTGAAAGAAATTAGGAATTGCATTTTAAGTCTATTTCAAAAGTAGGCTGTGCCCGCTGCTTCTAGTGGATTAAAAAATATTCTACTACCATAAAAGCTATCCCTGTGCCCAATTCAGTCAATTTTATTTAGCCGTTTGACTGGTGGAGGGGATTACCTCTCCTTCTCACGTGAGACGTCCTCCTCGTCTTCTCTCTTTCTCACTAGATGGCGGAAATAATTAAAATAACCCGCGGTACCGTTTTATTATGATAATTAGATTTAATTATCATTACTATTATTACGAAAATACTCTACGGTGGTACGGTAGCCTTCGTGTGCGAGTCCAACCGAGTCAAAGGGACTCGCACTTGGCGGATTATTATTCAGAAACAAAAATTACGTTGTCAAGGTAATACAAGCGCAATTATTACAAAGCAACGTCTTCATTCAGCGCTTTTGGAATTAATTAAATTATTTCGCTTCTCAAAATCTCGAATTTAAGTTGAATTCTAGTAACGTCTTAACGTCGTTGTCGAAGCCTTAACGTTTTTTGTTAATAGTTATTTATAACTTCAGGGTTTTTATCTCCGCTAGTTAAGTGTGGGGTCTGAGTAACATTTTGTTAAGTTATGAGACATTATCATGTATTATTTGACATTATACAACTATTCAATTGCCTCTTAAATCTTGTCTGTTATATGATTAGGTGCCATCAAAATATATTTATTGTATATTCCATAATTTAGTTGCAACTTTCCAAATTACGGTATTTTAGAAACTAACCCCTTATTAAAATCAAATTTTATTACAAAGTTAGTTGATTATTTTTTTATATCTGTTTGATAGGCTAGCGTTTGACCACTATCTCACCTGTTAGACGTTAGGACGTCTACAATAAGAATTGATTTTAAAATAGACTGGCCAAGTGCAAGTCGGACTCACACTCTTAGGGTTCCGTAACACTACTGTGTTACGGAACCCTACGAGTGTGAGTCCGAGTATTCTATAACTTTGATTTTTCGCAACTACAAAAATAACTTTGTTTTTCATAGTGTTTGTATGAAAAACAAAGTTATACTTGCGGTCGCTATATCTCAATAACTGCTGACTGTATCTCGTTCAAACCAATTTTCGTTGTTAGTTTTTATTGAGATCTACAGAATATATTTTTTATAGATTTTTCACTCTCTTACTTTACAAGTTAGAGGGGGGGGGGGGGGGGACACACATTTTACCACTTTAGACGCGCCTATCTTTGAAATGATTGACTTTGAGAAAAAATGATTTTAGAAACCTCAATGTCATTTTTGAAGACCTATCCATAAATACCCCACACGTACCTATATGTTTGACGAAAAAAATTTTTTTTATTCCAGTTCCATGAATGGGATGAAAACTTTTAAACCCTTAAACTTTTATATTTTTTATTTTTGTATAAAAATTGGAAAGCGGTTCACAGAATACATCTACCTACCAAGTTTCAATTCTGTAGTCCTAATAGTTTCGGAATAAAATGGCTGTGACATACGGACGGACAGACAGACAGACAGACAGACAGACAGACAGACAGACATGGCGAATCTATAAGGGTTCCGTATTTTGCCATTCGGCTACGGAACTCTAAAAAGTAGCCTATGTCTGTTCTCAGGCTCTAGACTATCTGTGTACCAAATTTCATTTAAATCGGTTCAGTGGTTTTGGCGTGAAAGTGACACAGACACACAGACAGACAGAGTTACTTTCGCATTTATAATATTAGTTAGGAAGTAAGGATTAATGAGACTCCTCTGTCCGCACGGAGTGTCTGTGGCTGTCCGTCCGTCCGTCCTTCCGTCCGTTAGAGGGCTACATCTACAGAACCATAACAGGTAGAGACTTGACATTTTAACAAAACATGTATTATGTGACCGCTATAGCAAAGAATACTTATAACGAAATAAAGTTTAAAATTTAAGAGGGTTAGGTACGAGACAAGAAACTTTGGTATTTTCTTATGCTCTTTTGCATGATTTTATGAACGGTAATAGATACATGTGTCACTTTCACAGTGTGTATCATAATAGATTGTATGACAACAAGTAATAAAAACAAAATAAAATTTTAAATAATGGAGGTCACCATACAATAAACTTGTTTAACGGCAGTCTTTGCTCCATATTAAAAGTTTTAACATGTTGTACGGTGGTACGGAATGTAGATTAGTTTAATTCTTATCTGTTTAGCTTACCGATATAATGTTTGGAAATATCCACAGTATGTATTTATGAAAGAAGCTTACCTGTAACAAAATTAATTTGTAACAATATAAATGTGTCCAATTTAATCCGCAATAAATCCTCACAACATTTTCATTAGAACTCGAGCAGCAGTGATTAAAAATTCTCCCCCATATTGTAACACATTGTATTTTCTACGAAAGTTCATTTTGCCTTTCGCAACATGATCAGCTTTCCCGTGTTCACGTCACGCTGCTCCCTGTGGGTCCAAGTGATCCATTACTTGTAGCAAAGGATCATCTCAAGGGATCCCACATAGTAGAATCAAATTTTCGCTCCGCTCCTTTGCATGGTTTTAAATTTTAATGTATAGAAATTGAGCGGTTTAAGCGTGGGAAATTTTCATTTATATTGTTTGTTAATGTTAAATAGAGGAGAGAAGGTTTGGTGTTAAACATAAATAGTCAAGGTTAGGGCTGGTCACTTTGCAAGCTAGGTGAGAGCTATGCTCAGCGTTTCGCTAAGGAATCTAATTTGGAACGATATTGTTCGCGAACTAAAGTGATCGACAAAAAGCGCATTTCTGACTACGCTATACTATTCCGCTAATAGTACAGCATGACAAATTACAAGCATACCGGCTCATACAAGGCTTGTATATAGTATAGCTAAGTTTGAACGTGTTCGAAGTAAATGTATGGTGAGCGATATTGTTGTGCTATGTACAAATCAGCAGACTGAGCTGACAGTAGGCTGTTCAATTGTTTTACGCACAGTTAATAATTTGGAGTAGATTGGTCTTGAAGGCCGCGAATCGGCAAACGTAGCGTAGGATGCTTTTGTGAATAGGTGGAGCGACGACATACGCAGAGTGACAGAGACTGTAATAGAAAAGCTCATGGAGATCGACAATCGAAGTGGCTTATTTTCAGCAGTGGACTGATACAGGCTGGTTACAATGATTATGAGGGCTAATCGCCACTTACTATAATATCATCATAAAAGTTGAGAGAGATGCACCTATTATACGTATCAAAACTGGTTTACCACGTTTTTGTACCACGAACATCCTAACTAATATCACAGAATAATGAATAGTACAATATAATATGTGATATATTACAATAATATTATAAATGTGAAAGTAACTCTGTCTTTAATCTCTGTCTGTGTGTCTCACTTTCACGCCAAAACCACTGAACCGATTTAAATTAAATTTGGTACACAGATAGTCTAGAGCCTGAAAAAGGACATGTCATAGACTACTTTTTAATGCGAAACAAGGGTTGTAAGGGGTTGAAAGGGGGGATGAAATGTTGTATGGAAGTATCGTCATTTTTAGAGATAGAAGCTTGAAACTTATTTTTTAGGCTGTTTATTAGGGTTCCGAACCCAAAGGGTACCAACGGAACCCTATTACTGAGACTCCGCTGTCCATCTGTCTGTCTGTCTGTCTGTCTGTCTGTCCGTCTGTCACCAGGCTGTATCTCATGAACCGTGATAGTTAGACGATTGAAATTTTCACAGATGATGTATTTCTGTTGCCGCTATAACAACAAATACTAAAAACAGATCAAAGTTAAGAATTAAAGGGGGTCCCCATACAAAAAACGTGTTTTTACTATAGCGCCATCTATGTACGATTGTTTACCAGTGTTTCTCAATCTTTTTCATGACGCGACGCGACCCCCTTAGTATGAAAAAAAATCGACCTACTTGCACTGTTTATAATTTGTATTTTGTTATATTTCTAGCATCTACCCGCGGTTTCGTTCGTGTGGCCTACAGAAAACAAATTACATATGTTCTTTTAAACCAAAAAGTATAAGCACTCTCAGTCAAAACACCTACTTTACTCACTCTTTAATTAATATTTTCTTTAAAAGTATGTTTTCAAACTTTGTTTTTTTCTTTTACTGAGACTTCACAACTCCCTTATAGAGGCGAGTGGCGAGTGGCGCCACCCACACGTTGAAAAACACTGGTTTTTTGTGTTAACTAGAGATGCGCTGAATATTCGTTTGGTATTCGGTATTCAGCGTATTCGGCATCTTTTCCATTATTTGTATTCTGCCAAATTATTCGGTTTTGTTGCCAAATATATTCGGTTCAAGCATTTCTATTTTCTTGACTCACGTAGCCAAGGTGTAAAACTAAAAGACAAAACTTCTTATATAAGACTTATGTTATATTATAAGTCAAAGAAAACATATTTACTTTTTAACCTATAGTTAGTAGGTATAGTCAACATTTATTTTAAGCCATAAATCAACATTTAATTTAAATCACGCAACAATATTTATTTTTAAACTTAAAATCAACATTTATATACACCTCAATTAAATCCATCCAAGTTCCTAATCTAACCAGCAGCAGCACGTAACGCACATGCTAGAACTTGTTTACGCGGCAAAACAATGTAATGGTAAACCGAATAATATTCGGTATTCGGTAATTCGGTGAAACCACTATACGGCGCATCTCTAGTGTTAACGTTCACTTAGTTGGCGTTAGAAGTTCATTAGACATTCGTTAGATGGTGTTGTAGTAAATAAGCATGTTTAGTATTGACACGGTATTTATATTATCGATGTACTATGTACTTTATTTTTCCGGCAAATTTTGTTTACTTGTGCGGGTCCGACTCGCACTTAGCCAGTTTATTCGATATAAATAAATATGACAATCAAAGTTTGTAAAAATTGTACCCTCAAGGGTTTAAAATAACAATAGGGGATGAAAGTTTGTATGGAAATATGTAAGGTTTATATGAATGTTCTAATGAACGATTTAAATGGAATTTAGTACACAGATAGTCTAGAGCCTGAGAAAGGACATAGGCTACTTTTAAATGCGAAAAACCGGGTTCTAAGGGGTTAAAAGAGGGGATGAAATGTTGTATGGAAGTATCGTCATTTTTAGAGCTAGAAGCTTGAAACTTATTTTTTAGGCTGTTGATTCGATATAAATAAATATGACATTCGAACTTTGTGAGGGGGAAGGGGGAGGGGGAAGGGGAAAGGGGAGGTGAGAAGAATGGGAAGGGGAAGGAGAGGGGAAGAGAGGAGGAAGTCGGAAAGAGGAGGGGAGAGGGAAGTGAGGGGAGAGGGAAGTGAGGGGAAGGGGAGTGGAGGGGATTAGGGGGAAGAGAGAGGGAGCGGGGAGGGGAGGGGGAGTGGGAGGGGAGATTAGCGCGGCGTGGTACGGTGCGGTGTAGGAGGGATACGCATGTGTCTTATTTGTAAAATAATTAGCCTAAATAATTGAAAAAGCTACCCAAAGACACTATTCCACACGGACGAAGTCCGGGCACAGCTAGTCAGTTATAAAACCTTCGTTTTATTTTTTGTAGCAGCGTTTCAGACATTAGAAGCATTTAATCGATGTCCCCCTGACTTGCTACTAAAAACTAGCTTACCACCATCAAGATAAAAATCTGCCGCCTTAACTAACGCCTGCCGGTGTTTCGGCAGCGAGTTAGATCAATCTAGCCTTAGCGTGTTCACCATCTTTGATCACATTTTCGCTTACCACCAAGCTAGATAGTAGTCAAAAGCTAGCCTATCGCTTTTCCAAAAAAAACTTTTGTTACAGTTGTTATGATAACCTGAAAAAAAGTGTTATCCATATGTAATAATTAGTTAAGTTAACAAAATGGATATAATATGTATCTGTACAATTAATTAATTGAATTGATAAACTAAAAAATGTGAAATATAAGTTGTTTAAAAATAGGTATGTCTCACCTTATGTCTCATTTGAGATAGCGGATGCAGGTCAGTGGTATGAAAAACTCTGGGAATAAAGAATTTTGTTTGACTCAAGGCAGAAGTCATTTTTTACTATCAGGCGCAAACGTCTTGCTTGTACTTTAACCAAAATATAAATATAGCCGCAATCTAATGCAATGCGGATAAAAATAAACAAAATCATTATAGCTTTATAACAAAAGTGTTTGCTCCACATAACAGAATTTTACATTTTATAAGAGTATACACGTCCGCTAGTATGTTGTGGTTTTACTGTCCAAGGAACAGATAATTCTGTGGAGTCTGTTCAATAGGCTGAGCGCAGACTATAGACAAAACAGTCTTAACGGTCTGTCTCAAGACAGTTTTGTTTTGTTATTAGAAGCGAGTAAGTGAAAATTTTAAATTTTCCATTGGAATTACTTGCCGTTTAATTCAGCCGTAAAATAGGAATGTTTTTCGGTTTAAATGGCAATGTGTCCAGTGAAATTACAGGGCATGTGAAACATACCATCTTTATGTCTCCGGATAACATGCGCAGAGCAGTTACGTGGAACAGTCTGGCTATCCAGGCTCCAGACAGCAATCAGGCGATCGTCGTGCTTGTCCTGTTATCTTATATCATACAAATAATATATATGTATTAAATGTTGAATTGAATTTTGTTAGCTTCAGAATCAATCCATTTGTTTACTCCTACTTATTATATTTAGCCAGGAGAAAATCAATAGAACATTTCAAACATTTACGACTAAAAGAAAATAATGGTACACTTAAACTAAACATATTGTGGTAAATAAAGATTTGAAGTGGTAAGAATATCCAAGAAAAGTACACTCAACATTTCTTTTCCATAAGGATCTTAGAGGGGGTATTTCCCTTTTCTGTGTATAAAAGCGAGGATGTCCGATACTGATTCTCAAATACATCGAGTGTCAAAGCTAAAGTTACCATTTCTCGGAATTCCGCTTTTAGCTTAGCAGCGCGTCTGCACAAAGGCTACCTCAGTGAATGGGTTAGATCAAGCGTAAACTAAAAAGATACTTTACTGTGAATATAAGTACTTATCTTTAAAGATTTTTTTTTATTCTACTTTATTCCTGTTTTAACAATGTTCAAATACCCTATTCTATGAAAGTAACACACCTCTAACCAAAGCCTCTAACTGTAGCTGGTGCAAAGGTATAACCCATAACGCTGGCGGCGTTTTGCGTTGGATGGCAATGGCCAACCTTTGCACCAGGTCTGTCTGTCTGTCTTCTTTAATTTTCGCCCTAAATCCCCAATCATAAAATAAATAAAATGTTGATTTTGGAAATAGGTAGGGTACAATTTAGTTCATGATTGAAATACTCATATCCTTATCATGTCTTTGAAATCTTTGTCTGAAATCATAATAAATAAGTACCCGGTTTTGCCGCTATAGAACGTACTAGTAGAGAAAACTTACATGCTCCTTTTTAAAGTCGGTCAAGCATTATGCAATGTTAGGCTGCCTGTCCATTGACGCGGAGCGAGGCAGCGAAGCGGAACGAGGGAGTAATGCGAAGCGCAGTTAGACCGAGCTAGACCGAGATCAAACGACTAGTAATTTAAGCGGGCGGCGGGAAATTAGTTGAATTATTACCTACGTTAATTGTTGCCGGTTTTTCCGCTTCCCCGCTCCGCTGCCCACTCTGCTTACCCGCCTCATTTCCCGGTTAGTTGATGGCATGAGAGTCAAAGTCAAAGTCAAAGCATTTATTCAGTATATGGGCAAATTAAAAATTTGCACTTACACACGTCAAATAACATTAAATAGATCATATTCAACAAAAAATATAGATATAACAGAAACATAACGCTTTGAATTTACAAAAAAAAAACAAAGGTATTGAGCCATTCAGCTTTCATCTAGACGTCGAACGTCACACTTAAAACACATGTTTAATTCCCCTTATTAATGTAGGGTTGCCAACCGTACCATTACGTGCACCCGCAGTCTGAGGAGCCTACCACACGGAATAAAAAAATCTAATTTCAATTTAACAATGCCAGATAGAACGAGATCCTACACGACTGGTTGAGCAACATCTTCTTCATTCTGATGTAGCAAGACTGAAATATGAATGGTTACCTTGTGGTAAGCCCTGCTCATCAGGCTTTATCATATGAATTCTGAAACTAGTTCACAAATCCCAGCCCACTGACGCGGAGCGGATAATTTTTTGACTCGATTGGTTAATTTTATTTTTAATTGGCATAGCTCCGCTCCGTTCTTTTCCTCCGCTCCAGTGGACAATCAGCCTATATCCAGGTTATGAGCTATCCATGAGCTCGAAACTATCTATCTAACCTGTATTAAATAAAATAAATACTGTTTGTAATGTATTGTTATCATTAACCATTTTACGTTATTGCAATCTTAAGAAAATGCCGAAATTCAAATGTATTCAACTTCACCGAGTAAAAGTGTCTCACAAACACTTTCCGCCCGCCCTCGGACGGTTTTGTTACGTGAGTATTACCGCTGTACTCACTCGACTATCCATTTTTATTATGATCTAAGTAGGCTACATTTCAGGGCGTAATCCTGGATTAAGATGGGTTCTTCATTTGTAATCCCTTCCTCTTTTCCTACTGTTATTTTTCCATTCTTCCATTTCAATACCCTTTCCGGTAGAGCGAATATTTAAATTCAGTTTTTGTTTTGCTTTAAAAATTAATTTCTGGTTTTAAAAACAGCGTGTTCAGTTAACAAATTAATGGGGATGCCAAAACAATAGATGAGTGTTGTTGTGTTTAATGATGGCAGGGTTTTGCATTAAATATTGCGACGTTGAGTAAATTTTAATTAATGTCTTTTATTCGTATATATGTTTATATTTTAATGTAAAATAAATTCCAGGTTTGAAATTATCGTGAGTTTTAATCATGATTAAAGTGTACTGACTGTGTTGACCTAAGTTCTGTGCATATCCGATGCACTTTCTCTGGGAGTTTACGCAGCAAGATCGATCGACAACAGTTGATTAAAAATTACGTTAGGTACTTGTGATTTTAATAAAAACTACAAAAAACAACTTCACATGCTACGCTTCAGTTTCAGTTAAGTCATTTCAGTAGCAAAGTTTCAGATGTTTATCTCACCATCCCTGAAAGTACTCATATCAGATCTCGATAAATTGTACTTTAAGACCAATCGAGAAGAATACAAAAAATAAAAAATATAATACAAACAAAAAATATAATTGGTTAATAAATGACTAACGGAGATCTATGGTAACAAAAAAAAACAAATAAATTAACAACCTCCTCCTGTTTTTAAGACGGTGTAAAAGAAGTCCACTACGTAATTTGTACTATTCATTATTCTGTGACGTAATACAGAAAAACATGGATTTGGAATAATAACCAGAATCCACTTTCCGTTTTATGGGTATTATAATATAAGTACCTATCTGTTCTTTATTTGGAAATCAAATCAAATTATACACGAGGCGCGGGATAACCAATGAAAATATTTTATAGCTTCGCAGAAAAATGGGTAGTAAATATACCTCATCAAATTGTTTGCAAATCTTTATATCCCATTGTTATTTGTTTGAAAGAATCGTCAGGTAATGGGAAACTTACTCCGTGTTCACACCATTACATTTTGGGCACGCGACTATAAAAATTAAATTTAAGTGTCAAAAGATAAATAGTTAAGGTACAGACACACCGCAGCGTCCTGCGTGCGCGATCTAGGCAGCGATCAGATAGCGCAGTAGCATTTGTACCGTCTGGTTCACACCAAACGCGATCTGAAAACAATTGAAAAGTACTGAGATCGCGCCCGCAGATCGCGCGATAGGACGCCACGGTATGTCCGTACTTTTTCTTACCTGCTCAGTCAATTTCTGCCTTGTGGGCGGAATATATACATAAATTTAAGTCTTTGTCTTATGGTGCAATTCCTCCACAACGCATCATTGTTTATCGCATAATGTGTAAAACATAATCTGTCGCCTAACATCTCATATATTCCAGCAGCCATCCTTAAGGGCCAGTTCCCATTCTAGGCCTAGCGTGCTTACTATCTTCGACCGCATCATTACAGGTGAGATAGTGGTCAAACGCTAGCCTATAAAATATAAAAAATAAAACTACTTGTACAGTAGAATCACACCTACGAGAGATATGGATATCGGCCTTGGTAATACTATTACTTACTTACTACTTACTATTAGTAAGTGATCCTATGTTAGAACAATTTAAGAAAATTATTAAAACACGTTGGCTTTCCGTAATCAACTGAACTTTTATTAACACCATAGACACCTTATACCATATAGAGTTGTTATTCACATCGAGTAAAGAACTATATATTATCTACACGATAAAATTTTGTTACCAACATACTAATACCCCCACTTAACAAAATAAATCTTATATTCTAAGCAAAATGTTATTTTATTTACTTAGCTTTAATACCTAATACATGTAGAAATTTATAATGCTTAATAGACAACAGACCTTTAGTTAACAAGTCAGCGGGCATTTCTTGAGTTGAAATGTATTCAATTATAATAAGTTTATTTTTAATTGCATCTCTAATATAGTGAAATTTAACATCAATATGTTTCGAGCTGCTGTGTGCCTGATGATTTGTTGCTAATTTTAATGCAATTTGATTATCATACTTTAATTTAATTACATATTGTCTACCAGTAATCTCATACATTAGGTTTCTTAAATAAACCGCTTCTCTAGATGCCTCTGAAAGGGCAACATATTCTGCCTCAGTGCTTGATAAGGAAACAGTCTTTTGTTTTTTTCTTTGCCAAGCAATTACAGAACCATTCATAGTAAAGCAAAATCCAGTGTAGGACTTTCAATCTAGACTGTTACTAGCCCAATCTGCGTCGACAAAGCCTGTAAGTTCTACATCATCATTACTGTATGTAAGACAATAATGTTTTGTTTTTTGCAAATATCTTAACACTCTTTTAGCATGATTAAAATGACTTTCATCATAGCAATTATTGAATTGGCTGAGATAGCTAACAGTAAATGATAAGTCAGGCCTAGTCAAAACAGCTAAGTACATAAGGCTGCCTATCAGTCTTTGATATGGGATGTTCGATGCACAATTTTCAGCCTTTTTTAAGTTTAATTTACTTTCAATAGGGGTATCTATAGCTCTACAATTCGACATATTAAATCTTGACAATAATTGTTCTATATATTCCTGTTGATCAATTTTTATAGTTTTACATTCTTTATCCACATTAATCCTCATGCCTAAGTAACGTCTAACAGGACCTAAATCTTTCAATTTGAATTCAGATTTTAGAACATTTTTAATTGTTCAGTCTCTTTAGTACAATTTGAAAATATTAAAAAATCATCAACATAATATGTTATATTGTTACAATGATTTTAACATTATCAGAAAATTTTGTGCACAAGCATAGTTCGAATTTGCTCATTTTAAAACCAAAATTGCATAAACAGTCTTTAACCTTTTCATACCAAACCATAGAAGATTGTTTCAATCCATAAATAACTCTTTTAAGTTTTAAAACCTTGCTATTTTCTTTGTTCACAAAACCCTCTGGGATTGACATGAAAATATCTTCCTTTAAATGTCCATTTAAAAATGCTGTGGTCACATCGAGATGTGTAATGTCCATGTCTCACTGAACACTGTGAGCAAACAACATTCTCAGAGTGGAATGTTTTACAACAGGTGAGAAAGTGTCCTCATAATCAATGCCACGTCGTTGAGAAAATCCTTTTGCGACAAGTCTGGCACGATACCGCACTTTATCAGTCACATCAAGTATTTTATTTAAGACCCACTTACACTGCACGATAGACCCATTACTTGGTAGGTCAACTAGCTCCCATGCATCATTGTCCTCGAACGATTGGAGCTCCTCTCGCATGGACTGTCTCCAGTGATCAGCTTCAGGTCCATTCAGCGCTTCTGAGAAATCTATCTGGTCGACTTCTGGACTAGAACTGGAAACACAAATGTTGTTAAAACCAAGGCGTTCTGGGGGTTTCCGCGTTCTCTTACTCAGTTCAGGTAGTGGAACTGGTTGTATCTCACTGCTTGACATATCTGTCTCAATATTTGAAGTAGTTAGTGTCATTATCAGTTTCACTAGGTGGATCAGTATATATAGAAGTACTTGAATCGGATTCATGGAGAGATTCATTCATTGACTCCCCCACTGAATCTCTGCTATCTTCATTTCTTGTTGGGGATTCATGTGCTTTAACATCATTCTGTATCCATCCTGCATTTTCTTCTTTACTGCTATCCAATGTTTTTGTTTTTTCTTCCATAACTATGACATCTCTCTTCACAGTTACAATATTTTTTTCTACGATCATATACACGATATCCTTTTACAGTTTCAGAAAATCCTACAAGGATATACATTTCAGCTTTTCTGTCCCATTTTAATCTCTTCTCTTTTGGTATGTGAACCATCACGGGACTACCAAAAAGACGTATATGGTTTAGGTCTGGTTTCTGTTAAACCACGCTTCATATGGTGTCTTATCTCCCAAACTTGAAGTAACAGACCGATTTTTTAAGTAAACAGCTGTGTTTGCTGCATCAGCCCAGAATTTATTTTCTAACTTTGCATCAAAAAGTAAGCATCTCGCTTTCTCTACAACAGTTTTATTTGCTCGCTCACAAACTCCGTTTTGTTCTGGTGTGTATGCATTTGTCTTCTGGTGGATTATGCTTGACTAAGAAATTATCCATTTCTCCATTACAAAACTCACCACCGTTGTCTGTGCGCAGTATTTTTATTTTCTTATTTTGCTGATTTTCAACCACAGCTTTGAAACTTTTAAATGTCTTGAACACTTCATTCTTGTGTTTAAGGAAGTATATAAAAGTCATACGACTGTAATCATCAATGAACAGTACAAAATACTGAGAGCCGGCAATGGATTTTGTTTCCATGGCACCACATACATCAGCATGTATTATCTGTAGTGTTTCTGTACTCCTCTGTCCAACGTGAGGAAATGGTAACCTCATCTGTTTGCCTTCACAACAGGTCACACAATTTTACTTCTTCATATCACTGGTATCTGAGTAAGACAATCCTTCTACAATGCCGTTCCTCATTTTGTTCAAGTCATTGCTGTTTATGTGCGCCAACCGTCTGTGCCAAAGTTCTGCACTTGCTACTGCAGGTGCTGCCAGCATACAATCTGCTACTTTAATATTTAGCTTGTATACTCCATTGGTTAACACTGCTGTGGCCACCAACTCATTATTCTTGTTGCGAATATAACACTGACTAGCTTCAAAAACAACCAAAGAAGAATCAAAAGAATCAAAGCATTTATTCAGTATGTAGGCAGTATAAATATACGCACATATACACGTCAAAATCATAAATCATAAAATAAATCATAACCAATTATCAAGTAAACATAGCAAAATCAGAATTTAACGCTTTGAATTAGAAAAAAAAAGTAATGAACCATTCAGCTGTCATCCAATCGAAAATCCTGAGTCATCAAACATAACTCTTAGTTTTTGCCATAACTCCAATGATGTTTTAGTTTCCTTAATATGCACGTACAATCCGGGATCAATTGTCAAAACTTTGCTTAGCTTCGCCTTAGTTTTTGCGTCTTCTGATGGTTTAGCTTCAAAATCAGCCTCTGGTTGCGGTTTAATGTAATTCAGCAGGCTGTCCAGCACCAACAAATTTTCAACAGCAAAACTCCAGTCATCATAATTTTCGCGTCCTTTCAGTTTTGGAATACTTTGAATATAGTTCACTGCCATATTTATACGAAAAGTCAACAATTTCCGACTGTATTTTACAAAATATCACCGTAAAACACCGAAAATATGGATATTCGCCCTTAACCTATTAAAACACGTTGGCTTTCCGTAATCAACTGAACTTTTATTAACACTATAGACACCTTATACCATATAGAGTTGTTATTCACATCGAGTAAAGAACTATATATTATCTACACGATAAAATTTTGTTACCAACATACTTATAAAATAACCTTGTAGATTTGGCACTTTTCCAATAGCGCGATGTGGTCGCTCAGCGACAAAGTCCCACAAATAAATTTTAAATAAAAACAATCACACCTCAATATATTTCATATGGAAATGTAATTTCTGGAGTCTCTGTTTCCCCATAGATAAGGTCTTATATCTACACATGAATTTAGGATATAAAGCATAGCGAAGCTACATTTTAGATCTGTGCCTAATATACCTAATGTACCTAACGCTACACCATCAATACACATAATCTCGACATGGTAATATAATAAAGGTCATCGTCGTCAAGTCGTGCTTAAAAATCAAATTTGCTTTCTAGGGAAATAAAACGCGGACTATTTTTGCTCATTTGAAAGTAAAAACACAACTCTTCTAAAAGTATTTTTGTTACCAAGTCAAAATAACTCCACAAAAGTCTTATTTACTTAATGTCGTCGTCTTTTAATCGTGATTAAAAATGCCAATCAAATTTGCTATCTCGGAAAAAAACAAGGTCTATTTTCGCTCATTTATAATAATAATAAAAACACACAACAACTTTCTAAAGGTATTTTGTTACCAAGTCAAAATAATTCAACAAAAGTCTAATTTAGACAATTCACAAACAAAACAATAGCCTCATTACGTCATACGTAATCAAAGATTGACTCAGTTCTCCAGAACAATTAGAGATCGGCGTAATATTTCGTTCTTGAGGCAAATTCAATAATGGCGTAGAGAGGCTATCGAATAACTGTTAAGCAAGCAAAGGATTCCAACTCAGATATTAATATAATTTGATTAGAAATCGAATCTACACTACTTCATTATGTACCTACTCAGTTATTGGATTATTGCACTGGTTACAATCTGGAGAGCATGCCGTTGATATGCACTATTTGATTTCACTGTCCCCATTTTACAATCATTCAACCAGAAGTACTAATAAACGCCACTATGTGGTATAATATCCCATATATTGCTCTTTCTTTCATCGCACTTCTCGCTGGGGTAAGTATAAATCTGTAAGTACCAAGATAACCATCAAGGAAAAAATCTGCCGCTATAACCTTACAGTGTTCCAGCAGCACACAGCCCTTGAGTCAGGGTATTCTACGCGTTAGGCCTAGAGTACTCTGACTCTCAACCACCATCGTGTTCACCATCTCCAACCACATTATCGCTTACCACCAGGTGAGATAGTGGTCAAAACGCTAGTCTATAAGATTTAAATAAGATCGTTTAAAAAAACTAAAGCTGCGGACACACCGCAGCGTCCTACGTGCGCGATCTAGGCGGCTATCAGATAGCGCAGTAGTATTTATACCGACTGGTTCACACCAAACGCGATCAAAAAACAATTGACAAGTACTGAGATTGCGCCCGCAGATCGCAGGACGCCGCGGTGTGGCCGTACCTCAAAAGAACCGACTTCAAATGCCACGCTATTAATTTTCAGTACCAAGTTTGAGGTGTTTATCTCCATATCTCTGAAGATACTTATCTATCAGATTTCAATGAAATTACTATGGTATCACCCTTGAAATATCTCCCTTACAACAAAAAAACTTCCTTAAAATCGGTTCATAAACGACGAAGTCATCTGCGAACAAACTTATAAAATATATACGGTCGAATTGAGAAACTTCCTTATTTTTTTAAGTCGGTTAAAAATGTAGTTCCTAAGCCTAAACACATTATTATTGCTTATTTTATCGCCTACACATTATTCATCAGTAATAGTAGCTACGTTTTGCATTCTAGAGTCGTTGCATTCGATTACAACACAAATACACCTTCCAAACAAAATGTTGATCATATATAATAATAGATTGTGTACACATTTACTAAATTGTGCGGTTGCGGAAGCTTGCCAAGATTAGACCAACATCGATGTCTATAGAGACTATTGTGGGGCAATGTGTTAGTTTGCACGATGGTCGACAAATGTGACCACTTGAGCAACCCAAATCCCAAACAGTGGAGCACACGTCTGCATTATTGGCTTTCTATAAGATGACTGACATCTTAAAATTTAAGGCTGAAGTACAGAGTTGTATTTATTACACAAAAAGTTAATTAATAATAAGGTAAGGTTGATTAAATTTGTCTCTTGGCTTTTCATAGACGCGCAGTAATTGAGATCTTGACTTTTATTTCAGAGTTATAAATTTAATAAAGCCGTGCATGTCAAACCATGTGAATCGATGATATTAATATTATATTGTGATCTTTTTGCTTTCCAAATTGAGACATTGACTTTTGTTTCAGGGCTATTAATTTAATAAAGTTGAGCACAACTTTGCTAGTCATACCACGTGAATCAATTATATTAATATTTAATTTGTGGTATTTTTGCTTTCCACAATTTTCTCAAATTTGTAACTTCACTCAATTTGTAACGTTGTATAGATTCAGACCGACAAATTCACTTAAAAAAGTGTGAGCAGAAAATTAAGCTGAACGTACACGTACGTAAATCGCAGCCGGTAATGTAATTAATGTTACACATACACGATTATTCAAAATAATTTTTATTACGATCAATTAAATTTGGTTTAAAAGATTTCTTATACAAAAAGGAACTTCCAATATCCACATGTTTCATAATCATCAGATGTAAAAAAAACGATTTATTTCTTTACATTCAAAATCAAAGTTCTGCAATTTAAAGCCTACTTTAGTCAAATATAGTCCACATTTATTCAGATATTTTATCTGGATAGATTTACCTTTGTGTGAACGGTATCCATAGGTGATAGGAATATAAAGCACTAGCAGCCCGCCCCGGTTTCGCACGGGTAGAACATATATGCCAACAAAATTTGCATCAGTTTGTTGCATTGAATATAAAATATGAACATATTTACCAATCATCGTCATATTTCATCCAATTTACACAAAACCTTAACGAATTATGCACCTAAACCTTCCTCATAAACACTCTGGCTATTGGTGAAAACCGCATGATAATCCGTTCAGTAGCTATTGAGATTATTGCGAACAGACAGACAGACGCAGTGATGGAATTTGTTTTATAATACTTACGTAGTGATATTGGATGGCCCTTTGGCGTAAAAGATAGTTACCCTGATTCTGACCCGACGGTCGTTGGTTCTAATCCTAGCTATATACCTACCAATGAAAGTTTTATGTGCATTCATCAATCATGAGTTTTCGTACAGTGGTAGTGGGATCATTAAATCTACAAAAAAGCAGCTTACCACCAAGGAGAACATCTGCCGCCGTAACCTTACGGCGTTCCCCGACGCAAAATGTAGGGGTAATATACGTTTAACGTGTGTATCTGTGTGTCTGTCTGTAGCATCTTAGCACCTAACCGGATGAACCGATTTTGTTTTTATTATATAGTTTTTTTTTTGTTTGATAGATGTCTTCATCGAGAGTTTTCTTAGCTTTGATTCATGAAAATTCGTTCAAACGTTATAAAACTATGAGCTTTTTTCTAGTTAATTGCGCTATGAAATCAACTTTCATAGGTCTGATCAATTCGAAAATCTTCTTCTTCAACGATATTGTAAGAACATGGAAGCATTGACCTAATGCTGGGACATCTCCTGGACTCTACATAATACTTAAATCCTCACCAACTTACAGCTCAGATTTTAAATGTCGTGCTTAGAATGCTTTTAATGAAAAGATTATACATAGATCAGTCGGGGTGGTTTAAAATATTATATTATTACTAGCTGACCCGGCAAACATTGTTTTGCCATATAAATAAATGGCTATTAAAAAATAAGGGTTGATCGTAGAAGGGTGAAAATTGAGGATTGTATGTATTTTTGTATGTTGTATCATAAAAAAATAGAAATTAAAAATGTTGTCTAAAAAATAAAATAAAAAATTTAGGGGTGGACTACCCCTAACATTTAGGGGGATGAAAAATAGATGGTGGCCGATTCTCATAGATACCGGATAAGCACAAAAAATTTCATCAAAATCTGTCTAGCCGTTTCGGAGGAGTATGGCAACGAAAACAAAAGATCATGTTATTATACTATATTGACTTCAAATTGATTGTGATCGGTGGGGATCTACAGCATAGCTAAGCTTATAATAATATGTTCGTAGTAACTATGACCTAATCTGTGGTTTCACTACAAATATTTTATTAATTTTGCGATGCGTGTATGTGAAATTCGTGATATCTTCTAGAGTTTTCATTTTAATTATATACTGTAAAGGACAATTTTAATCTATAATATGTGACCAAGCTAATTAACGTAATTATTTGGATAAGGATTTATACTATATACTTGAAAATAGCCTTGGAAGTTATGTAATATTTTTTAACAAACATTTTCAGATTAAATTTGGTTACTGTGAGTCAACCCTAAGAGATAGACATATGCTGTTGCGGATTTTTTTGTAGGTCTTATTAAGTTGTACAACTCTTGCATAGAAAATATTCCTCTATCTATTTTCAATTAAGCAGCGTTCGTAAGAAACGTTTTTTTCCGACCGTTTCTTTGCCGACTTAGGTTGCAAATTAGGTCTCCACGAATGTACCTTTCATTTAAACGGGATAATATATAGCCTATTTTCATTCCGAAAGTCCGTTCTATGTATTAGTGAAAGAATTTTTTAAATCGGTTCAGTAGTTTTTGAACCAAATCATTACAAACATACAAAAATACAAAAATACAAAAATACAAAAATACAAAAATACAAAAATACAAAAATACAAAAATACAAAAATACAAAAATACAAAAATATAAAAATACAAAAATACAAATGTTCTCTTTATAATATTAGTATAGATAAAACTGGAACAAACGTTTATTCAGATTATCTATTGTGTCATATTTGTATCCATTGAAATTTTCATTTTCATCTCATAACAAAGGCTACTATAAAGTTGTTGTTTGTGATGGTCAGATGTGTATATAACTGATTTTTACGTTGAAAGCTTATTACATACTATAAAAAGCTATAACCACCCAACTACACAACTTAATGTTATTTTGTATGAAATCGCCAGACAATAATAGCCCACCTACTTAACTACCCCTCGTGTACCAGAACCTTCACAACAGAGGACTTTACCGGGGCTAACTACAAAGCAGTAGTAAATCACAGTTAATGAATGGCCACACCGCGGTGTCCTGCGATCAGCGGGCGCGATCTCAGTACTTTTTGTTTTCTGATCGCGTTTGGTGTGAACCAGTCGGAACAAATACTAGTGCGCTATCTGATCGCCGCCTAGATCGCGCACGCAGGACTCTGCGGTGTCTGTACCTTAAGGCGCTTGATATTTATTAAAAAGTAGCTGCACCTCGCAGCTTTGACTACGTTTTTTCTTGGTTATAAACGTTCCTCTTGAATTACTCTGTATATATTGATGAAAATTGCATTGAAATCCGTGGCGTAGTTTAAAATGATCTAAGCGTAGTGCTTACCGAGGGAGAGACAGAAGACTGCGGGTAGCGATTTTGTTTTATACTATGTAAATATATTTGATACGAGGGTTTAATACACCGTTACATGGTGGACATTCCATCAATACGCACGAAGCCATTTGCTTCTACATGCCTCATACGTAAGGAATTCCTTGCGTGAGTCTGTGTTTCCCGATAACTACTATCTCGGGGTCTTCAAGTCGCGAGTGAATAGGTATCTTCTAGGCAAACGTGGTTCATCTTGGACCACATCGTCACTTAACATCAAGTGAGATAGTGGTCAATCGCTTGCTTTTAAAGCATAAAAAAGGCAGATAGCGAGAGTGAGAGAGAGAGAGAGAGAGAGATAGAGAGAGAAAGAAGAATCTGGTTCCAAATACGTTACTACGATCTTTAGACGATTTGTTTCAAAATCGTGTTTTTCTGAAAGTGAAAGGCAGTAGTTTTAAATTTAAATTAAAGTAGATGAAACAAAAACAAGAGCAATCACAGTCATAATTTATCTTAAAGATTTTTTAGGAAGCATTATTTAAGCAACTGTGTAGCAAAGTGAAGAATATTTCAGACTATACAGTAACTACATTTTTAATCTTTTAATTTTAATTACTCTCTTCATTGAAATTTGCATTTTAATCTGTCTAGTCTCAACAGCTGTAGTGTATCAGGATGAGAAATTCAGAAAGAAAAGATTTAACGAAAACACAACCTCATTTGTAATTGTTGTTATCTTTTTCCTAATTAATAAAAAAATATATTGTTCACATTTACATTGTTCGACAAAGATATAGACCAGTTAAGTTCTAGTTACAAAATGAAAAAATTTAGAAAGTTTTGTCCCCAAAATTACTTTTCAATATTTAATAACATAATTAAGAGACGTACTCATTCAGAGTGATCATATGCCAAACCATTAAGAATTAGGTACATGTATGGGTATATATTATACAGCATGATTCAGCATCGATGGATCAAACGAAGCAGGGTGATAGAGGACCTCACTGCGCATCTATTGAACCCCCATGTATGTTCTACTAATTTGGATAGTTTATGAGATATGACATTTCTTTTATGTTTTTGCCTTTCGCCGCTTTGGTTCACAAACATTATTTTTAGGGTTCCGTAGCCGAATGGCAAAAAACGGAACCCTTATAGATTCGTCATGTCTGTCTGTCTGTCTGTCTGTCTGTCTGTCTGTATGTCTGTCTGTCTGTCTGTCTGTCTGTCTGTCTGTCCGTCCGTATGTCACAGCCATTTCATTCCGAAACTGTTAGGACTACAGAATTGAAACTTGGTAGGTAGATGTATTCTGTAAACCGCTTTCCGATTTTTATACAAAAATAAAAAATATAAAAGTTTAAGGGGGGGCATTACATACATAGAACTGAAACAAAAAAAAATTTTTTTTCTTCTAACCTATACGTATGGCGTATACGTCTATGGATAGGTTTTTAAAAATGACATTGAGGCTCCTAAAATATTTTTTTTCTCAAAGTCAATCATTTGAAACATAGGCGCGTCTAAAGTGGTAAAATGTGTGTCCCCCCCCCCCCCCCTCTAACTTTTAAAGTATGGGAGTGAAAAATCTAAAAAAAATATATGCTGTAAATCTCAATAAAAACTAACAACGAAAATTGGTTTGAACGAGATACAGTCAGCAGTTTTAGAGATATGGCGACCGCAAAGATAACTTTGTTTTTCATACAAACTCTATGAACCAATCGTTCAAACCAATTTTCGTTGTTAGTTTTTATTGAGATCTACAGCATATATATTTTTTTGATTTTTCACTCCCATACTTTAAAAGTTAGAGGGGGGGGGGGGGACACACATTTTACCACTTTATACACGCCTATCTTTCAAATGATTGACTTTGAGAAAAAAATATTTTTGGAACCTCAATGTCATTTTCAAAGACCTATCCATAAACACCCCACCCCACACGTATAGGTTTGAAGACACATTTTTTATTTTTGTTTCAGTTCCATGTATGGGATGCGCCCTTTAACTTTTATATTTTTTATTTTTGTATAAAAATCGGAAAGCTATTCACAGAATACATCTACCTACCAAGTTTCAATTCTGTAGTGCTAACAGTTTCGGAATAAAATGGCTGTGACATACGGACGGACAGACAGACAGACAGACAGACATGACGAATCTATAAGGGTTCCGTTTTTTGCCAACCCTAAAAACGTTGTTGAACTACATAATGGAATCGACTGACTGTCGGCCATTTCATAAAGCGATCTATCCTAACTATCCCACCTCGTCATCCATACTGCCTAACATCATGCCGGAACTTGGCGAACAAATTAGCAACATTTCTTTTTCCCGGTGAGTGGTTCGAGCCAAAACCGAACTCTAACACTTAACACCACAACACACCTATTTCGCACCACCCAGGAATCACGTGAAGGGTAGTAAAAATATGGATTCGTGTTTGTCTAAGCTAAGCTTACGGACGCAGGAAGGCAACAATAACCTTCCCGTAGGTAACAATAATCAGCGAAATATACATATTTTCAAAACTAATACATGTAAAAGACACGTGAAAAGTTAATTAATAGTAGCGACATTCAGTTTCATTTTATATCAAATCTATTTTTTTGCCTGCTGCATATAGCGATGCAACTTATACCTTCTTATCGGATCTAAACATCTATGAAAGAATGGGCAAATTTGAAAAAAATATGTCAACTATTTTTTACTTCATCGCACCTTTTTAATATGAACCGCATAGTTTAGGTAAATAAAATTTGCAGAGGTTGTAGCTAGATAATAATTTAATTTTTTAAAATAGGTATGAAAAAATAATGTGATTTTTAGGGTTCCGTAGCCGAACGGCAAACATTTGTTAGGTCTATTATTTACCTATATTACGATTATTATTATTTATTATTATATTTATTATTATACGATAACAAAAAAAAAATCGCCCTAGAGTAAAAGTTTGAGCAGAAAAAAAATGTTTGTGAACCAAAGCGGCGAAAGGCAAAAACATAAAAAAAATGTCATATCTCATAAACTATCTAAAATGTTAGAATATACATGGGGGTTCAATAGATGCGCAGTGAGGTCCTCTAACACCCTGTTTCGTTTGATCCATCGGTACTGAACTGAATCACCCTGTATATGTACTACATAAATTCTATGCTGTTTTTTTAAGTGAGAGATGATAATAAATAGTAAAAATTATGAATTTCATGTTATTGTTTTATACAAAAAATTATGTTTGAAAAACAGACAGCAACATTTCGGTGTTGTATGATATTGTCAATAATGTATTAGTTTCAGACCGTTTACGTTCGCGAGCACTGGGACATCATACTATATAGTTTGTAAGTACAGGTGTGAGGTGTAAAATCCTTAAAAAACATACAAATGAAACATAAACGCTACCACAACATGACGATTTTAGCTTGGAATACATTTTGGAGCTCTCAGGGGCGTATCAAGTGACATTTACGTATTCACCTCTTTACTGCCTACGATGTCAACACGGATATAGTATAAGCTTAAACCAAGAAGTGGCAATTTCCGTACTTATTATGTAAGTCTCTGGCCTTAATTCTGTAAGCTAGCGATAGGTTACCAGCCACTCGCATCTCGCATGTAAATTTTGAAAACAATATAAACAATACCTGTATAACTTTATTTTTTACATTAGAAAAATATTAAACATGCTTGTGCTTCCAATCAAAGCAACAACATTTAAAAATTAATATATTTTATTACATAATAATTATAAAGCAATAATTATGAAAAAAATGGGATGTAAGGGAGGACAAAAAACCACCTCAGTGCTCCCAGCCAACCTCACCTGCCCGTGGTACATCCTGCTGACTAACAAACGAGGCTTTGGCAACCGACAAATGGCGGTATAACCATTTCAAATTATGGCGTAGCTAAATACTACAGGCCGGTGACGAGCAGCAGCGTCACCGGTGCGAGAACCTACGTCCTGCGATCGCCAACCCGCCTGCCCAGCGTGGCGATAAGGGCATATCCCTCCTAATGAGCCGAAGATCGGGCTCAGTGGCGTATCTTGAGAGAGGCCTACGTCCAGCAGTGGACTGACACTGGTTGATTATGATGATGATGTTGAATAAAGAAAAATAGGTATAAATTTAAAATTTAAAGCCACCCTCGACTGTTCTACGTCTCGATAACCTGTTCATTAAGAACCTTCGCCTTCAACTGAGCCCGTAAATCTCTACTGTTTGTTGATGTAGAGTAGGGTATTCTACAGATTCCAGGAGATGCCCCAGCATCAAGTCAGTGTTCGTTGACAATGGCAATATCATTCACCTACCAAACAAAAACAAAATAATATCGGTTCTCATGCTTTGGGAACTACAATGATCACATCACATACACAAGTCAAACTTATAACAGCTTAAGAGACTGCTTCCTTTTTACCCACGACGGAACAGAGACTGTATATGCGTTTGGGGTGAGAGGATGTTTGTTTGTTTGTTTGTGTGTGCAAATCCATGTTGCCATTTTTCTCCAAAACTACTAGTCCGATTTTGATGCAGTTTTCAGTTATGGGTTTGGGTGTAATTGGTGCATGTTTTTAGATAGGTGTTACTGTGACAACTCACCAGGGGGCGCTGTAGCAAACATATGTTTGTGCAAATCCATGTTGCCATTTTTCTCCAGAACTAGTTCGATTTTGTCTTTAAACGGTTCGTAATTAATCAGTGGTGGTTCTTCTTCTTAGATAGATGTTATGACGTTAATTTTCTGAAGGACATTGTCGTGGGTGTTTATACAAAATTTTAATTTTGTTACTTGTTTCCTCCGTGTATCAGGTGTAAATGAATTCATAATACAATATAAGACTTTCATTCATTTTGTTTTTCGCGGTAACCTCGATCGTCATAAAACCTTTTGGTATGACTGTCATCCATCACTGAAATGTCTCGGGTTTATATTAAAATGATCCGCGAGACAGATATAAATGCTTAATCTAGAAGGTCAAATCTTTCAAAGTGCTTTACCTTTAATATCTATAATTTTATTTTAACGTAGCTGCCACTTGTCCGTAACCTACTAATCATCGTTTATTAATGGCCATTTTCACCGGTTCCTGATAAAGTGACAGATTATATAATAGTTATCTGACATGCGACGCCATATAAAAGTTGTCAAAAAAGAACGGGTTGCACTCCTTGAGTGCCGGCAGATTTGAAAACTTGAATATTAACGTTGTGCATTTGGTGTACTCTCTTTCCGTCTTACGAATTTTAGATCATGTCACGTATCCTGACGCAAGTTTAACATTTTTTACCCATCCCAAAAAAGTTTCAACTTTCCCTCCGTCATACGAATTCTCGATCTGGTCACGTGTTTTGACGCGAGTTTAACATTTTTACCCACCCCAAAAAAGTTCACTACGCCGCTAAACAAGTTTTCACTTCAAAATATGTCAGATAAGTTCATGGGGCTTTGCCGGCCGAAAAACTCTGGCCCTAAGTTTATTCGCATTTTGTATTCGTAAGTAATGTTTGTGATTTTTATTCGTTACGTATCAAAACTATACATGTACAAAATAACTTAATATGTACATGATAAATCTGTAATCCTTTGTAATAGATTTATGACATTTATTTATGGCTCAAAAGACATTTACCAAGTATGATATTAAATAACTCCTAAAATGATCAAATTGACAAGTTATTAAACTATTCAGATTCATATACTAAAGCTTTTATTGCAAATACCTAAATAAATGACGCTATGTCCAACTCAGTAGCGACCATTCAAAACTTGTACGTCGTAAAAATAAATCAATGTATATTTTATTTTTATCTCTCCTAACACTTCGGACTTTAACGATGTCAAAGTTTGGTTCAAAATGTACCGACCCTAAAATATTTATGTCACAATCCTTAAAATACGACCCATAAAAATGAGGTTTTTAGGACTTTTAGGACGACATGGATTTCGGTAACATAATATTCACTACGACCTTGTTTAAATCAAGATAAATTGGTCACTTTATGTACTAAAATTAACATTTCTAAAACCCTTTGCCAACTTCATTAACTGAACATTTTAAAGGTTTAGATAGACAGATCCTTATTTACTTTGTTGAACATACATACAGTTATTACAAATTATAAAAGTTAAGTAAGTATACCAGTAGAATAACGTTTTTCTTTTTTAGGGTTCAGTACCTCAAAAAGAAACAAGGCCTTCATAGGATCACTTTTGTTGTCAACAACGCTATAAGAAGATATGATCGTCTTTGTAGGTCGGTTCGGTTTGTACCTACTTAACCTAACCATACCGTAACCTACCCATTGACTAGGCTCATTAAATTTGCAAGAAACATTGTATTAATAGCACATGTAAAAAATCTTAAAACCGTAAATAGGTTGCTTAATAACAATAAAAGCGAATTTACTATTGCGGGTTGGCAAAAAAAAAAATTATCTACAGATCGAACGGTGAAGTTAAGTTATTCCTTTAATCTAGTTTGTATTTTAGCTAGGGCAATAATTTCTACAACTTCGTGCCTCCTGACTGAACCCTCAGTACGCGACTCCAACTCGCACTTGGCCGGTTTTTTATGATTGATGTTAATTATAGGAAGAGACGAAACGAGATTGATCATGAATTACCGCAAAATAACGTCTTGATTAACTTTATGTTATATAAAAAAATATATAATTAAGGTTTAAATAATGCCACATCTAGTGTTTAAAATGAACATCAACATACAACTCATGTTTATGATTATTACGTCAAAATTCATGACACGCGTGAAATGAGATGTCACAGTGCAAAATGCTGTATTTCCTTAGATAAGAGTAGTCTTTAAATTGCATGAGCTTTAACGTTACATAAACATATAATGTTAATAATAAATATAATTATCCAAGAAGGGCGGCTTTGTGGCGAGCCGACGGTGAGTGGTGATACCGAGTATCCCGGCTAAATGAGACCCTCTGAACCCCCGGCTTGCCTTGACCAGTAGGCCGGGTGTGGGATTTCACAAGAGCTAAGACTAATATGGCACGCCACTGAGCTCGATCTTCAGCTCTTTGTTTTCAACCGCTGCCAGCCAGCTTGCGTATCGCTGCAGCTAGCTGTGGACATAGATAGGATAATCATCATCATCCTATCTATGTCCATATTTATGATGACATCAACATCAACACCAATATTATAAATGCGAAAGTCAGTTTGTTTATTTGTTTGTTTGTTTGTTTGTTTGTTTGTTTGGGACTTCTTCACGGTCAAACGGCTTGACGGATTTAGCTGAAATTTTGTACAAAGATAGTACATAGGGCAGAATAGGATATAGGATACTTTTTTTTTTGGCTATCAAGTCAGGGGGTCCAGATAATTTTAATTGAATTTTGTAAATATGAGACTTCTTCTCGAATAAATGGCTCGACCGATTTGCCTGAAATTTTGTATGAATACATGTCATAGGGTAGAATAGGATATAAAATACTTTTTTTTTGGCTGTCGAGTCAGGGGGTCCAAATATTTTTTATTGAATTTTGTAAATATAAGACTTCATCTCAAATAAACGGCTTAACCGATTTGCCTGAAATTTTGTATGAATACATGTCTTAGAGCAAAATAGGATTTGAGAAACTTTTTTTCTGGCTGTCGAGTCAGGGGGTCCAGATATTTCAAATTGAATTTTGTAAATATAAAATCTCTTCTCGAATAAACGGCTTGACCAATTTGCCTGAAATGCTGTATATGGACAGTTCATAGGGTAGAATAAGATATAGGAACCTGTTTTTTTGGCTGTCGAGTCAGGGGGTCCAAATATTTTTAACTGAATTTTGTAAATATAAGACTTTTTCTCGAATAAACGGCTAGACCGATTTGCCTGAAATGTTGTATGAATACATATCATAGGGCAGAATAGGATATAGGATACTTTTTTTTTGGCTGTCGAGTCAGGAGGTCCGGATATTTTAAATTTAATTTTGTAAATATAAAACCTCTTCTCGAATAAACGGCTTGACCGATTTGCCTGAAATATTGTATATAGACAGTACATAGGGTAGAATAAGATATAAGACACTTTTTTCTGGCTGTCGAGTCAGGGGGTCCAAATATTTTAAATTAAATTTTGTAAATATAAGACTTCTTCTAAAATAAACGGCTTAACCGTTTTGCCTGAAATTTAGTATGAATGCATGTCTTAGAGCAGAATAGGATTATGGATACTTTTTTTCTGGCTGTCGAGTCAGGGGCCCAAATATTTTTAACTGAATTTTGTAAATATAAGACTTCTTCTCGAATAAACGGCTAGACCGATTTGCCTGAAATGTTGTATGAATACATGTCATAGGGCAGAATAGGATATAGGATACTTTTTTTTTGGCTGTCGAGTCAGGGGGTCCGGATATTTTAAATTGAATTTTGTAAATATAAAACCTTTTCTCGAATAAACGGCTTGACCAATTTGCCTGCAATGTTGTATACAGACAGTTCATAGGGTAGATAGGATAAAGGATCTTTTTTTTTTGGCTGTCGAGTCAGGGGGTCCAAATATTTTTAATTGAATTTTGTAAATATAAAACTTCTTCTTAAATAAACGGCTTAACCGATTTGCCTGAAATTTAGTATGAATGCATGTCTTAGAGCAGAATAGGATTAAGGATACTTTTTTTCTGGCTGTCGAGTCAGGTGGTCCAGATATTTAAAATTGAATTTTGTAAAAATAAGACCTCTTATCGAATAAACGGCTTGACCGATTTGCCTGAAATATTGTATATAGACAGTACATAGGGTAGAATAAGATATAAGACACTTTTTTCTGGCTGTCGAGTCAGGGGGTCCAAATATTTTTAACTGAATTTTGTAAATATAAGACTTTTTCTCGAATAAACGGCTAAACCGATTTGCCTGAAATGTTGTATGAATACATGTCATAGGGCAGAATAGGATATAGGATACGTTTTTTCTGGCTGTCGAGTCAGGGGGTCCAGATATATTAAATTGAATTTTGTAAATATAAGACCTCTTATCGAATAAACGGCTTGACCGATTTGCCTGAAATGTTGTATAAAGACAGTTCATAGGAAAGAATAGGATATCGGATACTTTTTTCCGGCTGTCGAGTCTAGGTGCCCAGTTTTGCAAATGTGTGGCCTACTCTCGGTCAAACGGGTTAACCTTTTTAGCTGAAATTTTGTACACAGACAGTCAATAAGACATGGAAGGACAACGAATACTTTTTTTTGGTTGGCAATTTCGGGTGTCTAGATTTTTATTATGGAATTTTGTGAATGTGTGGCCTCTTTTCGGCCAGACGGCTTGACCGATTCAGATGAAATTTTGTACAAAGTATAATAGTATAGTATATAATAGGGCATAAAAGGGCAAGGAATACTTTTTTCGGCAATTAAGTGTGGGTGCCTTTATTTTCTGTTAACTTTACATAGAGTTTGCATAATCATAAAAGTTTGACCTTAGGTCCATCTATAATGACTAAACTTAAGATGTGTCCTAATAAGGCCATAAAACTGTCAGGGTCATTATAAGCCATCAAAATTTACACGAAAGCTCTGCTTGCCCAACGTGTTTTATCTGCTTTGTGGGAAGTATTTCAGAAACATTCGTGTTAACAGCCACATTTAACCTTAGGGTCATAGGTGTTGACTTAGTAGGTCATCAAAACTAAAACTGTCATAAAAAGCCGTAAACATTTTTCGCGCTCGCTTCGCTCGCGCATTGATAGCACTCGCTGCCCTCGCGCAAACATTTGTTTTGTCTACTTTGTAGGTAATATTTCAGCATTTTTTGAATTTTAATAGCCACATGCATCAAAACGAGTCATAGATTAAAACAGTACAGCCTTCAATAACGATAAAGATTATTAACCATAATAATCATAATGATTATTAACTTTAAAATAAGTATCAAGTTTAACCTTAGGGTCATCGATGTTGACTTAGTAGGCCATAACAACTTTCTGGGTCATAAAAAGTTATAAAAATTTTTTGCGCTCGCGCTAGCACTTCTTATTATTATCTCTATTAACTTTGTAGGTAATATTTCAACATTTTTTGTAATTTTTAATAGCCAACCACATGCATCAAAACGAGTTTATAAATTGAAACAGTACAACCTTCAATAATCATAATGATTAATAACATTAAAATAATTGGATATCAAGTTTAACCTTTGTGTCATCAGTGTTGACTTATTACGTCATAAAAACTGTCTGGGTCATAAAAAGTCGTAAAAAATTTTCGCGCTCGCTTCGCTCGCGCAGTGATAGCGCCCGCTGTGCTCGCACAAGATTTGTTATATCTACTTTGTAGAAAACGATTCAGCATTTTTTGTATTTTAATAGCCACATGCATCAAAACGAGTCATAGATTGAAACAGTACAACCTTCTATAATGATAAAAATTATTAACCTTAAGATAAGTGGATATCAAGTTTAACCTTAGGGTTATCGGTGTTGACTTAGTAGGTCATAAAAGCTGTCAGGGTCATAAAAGGTCGTAAAAAATTTTCGCGCTCGCTTCGCTCGCGCAAGCATTTGTTTTGTCTTCTTTGTTGGTAATATTTCAGTAACTTTTATATATTAATAACCACATGCATCAAAACGAGTCATACATTAAAACAGTACAACCTTCAATAATCATTATTGTTGTTAACCTTATAATAAATGGATATGAAGTTTAACCTTTGTGTTATCGGTGTTGACATAGAAGGTCATTAAAACTGTCAGGGTCAAAAAAAGTAGTAAAAATATTTCGCGCTCGCTTCGCTCGCGCAGTAATGGCGCTCGCTCCGTTCGCGCAAGCATTTGTTATATCTACTTTGTAGAAAAAATTTCAGCAACTTTTGTATTTTAATAGCCACATGCATCAAAACGAGTCATAGATTAAAACAGTACAGCCTTCAATAACGATAAAGATTATTAACCTTAAAATAAGTGGATATCAAGTTTAACCTAAGGGTTATCGGTAATGACTTAGTAGGTCATAAAAGCTGTCAGGGTCATAAAAGGTCGTCTACATTTTTCGCGCTCGCTTCGCTCGCGCAAGCATTTGTTTTACCTACTTAGCAGGTAGCATTCCCGCAAGTTTTGTATTTTAATAGCCACATGCATCAAAGCGAGTCATAAATTAAACAGTACAACCTTCAATAATCATAATGATTATTAACTTTAAAATAAGTATCAAGTTTAACCTTAGGGTCATCGATGTTGACTAAGTAGGTCATAACAAATGTCTGGGTCATAAAAAGTTGTAAAAAAATTTCGCGCTCGCGCTAGCACTTCTTTTATTAACTTTGTAGGTAATATTTCAACATTTTTTGTATTTTATTATAATAGCCAGCCACATGCATCAAAACGAGTTTATAAATTGAAACAGTGCAACCTTCAATAATCATAATGATTATTAACATAAAAATAAGTGGATATCAAGTTTTACCTTTGTGTCATCAGTGTTGACTTATTACGTCATAAAAACTGTCAGGGTCATATAAAGTCGTTAACATTTTTCGCGCTCGCTGCGCTCGCGCTGTGTTAGAGCCCGCTATGCTCGCGCAAGCATTTGTTATATCTTCTTTGTAGAAAACATTTCAGTAACTTTGTATTTTAATAGCCACATACATCAAAACGAGTCATAGATTAAAACAGTACAACCTTCAATAATGATAAAGATTATTAACCTTAAAATAAGTGGATATCAAGTTTAACCTTAGGGTTATCGGTGTTGACTTAATAGGTCATAAAAGCTGTCAGGGTCATAAAAGGTCGTAAAAAATTTTCGCGCTCGCTTCGCTCGCGCAAGCATTTGTTTTATCTTCTTTGTTGGTAATATTTCAGTAAATTTTGTATATTTATAACCACATGCATCAAAACGAGTAATAAATTAAAACCTTCGAGCATTTACCAATGGAGATGTTAACGTTGTAATCCGCAAACATTTTTTTCTGCCGATACTTACGGAGGACGCGGTAAACACGCATTGCACATACACAAATCACACTAACTTGAAACACGCACACAGTATTAAAAATACAGCGTAGTTACGCACGCTCATATGGCCAAAAATGGCTATATGGCCAGCAAAGGGGAACGCCTTGCGTTAACTTCTCAATTGGTAAATGCTCGAAGATTAAAACAGTACAACCTTCAATAATCATAATAATTATTAATCTTAAAATTAGTGGATATCAAGTTTAACCTTTGTGGTATCGGTGTTAGGAGGTCATAAAAACTGTCAGGGTCATAAAAAGTCGTAAACATTTTTCACCATCGCTTCGCTCGCGCATTGATAGCGCTAGCTACGCTCGCGCAAGCATTTGTTTTATCTTCTTTGTAGGTAATATTTTATCATTTTATGTATTAAAATAGCCACATGCATCAAAACTAGTTTATAATTTTAAACAGTTCAACCTTCAATAATCATAATCATTATTTACCTTAAAATAAGTGGATATCAAATTAAACCCTAGGGTTATCGGTGTTGACATAGTAGGTCATAAAAACTGTCAGGGTCATAAAAGATCATAAAAAAAATTTGCGCTCGCTTTGCTTGCGCAGTAATAACGCTATATAGCATATAATAGCGTGTTTTAACAGCCTCATACATTAGACTGACTCAAATACTTAAACAGCAAAACTTGGTAAACCTTGCTTAGGTTTACCAAGTAATGATTTATGACTTTAACAATAGACGATATCGAGTTCGACCTAAGAGTCATCTACAGTGACTTTATTGTTAGGTTATAAAACTGTCAGGGTCATAAAAAGTCATAAAAAATGTTTGCTCGCGCAGCTATTTACCATAATTTCTTTTTAAGAAATGTATCAGGAACTTTTGTGTTGAGTCAAACAATTAAACAGCACAACTTCGTATACCTAACCAAAATGATTAATGACTTTAACAATAGAGGATATTAAGTTCGACTTTGGGGTCATCTATGGTGACTTGGGCTAAGAGATTGATGATATTGATCTAGACCTCAAAGGTCATAAAGACACAATAACGCGGGCGAAGCCGCGGGTAACAGCCTAGTAAAGTAGATATTCCTTTTTAGGGTTCCGTACCCAAAGGGTATATAACGGGACCCTATTACTAAGACTCCGCTGTCCGTCTGTCACCAGGCTGTATCTCATGGACCGTGATAGTTAGATAGTTAAAAATTTCACAGATGATATATTTCTGTTGCCGCTATAACAACAAATACTAAAAACAGAATAAAGTTAAAAATAATAGATAGTCCCCATACAAGAAACGTGTTTTTTTCGGCATTTCACGCCATCTATGAACGCTTAGTTAGGTAAACGTCCCATAGATGGCGTTATATTGAAATGTCGATCCCTAACACCTTTGTTAAACGTTAGATGGCATTATAAGAAATAAAACGTTTATCAATTAATAGTTTTTTCTCGATCTTATAAAATACTGACTGTAGTGTGGTTCGAAACCCTACTAGTGCGAGTCCGACTTGCACTTGGCTAGTTTATTTTTAAAACTTAGTTTCCCAACGCAGTAACCTATTATTTGTGCGTTTGGCCCAACAATCCCGGTCCTGACAAAATAATTAATGAATTTTCATCTTTTTACCAAGGATGTATACAATAAACAACCTAACTAGAAACGTAGGTTGTTCAGTGCCGAAATGTAAATTACAGTGGCGAACGATTTAAAATTTGCTTTTCGATGACACATAGTTGCATTTGTATTTGTTGAATTGACGTAAACACACAGTTAAAGTTAGTTATAGTAGTCTTGTAATCCTTGAAATATTATCATGATTATGATACCTATGATTGAAATTTAATATTTTGTATTAATTATGTATTTCAAGGTAGTAAACATTTCATACAAAATTATAATGCACAAATATAAGTAATACGAGCAAAAACTTGCTCTGTAACAGGCACTAAAGAACTACCGCGTGGATTCGAATACTTTCTCCCGCGCACACACACAGTCAGTATATATTATGTTACTCTTCTGGCTCCTCTACATGATGGGCCATCATGATGGTCCATCGTAGTGGGCCACCATATAGAGGGCGTAGTGGCGTAGGCTGGCTTGTGGTGCGTACGATGGCGGCGGAATGGCCGCGGTGTCGGTTTTTCGCCCACACATCAAAGGTAGTGGGCCAGCGATGGCGGTACGCATCTACACGTCGGCCATTACTCAGTTTGCGCTCGAATGCGGTGGAGAGCAGACGTGCAGAGTACCTCGTGTGTGTCAAGATGTCGACTGCCTGGCCGCATAGCGAAATACTAAATTTTTTTATTTTTGTTTTAATTTTAAAATTAAAAAAAAAATACTGCCGCGTCCATTTTGTTGAACACGTCAATTGTGTAGATCCTTTTCAGCCATCGCATGGCCATTTTGCTGGACAAGCGCTGGCCCATCATGTAGAGGAGCCATAAGACACACACTATCTGTCTCATCAAGCGCCGTCTTCCCCACTACAAGCCTTCCCGCGACACGGCACCCCCTCCCTCACCGATGCGACTGCAATATAAACGGTCCACCGGCCGTATTCAGACAGTTATCAGTTAGCTAGCGACCGAGCTAGAGCGATAGCCACCTGCAGTCCTCTAGCAAAAGTCGAGTAGGCAAAAGAGTACGATAGCCACGCGCAGTCCACTCTGGCCCCTTAGGCTAGGTAATTTAGCTCTTCATCTATAAGTTAGGAGTGCGATAGCCTCTGCAGTCCACTCCGATACTTGTTAGGGAACGTAGGAGTTATAAAGTTGAAACCTAATTCTGTGGAATGGAAGCTGAATAAACAGATTGTGAAGTCATTGGGCGTTTTCATCGACACCACCCCTCTACAGCTCTAAAATTACATCTATACTGGTCTTATAATATGGGATCTTGTAGGCTAGCGTTTGACCACTATCACGCCTAGTGGTAAGTATGATGTATTCGAAGATGGTAAACATGCTAGGCCTAGAATACTCTGACTCTCAAGAGCTGGGTTTCTGCCAGAACACTGAAAGTTTATGGCGGCAGATTTTCTCTTATATCGCAGCAAGCTACTTTTTAGTAGCAATTTACCATTCTTTGGCAATACGTATGATAAAAGATGAAGTAAAACGTTTCGTGCGGGTAGATGGAACGTCCACTGTACATCGATGGCACACATCTTTACATGCATGCCATAGTATAACATTTACTAGCAATCTGTTTTTATAGAAGCAAAGCGCTTCGTGCGAGCAAATGGAATGTCGGTAGATGGTAATGTAGCAATGGCGAATATCAATACATCTAGCCAGATAGTCTTTTATGCTTTGTTTTTGTAATCACACTAAACAGCTAAAGTGCGAATAAAAACAAAGCAACCATAGAAGCATAGTAGAATTTGCTGCTTTGAATACCCATTTCATCGAGACTTTTCCACTGAGAAGGATAATAAAAGCTTTTGACTTCATTACAATAGGTCACTGAACTGCGTTCTTCATCAGTGAAAAGTATCAGCAAGATAGATTAGAGTACTTATTACCCTGTTTTTATACCAAAACTTTACGAGGTCTTTTATCTTTTATCCTGGCAGTAAGTGTACGTTCCATCTTTGTTGTTTCTTCGAGAAAACTACAGTAAAAGCCTTAGGTATACATATAACATTTTTTTAATTTTTTTTAAATGAAATAAAGTTTACACGCAATGTGGGTTGCACATTACTAGTATTCTTGTTAACCCCTCCAACTAAGCTAAACATGCTTGTGTCTGGAGTGGATTCACGTCAATAGTGCAATGGGTGTGGTAGGGATCGAACTCACGACCTCTCGATCGCCAGTCCGACACCCTATCTATTGGGCTATTGCCGCCTTTGTTTGTGGACTTTGTTGAATCAATCGTTTATTAACATTTTTGATTGTGTTGTATAGAACCTTTTTATTTTATTAAATCATTATGAGATAATCAGTATTGGTATGGTACAAATGTAACAATTTAAGATCGTTTACAAAACCAAAGAAACTGACTTCAAATGCCGCGCTTATCATTTTCAGTACCAAGTTTGAGGTGTTTATCTCCATATCTCTAGAGGTACTTATCAGATCTTGATAAAATTACAGTGGAAACAAACGGTAAGTATACTCTCTCAACAAAATTAAAAAAACCGGCTAAGTCGAGTTGAACTCGCCCACCGAGACTTCCTTAACAACCAATTAAGCTAGACCTTTAAATTGTATCAGCGCTTATATAACTCAGAGGTCTACCTTAATTGGCGCAAACTATGTATGTATGGTAACACCCTTTAATTTTCAACCTTTTTTATTTTTTGGAGTTTTTCCTTAATTTGTGCTGTAAGACCTTGCTTCTTGCCAAATTTAATGTTTTATATTTTAATTATCACGATAAATATCTCAAAGTTGCACCTAAAAATATATTTGGGCTCAATCTGAAACAATTGTCTATCAATAAACCGACATCACGTTAGGTAACATTAGTATTCTGTTTAAGTAAAATATAGGTCTTCTTATAGTTACTTTAGTTTTATTGCTTTTGATGAGGTATATTTGTTTGTGTATAAACATTATAAACTTTCGCGATAGTTTTAAAAATATTGACAATTTACATTAACTAATAACATGTTATAGTGATTATACTTTCATATGAACTCGTCATCACCTTAAACTTGACCTTGAAAGCACACCCAATTTCCCAGTCCCTTCATGCTATCCTCATATGGCCATAACGACCGTCTAAAGTAAAATTTGATAAAGACTTCTCGATAAAACCGCCTCCAAAGTAATTTGGCGTGTGTTTTGTGCGAAACTTTGTCGAATGAGCCCAAGAACTCCTACTGTACAAGTACATTGGTAGCTTATTAGAAGAACTTTGCGAATTAGGCCTTGGCAGCCGATAGCACGGAGAAAAGTAATATCAGACGTACTTGGGCCGAACTCAGATGTCGAAATGAAAAACTAGATATAGACGCTACGTGACTCTAACATTTCTACCTAGAGTTCGTATTCTGAGCCATATTTTTGTTTGCAGTTTATTTTGCTTTTTATTTCAGTAATCCTACAGCTATTACTAAATCTTTTTTAAAACAATCTTTACGTCAGTCCCTCGTCATCATGAGTAATGGAAAGTACTCATTAAACAATACATACTAGCTTAACTATAATTAGAATTATTTACCATTTTTTAGTTTTTCGAGAGTTTCGCTCATATTTCTAACTAGCTGTGCCCGCGGTTTTACCCGTGTAGACATCGTTCCCGTGGGAATTTCTGGATAAAAAATGTTATTCCAGGGTCTAGTCTATCTACATGTTAAGTTTCAGCGCAATCGGTTGAGTAGTTTTAGCGAGAAGAAGTAACAAATTTACACACAAACTTTCGCCTATTAGTAGGATATTAGTTAAGTTGTACGTTTTGTTATAAAGAGTATTTTCAATTACGAGGGTCTTTACGCAGTGGCTACGTGCCAGTGACCATAAAAACATAAAAGCTTATAAAACTAGCTCAAATTCCACTCTCTTCAGTCTCTTCTACGGACTGGAACCGTACATCCCAGTTTTATCGCATTGCATAATATCGCATTGTTACCGAACTTACATAAGTATCAAAAATGTCAGCTCAATCGGATATGTGGTAGAAAATACAAACGGACTGTTTGCATACAAACATTTCAAGTTAAATAAGAACTTCTAAAGGGACGGCCAACCGGTACGACCTGCATTCGCGGGCGCGGGCGCGATCTGCTTTTCAATCGTTTTCTGATCGCCGTAGACCGCGTTTGGTTTGAATCAGTCGGTACAAATACCATAACTGCACTATTATACTATACTGATCGCGCCCGGGCACACGCACGCAGATCGTTGTGGTTTGGCCTTACCTTAAAATAGGCCTATCTCTACCAGGTTATATCATATCCCTTTATATAAAGTACCACACGCGTTTTTACGTTAAAATTATCCCTATTGTTCTTACCAATGAGTTATAGTCGACGCTAACGGAATATTAATAGAGGGTTAGCTTTGCTCTGACTTTCTTCGGATATTTTATTCTTAGTGGTAGCTTTAAGCAGATTTTAAGTTGGTAGAATAAGTATTTTATATTCAGATAGATATTTAAGCTGTTTTTTTTTTATTTTAGATAGTCGTTTGAAACAGTATTCAGGGAAAATTATTGAAGTTATAGTCTCTTATACAGAGTGTCCGTGATTTAAGTACCAATATTTTAGGAGGTTGTAATTTAAAGTTTTTACCGAAGCAATAACTCATCCCCAGTCCCACTCCACCCCCTTCCGGGTCGGGATGGCAGCCATTTTAATTTTTACTTTCGCTTGCGCGCAAGAATTACCATATACATATTATTATTAATTATTATTAATATAAATAGGTTTTATTGATATTGATTATGTTTAAAAAACTAAAAAAATGCGAAAATAAAAACACTCTTAAAAACAATTAAATAATAACTGGCCAAATGGGTGTCGGGCCACGCGCAGTGTAGGGTTCTGTAGTAGCCTGTTATTCAATGCAAGTCTTTACCCGTTATAAACAAGCAACTAGGTACTCCGTCTGTGTCACTTTAAAGGATTTATTCTAAGGATTTTATATTTGGTACAAAATTATCCAACACCCAAGTTCAACGACTACAACTGCTAAAATAATAAAGTTATCTTAACCGCTATAGTTTTCCTTTTAAGTTCATGAAGTGCGCTATTATCACGAATTTTTCCGGATTTTTCAAGCCAGCAGTTTAGCTTTTAGAGGGGGGGGGGGCGATACCTACTGAAACAAAAATTTGCAATTCAATCAAAAATAGTATTAGCATCCCGTAAGTCATTCGATAGCACACACGATGGGGTAAACGATGAAAAAAAAATCATCCCCACTTCTCATATAGGGAAGCTACCCTAAAAAAATATGTTTCACAATTTTATTTCATCACTTTGTCGGCGTAATATATATACATACCCCCACAAAATTACAGCTTTCTAGTATTAAAGATCTCTTAGCAAAACCTCGGACAGACAGATCTGTCTGTCTGACGCTGACAGCTAGACGGACATGATGAAACTATAAGAGTTCCTAGTCAGGACTACGGAACCCTAAAAACTAACGATGAACATTGAAGTAATTTTTTTTTAATTCATTTACATACAGTTAAACATGTCTACAAAACGACTAACTTAATTTAAAAATCAATGTCGTTTGAACATCCCATTGCACGAACCCATAATCCCAAGACCCAGAAGAGACTAGTCAAAGCCAAGTCTTTCGAGGTTTTTTTATGGGCTTACGTTTGACCACCATCTCGCCAGGTGGTAAGTGATGATGTGGTCGAAGATGCTGTGTTAAACCATCTTCGACCTAGGCCTAGGCGTTAGGCCTAGAATACTCTGACTCTCAAGGGCTGTGTGCTGCCGGAACATCATAGGGTTATAGCGGCATATTTTGTCCTTAATAGTGGTTAGTTATTTTTTAGTAGCAAGTCAGGTGGAACATCTATATTTTAATAGAACATGGTTTTACACTAAAATTAAGCTTAATTTCAAAGTTTTCTTAAATTCTCTCTAGAAGATAATTATTTTGTATATCAGAATAAGGTGTCCACAATCACTGAAAAGAAAACAAACTTTATCAATTTCCTGAAAGAACCGAAAGTGCGTTAACATCATTAAAAGTTCCAGCGAAATCACTTAAACGTAACTTTCTGACCAATTTTATCATTCAACTTATTGCGAATCTAACAAAACAATATTATCAAAAATAACGAAGTTCAAAAGTTGTTTTTGCGGGTAGAAAATAATTAGGAAACGAGAGAAGTTTTATTATTTTCTGTTCTTTATATATCTGTCATTTTTAATGGAAATTATGAAAATTTCTGTGTCTGTGATTATTTCTGGTACAAATTTGCTAAAAGTTTATTAATTTTGTGAAATGTTTTATTACAATCGATTTAGAACTGGCATCGCACATTACGTAAAAGGAAACGTAACGTCACCGTAGAGTATCAGGAGCGCCTGCATATCACCGCGGCTACGGCTAAGTGACGCCGTGCTTTCGGCAAGGCGTTACCTGGAGAAATGGGAGCATATTTTCAACCTTAACAATCTTATGTCAATGTTGTAAGAATAATTTATATAGAAGCCTGGAAAATGAGTTTGTACAGGTCTCTTCACGTCGCGTGGACGACGCAAGCACAGCTAAGGCGAGCTGACCGCGTTTGTCGCGAAGCAAGGCGATAACGTTACGATATCATCGAGTTTACAGTATGAGTTCCATGTGGCGTACAGGGATCTCTACGATGGCTATATAAATGTATGTCTATGACATTGACAAGTAAAACGTCAAAATATAAAATTATTTATATACATATGAGTACCATATAAAACAGTTTTGTAATCACATATTAAATTAATACAGATTGTAATACTTTCAAATGCAGCTACAATAAAATGCGACAATTTCAAGAAAATTCAATAACATTGTTTACAAACAGCATACAGATCTAGAGCAAGTCATATCGTTCCGTTCAACAAACAGTTCGAAAATGTCAACCACTTTGTTTGGACATGGAAATATTAATGTAGTTTTTTTTTTTTTAATTTGTACTTCGTAAAATTGTGACCTGGAAAGTAACGCGGCGCTTAAAAGATAGCTTCCTTTTGTAAATGATTTTGAAAATTATGTATTCTCAATTTTCAACCGACTTCCAAAAAGAAGGAGGTTCTCAATTCGTCTGTATGTTTTTGTTTTTTCTTCTTCTTTTTTTTGTTTGTATGTTACGCGATTACTCCGTCAATTCTGAACCGATTCGAATGATTCTTTTTTGTATAGTACGTTTCCGAGGTAGTCCAGTTGTAATTTCATTGAGATTTGATTAGTATCTCCAGAGATATGACAATAAACGTCTCAAACATGCTACTGAAATTGACTCGCGCGGCATTAAAGTCGGTTGTTTTAGTTTTAAAACTATCTTAATTATAGGACGATAAGTTTGACAGTTCACAATATGGATGCGGTAGTTTTAATTGATCATCGATCATCCTCATGGAACTTGGAATCGATAGTAGCATGGCTATGGTGTATTAATATTTTCGATCGGTATTGTAATATTTTTACAAAGAATTATTTGCTCTATAAATACCTAATAGCGCAAATAGTTATATATAAAAACAAATAAGTTAATGTAAATTTTACCTCGACGTACCCTCACATAATGGTCCAGGTACGAGTACTAATGTTGGTATTCTGTCATGCAATGAGGGGTCGCATCTGCGCCCTACAAGCACATTCAAAACACACTCTTCCAGAGTGACATTAACACCTTAGCTTCAAAGTGCTGTATCCCACTATTCCTAACAAAACTTAGGATAGAAATGGAGACAACCTGCGGAGTATTCGTACTATATTCGGTGAATAACCATGCATAATATGATCCGTTAAATCAGATCCGTTGACCAGCAACAAGCTTAAGATGAGTCCATGCCTTAGCTAAAAAATAAGAAAGGAATTGACTCGTGAAGCTTTTTTTTATCTTATAGGCTATCGTTTGATCATTATGTCGCCTGTTAGTAAGCGATGATGTGGTCGAAAAGGGATCCCTTTCTTTCGTATAATTTTTTATTCCTAATTTACTTAGGCATAACGGGTCACGCATAATTTTAAATAGTATAATAGTACTATCGCATAATTTCTTTTGGCATATTGTATAAACAAGCATAACTTTCATTGAGGCTACATTGTTTCGGCCTAATTTTGATTCGCATAAAGTTATAGGGCATATTTTTTACTGGCCCAATAGTTTTAGACATCATAAATTAAGTCATAAATGAATGTATACACATATTTTATGCAGAACTATTCCAATTAAAATAAACAAAGTTTACTTACATACACATTTATTAATTCCTAAGAAAACGACTATAGTATTATAAAAGTACATTAACCAACATTTAACACTTCCAAAGTCAGAATTAAGGTAAGACTACGTGTCATGAGAGTAGTTTAGCTCAAAAAAAGTTCGTGGTTTCAAGTTTTAAAAAATATATTGATTAATATGTGAACTTCAAGTCCGTAGCCAAATTAAATTTATTAAATAGAGTAATATAAAGTTATATAGTAAAATATTAATACCAACAAAATGTTGGTACTAGACTGTGACAGAAGGTTCAAGTTCAGCGGGGGTGGCCCTTGGGCCACCCTTACGCCACGATTATTTTTATTTTAGTACTAAAGGTTATTTTAACTAGCGCGAACATTATATTAACATAACTTACCTTTTTCGAAGTGCGTCTATCTCATAGTTTTGGTTCGGCATTTGATTAGATATCAGCTCCTTATTATGTTCGTAATTTGGTTAGGTAGTTATAAGTCAATATTTACACTTATTACGCGCATCTTGACGTGCTTAACACATTCAACAAACTTTTTGTTAATTTTATGATATTTTTTCGTAAATCTACAAGCTGAGCCTCGTAACTTCGTCTGCGTTAAAAATATTATATGTCCTATTCCATTGTATTACGTACTCGTATACCAGAGCAATATTTAAACAAATTCGGTCTTCTAGCTAAATTAGTCGTTAAGAGATAAACATTTTAAAAAGTACTATTTAATAATTATGCTATAACAATATGACAAAAAAAAAATGCCTTAACAATTATGCCTAATTATAGTTATGCGTTTATAATATTATTCTTTAAGCCTGCAATACAGATTGGCCGACCTACAGCCAACGCGAGCGTCGATCGGCAAATCGATGCAAGGCAAGTGCTACCGTCTAGACATCCGGCAAGTCTACGCAAACTATTGCAAGCGGCCAATGTAGACGAGTTTTCTGTGAATCTGCCCACACGTTGGTAGCCGTCAGTTTGTGCCTTTGATTTGTACAGAAAAACCGACACGGCTCCGAAGTGAGGCGAGTGGCCGCGAGCGACAACGAGTGGTGACAAGTCACCGCAAATGACCTCTATACAAGTTGGCGCTTGTATTCACTCGGCCAGCTAGGCAAGCGACACCAAGCGATGGCAAGGCAAGGCAAAAATGCCGTCTAGACGTTGGTATTGGCTCTCACTCGGGCAGCGTTGGGCCAACATGTATTGCAGGCTTTAGAATATTATGCCACAAATCTTATGCTAACAGCAATTATGTCAAGAAAAATATGCGTAATTACTTTATGCCAAATTAATATATGCTTAAATATACTTAGGAGAAACAACATTATGCTAAAATATATTATGACAAAAAATGTTATGCAAAACAATAGGGAACCGGTCGAAGATAGTGAACACGCAAGGCATAGAATACTCTGACTCTCAAGCTGATCTACTAACTTAAATAATTTCCACACAGTACAACGATTTCAGCTATTCCAATTCATTTTCCAAAAGGTAACGCCATATTTCATTCAAAAGACACATATCTAAAAAAATACAATAGTATATATTTTTGCCGCCAGCAATAAAATTATTACATATCTCCTGTGCTCTTTTTTGCAGAGCACGCTAAGCTTTCAGTAGACTCTGTCAAAGGCGAAAACTCGTAGCTCGCTAGCAACGATAACGTCTACGAAATGTAGCAGTGTAGCTACCTTGGCAATACAAACTATATGTTAGACGTAGCATTTATTATGAAATCTAAACAGCTACGAGTATGTCATCTACGACCGTATATACTCATTTTTAACCGACTTCCCAAAAAAGGAGGAGGTTGTCAATTCGTCTGTATGTTTTTTTTGTGTGTAAGTTACGCGATTACTCCGTCAATTGTGAACGGATTCGAATGACTCTTCTTTTAGGGTTCCGTAGTCCTGACAAGGAACCCTTATAGTTTCGTCATGTCCGTCTGTCTGTCTGTCTGTCTGTCTGTCCGAGGTTTTGCTAAAAGACCGTTAATACTAGAAAGCTGTAATTTTGTGGGGGTATGTAAATAGATGACGCCGACAAAGTGCTGAAATAATTTTTTTTTAAATATTTTCTTTTTAGGGTAGCTCCCCTATATGAGAAGTGGGGATAATTTTTTTTTTTCATCGTCTACCCCATCGTGTGGGATATCTTTGAATAGGTCTCTTAAAATGACTTCAGAGTTGCTAATACCATTTTTCGATTGAACGCTCTATTTACGAAATATAAAATTTTGAAGTGCAAATTTTTGTTCCAGTAGGGCGTCCCCCCCTCTAAAACCTAAACTGCTGGCTTGAAAAATCTGGAAAAATTCGTGATAATAGCGCATTTCATGAACTTTAAAGTAAAATTATAACGGTTAAGAAACTTTATTAGTTTAGCAGTAATAGTCGTTGAACTTGGGTGTTGGATAATTTTGTACCAAATATAAAATCCTTAGAATAAATCCTTTAAAGTGACACAGACGGAGTACCTAGTTGCTTGTTTATAACGGGTAAAGACTTGCATTGAATAACAGGCTACTACGGAACCCTACACTGCGCGTGGCCCAACACGCACTTGGCCGGTTTATTAATGGGTAGGGTACGTTTTCGAGGTGGTCCCATTGTAATTTTAATGAAATCGGCCTAGCCGTTTTTAATATATTTATATTATATATATTATATATACACATTTGTATTACGACGGATTTACTTATCTCGACGATTTACTACTTACGAGTACTACTGGCACAGATTAGATAATTGTTACTTCGTCTACTGGCTACTTTGACTAGCGCAACGTTTGAATTCGGTTCTTTTAGTTATTTTAAACGATTTTAAATTATTTGTTTGACACGTTCGAACGAAAAGTTCAATAAAAAATCTGCCCACACAAATAAAATACCCGTGTTCATTTTTACACACATTCAAGTTTAAAATTAAACACATTATAATATCAACTTTCAACAATTCTTGAAATAACACATCGACTATTCTTTGTACTCCAAATTACATTACAAATAACAAAACGATTCGGAGGTATTCGAGCAAATTGAAATCTCTTTGTTAGAATGTAAGTAGAATAAGTGAGGGCTCGTAAAATAATATGTTTAGGAATTGAGTTGGAATGAAGAACATTTTCTTAGTATTTGAAGCAAAATTCTATATACTTTAAGAGTATTAGGATTATTTTTTTCGAAGGGAGGTGAAAAAGGCTGCTTTCGTTTGTCTAATGTTTAGAAATTAATGAATTGGTTCAGTGGCAAAAATATAACTTAATATTAAAAATAGAATAAAATAAAAAAATAACTAATGTCATTCATTAAGGAAACTATTCACAAGCATGTTAAATCTGGTAGCAAGAAGTTTGATCGTAACTAATATTATACTGCGATAAGACCGGATTCACTAGCCTAACCATCTTGCAACCCAATTTGAACCTGATGACAAGCGTTTCTCCTGTATATACAATACAAACAATACTATGGAGGTCTTTGTATTGTATTTATTTATTTCGTTCATAAGCGTGTATTATTCAAATTACAAATGAAAAAAAAAAAAATACGATACATCAATATAATTAGTTACACTCACATTAGTATCACGCTCGTAAACGCACAGTGTAATTCAGACCAATACATTATTTAGCATTACTTTTTAGGGTTTCGTACCTCAAAAGGAAAAAAAAGAACTCTTATAAGATCACTCTCTTGTCCGTCTGCCCGTCTGCCTGTCCGTGTGTCACCACCGATTTTCTCAGGAACGGGTGGACCTAACAAGTTGAAGTTTATATCAAATACTGAGGTTTGTAGTCCCTATTAGGTGTATAAAATCAAGGTCATGAGTAAACACGATAAAAAGATATGGGCAAATTTAGATTTTACGCAATCACTAGTATGTACCAAAATTTACCTTATTTTCAACTTTTTTTATTTATAGGAATTTTTCCTTTACTGCTGTAAGATTGCTTTTAACCAAAATGGACAATGCTAAGTCAACTGGAAGTATCCTGTAGGTTTTGGGTCGAAAACCTATAGGGTACTTTTATCTAGAATCATGGAGCAAGATTTGACGAGAAGCAAGGTCTTGAATCACTTAGAGATGAATAAATCTGAAAACCGTAAATATGTAATTTAATAACAAAAAAATGGTAAATTTACTATTACAAACTTATATGTACATTTAGCAATGCATTTCCTATGGATCGAACTAAAAAGTTTGTACTTTAACCTATTTTTACCAGTTTGTGCGGAAGCCTCGGTACGCGAGTCCAACTCGCACTTGACTGGTTATTTTATCTAATATACCACTATGCGTTTTCTGTAAGACAAGAAATAGTATTTTTTTTAAATAATTTTCGTTTATTTTAGTTACCAAAAACCAAGTGTTAAGGTGCATTCAACAAAATGTTATTACACGAAAATAGTTCTATTTTAAAAGAGTACAAAAACATCCACTTGCTGGCATTATGAGATTGTGAGGGACAGTTTACAAATGACGTCGTTTAGTCTCGGACACTTTACTGCGTGAAACATGTGACATTACGTTTTATTGGAGCTATTACCACTATTTTATTCGAGTGCAGTGTTGAAAACAATTGAAGTTGAATGAGAAATCGCAACGTGGGTTTTTGATAAATTATTAAGTTAGTTTAAAAACTAAAACAACTGACTTCAATGCCCCGCGAGTCAATTTCAGTAGTTCAAGTTTGAGACGTTTATCGTCATATCTCTAGAGATACTTATCAAATCTCAATAAAATTACAATGAGACTACCTCGGAAACGTACCCTACTGATTACAAAAAGAATCATTCAAATCGGTTCACAATTGACGGAGTAATCGCGTAACATACACAAAAAAAAGGAAAAAAAAACATACAGACGAATTGAGAACCTCCTTCTTTTTGGAAGTCGGTTGAAAAATGCAATTGTGTTTGCCACAAGAGAGATAAAGCTGAATGAGAAAATAATACAGATATGCAAAGCTCATATATTTTAGACTCACAAACAGGTTCTAAATTATTTTGTTTATTTGTGTGAAAGAAAATTGTCAACCAATTTTAATCTTTATTTTTTATTAGTAGGGTACAACTATAGGGATGATTAGTTATTAAATACAAAATCGTATTTATTTGGCTTTATTTACTGTCTGTGGTTGAAATAAGTAACGTGTGCTTTTATAATAGTTTCCTTTTAATAGTCTTGTTTTCTCTTCTGTTAAAAAACTCTTTGGTATTAACAATAATGGTACAAAATGTTACATAAAAAGTTTAGTTAGTAAGTAAAGCATTTTTAAACATTTCACATGACATTTATGTTTGCCGTTTCCAAAACTAAATTACTATTAGCAAACTCCACTCTAAACATACCGGGAATTTACTCTAAAGTACAGCCACGTAGAAAAATGTTGTTTGGACTACTTATGTTTATAGAAGGCCAGATTAAGGTCAAAATGGTCAAAATAAAATCTCAGTCCCATGATATTAAACATGGTTTTGTGCACTTATATAAATTGTCTTTTTTTGCCAATATTACATAGGTATAGGAAAACCCACACATATATCACGCCTAGCTCTTTCAACAAATAAACTTTCCTGTCTTAAAACATTATTTAAATAACTGAAGGCTTATTCTAATCAGTTATTTTGTTTGTTACAGGCTAACCATGCAACGGCTACTCAGAATCACTCTCATCACCATCGCCGTAGACCAAGTCATCTCCCAAGAAGACCGGGAGCACCAGGGTCCCCAAACATGCGGTGGCCGACTCCGAGGTCCCGTGGGAGTCATCCAAACTCCCAACTTCCCCAACCCGTTCCCTGTCCCCATAAAGTGTCGGTGGATTATAGACCATGATATATCTAATGGAACTATAAGTATATACTTCACACAGCAGTATACCACCAGTGGACTGACGTTTACAGAATACACGTATTATGATGATACTTATAAACTGGAAGAGAGAAGAGCGCTGACTGTCACCGAAGAGAACATCACTAGGATTAAGTGGCTGCAGGTTAGTTTCTATTAACATGCTTTATATGGGGCCAGTTTAACTGGTTTCTGATAGTTTTCAGATGATATTATTATACACAATCCAAAATTTTGCTTTTCACGGGACTCGAACCCGCGGCTCCTGATTAACAGGCCCAAGGACTTTAATCATCCTAGCCATGGGCGACTCCCACTAAGCGACGAAACTGGATTGCATTTTAAACAATTAAGCATTGGTGGCGCCATCTTCAATTGCTGTTTGGAAGTAATTCCTTGAATAAAACCATTACAGATTTCAAATCTGACGAAAGATAAAATAAATAAATCTCTGCTTACATCAAATATTAGGTAGGTATGTCTCTTTAAGTGTTATCTACGCTTTATATTCTTGTACGTCATTATATGCTACAGTTTTTAGATAGTTATTTAACCTACGACGCCATATAGAAGTTCTAGTTTATCTTGCAGTAGCTCTACCAAGAACTGGCTACGCTGGCCCTTAATGTACCCAGTTAAAGATTTAACCTAGTGATATCTGAGGAATAGACAGAGACGTTGCGACAGACAAGCAGCATAATAATTTGATCGAATGGTATCGCAATTTGAAGGTACGGATACACCGCAGCGTCCTGCGTGCGCGATCTAGGCGGCGATCAGATAGCGCAGTAGTATTTGTACCGACTGGGTCACACCAAACGCGATCAAAAAACATTTGAAAAGTACTGAGATCGCACCCGCAGATCCCAGGACGCCGCGGTGTGGGCGTACCTTTACTGGATTAGATTATATATAAAGGCATCATGAAATAATTGAAACAGCATGTACTGAATAAGGTTTATATGTAGCAATGGTTAAAAAATATATAAATAGGTTAGTTAGACAGTTAAGCTTAATTTACTGCACCACGGTCACAGTGACTTATGTGGGTTTTACTAAACTCTTTAAATTGTACCAGTATTTTACCACATAGGAAAATGGAATGGACTGTACTACTAGTAAAATGGTTGCCTTTTATTCTACGAACTACAGCTAATTTATTAAGACTGTACAAGGGCGTGTCCGTTTTAAGCCAGATTACCTGGTGTGTAAATGTAAATAAATTATACTCGAAGATAATATGAAGTATTTATCCTTTCGACACAGTCAACAATAATTAAAAAAAGAAAAAAATATATAAGACCAATACTACCAGATACTTCGCACAATATTAAACAATGTAAGCTATATAATATCCATGAACGATTTAAACTCTTTTAATGCAACAATTAAAAAGAAGTCTCATTTTCTGAATAGCCAGTTCATTTTCAGCGTACTAATTATTCAACGGAAAGCGGTTGTCGCCGACTGTACCGCGGTGCAATGAGAAAATACTGTTGACTTTTTGTGCGGTTACGGTAACATGGCGCTCGAAAGTCACTTTTTATTTGTGTTGGTTAAATAAAATTGTTAGCGGCGTTGAAAAGTTTTTTGCAGGGTTTAGTGTTTTAGTAGATACCTAACTGTCTAAAATAAAAGCTGTTAAAGTGCTTTAAGAGAGATTTTGGATTTAATACGGGTAAGTCGAGTGCTTTTATTTTTCCTCGGCGAGTAACCAGTAAATGTTATAAGAAGAAATTATTTCTATCCGTGTGAAACCATGAGAAAAATGTTAAGGAATTAAATAAATTATTTCATTTAAAAATACAGCATTGAAAAAGGAAATAAAATTACCAAGTACATGACGTTTCCATTCAAAACTCTGAAGTAGAATAGATTAGAAGATACTTTATCATATTAAGCTCCTCATGTAAAGAAACAATGCTCACATTGCAATATTTATACAATAGTGCAGCGATGCGCTCTTATGTCTGAAAGCGATCTCTTCCGGACAACCTTTTGATGGAGAAACTTTTTACATGATACGAAATTTAATCAACAAATTAAAATAAATACATTCGTGTGAATATTGAGTTATTCTATTGTTACAGCCACGGAATTATAGCATGCGTTGATCTATTTGGGTTAAAATTTGTTTGGAAACATAAAGCTTCAGACACATTTTATTGAGATCTCATAGGTATCTTCAGATATGTAAAATAACAGCGCAAACTAAAAATAAAACTGGCCAAGTGCGAGTCAGACTTTTGTCCCGCACACGGAGGGTTTTGAACCGAACACCAACTAAATAAACGTTAAAATAAAGGTAGAATAGTATTATATAGTAGTAATAGTAATAGTAGTAATTAATATTATTAAACATCTGGTTGACCGAGCTTTGCTCGGTATTTTTTGCCACTTAGACAGACAAATATGACTCTACCCAACATCTATTGACGAATAATAATACTATTTTTTTTAATTGAGAGCCTCTAACTGCTTTACCCACACAGTAACAATAAAGCTACTTCTACTCGCCAATAGATGTCGGGAAGAGTAATATTTTAAGTTGATTATCAATAAAGTTGATTATTGAAAACACGAATAAAACAACATTTTCTGAAAATGATTCCTAGCTAGATCGATTTATCGCCCCCGAAATCCTCTGTACACCAAATTTTATTTAATCGTTTGAGCCGCTTCCGAGATTCAGATTAAGGTAAAGACGATAGCGCCGCGCCATCTTTAATGATCATCTAGATGGCGCGGCGCTATCGTAAAACCTTTTTTTTAAATTTTTTTTAAATGTTTAACTTTGTTCTGTTCTTAGTATTTGTTGTTATAGCGGCAACAGAAATACATCATCTGTGAAAATTTCAACCGTCTAACTATCACGGTTCATGAGATACAGCCTGGTGACAGACGGACAGACAGACAGATAGACAGACAGACAGACAGACAGACAGACAGACAGACAGACAGATAGACAGACAGACAGACAGACAGACAGACAGACGGACAGACGGACAGCGGAGTCTCAGTAATAGGGTTCTGTTGGTACCCTTTGGGTTCGAAACCCTAAAAATACCTTTAAATGTTTACCAATTTTAGAGCCTTTCAAAATATCGAAAAAGGTTACCATCTTCTAAATCATCTTGGCCACAGACAAATATATTACAAGTAGGTACTGGAACGGGCAGACAGACCTCAATAGCATTTATTATTGGAAATTTATTACTAACATAATTCATAAGCAATTTCATAAATATCTTCGAACTGAAATTGAATATCAATGCCTATTCAATTCGTGCTGGGCATATTTTGGACTATTTCGCTGATCTAATTTATATAAATAGACTTACATAATTCTGAAAAGTTAAGGTACGGACACACCGCAGCGTCCTGCGTGCACGATCTAGGCGGCGATTAGATAGCGCAGTAGTATTTGTACCGACTGGTTCACACCAAACGCGATCAGAAAACAATTGAAAAGTACTGAGATCGCACCCGCAGATCGCAGGACGCCGCGGTGTGGCCGTACCTTTCATCATCATCATCATTATCAGCCAATTTCCGTCCACTGCTGGACATAGGCCTCTCCCATGGCACGTCACTGAGCTCGATCTTCAGCCATTCGTTTCCAACCGCTGCCAGCCAGCTTGCGTGTATCATCGCTCCACCTAGCTGGAGGGTATCCTACACTACGTTTGCCAAGCCGTGGTCTCCACTCTAGAACTTGTCTATCCCAAGGGTTATCAGTTCTACGACAGATGTTACCAGCCCACTGCCATTTCAGCTTGCTAATCCTTTGAGCTATGTCGATAATTTTTCTTCTTATTTTCTCTGACGGATGACTTCGTTTCGAATTCGATCCTCCAGAGAAACTCCGAGCATAGCCCTCTCCATAGCTCGCTGAGCGACTTTGAATTGGTGAACTAGTCGCACCGTCAGTGTCCACGTCTCGGCTCCGTAAGTAATAACGGGTAAGACGCACTCGTCAAAGACTTTCGTCTTTAGGCTTTGTGGTATGGGTGACGAAAAGACTCGACGAAGTTTTCCGAATGCTGCCCATCCCAACTGTATTCTTCTGCAAACTTCCTTCTCGAAGTTGTTTCTACCCAATTGCAAAATTTGCCCAAGGTAGACATATTTGTGAACAACTTCGAGAGGAACTCCGTTTAGGGCAATCGGTTCCGGAATAACATGTTCATCCGGAGACCGATGCGTGCAGAAGAATCAGCAAGGGTGGTCAGCATGTGTTGCAAGTCCTGAACGGTTTCAGCCATGATGACGATATCATCTGCAAATCTCAAGTGTGAGAGGTAATTGCCATTGACATTTATGCCCCGTCCTCTCCAGTTCAGCGTTTTGAACATATCCTCTAGAGCGTTTGTGAACAATTTGGGGGAAATAACGTCCTCTTGTCTCACACCTCTATGTAAGTGGATATGTTCAGTCTGCTGATTTTGTACTTGGACGGTCATAGTGGCGGCCGTACCTTTAGACATACCTAAATGTTGAATAAAAACTTTCTTTTTTTTAACAATATATCAAGATTTTTTAATTTTATAATGTTAAATATATCCATAGATATTTTATAATGCGTGTTCATTTTTTGGTTTTTGTAAAAATAAGTTTCACGATCGATTACTGTACTTAAGTGCTTAAATTTAAATATGGGTTTTTCATATTTATTTTACTTTTTATTGTAAATTATCTTCTACACTGTCGCCTATAAAACTACTTTTTTCCACGAAATGATGAAAACACTAGATTGCTATACCTTGTTGGATAGCTGATGAACCGCAGATATTTTAAAAAACATCTGCCGAACAAGTGCGATAATATTTTATTTAGATATTCCTTAGAGAAAAATAAACTTTCTAATATTTTTTTAAATTTCTTAACTTTCACTTGTCTACTACGGTCTATTCAACTAACTTATGCACTATTTTGATTATTAACGCGTTAAAGCATCTTATTACACAAGTAAAAATGCAACAACAATATTAATAAGACACGTAAAAAAACACAAATCAATATAGTAGCCTAAAAATCGGCAATTTTCAAAAAAAAAATAAAAGTCGTATATCTCGAAAAGGGTTAAGTTTAGGGTGGGGTGTGTTATAGAGAAATAAGTCAGAAATGACGGGTACTCCACGCCCTTCACGGATCTAGCATGACTTCTCCTGTAACCCTGTATATATACATGTGTATATATATATATATATATATATAATTATATGCTATATAGACGAATTAATATCCTTCTCCTTTTCGGAAGTCGGTTGCAAACTCAAAGATATACAGTAAACTTTAAAATATATTTTATTCCATTAATTATTATATTCATAGGATTATATCAAGCCTAACAACGCAAAGCAATCATTCATCAAACCGGAAATACGTGGCGTATTTCAGTGCCAGAGTCGTTCGCCGGTCCTGTGATTCCATTGAAAAACGGCGACGCGTAAAACGTTAGCCTGGAAGGCTTCATAGTTAAATATTTACTAGCCTTACGAATATACTATGTATGTAGTATGCCGAAATGAATGGATCTATTCTACTGAACTACTCTGCACCATTACTGTTGTACTATTATATATATATATGTATATATATATATATATTTATTAATGTTATTTATTGGTATAAAATATTATGAGACAATTTACTTATATGTACTTATATTATAACTGAGTCCGATGAATTTTATGCCTGATTTAAGTACGATTTAATAACTATGTAAATTTTAATAAAATAGAATTATATTGAAATGCAAAATGATGGTAAATTTTTAATATTATAAGCAAGTAGAACGATTATTTCGTATTGAAAGGAATCTATTGTATTAAGGTCATTTAATCTTTTCTGAATTGATTACATTAAATCGTTTTTTACAAAATGTATACTCAAATGTTCTCTTAGCCTAGAATAAATTAATAAATTAATAAATTAAGAGCAATTTTTAAACCGATGTATGATTTAATTTATACTTTGACAAATATTTTGTAATCCAATTCGTAATTTATGTTTTCATTGTTAAGCTTTCATTTATGGTTGATTTCTGTAATAAGATAATTATACAAAATTGGAAGGGACTACCCATCAAGATACGGGTTCTTTTTAAGTATCCAGTTTGATGGATAAGGCCTCATGAAATGTATGTATAATTTACAAAATAAAAAAATAAATAATTGAATTTAAGGTGAGATAGTGGTCAAACGCTTATAAGCCTATACGATATTTAAAAAAAACCTTGACTGATCACTCAGATTTGGTATAATTTCGTATTTTCAGTGACAATGCAATAATATGGTACCATCAAATAAATAAATCGCATTGACCTGATGTATGGATTAGAACTCCGAAATGGCAAATTATAGAACAGTGGAATTTGGGCTTAGTACCTATGTATTGTAAGTAATCACTAGTACTCTTCATGTATACATGATAACGTCTTTACATAAAGCTTGTGTTATTTTTTAAGTTTTTAACTTTTAAAATATTTTTAATATTGCTGCACTCTTGAGTTTCTCGACTGCTATGCCTTACATCATGGGTCTATTGAGAAAAACAGCGAAGAACTTTTCAACGATTTCCTGGTCAGTACTTGGTACGTGATGCACCGTTTGACTTTGTTTTGCACATTTTCTCCATCTACAGTTTGCACAGAAATCGAGTTCACGAAGCTTTTGTCAGAAATGGTGGAGGCAAATAAGGCAAAGTACAATGATTGCAAGGATCGAGTGAATCCGTCTATACATGACGGAGTTATGCCCGAACACACAGATGCAAAACATAAACATCCGAATTAATTCCTTTTTTTAAGTTAGTAGGATTTTACTACGTGTAGTGAAATCCTAGATCAGTGAGGATTTCACTACGTTAAACGTAGTAAATTCCTAGATCTGTGTTTAAAACATGTCTTTCTTATATTACAAAAGTACTACTACGCTTCTATTTTAATGAAAAATACGTATCGCAGGACATTGCAGTGTAGAGATCAAATCAAATATTTACTGTCCGCGATATACCCATAGACATTTGGACAGCGACTGTTCGAACCGAACGTCCGCATTTAGGGGTGACATACAGAGCTATTTTAGAGCATTTTAGTTTAAGCTTTTATTTGTTAGGGTAAAATGAAAGAGTTAGAAAGCTCATACGATATTCAGATATATTTTTTTCGTTTTTCTATTTTGGCCCGAGGCGTTCAGTTTAACAAAATATTGTCAACATATGGGCTGCCATATGTATTCATACAGCTCATGGGAAGAGTGCGGTGACGATGACGCGAGTTTCACGCCTTTTGTTCACCTAAAAAATACACAGTATACATATAGCTCATGGAAAGAGTTCGATGACGTCACGATAACGCGAGTTCCATGATTTGGTTCATCCAAAAAGTGCTCAAAGCGCCTAGTTAAAAGTTTTGTTGAAATTTTAACTGTATAAGAAGGTCTATATAATAAGGTAAATAGTATGCAACAACACAGCACATAACTTTAAAAAGAATACCTATTAAATGCTCCATATTTCCATCCTAAAATTTACCTTGAAAAGAACTCCCATTTTCCCCTTATTAAACCTGAGACCACTATTGTGTGAAAACTTCTATACTATATTATGCATTCCATTAGATTTTTCTGAGGTCTTTTTACGGAGAACGTCCCGCCCCGTCCCGCGCGTGACGTGAATAATAAACATCTATTACGGGCATTTCATAATTCATTGATATGTGAACCTATAGAAGGTCGTGCTTTATATTTGGTAGAAAATTCTTGGGTGTGAGAAGAATATACTTAACTTTGAGGCTGGCGTGGACTAATGGCAAAATGGATCTGGAACTGACAAAAGACAAAAGTGCTATCTAGATAGTACGGTGTATCTGTAGGCTGACAGTCCTAGTTGGTTTAGATTTTTTTGTATCTCACTGATCTACGGTATCTAAGGATTCAGCACAATGATACTATACCAAAGATTTACCAAATATAATTTCACAGTTTTTTTTTATTAACTCGACTGCTGTAATTACTGTAATTTAATTTGCCTCGATTTGAATTGAACATGCGAATGGCTATTCACAGCGAGTATCCTGTCACACACAGCGAATACTCGCTGCGATTAAGCATGCGCAGCAAGCACTCAGTGTGTGTGACAGGATACTCGCTTTCAACATTCCGTTCAGCGCGGGTGTACGACGAATAGACGACATACCTGTAGGGCACCAACATGCATGCAGCGAATGTTGTATTTTTGCAGGGTTTTACGTGTTCTTTTACAAGTAACACAAACACTTCAGAAAGTAAACGTCTGTTATACCTAGGTATAACAGACGTTTACTTTCTATATCATCATCGTATATACTGTTACTTGTTACTTTCTACCACCCTTAGGTACCTGACGAATAAACATTTGCTTTGAATTGCCCATTTTTCTTACACTACGTATGATAAATCGGCAATGAAGTAGGCCAACAGTTACTACAGCACTTATCATCAATAAGCTCATAACAGATCTTATGACGAGGACATCGAGATAGCAGAATCACGTTTGAGCACACACCAATGGCGCTGAGCGCTGTTATTGCCTCACGTTCCGTGTCACCTTATAGTACCACAGGCTAGTAAAATCAGAAAGAAAGAAATCTTGCCCAGTATTTTTGAGTTCAAAAAATTCTAGATAGAAAGGTTATTTGTGTCTATTCTGTCGCTTTAATTGAACAACACTTAATTTGAGAGTACTGAAAGCGTATTTAAAGACTTGAAGTAAAACTAAACTTGATGAGTTCGGACGTCTTAGAAACAGTCAAACTCTTCACGCGAGTTTAACCGCAACATATAACTCATGGTTCGTTCATGATCAGGCAATCTTTAGGCCTGTTCTTGCTTAAAGCCTTGTACTTTTACAGTATTTTACCTGTGCGTTTACAAGTACGTAACACAAAACAACAAAAGTACATATATCACAAACATATAGCTTACCATTACATCAGATGAATGTAATTTTTAATTTTGTTACATTATGATAAGAAAAGAAGACAAATCTAAGTTAATAATAGGACTTTTTCTTATTTTCGTAAACTGTTTAGGTCCTTCTGGACTTCTGGACCCACCCATAAAAATCTCTTAATGCATTTTTCACATAGGCGATCATATAAATTAGCCGCAACATTTTTCCGTGCGTGCCCGTGACAGGGATCAGATTTAACCTTCGTCAGTTGACCGCTCGATACGAGACAGGAACTTGGCAACACCGTTTGATTCAATAACCAAGATTGAATTATGTCGATGCTCAATGACTACGGTATTTCCTGCTTGAGTAACCAGTAAAGCGGTTTTTGGACTTCGAATATCAAAGATGTAGAATTGAAATTTTTTTATAAGGATTCCGTACCCTTCGTACGTCCGTCCGTCCGTCTGTTCGTCTGCTAGACGACTTTATCTGTTAAACCGTAATAGGTTGAAATGTGCACAAACTATGGCCGCTATAACAAAAAAATAATGCAGGCAAATTTGGGAACCTTCTTCTTTAAATAAAATTTGGTATAGGTACATTGATTTGATCCTTTATTAAAGTTAATTACTTAATTTTTTTTTTTAATATTTTATAGGCTAGCGTTTGACCACTATCTGACCTGTTGGTGGTGATGATGCGGTCGAAGATGGTAAGCACGCTAGGCCTTGAATGGGAACTGGCTCTCAAGGTATTGATAATTTATAGACTAGACTAGCTGTGTAACGTGGCACTCCGCGTTTTATTGTAAAACGTATACATTTTATTAATATTACAGTATACTATCCGTGTACCAAACTTCTAAATCTTCACGCCTTTTTTTTTTGCGTAAAAAAGAAACAATACTGACAAACTTGCGCATTTAAAATATAAATAAATTTTGAGTATTTATTTTAATATTCTGCTAACGTAAGTAAGCGCACTTATTATCCGGTCACGACTAAATGAACTCTCTTGAAACGTCAATTAAAACCATTATTAACAAATCTATTACTCCATCAAACAACTGTAATTAGAATCTAGGTTGGCTATCGCGCGAATTCTGGGAAACTCAATCAGTGGGAGCCAAAGTCGGATTGTAAGGTACTTCTGAGAATAGTAACCTAAATTAGTGATGCCCAACAGGGTGCGGTACGGCACTATACGATACATCGATATTTGATACGATATTTTGACCATACGATACGCTTCGATTTATCGTAGTCCAACAAATATATCTCATTGACGTAATTTTTTCATTACTATTATTATTAATCAATATATTATTATAACATTAGCTGCTCCCCGCGACTTTGCCCGCGTTGAATCTAAGATGCCAAACGATGTAGGTAAGTTTCAAAAAGATGATAACCAGTGCGATGGAACAAATTGTTATTAGTAATAAGAGATACCATTGACAAAATAGTTTAATAATAGCGGATTTTGTTTAAGCTTGTAGTTTATTTCAGATAGATTACAATAATCTACAAAACTTACCGTATAATAATGTACCGTACCGTAAATATATACCGCCAAAAATAATTAATAAGATTTCTTTCGAGTTGGAGCAACCTTATATATACCAATACAATATACCAATATTATACACAAATAACAAGGCACCACTTGTAAAGGTTCCAATATCTTTCCAATTCCAATTCTTATGAAAATTTTAAATACTGATCTGCGACAATTTCGAAGAAATAAATATTTTTGGTGATTTCCTTAAAACTTAAGTATTTTTCTTTCTAAATATTAGAAAAATATCATATGAACATTTAATTTTTTTTTCATATTTGCTCGACAAATGGCAGAACGTATGTCAATAACATAACACTTGTTAAAATGATCAAATATTAATAGCAATGAATACGATATATCTATACACATATTCGAAAGGCTTACGAGTCTGTGTATCGATAAACATCATTTTTGGACATCCCTCTAACTACCCAACACCGTTAGATAATTATTTCAATCTCCAATTTCAAATAGATTTTAAGCTTTGTCATTTGAGGTCTTCAAATAATTCATTTTCAATTTCAATACAAAGCCAGTATTATAAAACGATTCTCAAGTACCGGTCCAATCTAAATCCATTTGGTTGATTAACTAGCCACGTTTTAACTGATCAAATGGTCATTCATTATTTGCTAGTAAATCCGATCCACGCTTGGCAGGACATTGCATTGCTTGGCCAGCTACCATCCTCAAGTTGGGAAATTTGTCGCCAAACATCTAATGTGTTCCGGCAGCTGTCCTTGAAAGCCTGTTCCCATTTTGGTTAATCGTTCTATCATATTCAACCGCAGCATTACTTAATATTATAACTATAAGGCACATATTAAATAAACTGGCCAAGCGCAAGTTGAACTCGCACTCGTAGGGTTCCGTACCACACTACAGTATTTTATTAGATTGAGAAAAAAATACCACTATCATTTTTCGCCAGCCAAAAATAATATACTTATACCATGTACATAGTAAATGGGTTCTTATGAACCTAAATTGCGAATAATGTATTATGCACTGTAAAATTACTGTGATTATATTATGTGATGAGATGATAGGTACAATGTATCTTTCTAGGGTAAAGTGCGATGTTCACTATCGTCGACCACATCATCGCTTACCATCAGACGAGATAGTGATCAAACGCTAGCCAATCGGATAAAAAAGGTTGAACTGCGTGGCGCTCAGTGTATGCAATTCCTTACTTTATGGTCAGCGACCTAAACACGAGCAGACACCTGAGAACAGACGTCAAAGTAAAATAGGACATGAATACTTACATACGCGGGCAGAACTGTGGGACGCAGCTAGAATATAGCACTAACAAAAGGCACCCGGCACCGAAACATCGTTTTTAGGGTTCCGTACCCAAAGGGTAAAACGGGACCCTATTACTAAGACTCCGCTGTCCGTCTGTCACCGGGCTGTATCTCATGAACCGTGATAGTTAGACAGTTGAAATTTTCACAGATGATGTATTTCTGTTGCCGCTACAACAACAAGTACTAAAAATAGAATAAAGTTAAAATAATAGAGGGTCCCCATACAAGAAACGTGTTTTTTTGCCATTCAATGTAACGCTCTCTATGCATGCCTAGTTAGGTAAACGTCACATAGATGGCGTTATATTGAAATGTCGATCCCTAACACCTTTGTTAGACGTTAGATGGCGTTATAAGAGCTAAAATGTTTATTAATTATTGTTTTTTGCTGGCGAAAAATTATAGTGGTATTTTTTGCTCGATCATATAAAATACTGTAGTGTGGTACGGAACCCTACCAGTGCGAGTCCGACTTGCACTTGGCCAGTTTATTTACGCTTAGGTTAATAAACTAGATACAAACGAAACCTAACGAAATAGGAAAATAGTTTTACTTCTTTCACCAACTTTACCTCTACATTACGTCACGTGACCGTGACATGTGCCACGCCGCTGTCGCCTGTCACTTGAGCCGTATTTAGGTGAATGCTTTAGCTTTTCTTGTGACTATTACAGGAATCAGTGCCTTTTGACCCTTTGCTGACTTGGAAACGATGTTTTTATTTGATATTATTTGTACATTAGTACAAAACAAATAGAAACATAGGGTCGACTTCCGTATATTTCATTTTAACCAGACTTAGGTGAAGCAATTGGTAATTTTAACACCATATGTTTTTTCTTTGTCTCGGTAACACGTACAAACGTTAAACTTGATACGAATATAGTGCAAATAATACAATTAAATACAAACAATAGCCTCTAACAATAGAATTCGTTTAAAAACCTCTCATACTGAATGAAAAAACTACTTTCTATGACACTTTGCAATATATAACAAATGCTTTGATTTTGACTTATGGCTGACTTTGACTACTTTGACAGCGACTCGCCCCGGCTTCGTAAGGGTTAGAGCATTATGCCAACATTTTTCATCAGCTTGTTGGGTCGAGTATTATATATCGGCATATTTCAAAAATTTACACAAAATCATACACGTTTAAACCTTCTTCCTTAATATCTCTGCCTATTGGTGAATCATGAACAGACAGACAGATGCGGCGGGGGACTTTGTTTTATATACAAGGTGTGGTTTTGCATTCTCGCCATATTTGCATAGTTGATTGTAACGGGTACCCTTTATCACTTAATAATATTATTAAAGTTCTACCGTGAATTATTATCCGGATATTTGATAAACCAATTTTGTGATTTTCAGAATCATCACCGAGTAATATCAGAAAAACGCCATGTAAACTGCGCAGGCGCGTACACACACACGTAGATGACGTTATGACACTGATAGAGCGGTCAGCTGTGGCTGTGGCGGTCAGTGTCTCAGCTCTATCAGCTGGCTCTATCATTAAAATGTTTTGTTTTTTTAATATTTTTTTTACTGATTCTTGTTCTATACATGGAGTATACCTACCCCTGCAAATATGGCGAGAATGCAAAACCACACCTTGTATGTAGTGATTTTGTATGAAATAAATAGGTAAGCAATGGTATTTACCTAACTGATTCAAATCAGTTGCTGTATTTTGTAATAGCTCATAATTTTTTCCTGAAACATCGACGTATTTTGTGAAACTGTTATCCGTTTCACGAAATACCACGCATGGCTATTCAATTTGGCTTTGAATGCTTTGTTTTTTTTTTCAGATTTGTAGATTGAAGCACAATATTGAAACTCGATAGTTCAACATATAACGGGCTTATAGGATAAGCCCGTGAGGCTTAAATGTATGCATGCCGAAGTATGACTATTCTAGCCTGGTCCACTACAAGTGTTACAAGTCTATTTAAAAAAATAATTTATCACCTGTAAATAGAAGCTAAAAAATATTATGCCGTGTATTATTATTGTATTTATATATTCCGTCAACTCTACTTCCTCTAACGCTTCTCGTGACGGTCCTGGGCCCCTAGTAAAAATCCAATTTCTTTTTTCATTCACGCTAACGCAAGTTCAAAATGTATGGGAATGACAACTTTGTTGCGGAAACATAAATGTCATTCCATACATTTTGAACTTGCGTTAGCGTGAATGGGAACAGAAACTAGATTTTGTCTAGGGGCCCTGTGCTAACGGCATCCAAGTGTGACATGCGATCAATGCATTTTTATATTATTCAATATTTAGGACAGATTTAGTGCGACGCGAACGACCTAAGCGAATGACCTACATCTGCAACGTTCGGTAAAATGTATAAGGCATACATAGAGTTTGTTCAGTGCGCGTTCGCGTTCAATTTAAGACTAACGAAATTTTCAGGCAATCTTCAGATTAGCCCAATTAATTTAATAATAATAATATATGAATTTTTATATAATTCCTGTAAAGTTAGGTTGCGATTGGATCACCCGTTGAAGTCAGGGCGGGTTGCTAGTGAGGTATAATAATTTTGACACACTTGCAGATAACAACATATTTTTATAATCTAGGAATTCGTTTGGTGATTCAAAGAGGTAATGTCGCCAGCTTTTTTTTGGGTACTCTACCAGCAGACACCGACCTAAATTCCATTTATTATTTGTAGTTTTTATTTTAATTATTAGTCATAGTTAATATTTTAGTTTAATTAAATTGTTTTCCCTACACATTCACATAATAAATCGATTAAGTCGCAGTCTATCATCAAACCTGTTAGCTGTCTCTAACAGCGGAACTATCTATCAGCTTGAACTATCTAGGAATTATTTTAGTGTCTGGATGACTAGAGCCAAAGATCTGGCTCATTGGCGCGACTTGCAAGAGGAAAGGCCTACATCCAGTAGTGGACTGACACAGGCTGATTATGATGATGATTTAATTGTAATTTTTAAATCTTTTAAATCTGATCTGAATAGATAATGGTAGCATTTACTAAAATATTGTCACGAGATTTTTAAAAAAATGCATAAAAAAGGATGAGGTTCTCAATTTGTTTGTATTTTTTATTAAATTTATGTTGACATATCGTATTTAGTAATGTTGTGTTGTCATAACATTTAATTAATTCCATTTTGTCGTAACCCTGGATTATATAGCAAGCGGGCTTTATAAGTTTAAATACGAGGACTGGTTTACAATCGAAATTCTACAGTTTACCACAAATCATCAAGAGAACTGTAACATCAGTGAAGCTGGCCCGGGTCTAAACGCTTTTCATTCAATCGTTCAATTTCGCTCCGCCCGTACGCTTTAGAGAGCGAAATGGTCAATTTTCACTCGCATAAAATTTTATGACCACACTTGAACTGACTTTTACTGCAACTTTCTATGGTGTCGGATTTTATTTTTACTGTATAAAGATCGAGATGATATAAAAGATCGAAAAGATCTTTGGATGGTAAGATTGCCTTTTGGATAACACGGATGGAAAAAAATTAATGGAATCAATTGAGTGTAACTTTGCGCTAATACCAGTTTTTTTATTAGCTTTTTATTAGCTTCACCTGTATGTTTGTATGTTTGTAACCGACTTCTTTGGGGGACCGATGACAATATTTCACTAGGTAATTTGATAAAAAATTATTCCATTTTTCAACTAAAAAGTAGAAAATAAATAATAGTTTAAAAAAACTAAAAAACACGCTTTTTATAGAAAACCGAACTAATAAATAGAAAATAAATTTTAATTAATTTAAATTAAGAATAGTGTTAACAATTTCATATATATAAATTAATAATAGTGTGAAAAAAAAAATATTTAAAAAAAGCGTGGGGTGCTTGATGTTATCAAAATGATAATCACTCTACTCATATCTGTCAATAAAATATTTATAACTATTGACACCATGCACCTCACGCTTTTTTTAAAATAAAATATTTTTTTTATTCACACTATTATTAATTTATATTTATTGAAATTTTAACACTATTATTAACTTAAATGTATTATAATTTATTTTCTATTTTTTAGTTCGGTTTTCTATAAAAAGCGTGTTTTTTAGTTTTTTTAACTATTATTTATTAATGATGTTAGGTCACAAGATAAGCAATACATTCGTTTTGGTAAGAGATAACGTCTATCTAAAACAGACACTGTGGCACGCAAAACCGTAGATTGCGCGAATTTAGCAAGTCACTGTCACTGCACTGTTCCTGCTACACTGAGACTAGATGTTCAGTCTTGCATGCGATGTAATTTTGCTTCCAACCCAAAAAAAGTCTATTCGGATTGATGTGATTGATTTCTCGTAACAAAATTACTATTTCTCTTAAGGTATGGACACACCGCGGCGTCCTGGGTGCGCAATCTAGGCGGCGATCAGATAGCGCAGTAGTAATTGTATCGACTGGTTCACACCAAACGCGAACAGAAAACAATTGAAATGTACTGAGATTGCGCCCGCAGATCGCAGGACGCCGCAGTGTGTCCGTAACTTTACATTTCTATTACACTTAGAAAAGTTATTCTCTGGTAAATATGTAGTAGGTAATTGCTTCGTATATTTTCGAAGTTTTATTTTAAAGTTTCTTGTGTCATCAACATCATCATCATCATCATCAGCCTATCTTTGTCCACTGCGGGACATAGGTCTCACCTATGGAACGCTACTGAGCTCGAATTTCAGCTTTTTAACCGACTTCAAAAAAAGGAGGAGGTTTCTCAATTCGACCGTATATGTTTTTTTTTATGTTTGTTATATATAACTATATATAACAAACATAAAATATATATACATATAATATAACGGATAACTTCTTCGTTTGTGAACCGATTTTGTTTATTCTTTTTTTGTTGGAAAGGAGATATCACAAGTGTGGTTCCATGGTAATTTTATCGAGGTCTGATTAGTATCTCCAGAGATATGGAGACAAACACCTCAAAATTGGTACTGAAAATTAATAGCGCGGCATTGAAGTCGGTTCTTTTTAGTTTTTTAAACGATCTTATTAATTCCACCCGCTGCCAGCCAGCTTGCGTATATCATCGCTCCATCTAGCTGGAAGGTGCTCTACTCTACTTCTTTCTTGGGTACTACTTATTTTCACCCGACTTCTAAAAAGGAGAAGGTTCTCAATTTGTCTGTATGTTTTTTTTATGTATGTTACGCGATTACTCCGTCAATTGCAAACCGATTCGAATGATTATTTTTTTAATCGGTAGGGTACATTTTCGAGGTGGTCCGGTTGTAATTTTGTCCTTCTCTGGCAGAGAAGGACAAAAAAAATGTTGTTCATCGTATGTAAAATCGAATACGCAGAGATTCTCTGCGTATGCGATTTTACAAACTGGCTCCAGCACTGGAACCAAGTTCTAGTGCACCCATTGGCTCTCACCCGCTGTCATGTATGACCCGACCACGCTGTTCATTTTATCTTATAGCTGGCATATGTATCACGTGTTCATCAATCATTTTAGTCGGGTTATATCTCTATAGCTATTTCATTCAATGTTCTCTGTATATAAATATAATATACTTTCTCTATGGTGCTATGAAATTTAATCTCTATTTGCTAATGCAAAAGTTCATGAGGTAAACAACAGATTAAATAACAGTACCTTCGTAATGAAACTGACGAATAGTTGCGCGTTTAAATCCCCAACAACAAACATTAACATCAATTTAAAAGTTGTCTGGTTAAGATCCCTATTTATTATTTTGTTCATTACCGTAATGGTGGACTTACATTAAATCACTGACTTATATTTCTTGTCATGTCTGGTATTTTATATCTGGTAGATTCTAGTATTAAAACCACATTGGTTAATAACTAATAATAATAACCTGCATGGCTTAAAGCTGTCTTCAAATTCAATACAATGTACCTAATATGAAATTAAAAGAAATGTCAAGAAAAAAAAACATAGTTAATTACTCAAACATTATTTCAATTAAAAATGTGCCGTGAATTAGTCAAAATATGTTTTGTATTTTTGCATGTTGAAAATTTAAGATTTTATATGAAATAACAGAAAAATTTCTTAATTCCTAATTTTTCATTTTTCACAGTCTTATTTGTATAGCAAACGATGCTTTAATATATCTTCTTTGATGCAAAATAAGAAAGAGAAGACGAACCTAAATCGACGTCATTTGTTAGCATCGTTTTCTCCATATTCATTTGGACTGTGTGAAACCATAACCGAGTACATATAAAGGGTAGGAAAAACCGGCCATTAAAAATAAAATTAATCTGTTCTACCTGACACCACCAACCCTCTGGAACCTACGCCCTAAGTCACTTTAAAAGCGAAAAAAATGAATGACCTCATCACTTTTTAAACCGTGTAACAAAACCTTCCATTTAATAAAGCAGCTGACCCAAAGATAAGTCCATGTAATCCTTGCCACTCCAGTTATGGCGTAATCTTTATTAAATATGGACCCTGGCCCTTATGAATCACCTATGTCCCGTATACGCATATACGCATGCGAAATTTATTATTCCCTTCTTATGTCAGATTAAACCCTTTTACGCGGTTTTCTTCTGTTATTTTTAACGTTTAAATACGTTTAATATTCGAAATACAAATACGGGATGATATAAGCACAGTTAACCGTTAATTTTGGGTAGGCTACAACGATGATAAAATAAACTTAAAACTTGTTTTTGATGGTAAATGAAGGTATAAAGGTACCCGTATATACATAGGTTACATATAACTTTTTATTACTACGTCTACAAATATTTTGATATCTATTACAAGGATATATAAATAATAATAACCAGCCAAGTGCGTGTCGGGTCACGCACAGTGTAGGGTTCCGTAGTAGCCTGTTATTCAATGCAAGTCTTTATCCGTTATAAACAAGCAACTAGGTACTCGGTCTTTGTCACTTTAAAGGATTTATTCTAAGGATTTTATATTTGGTACAAAATTATCCAACACCCAAGTTCAACGACTATTACTGCTAAACTAATAAAGTTTCTTAACCATTATAATTTTCCTTTAAAGTTCATGAAATGCGCTATTATCACGAATTTTTCCAGATTTTTCAAGCCATTAGTTTAGCTTTTAGAGGGGCAGGGGGGGGGGACGCCCTACTGGAACAAAAATTTGCACTTTAAAGTTTAATATTTCATAAATGGAGCATTCAATCAAAAAATGATATAAGCAACCCTTAAGTCATTTTAAAAGACCTATTCAACGACACTCCACACGGTGGGGTAGACGATGAAAAAACAAATTCATCCCCACTTCACATATAGGGGAGCTACCCTAAAAAAATTTTTTTTTAATTTTATTTCAGCACTTTGTCGGCGTCATTAATATACGTACCCCACAAAATTACAGCTTTCTAGTATTAAAGGTCTCTTAGCAAAACCTCGGACAGACAGACAGACAGACGGACATGACGAAACTATAAGGGTTCCTTGTCAGGACTACGAAACCCTAAAAATCTAGCCGTGGTTTCCCACTTACTACTCACACTTTTTGAGATTATCACTCAACTCTGAAATATTTTTCTGCTTAAATGCCTAACGATAACTGATTTAGTAATCTTGGTCCGAAACATCAATATATTACTCAAAAGGCGACCGTTAAGTAAAGACATCGAAACTTTGTTAGGTTTAGCCCTAAGGGGCATACGTTACAGGGCTATAAGAGGTTAAAGCTGTC